>OX637893.1:5738381-6366534 GCA_951802675.2 Boloria euphrosyne
TTGAATCTCCACTTCCATGTACAGGGAAAAGTACAGGACATAAATTTGAAGAAAACAGCACTAAAAGCCTGGCTCGTGAAGACTCGCCTTTGTTTGAATAGATGCAATGTTTCAGTGCAACAGCGTTTCCCGATTGCATCCAGCTATCAGCTGCTGAATTTTCCATGAGCTCTACAGAACACTCGATTCAAACTCGTTTGGTAACCTAACTAGCAGATTGGTATCGGATGTTGTTTCAAATATGTATGAGATTTTGCCATTTTTTCGCCTCGGACCACTGTCCGTCGTAATTGAAAAATGTTGCGTCGCACTACCGTATTTCTGATTCGGCTCTGATTCAGTATTTACGACCAATAAAGGCAATTTCAATAAGACATAATGGGAGTAAAAAAGTTTATTGACTACAAATTTGTTGTTGCCAAACACGTAATAGCCCATTACATGTGATTGATTGCATCGTAATTAGTGTCCAAACAGAGTTTTAGCCATAAAATACAAAAAAAAACATTCTTTTATTTATAATTCAAAGTTATGAGGAGGTGTTAAATCATACGTAGTAGGTTGAAGAGAGCAAGCGCGGACAAATACGACTATTGGAGTGATGGAGCGTCTACCTCTAATCCCAAGTGACGTCTGAGTCCAATTAGACGTCAAGCATTCGTCTTGTTCGCCCTCCAGGGTGGCAAATAAATATAAGTGAGAATTTCCCGCTTTTAAACCTGAAATATGGAACGCTAGTAGCAAAAATTCGAGTCGACGCGTTACGATGAATAATTTTTTAAAGCGCCCCTGAAATGAGTCGGTGAAATATTAAGCAGATGCATTGAAGTACGCCGTAAATGTTTAACCTTATTTATGTAACGTCTTTATATCTTACCTTAGGAACTTTTTTGGTTATAGGTATATCTTTTATGTTCAGTTACTTAAAAAAATACTATATATGAAGGCAATAATACATAGATTTAGAAGGCATATTCGGTCCACTTACTTTTAGACACTGCGAGAAAATTACTCATGTCAAAACTATAAAATAAAAAAAATATTAGTGACTGAAACCTGAACATTTCAAATAAAGCAACGTAAGAACAATATTTCAAATTCGTTTATAGTCAAATCCCAAGCAAGGGTGAAAAGGATTCTGCCCAAAGGGATGATATCATAAAGGGTACACCCGGGTTGGTTAAACCCTTCAATGCTAATTTATTTGTTAATTTTTCTTCGCGTTCAACTTAGTGTTATTACATTTTACGTGCCCCTTATTTTTTAATATTCATTTAAGTTGATGAGAGGATTGTTTTACTTACATTTTGTTGTTAGCATTCTTTTTGAAGGTTAATTAGACCTTTATTAAGTTAGTAATGAGTTAAAAAATAACTAATTTATAAACCCTGCTTTGCCTTCTCTATAAACGCTACAGCCATTTGATAAAATATAACATTTAATAATAATCACGATACCTATTACCTAAGTATATCTTGTGATATAATATCATAATATGCCATACGTCACGTGATGATACACTTTGTAAACGATATTTTAATGATTTCGTTTAAATGTCGTAAACGTATTGAAATAAGTAATGGTATTGTTATTATCTTTTTAGATATTATGTACCAAAATGTCTAATAACCATATTAATAACTTTGGTTAAGTACAAACCCCATAGATGGCGCTATAGAGATTATTAAATTTAATATTCCAGAATGAAGATGCAAATTATACTTTAATTCGCGTGTAATCCTTAAGAGGTTTTGCGCAATTATTTAACAAAGTAACATTAAGCTGTACGCACAAGCATGTGGGTACGCATGAATCATACCCTAACCGGATTATGCCGACCAAACCTTGTTATACAACCCTCTTCTGATGCTCTGACGTAGGTACGAGTAACTGCTATATGTGTATTTGTGTTTAGGAAAATAAAGCTTTTTCTTTATTATATTTCTTTTAGTACGGACATAAAATTATCGTGTGTTTACATTATGTTAATAGATTAACTAGTGACTTTACCTCGCGTTGCTCATATGCCGAGGTGCCTTTTGGCTAATTTGGGTGCATGGTTTCTGTGAAGAAATGGTTTTGCTGGATCTTTTTCAAAATATGGCGGTACTTAATATATTATAACCTATTTGTTTTATAAAATTAATTATTTCCTTATTTGAAAAGCCGCTCGAAATAACGAAGTTAAATTTAATTTATTATAGGTAATATTGTATTGCAGTAAATTAAAATGATATTTCTATATTGAATTAATAAAGTTTATTTAAAATGTTATGCACCTATAATGAACCTATATATACATATATATACATGTATATTAAAAGTACCCGTCATGTACCTTTAATTTATGCTATTCAATTCTTTTAAAATCCTTCGTTAAGAATAAATATTATTACGACAATTGTAGTGTGACGATATTTTTTTTTATATTTAATATAATCTCTCCATTTTTTCAAATCTTTATAGCTCTTGGCATATTCTAGACAAACTAGAATTTTTTTATTCATAGTATTTGAAGCTAGCCTTTAGGTGTTAATACTTAAAGATAAGGCCCTACATTTGTATAGAACTTTAAAAACCAGTTTTCTTTAGGAAATTCCGTACTATTTTTATTGGAATTTTAATACACAGCGAACTTCAGTTGCTAATATTCACTATAGTTATTAAAGAATAATAATTTTCAAGTATACTTAAGTTAAATTACATATAACGTTTAAAGCACTCGCTAGCGAGTATCGAGCATGTAAATTGCGATTTGTACCTACTACGTACATAATTTGCGGTCACATGAGACTGCTATTACGATCGAGCCAATGAGAGCGCGTCATTTAATTCAGTTTGCGTTTTAAAAATGAAATACAGTCACGAAATGTAAATTGTATGTAAATTTGTACATTATTTGATAAAATTTAAATAAAAAATATAATTTTCATAATTTTATTAGGCTTTATAATGGTGTTCCTTTGCGTAAATATGCTTAAAAAGTATGTAGTGTAGCGTTTTTACATGATTCGATTTGTACCTACGTTCTAAAAGAATGTAAAATAATATTTTCGCCTTATTTCTACGCTAAATTTGTGTATGAATTTGATTATAATATAATAATTAACATATTTTTAATGATAACAAATAACAATATTAGCCTTAGAAAATGAGATGAATTACACTACCTACTGAATATAAAAACAGGATTTAAATAAAGTAGACCGTGTAGAAATTAACAAAATAATAAAAAACGATTTATATTAATTTTATTTATTATATATGCTGTTTATTGTACATGTTAATAAAATGAACAATTAATATTCAAAGGATAGCATTATGTATTATAATTTTTGATTTTTACTTGATAATAATCTGTAAAAAATAATTAGGTATATTTAAATTTATTAATATATTAAAATTATTTAAATGATTATTCAAAGTTTACCAGGCTCTGCTTAATTTCCCCTCCAATGTGCTTTTTACCTTGTAGTGGGGAGGGCTCATTAACGTCCGGCAATCCGCCCTGCGCGAAGCCAATAAATAAATAAATATGTTGGGACATTATTACAACAGCGCCATCTAGTTCCGTAGTAAGCTATGTAACGTGCTTGTGTTGCGGATACCAGATATTTGATATACTACACATATACATTTTAAATATATACATATTATAAATGTTAACACCCTTAATTGGAGTACAAAGCATTCGTGCTCAACAAATATATGCCTCCAGCGGGACTCGAACCCGCGACCGCTGGCGCAGAAAGTAGGGTCACTACCAACTGAGCCAAACGTATCGTCACTAAAACCCACAAGAAGATTACTTACTTCGGTGGACAGTGTACCTACTGTGAAAGCATTGTAGATTGTTGGAGCAACCCCATGGTGGTGGACTACTTCGGCAAACCTGAAGTATGCCCGAATGCCGATGACCCATTAAATTGGGGGGTGATTTTGATGGGTTTTAGTGGGTAGCGCTAGCTTTACTGGTGAGTCCAACATCAACATCAAAAAAAGGCTCTAAACTTCACGCAAGTCGAAGGCAAAAGTTAGTTAATTTACCATTTCACGCATCATGAACATAAAGCCTTTGTTGTCGAACAATAACAATAAAATTAAATGGACACGAAATAACCAAACATTACTGCAAATTGTACGATGACCATTGAGTTCTAGTTAATTCAGACATGATCTCATCTCGGGCCATTTAATGCAAATCATAGCAAGATACAACCAATCGTTCAGAATCAAATGTAATTTATTTAGTTTTTAAATCATCGTGGATGATGGAAGTCATTTTGTTGATTATTACTGGAAACCACGACCGTACAGTAGATTATTTTAATTTGTACGTACGTAAATTGAACATTTAATGATTTTGATTTCAAATTTATAGTACGTATATAAATGAAAGGTATATCAGTATAAACTATAAAGTAATGTAACTAAATTCAGCATTAGATTAAGCAGTTAATTCGATATTACTTATCGCAAATAGTAGTGATGGGTAACTAGCCAAAATCTCAATAACTTAGCTAGCCGGTTATTTGTGGTTAAATAACTAGCTATATAACTAGCTATTCAGCTATTTGGCTATTTGGGTAACTCACTAACCGACTGATAGTACGTTAGCTCCGCAGCCGCGACAACGTTCGAATCCCGCTACGGAACATATTATTATCGTTTTTTATTTTTTTATTTTATACTTCCTTGAAAAGAAATGAATTTCTATTATACGTATTATTAAATTATTTTATTAAAAACTGTCAATCTAAAATCAATCTATCTTTAATCTACAGCGCCATCTATATTATATATGGGTAACGTCAGACCTAAACAACACACACCAGTACAAGTAAACTAAAAGTTTAACCATAGATGTCGCGCTACTTCATTTTTTTATTTCTAATGACGCAAAAAATAATTATTCCACCCTCAAATATTCTACTGACCCTTTTTTTATTACAATATTGCTATTAATTTTTAATATAATAATAAAAAATATATAAATAAAATTTTAGAATCTGTGTATAATACTAGAGGGCGCTGTTCGTAAAAAAACAAATACTTTGTGTCAATGTTTTTTTATTCGTTTGCCTAATAAGGCAATAAATAAAAATAAATATATTTATATATTTATTATTATATTAAATTAATGGTAATGTCATAATAAAAAAAGGGTCAGCAGAATATTTGAGGGTGGAAAATTCTTTTTCATATATCGCAATGAAATTAAAACAAATCAATAATAATAATTAAATAAGGCTGATTTCAATCATGTTTCTATAGAATATCTTAGACGAAAAGAATGTAATATTATTATATATTTGTCAGAAAATAGCAATGCACAAAAGAAATCCAAAAATAGAAAGTATGAAGGCATAAAAAAATAATGATATATAATACATATAAATAAAGAAAACACAAAAATCAAAACAATAAATTAAAAACAAATCAAAAATAATAATAATATTAAATAACTATAGACTATACAATACATATTATATGACATAAAAATGTACAACCAAAATACAAGAAGCTAATGCTCAAAAGGTAACATAAATGAGATGTCAAATGACTTATGACATTGTCAATGTCAATTATTTATAATTGTTAATAAAAAAAATTAAATGGATAATATAAAAGCAAAAACTATAGAGACCGATATTGACCTAACGATAAAGAATGTAGAAATATAAAGATTAATCAGTTTCCGTTTCAATGAGGTGCTAATTTTTTTTTAAAGTAATAGTAAATTTAAAAAATTATTTACTAAAAAACCACAGGTGACCTACCAAAAATGATAAGAGACCTATACAGACCGAACGTAGACCTATCGATTCAGGTCATTTTGATTTCTAAAATCCTTCGATGGGGTGCTAAAATTGTGCAGCTCACTTTTTGACTAGTATATAATAGTAATCTGTGAACTGTGCTCCATTTCGAATATCATCACAGAGTACATACTACATTGGTATTTGGTACACAAAAAAATAATTAATAATTGGGAATTTAATTGTTTTTATAATCGAACAATCACCAATAGTCGTCGAACAAACGATGATTGATCAAAATAAATTAATCTGAGCGATAAAAATAAAGATATCTAGTAAGGGTGTCCAACTTAAGGGTGAACATTTGTTTAATTAATTATAAATAAATAAAAGACGAACTAACAATTTTTACATTCGAACATTGACGAACAAACGACGAACAGACAATTAAAAATAAAAAAATCCGAAAATCAAAACAAGTTGGGTCAACTTCAGTGAGCCCTACTAGCTAGGCTAAATAGCTTTAGCTATTAGCTACGTCCGTCGCGTTGGCTATAGAGACGCTACGGCTACCTACCGGCTACTCGCTAGCTATAGCTACTAGCTACTAGACTAGTTATCTATGCTACTAGCTAGTCACTGTCAGCTACGCACGGCTGCATAACATAGTGCTTATCCATACTAATATTATAAATGCGAAAGTAACTCTGTCTGTCTGTCTGTCTGTCTGTCTGTCTGTTACCTTTTCACGCCTAAACCACCCAACCGATTTTGCTGAAATTTGGTATGTAGATAGTTTGCATTCATGAGAAGGAAATAGGCATATTATTTTTTGGAAATTCAACCCCTAAAAGGGTTATAAAGGGTGGCAAAGTTTGTATGAGAAAAAATATTTTTATTGCACATTTTTGCATGAAACTTTGAATTAATGCTTTTTAGTACAAATGATGAAACACGTATTTCAGGGTTTTTCGAAATTCACCCCCATTGGGGGTTAAAGGGGATGGCTAAGTTTGTATGGGAAATTTAATTCTATTGAAATATTTTGCGTGACACTGAAATAATGCTCTGCAATACAAATTAAGAGGGCCAGAACTTTAAATGGGGAATCAGTCCTTGGTACATTATAAGTAACAGTATATAAGCAAAAATGTTTATTTTATTCACTCTTAGCGCGAGCGAAGCCGCGGGCACCGCTAGTAATTTATATGTAATCTTTGGCAGCTGTCCGATATAGCTATAAAGTATATTATCTATACTCTTTAGTCTTTGGCTATTTAGCTAAATAGCTAGTTATCGTATTGACGAATATCATAGCCGTGGCTATTTTGAGAATAGCCGCTATTTAGCTAGTTAGTTAAATAGCTACCCATC
Organism: Boloria euphrosyne; assembly: GCA_951802675.2. Classification (NCBI taxonomy): domain Eukaryota; kingdom Metazoa; phylum Arthropoda; class Insecta; order Lepidoptera; family Nymphalidae; genus Boloria; species Boloria euphrosyne. The sequence goes on from OX637893.1 coordinate 5,745,515, forward strand.
TCTAGCAAATAGATTATAGAAAGTACATAATAATATGTCTATGATGTATGTAGATATTTTAAATGATGTTTTCCTTATTTTTTTTTTACATTATTAGGCTATTCATTTTTTTTTTACATTATTAGGCTATAATGTTTATATTACCAAAAACAATCCACTACTAAGAGTGGAGTTTAACAACTTTTTTTAAGTTCCTTACTAACTCTAATTTTTTATTACTAGTGAAAGACTCGTTTAAATCGGTTTAGCCGTTTCAAGGGTTCGGTGTGACAAACAGACAGACGCAAATAAAAAAATGAGTTTTTCTTAGTACCGTATATAATTAATTCCATAATATATATTTAGTAAACAGCTTTGTTATTTTGATATTACAAACAGACACTTCTATTTTATTTACCTCGACACGATCGTGAAACACGTGTACCTGTAGGTAAAGTTAGTGTACATAGAGCCTAAAAAATGATTGCGGCTTACGGCTTCCTTTTTTAAGTGCCTTTTAGTGGTCATTACGTTTGTGGTTTGCTCTCCAAGTCAAGGCTATGTTTAACACTAATAAGGATGAAGTATTTTTGATTGCATTACTATACCAATCGTATGAAGGCTGATGAGTTTTTTTATTTATTCATAGCATTCTGTAATAACCGAACGTTATTCAACTCGATTAAATCGTGATTTCAATTACTAAGATAAAACTTAAATGTACGGAAAGACTGAGCGATTTGTATAATAACGTTGATGCCATTTTCTGATAAGTTGTTGGACTGAATTTATGTAATTCTCTACATTGTTACTTATTTCTTTAAATGTCAGATGATCTTGGGTTATTTGGCATTTACATGTATTTAGTAGACTATTTCCGTTGCTTGATTCGAATTTTATGCCTATAAGATGTTTAATGCGTTGCCTGCACTGTATAATATTATAAATACTGTAGTTATTCAGGTATTTAGATAAGATTTAGCTTTTAAAATTATTTATATTAAGAAACGTAATTTTTATAATTGCTCCGGAAAAAGGGCTGTCTAGACTACTGGCCCATGTACAAAAATGGATGGGTCATATGAACCATAAGGTGATGTATATAGGACGATATAAGAGCATAAAATAATAAGATTCAGCACTATGCCGTCACTTGTAAGCTGTCCAACTGAGTGCTGGTGAGAATTCAAAAGTGCAAGTTGAGTGAGTACATTTTGGTCATATATTTTTGTACGGCATTTTTACCATCGATAGATCCATGAAAAATAATAAGAAAGCGCGCAGTGCCGTAAAAAAATGGTGCGCCACAAAGTAGGTATTTTTTTTTGATTTTCTGACAATTTCCAGGGTCAATTTGGTCATTTGATTCTGTACGGCATAAGTTTCATACTGTTTCAATACAGCTTCTAATCCATTATTCCGCAACGCCGTACAAAAATCATGCGACAAGGGGAAAAAATCGAGGGTTGCAACCCCCTCTCTTTCCGTGGTCCGGGGGGGTGATTTGAAAAAGTACGGCTTTGGTTCCAAAACATTATCTAGCAATCAAAAGTACTATTAAAAATAATGCCGTCAAAAAATTATTGTTCATTTGAATGTATATTAATAATTATCTTAATTTCATGGTATATTTGATTAAAAAGCTGTAAAATCATTTGACTCTGTACGGCAACTTTTTTTGTAACATGATATTGTATAATACAATTGTTATATAGTATTGCCGTTCAAAAGAAACTGTTCTAAAAAAAATTATAGAGAAATACAAAAACTGATTTTATTAAAATTTTATAAAAATATATGACCAAAATGTACTCACTCTACTTGCACTTTTGAATTCTGACCAGCACTCAGTTGGACAGCTTACAAGTGACGGCATAGTGCTGAATCTTATTATTTTATGCTCTTATGTCGTCCTATATACGTCACCTGGTGGTTCATATGACCCATCCATTTTTGTACATGGGCCAGTAGTCTAGTCGACATTCGGTCGCTGGCTCTTTTCAGCAGAGCTACACGAATCCAACGAGTGATTCCTCGGTGATTAAAAGTATACTGCCGGTGATTATAAATATTCAACTTATTTTGCTGTACAAAGTCAGCTTAGATACTTTTTTTACTTTGAAAAATCGTTTACATAATTTCACTTCAATCCGCATCATCACTAAATGGGAGGAGTTATTATAAAATGTATATTTTTTAATTAATTTAGATTTCGCGATAAGTCTCCAATCATCATTAATTAATAGCACATCATAAAAAAAATGACGACGTTTAAGTAGAGGATGCCTACTCGCATGACAAGAGTTGAATAATATATTCGTTGAAATAGTATATAAAATATGCAAAAAGTTGTGATAAAAAAATTTAAATAAATAATGTTGATTATAGATTTTCTATTCGTCCACTGTATAAAAATCGTTACATTTTCCAAATACACGATTCAAATAGCAAAAATGACATTTTGATTTTGGCCTAAAAATATTTTGTTGGTTATAATCGAAAAAGTTTTATGCTTAATATGTAGATTTTAATGGAAAAAATATATTATTAACTTAGCTTAGCTTAGCTTACTTAGCTTAGCTTACACTTAGGTGTGGGAATCGTGCGGTCCATGTCCCTATATGGGGCCCCTGTGTGGGCGATGGACATGACGGCCAACACTCTTGCCGTTCTGCGCAAACCGCAGAGGGCGATGGCCGTCAGAGTCATCCGCGGGTATCGCACGATTTCCTACGAGGCGGCTTGCGTCCTGGCCGGATCCCCGCCCTGGGACCTAGAGGCGAAAGTACTCGCGTCATTATATCGATGGCGCGAGGAAGAGCGTACACGGGGCTTAAGGCCGGTGCAGCGGCAGATCGCGCTGCGCAGAGAGAAGCTCCGTCAGGTCTTGGTGGCGGAATGGCGGCAAAGGCTTCTGCGCCCTACCGCCGGCCTCACTACCGTCGAGGCGATCCGGCCAGTACTCGATGATTGGCTCAGAAGAAGGCACGGCTCTCTGTCGTTTAGGGTGACGCAGGTGCTGTCGGGGCACGGCTGCTTCGGCAAGTACCTGTGCCGCATAGATAGGGAGCCGGACGCTCGGTGCCGCCACTGCGTCCATTGCGAAGAGGACACAGCGCAACACACACTCGCCGAGTGTGTAGCTTGGGAGGAGCAGCGTCGTGTCCTCACAAATAAAGTAGGAGACGATCTGTCGCTGCCGGCCGTAGTGCGGAGAATGGTCAGCAGTGCAGAGTCGTGGGACGCGGTGGTGTCCTTCTGCGAGGACGTGATGTCGCAGAAGGAAACTGCGGAACGGGAGAGGGAGATCTCGACTCCCTTCCCCGGCCGCAGGAGGCACACCGGGCGCAGGAGAAGGGCGGACAACGCCGTTTTGCGGCCCCCATGAACGGGTCCAGGGGTGAGGGACTTGGGGAAATCCTCGCCCCCTATTCGATGGACCCGAGTAGTAGGCGCGAGCATGCGCGCGTCCCTGAGACGATGCGCGGGGTAGTTTAACACCTCACTACCCCGTGCAGGAGACGAGACCAGCACTAGTGTGGGGCTGTGGAAGAATTCGGATTCCCACGGCCTCGCGCGCACGTGCGAGGAGACACCGGGGTGGTTTTAGCCGGTAAGAGTCCGGCACTCCCCTCCGCCTTTCCCCAGGCGGAGGTAGTCCATGAGGATTTCCCCCCGATAAAAAAAAAAAGCTTACACTTAGGTAGTAGGTACTTAAGTACATCATGATTTATTGTAGATATATGGATTTATGGGTCCCATATAAATACTACAGATGTAAGTAGAAAAAAGCTATAAAATATCTGCATAAAAACACTCTAAGGAAATTACAAGCAAATCCGTGGCTGCAAACTAGTCTTCCATAAATTAAAATACTATGAATATTTATTTAGCATTACATTTAAAATATTTTTTAAAATTATAAAAATCATTTTGGTATTAATTTTCGAATATTGTGTTATATTTGTTTAAAGTATTTGGAAATACCGAATTATATAAAATCGATTCTGTCAAAGATCTTGGCATATCTATGCTAATATTTTAAAGACTAAAAAATAAAGCATGTTTGATTTTATCTTACGATACTGATATAATCAAACGAGCACAGTTTGATCAACAGATATGTTTTGTATCTTATTTTAATCAACTATTGAAAGTGAATAGATTCAAATAGTTAAGATTTTGACAAAGATAAGCCTATAAATCGGTACTTAAAGCGTTTGAAAGTGAATTCCTTTAAAAATAAGTGTACTTGTAACCGATTTTGGGTGACGGCCACCTATCTCATTCGGATAAGCTATCGCAAGATGCAATGTCAATAAAATTATACTTATAGTCTATAGGGATGTAAATCTGAGTCAACTAATCTGAAAAGATTAGAACACAAATCCAGCGATATCCGGATCTTAACGCAATAAGGTCGCCATTGTAAATTTTTAAGGCACGAAAACTAGCTATTTTAATCAGTCCCGGAAATGGTCCCTGCACCTTATAATCTAGGTGTTCACTCACTTAGCCTTTATTTATGCCTTTTAAGACAGTAAAAATTAGTATACTTTTTTAAAGGAAAAGCTTGTGGCTGCGTCTCCTCTCGCAATACTTGTCGTATTGAAAGCGGTAGTCCCTAATTTGTAAAATACAGCTTTATTTTATGTAATACCATCATTTTGGTCTTATTTAAATTAAAATGTGTTTTTCGACATCGACATTTAAAAGTTATCTTGTAATACGTTGTACCGACGTGAAATATATTTTTTTTAAAGTTAAATCTAATACATATATAAAAAAATCGTGTCACAATGTTTGTTATCGAACTCCTCCGAAACGGCTTGACCGATTTTTATGAAATTTTCATCCCTCAGGCGCAGGCGGAGCCGCGGAAATAACTTATATAATATTTAAAAAAATTATAATCAATATTTATTACGCAACAGAGAAGAATAGATAATAATAATTTTAGTATGAACAATAGATATTGTACAATATATTAATAATAACTTTCTATTTTGCAGCATCCTTTCCAATCACCAGGCGGATTGGACATCCGTACCAAAACAGAACACCCCCTAAACGCAAGAAGCCCCGAACATCGTTCACAAGAATGCAGATTGCTGAATTAGAAAAAAGGTTTCACAAGCAAAAGTACCTCGCATCCGCTGAAAGAGCATCCCTTGCGAAGACCCTGAAAATGACTGATGCTCAAGTAAAGACCTGGTTCCAGAATAGACGAACAAAATGGAGGTATGTATTCTTGTCAATAAAACTAGTTTTTGTCCGTGGCTTCCATGGTCGCATAATTACTGAGTCAGGAATTAATTAATAAAAAATTTAAAAAATTGTTAAAGAACGTTTGTTTAAGGAAGGATATTATTCGATTAACGATTTCATAGAAGACAGTACGCCTTGGGAATGATGTGATCGTCTCCAAGCTATTTCAACCTATAGAATTATTGTTCATTTCGATTTGATTTAAAAAAAGAAAAACAGATTAAGATAAAAAAATATATATTAGTCCCGCTGAGTTTCTTTCGCCAGTTCCTCTCAGGTCAGCGGCTTCTTCTTAACGAACTGGTAGTAGACTCGTGACGTTCGTTAAAAAAATTGTAATAATTTTATGCTGAATAAAATATTTTGAATTTAAATGAAGGGTGCAAAATTTTATAAATCTGTTCAGGGTTATCGTGTATATTTAGCCTAAGATAAATATTATTTTGCTGTTGAACAAAATATAATCATTAACTATGAATATATGTGTTAGAAGTAATAAATATAATAGGTATATGGTGTTAATTGAATAACTCAATAATTTTTTATTAAAAAACTAATAAAATACTTAAGCGAGCGCGTCGCGCGCTTAAGATAAAGCGGTTTTATGATGGACCACTTAAGTGAGATAGGTATTTACTGCTAATTTATATACAAAATGTCAGTTTTATGTTTTTGGGCGGTATTGAAATAAGAGCGAAAGAAATATAGGTAATTGTAATCTAGATACACTAGATACTATAGTAGCGTTAATGTCTCGCATTATAAGAAGAAATGGTTTTGGTCTAGCCTTCTCATACTCGTAGTACTCTAGTGACTTATATACCGCGCTTCGCGGGAATGCGTCCGTAATACCGTATGAAAATTCGTTCCAAATGACAAATAGACGCGGTGAGGAACTATTGTATGATATTTAGGGATAGGTACCAAGTATTCATTATTTTCCTCAGGTGTATTGAATTTAATACAATTTAGTTACATGAATTCTAATTAATGAATAAAATTAATCTAACGCTAAAATGAAAACAATCCTATTTAGGTATTGACTTAATTAAAATACAACTAAATATAAAAATATATGCTAAAAGAATGAACCTAAAACTAAAAACCTTAAAAAATATAATATAATAACTGAAATATATTATTAAAAGGAGGCCCTTTAGGCAAGGTTCCGAAGATACTGGCAGCGTTCCCCCTTTGGATAGCTAGACTAATTCTTTGTCCGAGGTAGCTGCCAGCTCTTCGGTCTCCTGTGATGTTGACTAACCTTTTAGATATTTCCTTAAAAAGCCTCATGGCATTAGGACCCCACGTACCAAGGGTCTCGACACCGAATGGAATAAAATCATATTCGGAGCCTAGACCCCTGTATTTGCCTGCTTTAGCTTTTAGCTCTAATATGAATTATGTATAAATAGTAGCAAATTTCATTCAAATTTGTTCAGCCGTTATGGGTGTGAAAGAGTAACGAAAATTTCCACTGCGGCTAAAATATATGTAACATAAAAAGTTACAAACGAACTAAGTACAGTTTTTAAAATTTAAAGCTCTTAACGGCTTTAACTGTAACGTTCGTAATCGTTTAACGATCAATTTGTGCTTTCTTTTCTTTGTAAGAAATTAAAACCCTAATAACAAACCTTATTTTATTCTTGACTATTGGAATAATTAATAATTATATATTTGCATTTAAAAAGGTCTTAATTAAAATTAACTTAATTTTAAATCTATCCATGTTCGCCTTATATGGCGATCATGCGATCCAATACCATTTATACGATTCCGATAAAAGTTTGATAACGACTTGATAGTCATCTCAATAAAATAATCTATAAAGAACAACCAGTAAGTAAATTAGAAGAATGTTTATGTACATACGTGATATTTAAACGGTGTCTCGATGATGTAGTGGCTAGTATATCCGGCTGTACATTTGGCGGTCTTGGATTTGAGGTCCGAGTCGTTAACTTTAGTTAAAAATATTTCTGTTAAAAAAGTCCCAGTAAATGAAAGCCAACCAGTAAATAAACCTATCCTTTACTAAAAGCATCACATCATTTGTTTCATAACATGTAGCATGTTATAAAACAAAGTCCTCCGCCGCGTCTGTCTGTTTGTTCGCGATAAACTCAAAAACCGATTCATCGCCATCATCACCAATGGATAGAACGGTTCTCAAGGAAGGTTATATAGATAATTTGTCAAGTTTTTGTATACATAGTGGAACCCGCGGCTTCGGTCGCTCTAAATCTAGGGACGAACTCGAGCGAGGGTGAGTCGCTTACTTATGAGCATTTGTCACGCTGTAGCCTTTTAAATATTATTATACATAGGTATATGTTTACTTGCGAAAAATTGGTTAGCAGTTAGTATATTTTCCTATCATGCAACGAATCAAGAATGCAATCTCTTGTCGCTTATCGCTATACATCAATGGTTTCCGATAAATTTCCGTTCTTACTAATTTTATTACCACAGGTCACCAGTATGATAATAGTGAGTAGTAAAACTTCAAAATTTATGTTCTTAATCTACAGTAAAGCAACAACATTTAGTGTTGAATAAATTTAACATTAAAGTCAATATTTAAACATAACATGTTAAATGTTTAAGTATATTCAGTACAAGCAAATCCGGGCCGCTTTGCTGGGCGTAAGTTAAAATAAATAAACGGTTCTTATAATTTTCAAATAAAATAAAAGTAGCCTAAGTTACTTCGTATAACATTAGCTATCTGCGAGTTAAAGTCTCGTCAAAATCGGTCCAGTCGTTTCAGAGATTAGCCGAAACAAACAAACAGATAGACAGACAGACAAAAATTTTAAAAATTGATGTTTTGATTTAATTACCGTATATACTTACTTTTTTATGCATTTAGTGAATACAGTTAATTTGAAATGAAAAACAGACACTTCAATTTTATTTATATATATTAATTTGTAGAGTTAAAGAGCCACATTGACTTAATAAGTCCGTTGAGAGGTTTTATCTTCATATCAAATTCCTTCCTTATCGATCATCTTAGATGAGATAGCGCTTTATTGTATCGAATCGCAATGAATTACCATTAATAGGTTAACTACCAACATGTTAATGAATATATTAGTAATATAGGTATGCGACGTTTTTTTTAAATCATAATCTATGCATAGAATAAAATTCTGTTTTTTTTTATGGGACAAAGGGGGCAAACGGGCAGGAGGCTCACCTGATGGTAAGTGATCACCTCCGCCCATGGACATCTGCATATGATCTGATCATCCACAGGGCTTGCAGATGCGTTGTCGGCCTTTCAGGAAAGGGAGGGAGGAGGGAGAAGGACGGGAGTAGGGATGGGGAGTGGGCCTCCCGAACTCTCACTTACGGGACGAAACGCGACAGCATAGCTGCCACTTCACGCCGCTCTCCTGTGAGAGAGTGCCTACTATACGGGGCGTGCCGGCCCATTCGGCTGCTACCCGAAGGTAACAAGCATGGCACTACCACTTGAAATTCTTATTTAGCCGTGCTGTACAGTATCTGTATATTATATATTTCGTAGAAAATATTATTGAAACAACCATTAATATCGGTACAGAGGCCGAATCTATAGTTTGAAGATTTTTGTCTGTTAGTCTGTCTCGCATCACGAATAAACCACTAGACTGGTTATTCAATATCCGGGTCAACATATGACATATTTTGACGACACGTTTGGCTCAGTTGGTAGTTCCCTACTTTCTGCGCCAGCGGTCGCGGGTTCGAGTCCCGCTGGGGACATTCATTTGTTGAGCACGAATGTTTGTACTCCAGTCATGGGTGCTTATATTTATAATATTATGTATGTATTTAAAATTTATATGTGTGGTATATCAAACTATCTGGTATCCGTAACACAAGCACGTAACGTAGCTTACCATGGAACTAGATGGCGCTGTTGTAATAATGTCCCAATATAAAAAAAACATATAGGATACTTTGACTGCGGGAATTTATCTAATTTTTGAGAAATCTATACTAACGGTTAAAACGTATCTCGGGGCGAACACAAGCGGAGCGGAGGTTAGTCGCTATCTCCGAGCTTTATTTATTAGGTAATCTCCATTTTATGAGATAAAACTGGTTATCTTTGCTATCAAGAGTACATGATTAAAATCTACTAATCTTAGATTAAGGCTTTTTAAATGAATTTTACATGAAAATATGTATTATTCACCGTGTGATTTTTAACAAATTATTTATTCTATTAGTACCTACCGAGCAGATAACCGAGCTTCAGGCGGTGTTTTATTTTTAAAATTATGTATCTAACTTTGATAAGTTACGATGTTCGTTTCAGAAAAGACAAGTATAGGTATCACTTAAAACAGCATAACCTTATCTGAATACAAAATTTCATCCAAATCTTTAGGCCATTTTAAGGATAAACGAAGTTTTCTATACCTGCGTTTATGTACAAAAATTGCTCATTGAGCTTTTTTGGCTGAAATGATTGAGTGATTGGATGGACAAAATCTAGTACACAAATAGGTTATAACCTGCTAATGGCTATGGTATACAACTTAACTGCTTTGGTGGTGTAGTGACTAGCATTCGGAGGTCCTTGGTTCAAGTGCCGGGTCGGGCCAAGTTTTGTTATTGAGCCTTTCTGTTTAGTAAGCCTTGGTGAAGTTTCACTTTTCGTCTCGGAGAGCACGTAAAGCAGTCGGTCCTGCAACGGTCTCGCAGGTCATGTCAAGTAGTCATCGGAATATGAGAGCGAAAGGAATACAGTGCACTTGTGTCTGCGCGTACACTTGGGCACTATAATATCTCCTGCGCAGTTGACTAGTCTCAGTGAAATTAGCGTAGCCGGAATCGGAGAACATTATTATAAATATAACCTGGTTTGCTAATTCCACATAAACTACTATTAAGCATCTAGTGTACGTCCCTAGACGCTAAGAAGATGTGAAGGAAGTTAAACATGTATCCGAATTATTCGACCAATTGTACGCATACAATAATATAAATGGGAATGAACAAAATTCCTCGCTCCTGTGAGACAATGGACTCGTGGTGGCGATTACGCTCTAATGGACAAGCGGTGTTTGTGTAGACCGCAGATAACAAGGTGATACGACGGCGCCACCGATATGTGCTGTATGGTGCCTGGCTTTTATTTTGATTTTAGAAGAATTGGCGAGAGCTTCTACATATTTTTACTTGTGTTTAATGATAATCGACACGCGATTTTCAAAAATTTTTTGTATCGCAGTATGAATCAACGCTGAAAAAGTATAAAATATCAAATTTTTGAGACCCTACTACACTATGCCTTAAATATAATTTTAAGGTTGTGGATCTCTTTTAAAACCTCATAAATAACAAAATAATAATTACAAGTAATATATACATAAAGTAGGCTAAAAATATGAGAAACAGGTAATAAAATAAATTACGCTGTATCTATGTTAGGTAATTGATGAATTATGTTATTGATATTGTGCTTGAGATGCTGATATCTTATAAGTTATCTACATCGAACTGGCCAACTCTTGCGCAATACTTGAAATTGTAACCACATTACCTTCATATAGTTTACGACTTAAATATTTATTGTTATAGTAATTAATAAGAACTATTTAATTATATAAAAACTAGCAATTCCCGCGGCTTCGAATGCGTTCTAATCACTATTAAAAATAAAATTGGTGGAAAAATGTTAAAAAAATATTTTTTTAAGTATTTTCGATGCAAAATCACTCAAAATTAAAAATAATAATTTAATCTATAAATAAAAAATAAATAATCTTGAGAGGACCACACTTATCACCTATGACCTAGCGAAACGAAAATAGCCTACAACCTATTCTCAGACCTACCTAATGTACCCAAAAAAACATAGAAATCGGTCAAGCCGTTCGTAGGAATTCGATAACAAATACTGTGACACGAGATTTTTATATATAAGATATTATTTTTTATATTCTCTAAGACTTACAGAAGCTAAGACGAAACTTTAATACAAGTAACATCTAAATAACAACAGATAAGACATCATTTACACCGCTCCTTAATACGAACCGACGGCTGATAGTGTAATAGAAACTTTATATTTTTATATCTAACACGTCCCGACACTGCTTTTAATCGATATCTATTATGAGATACCTAGTTCGAATTTATGTTTTGAGATTTTTAAATCACTTAGTTCACTTTTGGTTCCAACATGATTTTAACGTGAGGATCGTGAACGTTGTAGCCAATTGGAATGTACTTATGTACAAGTATATACATTTCTGATGTTTTATGTCCGGTTCCGATAGAAATGGTGTTGGGACTTGGTGCCACTATACAGAAAATAGAAAAAGGATGTCTAAGATATTTTATTAAGGGTATTTTTGTTTGTTTGGTTTCATTATGTTGACTTGTGCCTATAATCGAGACCTAGCATTAGTCGAGATTCGAGCTTGCGAAGTAAGTGAAGAAATTATCAAAAGGAGAACAGATTTTAAAGTGGATGGAGTTACGGTGTACACGTGTGTACGGTGAGTACGGAGAGTACACCTCTTATTTCAAAGGTTACAATGAGGTTATCACAAAATATGTGATCAAAATTCTTAAAAGAGGGTTTTGGAATCTTTCTTTTTTTTTCAAAAATGTGCGTCTCCCATAATAGTTATGTGATCAAACTTAAAAACCTTATCCTACACCATCTCAAAGTATCACAGGATATTTTATTGCCATACCATGCGAGTAAAGCCGAGGGCAAAAATAGTTATATGTATACAAAAATGAAATTATACTCACTATAGACGACATAATCTATTACAATTCCGGTGACGGCTACCTGTTTTGAGTCATGTTTTGGACTTAAGTAATTCGATCATTGTCTTATTTAGATATTATTCTAAATGTCAAAGGATATAGATTAGACGGACTCAAATGAAAAGCCTAATCTATGACAAACGAGTCTCCCTTATCTCGTTCTAATGAGTCTTAACTCTTGGCTACATTGAGGGTATTATTACGAAGCAAATCGCATGTTTGCAATCGCATTGATTTTAAAAAATTACTTAAATAAAAAAATACATCTTAGTGTGGAAAATAGGGCGTGGAAAAATTTTCATTTGCCGAAATTATTTAAAATAACGGCAGGCTTCTAATATATATAGTTATATTAATATTATAGTCTGATCATTCCATTGAATTTACCTAAATACTAGTATCAATTTCATATATAATTTTTTTTACATCATTTAATTGTGCATACATAATACACATTTATGTTTAGAAAACATTAATTAATCAAAATGAAAAAAAAAAATCAATTTGCTCATTTCGTCCATAACGGGTTAACAGTAAAAATTAACATTAAATTTCGAGTAGGTATATAAAACATTGTTCACTTGAGGTTATAAATGAGATTTGATAACGATACGCAAAGACATGAATATCATCTCAGAAGTAAGAGAGATTTATGACTACTCTAATACTGAGATAAGAACCTGATTCAAATTGTTCAAAATCATAACTTTACTTTGGATAGCATTGATTTATACTATAGATAGAGGCTGTTCACTGTGTGGCGTGTTGCTGGATCGTGGACTGGTGTTGCTGTGGCGGAGGTCAGGGATTTGATTATTTAATGAGGTCAAGATTGTATTACCTTTTGCTATATACTATGAAACCCAAGATGCTGCACTGGGCGTCAGTTAAAATAAATTAAGCGGTTTTTATAATTTTGATTGTTGTAATAAAATAAAAGTAACCTAAGTTACTCCTTATAACATTAGCTATCTGCGAGTAAAAGTCCCGTCAAAATCGGTCGAGCCGTTTCAGAGATTAGCTGAAACAAACAGACAGACGGACAGAGAAACATTTTAAAAACCGTTTTTTTTATTATGATTGATAGTAAGTATCGTATATACTTTTATATGCATTAAGTGAAAAGCTGTAATTTGAATTTAAAAACAGACACTTCAATTTTGCTAATTTTTATAAAAATTGCTTTTGATAATAAATATCTCTTCTACTTAGAATTTCAAACTTGGTCTAGTAGTTAAAAATAAATATCTACAATTACTTTAGGTGTTAGATTTGTCTGATATTTAGGAAACCCATGGAAAACACCATAGTGCCTCGGAAAGTACGTAAAGCTGTCAGTTCTACGCGTCATCACTTACCGGTCGTGTCGATTTGTCGTCCCACCGGAGTTTGAAAGTGAAAGGGATTCAGAGTGCACTTGCGCTTGTGCGTATTTTTTAAGTTGTACTACGTTAGTATGAAGAAAAAATGAAATACATTTTAAGACGCACCATAAGCATATGCTGTCCATAATGTTGACCTTCACAAAATTATTATTTTCTTATTTATTGAATTTCGACCGTTGAAGAACTCTTTTAATCGTTGTCTGTCGACCAATGGCACTCGTTGAATAATGAGCTTGAATACATAAATAAATAAATATTGCTACTAGCAGCACTTGTGTTAATAACATATCCAAATAATTTATCTAAATGTTTTAGACAGCCTATGTAGAAACATAAGCTTAAAAATTTAGTTAAACCAGCAATACGCAGCTTCACAGCTTCACCCACGTTTAAATTTTCCATTGCTACTTTCATGGGAACACCCACTGGGCTAATCTGATGGTTAGCCTAAAAGTTTCATAGAAATCGCTCTAGCATTAATTTAAATAAATATAAGGTTACTACTAGTTACTAGCAACAATAATTGTAAGCAATGCAATTAGAATAAACTCCAGTGTTGCCAAAAGAAAATCCTTGTAACCAACATTCGGCTATTTATACGTATCACATAAAGCAGGCGGTAACAGGGCGTGGGGGATGAATTTTGTATGAGCGACACAACTCGGCAGTTTGGATGATCAATTATTTAAGGGGAAAGAATGTACGCGTTTTTACATTGTACCCACTTTTATTGCCGTTCTCCTCTTGAGGTTATTTTATATGTCTACGTGAGCTTAGTTACACTTGCTTTAATATGGTCGGTAAGTGTTACCGTTTGTTGTTTCTGCTTCCAAATTAGTTATTTTTTACATTATTTTGAATTATAGAACTGTATAATTATGGTATAGACTATAGATTAGCGAGTTATCCTCGCTTCGCTTGGACGGATTTTGTTCATAATTTCTTAAATGTTAATTTTAACTTTTTCTAAAATTAAAGTAGTCTAAGTTACTCCTTATAATATCAGCTATCAGCCAGTAAAATCTAGTCAAAACTGATTCAGCCTTTTCGGATATTATCCAGAACAAACAGAGAGACAGACAAAAAATTTAAAATCATATTTTTTTTCATATAGATTTAACAAAACACTATTTTGACAAAACAAACAGACACTACAATTTTGTATATCTATGTATAGAGATTGAACTAATAAGTATAATAAATAGTAGGTATGTCGATGTAACTCAGTTTAGATGCATGCATTGCACATCACATATTATAAGCATTAAGCTCCTAATGTCGTGCAGTTTATGAACTGAGAATCTGCGTTGAAAAACAGCAGATTTACTTGTAGCTATTTGTATCAATATTTGTATAACGCGTGACAAGCGCGTCGACAGTGTTTTACTAGTAAAAGTCGTGTGCTGACATCTTCAAGTAAAAATAAAATTTTGCTCCTTAATTATTTATTTGATTTTGTACTAACTACAAATTCTGATATATCTGAAAGCATAGTGTTGGTTTAATCCATGCACATTTCTCAGAAACAGCTATTTTACGATTTAACCTAACTAGCTCCTTTTCCCAATTTACACATTCTAAAAGCCAATCCATATAACAGGAACAAATCGAATTGCGTACACCTAACACGTAATGTACAGGGGGCGTTTATTTATTTACTATCCCTGCTTCATTTCTTCTGGTAATTCTTTGCCTTGTAACTGAATATTAAACTCGAATTAGGGAACAAAATTGTCGATCAAAAGTCAACCTAATTCCAACCACACATGATACAAATCGATTTGAACATACTGTCTTACTTATTTCTTCAAGACGTTTTGGTACTTCTCGGGATTATCGTCTTCATGTAAACGCAGTACGGTAGCAAATCGCATGTCTCTAAATAATTCTTAGGTCGTTTTATACATACTTTGTTCGAGATGTCTTTTGGATAATTGCTACTTGTAGGCTGTCTCCGGAATTACAAAACAAATCCTTTAGTGATTGACGCGGATGTCAGAGGGAGGTAATGTCTGATCGTTAATTTTTATTGCACGTCGTTTGTTTCATTCGCGTGAAGGTGAAATAGGGAAGCTTTGCGAATCGTGATACCGTCCCTATATCAGACTTTGTACACAAATATTATTATATACATATAATAGAATCTAGAGTCGAATCTGTACATGAAATGCCTAGGTATTTATTGGAAAATATAATTGAAAGTCATTATTTTCGATAGAGAGGCCTAATCTATAGTTTAAAACTTAGTCTGAATAAACTAGATTTTGATGAAATGCATAATATCTCACCTCGAAAAAATCTGTAATAACTGTTAATTAAACATAGCCAGGGAACGGATCGGAGCGGAGCTAGGTTAAATCACTAGTATAAATATATGAAGGAAACTACTTATAGGATATCCCTCTTTGAAAAATAACTTTTAATTTCGTTTAGAGATTCTTGAACGTACCTACTTAATAACAAATTCATACTTAATATTACATAGTTTTTATAACAGGACTTTTAGAGTATTGCTATTTTCGCTTTATTGCAATAGATACTTAACATTTTTTGCTTCATATCTACTTTTTAAAACGAATTATTCATATATTTTAATATTATAGAATTCAGTGCTCCATAGTTACTTTTATCTAAAATACACTTTTTTTTATTAAGTCCATGACACATTGTGTATAAATTATTATAGATAGTTTTGCAGGCTTTCTTTCTAGACGGTAGGATGAAGTTACACCCATTCTTAAAAACAGTACTTTGTAAGTAATAGAGCTATGTTATAATTAAAATTTAAAATTAATGTACTACGTCTACTTATGTTTAACTAGGCTAAACGACTAAGCCATTTTAGATGAAGTTGGTTTAAGCCTTAATGATGGGTATAGACGATTTTAAAAACAATCCTTTCCTTATCGAGAAAAATGAGTTAAAAAAAATGTTTAGTTACAAAAAATTACTAAATTTTAGCCATGTTAATGTAAAAGGCGTAGACGAAGACAGGACGAAGAAGAGGACTAGGTAAATTACAATGATAATCGTATTTATTAATAGAATTATTCATGAAATAAAAACTCGTGTTCTCAAAACAATTATGTAAAACAAAAATAAAAGGAGAAATCGCGAAAAAAGCTTAGTAATTAATAAAGCACATCTTAATTTGCTTCATAAATTCAAATATCAATTAACAGTCCCGCGCCCACAGCTATAAAACTTTTGGAGTTCTGTGTAAGACTAGAAGGGACCAGTTTTTCATTTTTATTGCAATAAACTAACATATCTATATCTATAAAGCTGAAGACTTTGTTTGCTTGTTTGTTTGTTTGTTTGTTTGTTTGTTTGTTTGTTTGTTTGTTTGTTTGTTTGTTTGTTTGTTTGTTTGTTTGTTTGTTTGTTTGTTTGTTTGCTTGTTTGTTTGTTTGTTTGTTTATTTGTCTGTTTGTTTGTCTGTTTGTTTGTTTGTTTGTTTGTTTGTTTGTTTGTTTGTTTGTTTGAAAGCGCTCATCTCTCGATCTTAGGAACTACTGGTTCAAATTGAAAAATTCTTTTTGTGTTGGATAGTCCGTTTATTGAGGAAGGCTATAGGCTATATTACATCTCGCTACGGTCAATAGGAGCGGAGGACCAACAAAAATGTTGCAAAAACGGGAGAATAATATTCCTTTTGAGAGCTTCCGTTGCGTGCGCTGCGTAAACGATCAAAGCTATGCAAAAATCATGTACCTATCACAGAATTGTTCCCCTTTAAAAGTTCTAAAAAAAGTCCGCGATAGTATATGTCTATCTGTTCAGGTTGTCTCGCTTTAACCTTTTTTATGGTAATCAAATTTATTTTAAGATAATGTATTATTTTCGAAGGTATTCAATAAATATTATGATATTAATCCTTATCCAAAAATAAGTTATTCATCGCAAGTATTTAAAACTAAATTACTCTTGGCATCATTGGATTTCAATGAATATCATAGTTTTAACATAACTTCGCAACAAAATAATGATCACCGCATGCAAGACGGCCGAAAGGGCAAAAGCATTTGGTTTCCAGCCTTTAGAATGCGAGTGAAGCCGCGGGAAAGGCTAGATATAAATATACTAGCGACTCGCTCTCGCTCCGCTAGGGCTTAAATGTATACAAAACTGACAAATTATATCCTAGAACCTTGATAAATTATACCCTAAAACCATCCTCAAAAACCACTTTATCCATTGGTGAAAACCGCAAGAAAATCGGTGTTGTACTTTTTGAGTTTATCGCGAACAGACAGACAAACAGACGCGGAGGACTTTGCTATGTAGCGATATATGAGTATTATTTAAAATTAAATATCAAAACGTTAAATGAGTGTAACAATATTATCAAAGCTTTTGTAATAAATATAAAATACATTTTGTGGCCGCTCGTATTATATATAAAATTTTCGATCCTCGATAACCTACAAAAGTCTATATTTATTAAGGGGTTTCATGTTCTTATTATGATTTATATAAGACAAAAATTATGAATTTCAGTCGTTTCTATATCGCTTTTACACCTAGGACGATAGCTTTCTTAAATTGATATAAACTCTAGTTTTACACACTATTGAAAATTAAATAATAATTTACATTATACAAGTATTTCTCCACTAGAGTAGTAGTAGAAGTAGAATTTTAGTGTAACTTTTTGGTCATTAAATGCTATTTGGCTCATCTAGAATAAAACGGTCTTAAATGGAGTTATAAAATAATCAGGCAGAAATTAGTAATTGCCAGCAGGCGCTTTTGGCTTATTTAAGCGAAATTTCATTGGGCTTAATTAGATAAATTACAGGGATGTGGAAACCCGGCCGTGAAATATCGATAAAGTTTGCGTGTTTCGGGTCCCCCAATTATTATATTGTATCAAAGCTCTGAACTTTGAAACTCTACAAGGGTTTCAAAGTGGTGCATTGTAATAAGAATGTAGAAGAATATTTTATAATAAAAATTATTCTTACTTTCGAATATTAATATGAAAATGCCTTTCTTAATTAGGTACTAGTATTTAGTGTCCTATAGAGAACTTTTTCTTTTTCAGACAACTAACAGAACAGACATTGTTTTGTCAAAATTTTAATTTGTTTGTATAACAAAAATTTTATAGAAAAAACATTATTTTGATAGCGAGCTCCTAATCTTCCCAATATTTTTTTTACTAAAAACATTATACTAATCATGTATTTTAAAATAACGATGCGCTTACAACGATTTTTCAGTATTTATTTACATACTTTATATGTAATTAAGAATGATATAATATGATATGTACCGTATTGACTTACTTAAGAACAAGTAGGAACTTATCGACATTACTTCGACTTACAAAGTCATAAGCTTTTGTCTTTAAACTTGAGAAGAATTTTAAAATTTAGTATCTAACTACATTGACATGAAAGACCAACGTGAACTTTTGTAGTACTGATTTTCATACTTACAAAATTAATTTAGGAATTTTGTTAATAATTTTAAAGTATATACACACATACACATACACACATAGTGTGTTCTAGTAACTTTAATATTAACTGTGTAATGCCTCACAAGTCAAGATTAACTAAATGATGAAAAATATATGTTTTTTTTTTTTTTTATGGGACAAAGGGGGCAAACGGGCAGGAGGCTCACCTGATGGTAAGTGATCACCTCCGCCCATGGACATCTGCAACACCGCAGGGCTTGCAGATGCGTTGCCGGCCTTTCAGGAAAGGGAGGGAGGGAGGAGGGAGAAGGACGGGAGTAGGGATGGGGAGTGGGCCTCCCGGACTCTCACTCACCGGACGAAACGCGACAGCATAGCTGCCACTTCACGTCGGTCTCCTGTGAGAGAGTGGTACTATACGGGGCGTGCCGGCCCATTCGACTGCTACCCGAAGGTAACAAGCATGGCACTACCACTTGTAAAATTTATTACTTACAGCTTTTCTGTTGTGTCGCGATGATAACATGAGAAATTATAAGACCTTTATATGCTTGGAAAAGTGTCATGAAGATGGGCTTAACCGTTTTAAAAATAAGTGGGTACAAACATGCAAATAATTATATTAGTTATATGTATTGCAAAAAAAATAAGCGCAAATTTTTTATTCATATAATTATTCTGTTATACAAATAAAATTGATCTGCTTGTGATTAATATTCATATGTACCCATTACTTAATTGGTTGTATTATTATTGTGAGGCTTTGACTACTTTAAATTTTATGTACATTTGTATGAGATACTTATGCATTATTTTAATCTAAATTCGCATTTAAAAGATCATTCGAGATAATAAACTTGATTTTTCATAAAAAACAAATTATTATAATAATAAAAAATATCAAATTTACATTTCTATTAATTTAAAACTACTTTAGAAACTTATTGACTGTTAAGTTTTAAATTTTTTCTTAAGTTAAATACATATTATTTTCACGCGTTTATATTTATTTTTTAAAGCTTTCAACTTATCTAAAATATATGTATTCTATATATCAGAAAGTTACTTAAAAAGTATTGCTTATAATCATTCCTTAAAAAATTTTTTAAAGATAAACGTACAATATGTGAGAATGTAGAAAGGAACTGATCAATATGAAAAATATTTTTAAAGATTTTGTTGTTCTTTTAGTTAATATTTAAAGATATACGTATATACCCTTATACAAATCCTCGTATTTTCTATACATAAATAATACTTATACCAAAGTCTATGAACATATAGTCGGACAACGGATGTGACAGCCCAAGCTGTCATACACTAATATCCCAAGCGAGTGTATGGCAGCTTGGGCTGGCTGTCACTTTCGTTGGCCGACTGGTTGGATCATAGGTTTTGCTTATACCATCCACTTCGATTCATCACGATGGTAGTAGTCATCCGAAATTCATATAATTTTCAAAATGTTAAGCCAATGTGACACTTATGTAAAAGGTTTAAATGTACTTTAAATATTCGATTTAATTTACATGAAGTAAATCTTCGTGTAGTACCTATGAGTATATCTTTTGGTTTACTCATAAATCTCCATCGTATCTTCTCCATTCTTCACGATAATATTGAAGAGAAGTTGTAAATAAAAAATAAAAAATAATAATATAAACGATTAGTGAAGTTAACAAAAGATTATTTATAGAGACATCATTGTAGATACCAGTCTCTACGCATATATCGATATTCAACAAAGCCCATCCCTACTCCATTAACCGCCATAATAAAGTTCCTTCGATAATACGCTTAGCTCTTAGCTCAATAATTCATTACCGACGCCGCCCATTTTAATTAACCATGTCTCGACTCGTTATATCATCCCTTTGACGCTGAAATATATAGGCAGCTTTAAATTGATTAGTAAATGCCATGATAAGTAGCTTTTTACTTTATTGACCTAAATTGTTATTAGGTTTTTGAACTAGTTTGTCTTTTATAACCAAAAAATATATCTATATTTAATAGCCTTAAGTATGAGATCGGCGCAGCGCACATTATTTCCAAAATAATGTTCTGCGTGTTGATTTTACTTTAATTTATTAATTTCGTAATTTTACAGCGTTACAAGAATAATTAACATGCATTATGGACACGTAGTAATTAATAAATGAGCCCAATATTAAATGAATCTAGAGTAACATTAGAATTAGCCGTTAACATTATATACTTCGAGTCCTGATCGGAGAATTTTCGGTGCTGCGATGCAAAGGTGTGGAAAAGGATAGAGCACAAAATAGAGGTAGATACGGTAATACACGGTCCGGATTTTAATCATAGTTTTTATTACTAATTTATAATTGTAATTTAGACAATGGTACTCGTAGCTTATTCCTTCTATTCTTATTATGACTTTCAGCAAGTATGGCTCACGCTTGCCATTTCTGTTCATTTTCAAAATACCATTGGGTCTCCTTTTTCATGTGACATTATTTTCGTTTGAATATCCTGGTTTAAAAAAAATGATTTTAAAAGTTTAAATTATACTTACAAATTTTATAAGCTTGGATCATGAATCATTATTAATATGTCAGTGAAAATTGTAACTGAAGTTTCAGGAAAAGTTTGTGTCAATTTGGGCCTGCTTGTATTAGAAATGAGACCCATGTTGTTTAAATGCCTTGCTAGCCCCCTTTAAGAGCAAGACACAGAATTGCCTTTTCCGCCCCTAAATTTGCCACTGCCGGTATAATATTTAATTAATTATTATAAAATGTTAAGTAACTTAGAAATTCCCCTTTAAACTTATGTATAAATAATCTTTTTACAGCCAAAGCGAAAAACACATAAACTCGATAAAAATTAAGTCAACTATTTACTTAGAAGTTAGAACCACCATAGAGGCCTACTTTATTTAAACCTCTCTTCAGTGATATAACTAAAGAATTATCATAAAAACAATGTCGCTAAAAGAGATGAATTTCCAAACTCTATTAATATAAATAAAAAAAATATTACTTCAAAATTTAAAATAGAAGATTATATGTTGGTTTATTTTACTTTTAAGCAGCAACAGAAAGAAAAATATAATAAGTCTTTTTTGTTGTACGATGTTGAAAATTTAAATATTGTACCGAATTATTAATAAAAATATTATATTTCATTATACATATACAAAAAAAAGCGAGAAATAAGCTCTCTTGTCACCAATAGTAGTGACATACTACTGTTCTAGTGGTTCTGAAATGTAAATCTTACAACAAATCATTGGATATTATCTACAAGTATAAAATTACGGATTATCTACATTTTGCAATACTCGTCGCTGCCATAATATTTATCTTTTAGCATTTAATTTAACTTTTTCGATATAACTTTAAATACCTGAATACATTTAATGAACATTAAAATCGAACACCTTAATCTTGCCTTAGAAGAGACAGAGCCTTTATAATTCCGATTACGATAAAACGTACCGATTTAATTGAGTCTCTTTAGGTCACAACGTGCGATATCTTTGCAAGCCTAAAAGCTTTATTTATAATACATATTCTATATAACAAACAATAATCAATTTTGTTACTGTTTATTAAAACTCAATTTCCTTTAACAAGAAATATGCATATTTAAGTGCTAAGACGTTTTCTTCGCATTTTGAACTCTATGTAAGTACTTTTAAGGAGAATGCAAGTATTATGCTAATGAATTGCAGAGACCACTCAGTAAGACGTACTATCTTAATTAGTGAGATACATGGTATTATATGTACAGACCTTTTCAAATTACTAATGTAGGCGCTTAACAGCGATAGGGCTATCGGTGGATATGAGTTTTGGAGTTATTGCTTCAAGTAGGATAGGATCAATAACCTTGGCTTAATCAGCTAAATTAAGAATTTCTTCATTTTTGAAGTCGGTTCTTATACACTGGATTCATCACAACATTTGTGTACAAATATTTCATTCTGAGCTTAAATTTATTCTCTGTTTTTAATGTCAAATTAACAGCTTTTCACTAAATGCATACGAAGTACATACGGTACTTCCTTTAAAAAATCAAGTTTTAATTTTTTTGCGTGTCTGTCTAGTACGGCTAATCTCTGGAACGGCTTCACCGATTTTGTCGGGACTTTCACTCGCAGATAGCTAATGTTATAAGGAGTAACTTAGGCTACTTTTATTTTATTTAAAAATTATAAAACCGTTCTTTTATTTTAACTTACGCCCAGCGAAGCAGGCCAGGTTTGCTAGTAGTAAGTATATTAGGTTCACGCCATGTAAATATCATAACATTACACTTCTCAAAATACCATTATGAAAATTTCATCAAAGTCAGTCTAGTCTAGATTATTCTTAAAAAACTAAGCCAGCTGACTCTAGAAACTATAAATTTAACAAAAACATAATGAGGCAATAATAAATAAAACTTTGGTAAGGAATTTTATAAATCGAAATAAAGTTGTTGCCATTATATTTTGAGCTTTAATATTAAACGAGACTTAAGTGTATTCACCCCTTTTAAGAAAAGGCCACGAGTTAAGCGCAAGTTTTACTTTAAAATATTAATATACAACGAGAGCATTTATAAAGAGGGGATAAGTTAATGTATAAGTATATAGTATTTGTAATTATTATTATTAACATTAATATATGAAATATGACTAAATAAATAATTAATAGTGAGTTTATGAAATGTTTTAATAACTTTTTTGAATTGTAAGTAAATTTATAATAAAACAAAAATTACGTGAAAAGTGTATACTACCATTAAAAGAAATACACAATTATAATATATTGACATGTGGATTCTTTCTTGACATTGATGACCAGCACAGCATCCTTCTAAACTACGGGCCATTGAGAATTTCTCGAGAGAAAAAAAATTACCCGACCGACCTGGACTCGAACACAAGACCTCCGACCACTAGACAACGGAAGCAGCTAACACTAGATTTTCACGTTACTCTTCCAGACTTCTTTGACATTACTTCTATAGTTGTAGTTGTAGGGTGTAAAGAGAGAATAGAGTTCGAATTATTTAAGTCTATTTATATTATGTAAGAAAAATAAAACCTCTTGACAGGAATCACATAAAAATTCGTATCATTAAACAAAAAAGCTGTATTCAACATGATAAATATTACATACCTCTTAAAGCTTGTAATATTTTTGTTAGTAATTACAAATGCAATTAAATGTAAAGACAATTGTCTTGAAACCAAGGTTTAACTAATTTAGGCCATTAAGTATTAAAATTACAGCAAAATAATTTGTTGCTTCACCGATCTCTGTAGTTAGTAGTTAAAATTTGGTCTTGTGGTCTTCTACTATTACGATTCAAGGCTGTGTGAACGTTACTTTATTATAACTCATTAACCGAACCCTTTGATAATAATGGTTGAAAGGATTTTGTATATAAACGTCTTACTAATTACGAATTTTTAAATGTTTTCATGTTCTATCGCAAAAATGCTCTTACATTTTATGTAGAATTCTGAAATTATGTTCTTTTAAATACTTTTCACAGACTCTATCTATTCGTTTGGATTTTTAATTCTGAACGGATTTGGTTGAAATTTTTGACATTTTTGTTTATTTTTATATTGAAAAATGCGTTTACGCGTACGAGTATCAGCTGTATGTACAGGTTATTATGTGGGCCTTACTGGCTTGGAAAACCAGTCTTCTTCTTCTTGCTGTCCTTATCCCACGCTATGTGGGGTCGGCACAACATGTCTTCTCCTTCCACTCTCCTCTGTCATTCTTTGACACTCTTATACATTTTGCAATAGGTTTGGCAGCTACTCGAGGGGTTGCTGAAACAGTCCACTCTGCTGTTAGAGACCTGAAGCAACCCGCATGATACCGCACCCATGCTCTATCCCTCATGTTACTAGTAGCTTAATAAAAAAATATAATTGAAATAGAAAACAGTACTTAAATAACAATATTGTAATATACTTGTAATATTATAGTCACCGTAATATAGATCCTGCTAAAGAGATACTTACACCGAGTTATAAATAATTCAAGCCTTACATTTTGCTAAAAGCGACCTCAGCTTTACACTTTATAGGACAGACGCACTTGACTTGGGATCAAACTGTGCCATAAATGTATACAAAGTGGAAGCGATAAATATGAAAATGAATTTTTACTTAGCAAAGTTTCTAACTACTTATGTTTTCATCTATACGTATAATAAAACTAGCTGTTCCTTGCGGCTCCGCCCGCGTTTGTAGAAGGATGAAAATTTAGGATTATATTTAGGTTTTGAAGCCAGATCATAAAAAAATAAAAGTAAAGATTTGATCTGAAATTAAAAAATAAAAAATCTGGAGAGATCCCTACATATATTTAAAATGCTATGATAATTTTTAAATAAAAAAATGGTTGCTGTGCCTCACTCGACATAGATAGGTATAGTGTGTCGCGGACTTTTTTGTAGATATTTATAAGATCTACAATTAATTAGAACATTTTATGGTTCTATCTTTTATAGTTTAGGCAGCGTACGCAAAATAAGTAACTTTTCTGGTTGATTTTTACACCTTGTGTCCGAAAAACTCGGTCCAGTAGTTTTTGAGCCTATTCATTACAAACAAACAAACAAACAAACAAAGTTTTCCTCTTTATAATATTATATTAGTGTAGATTCTAAGTGGAATCTGTAAATTAGATATTTTTCGGAAAATCTTTTTGAACTTTAAGAAGTGTTATCGCGTCACGAGAAAACCACTAGACAGATATTGATGTGTCTTTGTATAATGTCTCATACTTAGTCCCTAATCCAAGCGGAGTAAAAGTTAGTCTAAAATTAAATACCTACTAGTAATTTAATAAATCGTCGTCATCAAAAAAAAATTGGTATTAGAATTATACAAACAGCTACATTAATACTATTAAGCGCTTATTATAACTACATTTTAATTGATAAATGAATCAGTCAGTTATCGCCAACTCGTCTATCGTTAATCTACTAATTGACGCAAATCAGGTCGACTAGCGCTTCTAAACTCATGTATTATGTAGAAAGTTTAAGGGCGTTCAAAGTTTAATTGCTTCGTTTAATACGTCTGCTTTTAGTCTGAGCAAAGTGACATGAGCATGTTTATGGAAGAAAGTAATAACTTTTTAATTTACTTTAGAATAATATAAGTAAAATATTATACTAGCGACTCAGCCTTGCTCCGCACGAGTTCGTTCTTTCAAAGATGATATATTTCTTAGAGGTGACATATTTTACCGCAGTTAAAAATCCTAGATGATGACGCAGATAACCAGCTGTCATTGTAATAAAATTCATCACAATGGGTCCCGTGTGTTCCTCGTAATGCGGTCACAAACAGACAGGCGGAAAACATCTTATTTAAAATAGCTTTTATTAGTAATAACTATTTCAGTAAAATTTTTGTAAAAAAATATTAATGTTAAAATTCGACTCATTCAGTTTAATATATAGGTATGTAGATAATACTAAGTACCTATATCATAATATTATTATAATAATATTTATTATAATAATATTATGATATTATACTTAGAGGTTTGGATGGTCTATCTGAAGTACAATCGTACAATAAAATCACCTTTTCTGAATCACATTTCGAGCCAACGACTGATAGTATATTTAAAAAAAAGAACGCTTTTAGTGACCTTTGAACTTTTCATAACATGTAACAAGGATATAAGTTTATATGAGACTTTTGAACCAACATAGACATAAATGGCGAAAACAAAGATTTATAGCTTAATATTAAATATGCCTTTTTTTAAGTTGGAGACTTTTTTTCTTAATTTTACTAGTTATTAGCTAATATAATAGTAATAGTAATGTTAATAAAATTGTCCGTTATTTTCTCAGTATAATTAAGAAGCAATATAAGTATATTACTACTTTAAAATGTAAAATTAAATTTTTTGAAAGTATTACTTATAGAAAATATTTTAACGGATCTGGATGAGACTTGGCACAGAGATATAAAAGCACATAAATTACTTTTTATTATATATATTATATTTATTATTTTTTCTATTTATATTGTGGACAGTTTCGTTTTTGAAAAACCAAAAGCAAAGCGACCATCTAGCTAGTATTTTAGTAAGCTACTATTTTCATATGCCAAAATAATGCACTAATATATTAAATGAAGTCCAATTACATACTCCTGTTTTCGCCGAGGCTCATTAGTGGGCATCGGTTTGTTCACTAATGGCAAGATATATTATTCACGCTGATAGTTGCCACTGAATTATTTAAGTAATTATAGACTGAACAAAATGTATGTCAATTTGTTCGACATTCTCGACATTGATAAATACTGTGGGATATATTGAATCTTCTTTGTAAAATGATATTTGAATTCAATTTATGTAAAAAGGTAAACCACCGTCCCTAAATGCCCTTCGCATTTGTAATATTGCAGAAGTTCTCAGAAGGGACGATTTATCCCGAGTTCATTGTACGAATATTTTATCAAAATAAATTATAATCTATAACCTTCCAAGACAGACGATTCGTTTTTCTATTGCTAAGAATTATACGAAAATTCATACATTTCAATTTAACATTATTATATTTTTCATAGTTTCTGAGACCAAACATTACTAAAAACTTTTATTTTAATATTTTTAGAATTGATACAGAGCGAAATAATAATATTATTTTTATAGGAATTTTTTACTCATAATTAATATTTTTAGAAAAATCTAACAATATGGTTTCAAATATTTTAACATAACGTCAAAAAATAACTTTGTTTTTAATTTGTTCCAGACGACAAACAGCCGAAGAAAGAGAAGCTGAACGCCAAGCGGCTAACCGTCTAATGTTATCGCTTCAAGCTGAAGCGCTGAGCAAAGGCTACATGCCGGAGCCACCACCAGGGGCCCAACTTTCTTCGCTTCACTACCAGCCATCCAATGCTCCTCAACCACAAAATAATACCGCTTTAAGCGCTTTACAAAATTTACAGCCTTGGGCTGGAAATCAAGGATCCTTTATGAACGCAGCAGGTTCTGCTCCACCGCCACACCCACCACCGGTAGCATCTCCAATCTGTTGAAAAAAAACTTTATAAGCTCTACAAGTATGTAAAAATAGAAAAAGTAATTAGTTATTGCTAATCATAATATATCTAAAATTGTATTATTATAATATTTAATTAATTAACAAGTAAATAATTAATCTTATAATTGTAAAAAAGCGCTGTAAGCGTAATATCTTACAATGACTTTTAAAATTTCATGTACCTCCTTTTGTAAAATATTATTTGATCCTAAATTAACTATTTAGTTAAAATAATGCAAATGCTTCAATATGCCTGATGCATAACGGTAATATTAGTTCCGTAACATTAATATTTAATAACCTTTAAAATAAGACAACAAGACGCGTATAAAAATTATATTTGCACATAAAACATCGTTATATAAGAATATATTAAATAATTGTGATTGTACATAGCTAGAATAAGTTATTTTTAATTAGCGTTTGATCGTAAAATTCAATTAATCTTACATGAAACTAATACTTACAAACACGTACATGATAATATCTAGTCTAATTACGTGTATAGATTTAATCAAAGTGTTGAATGTTAGTTACTAAAAATACATCAACTTTGATTAAAAATAGTTTTATTGTTTTTCCATCATTGAAACCATTTCGCTTGTAAATGATTAATAAATAACTTTGATTGTCAACTTTCTATATATTATAATCAGGAGTCATTAATAAAGTTACGTCACACGTTAAGGGGATGGGAGGAGGGCTTCTCACAAAAATGTGACCTACTATGACGGGAGGGCGAAGGAAGGGAGAGGGGTTAAAAATCACAAAATTAGAATGACGTACTTTATGGATGCCCCCTTTCTTATAATCATCGTATATAAATATTTAACTTTATAACTTAAGATGGGATTATTTTTTAAAAACACCATGTATATAGATTGATCAGTATTACTGTAGCGTATTGTTTTGTAACCATCTTTAAATAGTTCATTAGATTTTAATAGATATTAGTACTTACTAAGTTGTGTAAATGTATCGTAATTTTAGTAAAACAGATATTTAAACAAAATATTATAGTGCAACTCTACTTTGAAATATATAAACTTTATTTGCGCAGTGAAAAATATTTTTAACTGACCTTTTATGAGGAAGTTAATTAGTAAATTTAACCGAGATAAAATAAAAACGTATACAATAAGTGACTTTTAACTTTGTAAATACATTAAGTACCTACCTATAAAAAATTATAAATTAATCTCTTAAACAAAGTTCTTACACTATAATAAACTTTATGTTATATTCTTCATAATATATTTAACTAAAATTGCTGGCACAGTTGACACTTCACGATCTTCCTACGATATGGGTGTTATGTACGTCTTTTTGAAGTGAAACTTCTTTAGAATCGTTGTGATTTGAAACTCGATGAAACGAAAATGCGTCACGATAAAGAAAGAAATACATAAAAGTATAGGATTAAGTCGGAGAGAATGAGATAGAATACATTCCCATGTTACCATGGTAATCGTTGTTTATTTTTTGACATTTCTGTTTTTATATATATTCATCTCATTCTTTTGTCGATTTACTGAAGTTTCACTTCTATCGTGTGTGAATCGCACACACACCTTTTTTTTAACGTTGGGAAATGCGCATACCACCAGGTGGTTATGTGGGACTCACCAGCTTAAAATTAACCAATTCTACCCACTAAAACAAAACGGACCTCACCCTTGCGCATGCAACTACGATGCCGACGCGACGCGACGGCCCGGCAGACAACACAGCCAAGAGAATTGCTCCACAGTCCACTCTGACGGATGCTACATACCTGATAGAATCTCAGGAACAATTATACAGATTAAAAATTGATTAATTTTTAGAAAGCATCAAGCACTTTTTTTTCAGTCGAATACTCGTTTTTCATAATTAACGAAAAATCTATCTTTATTTGAGCTATTTGCCATTTACTTGTGTTATCTTGCGACTTGCTGTAACATTTAAGTTAGATTCTAAGAATTTCCTCGCTTTTTAAATAGTCTATTTAAGAACATGTAAATAATTATTTTAATTAAAGTTGAATGTAGTAAAGGAAACTTGTTACGTGTATATAAATTGTATTGACAAGTTTTCATTGACCTGGCTGAATGCTAGAAGTTTTAATAAAATAAATGAAATACCAAAACGTTATTTTATTTTTATTTCTCTGCTTGAATGACGTAATCTGGAAGATATCTTAATGACGTAATTTGGCGCAGTTGGTAGTGACTCTACTAACTACTTTCTGCGCCAGCGGTCGCGGGTTCGAGTTCCGCTGGGGGCATTCATTTGTTAAGCACGAATGCTTGTACTCCAGTCATGGGTGTTTATATTTATATTTATAATATGTATGTATTTAAAATTTATATGTTAGTATA
This sequence comes from Boloria euphrosyne, assembly GCA_951802675.2. Lineage (NCBI taxonomy): Eukaryota > Metazoa > Arthropoda > Insecta > Lepidoptera > Nymphalidae > Boloria > Boloria euphrosyne. The sequence goes on from OX637893.1 coordinate 5,775,778, forward strand.
TTAACTATCTGGTATCCGTAACACAAGCGTCGTAGCTTACTGCGGAACTAAATGGCGCTGTTGTAATAATGTCCAACATATTTATTATAAATAAGAATGATAAAGTTTGTCATAACTTTGATTTCTTAAAGCTGCCATGGCTGGACGGATTTGAATGAAATTTAATAGATAATAATAGGCAGATTACTTATAAATGTATATAACCAGATAATAGAACATAGGATGTACTTTAACGAAACGACGGTGGGTATTCACTAGTAGACTATAAAATGATATTATTTTTTTAAACCTGACTTTAAGTCCTAGAGTTTAATGGTTTAAAACACAAAAAGTACATTTAAAATCCATAAAGAAAACAATAAACATCTAGCTATAAAAATTAATGGAAAGTTTCAAGAATAACATCATAGTTGAAACTAAGTATATAGGTACTAAAGGTATATTTAATATAGTAATGTCTTAACCGACTTCGACCACGACGGTTAATCTCACTGAGACTACCCATGTGCAAGAGATATAAAAGCGTATGCACAGACACAAGTGCACTCTCTATTCCTGTCACTCTCCTACAGGAGGAGACAATAAGAAAAGTATAAGGATTCCTCTTAAAGACTTCTTTAAAATTCGTTTTAAAACGATTTTTGATTGAAAATAAATTAAACAGTATAAATTAAGCTTTTTAAAATAAAATGTATTTATTGCTTCGGTAATAAATTATAAAATATTCGGTGGGCTATATTAAAAAAATGTAAAAGATGCCTTAGATTTTTGAAATAATTCTATAATATTACTGTTATTTTTATAAAAAAATATTAAAATATTTTCTTAGCATAGAAATTAACTTAATAGATATAAATACGAGTAGATCCAGATAACATAGCATTGTGATTTTCTATGCTTAATTAAGAGATATAGAATATAGATCACTATAAGGTGAAGAAACACATACCTAGTACCTACCTATGTTTTATGCCAACGCTCGCAAATTATCTATAATTGCGTAATGTACCTACATAGATTTAAATCGTTATAATATTATAATAGGTGGATACCTATTATTATTACCTATAACTTTTTATATGTATTTACGGTAGAATAGGGTTAAATACGTTAATTTTATAAGTAACGTATCCTACGTATGTATAACAAAACTAAATTGTCTCAACATAATTTCTCGACTTCCTATCAAACCTCAAATTACAGAAAAAAATTGAAATGAAGAAAAACAATTGTCAAACATTAAACGAAATCGATTTGAGGTAAAAAATCCTATTTCCGTCCGAAAACGGTCGGTTTAGCGACAATTTACTATCAATTACGGTTAAATCGTAATACAGTTTTAATATTTCGGTGCATTCTGTAATGGCATAGATTATAAAATACGTGACTCTGGCGCTGTCATTAGGACGTTTTGTTTTTTTTTTAATTCAGCTTATACTCGTAGGTATAAAGGGAGAATTTATTTTTTAACATGAATCGTTTACAACCGATTATGGAATATCCAATGTGTCAAGTTTTTTTTTTATTTGATACTTAGCAACATTATCTTATAAACATTTGAATTGAACATATATCCTAAATTATCCGTCATTAAAGTTTATTACTTTAGCACACTCAATTCAATATTTATAATAAAATATTCTCAAGAATCTTTTCCTGGTAAGTAGTTTCTATAATTATATACTTATTTCAATTTTTTCTTTGTCACCGATCGCGTGACGTTTGTCTTAAATTAGTTCTTAAACACAAATGAAGGGGCACGAAATCGATCCTGAAACTGGCGTTCTATAATAATCGACGTAGCATGATAATGATCTTAAAGTATAATACGATTTGCCAGTATTGTCTTAATTTTTTTTTGATTCGAATTGGTTTCTTGAATTAATCTTTATTATTTTAAAAACTCAAACAATTCAAATTTAATTAATTAATTTTGGCACAATGAAAACATTTTTTCCATTGCAATGTTAACTAAAAAATAATTTATTTTGTGACATTCCTCTTTTTTTTCCTCGTTTTAGATCTACCCCGGTTAGAGAGAGCATAATGCCATTTGTATAGAGAATACTATAATCCCTGGATGTCTCTTGAAGTCGGTACTATGTATACATAAAAATATTATAGATCGAAAAAAATATTATGTAATGAACTATTAGTACTTGAAATCCTTGAATAGCCTCAAAGTGAATTAAATAAAAAGTGTGTGTACTTATGTACACGCGGTAGAAGTTATACCTACTTCTTTGGCGTAACAAAATAAAAATCTTTTCAAAAATTTTATCTTTCGCCTTATTCTACGTTAGTAGAAAAAAACGACACTAACAATAGAAAAAAAATGTTGACTATAGCTAACTTCAGGGTGTCGGTTTTTCGTGACGGTGTGCGCACGCATCGTATAAATTTACTCTCATAATTTTTCCCTAACGCGCTAACAGAAGTATAACTTCAAAAATAAAGAGCGACACATTTTGGTAGTACTCTGTTTATAACTTATATAAAACAAACAAATAAGCAGACACGGAAAATAAAAAAAATGCCACTCCACAACAATTTGACTATGTATCACAATACACGAGACAAGTTGACAGCAACATTTTTGTTAGCAATTTATTCGTCACGAAACGCCAATCACAACTAGTTACTAGATCAAAGTAAATTAATGTCTTGTCTCACGATATGAATATGATTTTAAAAGTGACGTTCAAATATCTCAAGTAAATTGTCACAATGCTCGTTTATTACGAATAACCTTTCAATGACATAATTAAAGCTTTATAATTTTCAGGCTTCATGTAATGTTTTAGTAATATTTATTTATTTTGAGGAGGTTATCGAATCGTCTGTATTTTTTTATATTTGTTAGCTCATAACTTTGAACTGGGTGAACCGATTTTGATGATTCTTTTTTTATTTGAAAGGTAGTGCTTTCCATGTGGTCCCATTTTAATATTTTCCAGTTCTGACTATGGCATCCATGAGAAAACCATAAAAGTCTTAAATTTGCATTAATTATTTGCGCGACAAATGGATGAATGACTCAATATCACGCCAAAGATTCTGAATTTTGGATCCATGACAAAGTATCGGAACTCTTCAATTCTTAGGAGCAAATTAACGATGCTCGGCCGAATCTTTTATAGGCTATAATCTATATGGATATTGGAGTCACGTACCGTACCTGATGATGGAAGGTACAACTCTTCAACGGTTAGCAGTTTAAAGAATATTCTTTCAATATAATACGCAATTATGGACCGATAGTTGTATACTTTCAGGCTATTAGGTTTACCTCATAATAGAAGATAATTTTATATAGTCATTAACACAATACGTATCAAGTATCTACTTTCCGTACTTTCCGCTAAAAAAATTAAAAATAAATTATTTTTAACAAAAAAACAAAAACCGACTTCCAAACTTAATAAATCTAAACTAAAAAGTAGAAAATTGTTAATTTTGAAGTCGGTGCCAGCCAAAGCAAAATAACCCTAAATAGATTATATATATTTGATTAATCTATCAACTTGTAAACATAATTAAAATACCTGGCTGGCACCGATTCCAAAATTAACAAAGTCCTTAAAAGTATTATTTTCTACTTTTTAGTTTAGATTTATTAAGTTTGGAAGTCAGTTTTTGTTTTTTTTTGTTAAAAATAATTTATTTTAACTTGATATAAGTAGGTACATATATTATTTCAAAATAGATAGTATAAAAGTCAGTGCTAGCTTAGTCGTATCGCGATTGTTTGGAAAACGGAGTGAAGCGGATTCTAATTCCTCGCAAAGTACTCGCATCTAAGATATTCTCATGTGCGAATCATTTCCAACGTTATATGAAGCCCAATATAATATAGCTTAAAATTAGATTTGCAATTAAATCATTTGTCTACTATAGAATACATGTTACATAAAAAGGTGTTATACTATAAAAATAAGTCGTGTGGTGTCGTGGGACACCAGATAGGAACGAAGTTACTTATTAAAAAAAAATTCAAGTTCTATTATATATTTTACTTTGTATAAAGAAAATTATTATTCGGTTAAACATATTTTATAATGACTTTTTTATCGATAAAAAATAAAAAAAGAACTACTTTACAAAATTATCTTAAGACCTTTATTTTGTTTGCAATGATTTATAAAAATACCTATATAATAATAATATACAAAGAAATAGCTATTTACATGAATAATAATAATTAAGCCTAATTATGTTCTATCGTAGAAACTATAGCTTTATGGTAACTAAAATAACATATATATATATATATATATATATATATATATATATATATATATATATATATATATATATATATATATATATATATATATTATATATATATATTTGTGATTAGATTTTTGCCAAATATCTCGAGAAAACAGCATCGATAGTATTACGATACGTAGACATTAGACACTGTTAAGCCATCATACATAGACTATACATAAAAATCTTACACTTTTTTAACGTTACGGACGTTTTTTGCCGACTAGTGTACCCCTCCGCAACGCCCCGTAAGGAACTTCGTTCCAAAATAAAATCTGACGTCTAGCTTCTTTACAAAACCCAAAAGAGCCAATCAATATATAATATATTTTACGAAGTTAAAGTTAAAATAATAATACCATTTATATACAAAAACATTTATGTCACATAATATATGACAATAATAATTTGAAGTACGAGTAAAGTGTATATAAATGAAATAATATTATATGGAGACTCGGTAAACGCAAGTATTATTTATTAGAAGTGGTGAAAGCAATTAGCGCGTAAGTGAGACTGATTAGCGCTGCATCAAATATAATCCCGACTGGCGAGCAATTTGAGGTTCGTATAGACCGATGAGCTTTTAGACATACCATGAATCAATTCAACATAAATTTCTAAATTTACTTTACGTCAATAATTTTGGTGTAAACTAAATTCAATTTGGTTGTAATTGTATTTGATTAGGAAGAGTAGATTGCTAGTTTTAACAATATTTTTTTCTATTACATTGAGGAATACTTAGATTTTTTATTATTATAAGACCAGATCCAGTAAACCCACCTATGTGATGACCAACGATGATTTCGACCAAAATCCGGGCAGAGAGTTTAATCTAATAGAATCCAGGTTTTCTACCTACCTGTAAGCAAGCGTAGACAAAAACAAAAAATCTGACAAGATTCAAATTAAATTCCAAATACACACCTACATTTACATCTAAAAAACTTGTAATATAACACCCTATTATAATAATTTAATTATAATTAAACGCGCCAGTCACTAAAATTTGAAAGCCTATAGCAGTTGAAACGAGGATCGTCGTTCTGTCGACTCATTACGGGACCGCAGTCGTATCAAATACGAAGCGTATAACACCTAACACTGTGAGTTATGTGAATACTATTTCTATCTTCATAGATATAATAAAGAAGTAATTGGGTCAACGTTGTTCATACAATATTTGTGTTAATTTACATTTAATTTTAAGGTATTTTCATGTATAAAAGTGTAATAAATCAGAAATAAGTTTTTTCAAGTAAAATGCTTACGTTTCAAACCAATCTGAAAAAATTAAAAAAATATAATCGGTACTAATTATATTTGCATTTTTGTCTCTAATAACTTTATTAACATTCAAATTACCACATTTAATTCAAAATATAATATATGGATATACCTATCTATAGTTTTTTAAGTTGTGTTAATTTGTATTTTACAAGTTTTTAAAGTGAAGGTAATCAATGAATCGGTCACATTTACAAAAAAATTAATAATATTTATTCACATGACCTAAAATTACATTAATAATAAATTAATCTATTACTTTATTATTTATATTTATCACTACATATCTATGTTACGTGGACGTACGTCAAGTAAAACTGTGAAGCAAACTTACATCACCTCAGTGAACCCTAAAATAGCAGAACAGATCCTTAACGAACCTAAATTCCTACAGAAAAACCAAATTGAATTGCGTTAATATTTAACAAGCCAACTTTGAATGCTAAAAACTCCTCCCCTATTATTTTCATCGCCCCTACTCGATAACGCTTTTATGTTTCCCACTTGGTAAAAATAAAATAAAGAGTAAATTTTAAGTTAAAATTGACTTTGACGAATGACAGTTAGACGCTGACCCTTGACCGTCTTGTGCTCAAATATTCACCGCGTCAACACCTATGGGATGGGGATTACTTGTACTTTAGTTATCTATATATGTAACACTTACTGTAGCTCGCGACTTTGCTTGTATTAAAATTACAAGTTATAGCCCGCATTCTTGTCTAGTCTATTACTACTCGTAATATACCTACTATTTCGAATTTGCAGGCAGTTTGAGGCAGCGGTAACGCGTCGCTTGTATAACCGAGTGATACGGGTTCAAATCCGGGTCTCGCACTTGATATTTTCATGTGCGAATCTTTTCATTTCTTTCTGAGAAAACCTAGCAAGTTTTCGTAAGCCATGTGAAGTCCGCCAACACGCATTAGGCCAGCGCGGTGGACTATGGCCTGATCTCCCTCGTACTGAGGGAGGCCCGTGCCCAGCAGTGGGACGTTAAAAATGACTGATGATGAATTTTGTTATAACGAGAACAAGAAAAAAATATACTAAGGTTTAGTTTTCAATTTTACTCGCACTTTTCCGTCTTACGCTGTTTCGGTAATTTGCGATTAAATTATAGATGTTAAGTATTATCAAAATAAAAAAAAAAACACAACAAAATACAAAAGAATTGTTTCGAAAACTTTTTTTATTAATAGCACTAGAGCTGAACAATAGCTACTAAGCAAATGGCTACCTCAGTTTACTCACGGTAGGTGTACAATGTACATAGTATACCATACATATTTTAGCTAAGTACTAATCAAATTAACTAATTATAATACTATCCACGAAACAGAGAACGACTTAAAGTACACATCATCTCAGCTATATTTGCAACATGATAGTTTACAAACACTATCCATTCAATTTGACCCTTCACTCAATAATTCGCAGAGAAATACAATATTTCTCTAATTTTCCCACTTGACCCCATAACTATCAGATAGTTCATAAAGAGATAATCCTTGTATCTCGACATCTAATATTCGTGCGAATATGCATTGCAGCGACCAACTTAATATGATACTCCATCTAATACTTTTACCCTACGTATTAAGGAAAACTACTCGATGTCATAGATCAAGTAAAGTGGTCGTGTACACAGTACATCATAACTTTATTCTCTAGGGATAAATTACAAGTATTTGGAAATTGTCGTTCGGAACTACGATGAATACTCCCACGATTCTTCAAAACAATTATATGGATGACTATGTTATATTTAACGTTAGCTTTATAATATACGAGTATGTACCTATTTGATAGTACGTGGGCAAAACTTGATAGCTTTCATGCCAAAGTTAAGTTAAGTTTCTTTATTGGAATTTAAAACCTTTTAAGTAGACGAGCTTATTATCAAGATATTGCTGGAAACCAAAAATAAAGTCGACGAGTCTTTCCCTTATCTCCTTTCTTCTGTTTCCACAAAAATTAACAATATTTAATAAATATATCTAAATATAAATCTACTTAAAAACATTTCCAAACTAATATTCAAACAGAAGCAAATCCCATTAATAAAAATATCATTAGAGTATTGAATCTCCAGCGAGCCACATTACACGGTGCCAATTTTCACGTTTTATTAACTCATAAACCCCTCCCATACAATACAATAACCGTTTTTGTAATTCCCTAGAAACAAGTGCGCCTTCATAAACTAGCCGTCCCCTGTGCTTGGGGCCTGAGTAACCCCAAGAGATTACGCGCGTTAACTGACTGCACATTAATTTCAACCTTATCTGTTAAGAAATACCGTAAATTTTTCACTAAAGTATATTAAAACGTTACGCCCTTTTAGACATTGTTGGTATTTTACTTCAACTCAAGCTTTCGGTGAGGAAATACAAACCTAATATTGAAGGTATGAAGACATATTTTCAATAGTTATTTTTATACTTTATATTTTGTTTTGGAGTTAGTACCAGGCGTGATTCCCATAATCTGCAAAGCGTTGGTGCAAAAGTGAATTCTGCACTTGACTCAATGGATAACATCTTGTTCAGAAGAGATATAAATTAAAGGGGTGATGGATCCCAATACGACATTAACTTCATTGTTGTTTTCTCACGCTTGGTTAGAGGGCAGTGTGTCGTGAAATTGTTAATGATTTTTGCATTTGTTATATCATCTAAATATTATAATTGGAATGTTTTTTCTGTCTAGTTACATCGAAGTTTGCATATATGTAGTACTAGCTTTTCCCCGCGATTTCGCTTGTATGTTAAGTTAATTAAACTTAGCCTTTTCTAAGAATCTATTCGTATAAGTAAAAAAAAAATAAAATATTATAGTGATACCAGTTTCATCTGTACATGTAAATGCACAAATTTATGTACTTCATAATGAATTTATTATAATGTATCACTTTGATTAGGCATATTCCCCATTAAGGTAAGTTACTTATCTAGGAACTTAGTGTATTGTAAGATTCAAACAAAATCTTGTTGTCGAGAACATAGAGGTGTGTGGACCAGATGCTTTGTCATTTAATGAATGTAAGTACGCGAATTTAATATATTATTTTTATACATAAATACAACAAAATGTGTACGTATAAGTGCATTTGAGTCGACTTGTTTAAATTTATTTGATAAGTTTTAGTAGACAAGGGCTTGCCTCCTCCATGGTTAGAAGACAAATAGATAAATAATTGAATTCGCGCCCCGGCCCCAGTACATCAATGCGCCATCCAACGATTATATCAGATGCGCATTTATGGGATAATTCGACCCCCTCGTTTTTATTGTTATGCTCTGTATCTGATATGTATGGTTATAATAGGGTTGCCAGCCTTTTGTACTTCAAATATTTATACATTTGTCAGCAAAAGTTTCAGTCATCAATTTTCTTTTTTTTTATCATATCATCCTGACGTAAATAATAAAGAAACGTACGAATGACTAAAATGAGAATATAATTCGATATTGTGTTTTGTTTCATTTAAAAGAAATGTAGAGGATAATTAACTATTTTTATTTTTACGTGTAATTAAGTTTCATGCAGACGAGTCAGCTTGTCTAACTATATTAGGTAGATAGTTAATAATTGATAATATTTTATTAAATTAAAATAGAGAGTGGCAGCCCTAAGCCAGCGTATTTTTTAATTCGTTGTCACGGAGCATGACAGACAGACCAAGTGTTTTGTTTGTTTGGACAGCAGATTGTGTACGAAGTTGTAATATTGTTTATGTGTTTGTATTGTTATTATTTTATTTCAAATCTGCTATGATACGTTAAACTTAGTATAATTTATACTAAAATAGGAATCAAATGATTCACTTAGGTTCATCTCTACGAGTATGTACGTGTTTGCAGTTAATATAAATTTTTCAGGTCAGATATTTCACCGCAGTAAAAAGTTTCCTAATATGAAGACCCGGATGGCTAGCTATCATCATATAAAATTTCATCATAATCTATCCAGTGATTTTTTTAGTGACGCGTTCTCAGACAGACTGACAGATAGTCAGACTAAAATTATAAAATCTATAGATTCGGCCTCTGTATTTCTCATCATCATCATCAGCCCTTTTTAACGTCCCACTGCTGGGCACGGGCCTCCCTCAGTACGAGAGGGATCATAGTCCACCGCGCTGGCCCAGTGCGTGTTGGCGGACTTCACATGTCTTACGAAAACTTGCTAGGTTTTCTCAGACATGCAAGTTTCCTCACGATGTTTCCCTTCACCGTAAGACAAGTGGTAATCATGATAGGAATGATTCGCACATGAAAATGTCAGAGGTGCGAGACCCGGATTTGAACCCGCATCACTCGGTTATACAAGCGACGCGTTACCGCTGGGCTACCGCTTTCTGTATTTCTAATAATAACTATTTCTAATTATTATTTTGTCAGAGTGGACTCAGTTAAAATTTTTAAATACTTTTGTACCTACATACAGGCCTATATAATTTCTTATTAAATGAAATAAAAACTAGTCTAAGTCTAGTCTAAATAAAATTAGCTAAAGTGGTATCAAAAACCTTGAAAAACAAAACAGAAGCAGATAATTTCAAATGAAATGATTTTTTAAAATATTTAAATATTTTTCTTGTTTGTATAAAATAGAAAAATCTAGATTTTTGTAAATCTTAACTGTACATGTCATTCACAACACATAATATATACTTACTTACTATATACATACTTTATCTCAAGCATAATTTATGATAATAAGAATTCATGAAAGTATAAAAGGAATATATGAACATAAAATAAATATCCCACCAACCGCAATACATTTATTAATTAACGATATAAAAATAAAGATTCCTATCACGAAGCTGGATCGATTATAATTCGATCAGCAACAAATAAATTTCAGGACATAACCATCATAACGAGACTGCCATAGCCATTGTATGATCAAAGAACAGATGAAGATGGGTGGGTCAGCTTAAGCTGGGCACATTTCTTAACCCACAAAAGCGCGTTAAAACTCAATAGAGCGGGGACCAATTGCTTTTATAATGTTCGAGTAGTAAAGTAGATGTGGCAACGTTGTATAGACTTGGCCATTGATATTATCTATATATATAATACAATTGTAACTAAATCGAATGTGTACATTAAATATTTTTTTCGAAATCTTATTAAAATAGTCACGTTTGGCTCAGTTGGTAGTAACCCTACTTTCTGCGCCAGCGGTCGCGGGTTCGAGTCCCGCTGGGGGCATTCATTTGTTGAGCACGAATGTTTATACTCCAGTCATGGGTATGGCTATTTATAATATGTATGTATTTAAAGTTTATATGTGTAGTGTATCAACTATCTGGTAGACTATAACCTGAAGAATATATAATTTGCTGTTAGGCACCATTCTATATTTTAATAACTTTTATAAATGTTATTTTATTTATAAGTTTTATAACACCGTCCTCGAATAGACATTTAAAATGAAACATCGATATGACGCATCTCTTTATATCATAATCTTTGTATAACCCCTCGATGGCAATAAGTTAATTGTTTGCAGAAGAGCCATTACGGTCCATACTCTACCGTTATAGACAGGCTTGTTTTAGTGCCACTTATTATCGTTATGACCGCAGTCACTCGACGGTTAAATTAAACCAAAATGTATATAATATAGTCATATTAGGTTAATATAACGTAGTTTGAACTTTTCAAGATTGCGTGAATGAAGATATCTATAACTGATAGAAGTTACTACATATTATTATGTTTATAATGGCAGCGGTAGCCTAGTGGTAACGCACTCGCTTGAGGAACAGAGTGACGTTGGTTCAAATCTGGGTCTAGCACTAAGCAAGCTAAGTTATAGCACGTTTGTTTTCATGTGCGAATCATTTGTAACATGATTACCACTTATCTTACGATGGAGAAAATCATCGTGAGAAAACCTGCATATCTTAGAGAAACTAGCAAGCTTTCGAAAGATATTGTAAAATATATGTAAAAGGTATTTTCAACAACGTATTCTTGCATCGAAATTACGTTGAAAAAAGTTACTGCACCCTTCAATTTTTCTTAAAGATCTTCTTCTTCTTCTTCTTTACATATTAACACCAACGTATCACTCGATTGCACTTATGTTATCACTCGATTGTACGTATCACTCGATTGTAATTGTGATATAACTGTCGAAAATACCAAGTAACATAAACAAAAATACATGCTATCTTTTTTAAGAGGGCTAAAAACGTCAGCACACATTCATATTCCAGTAGGCTAGCCAAAATTTAGCTCTTACAGATCTAAATCACATCAGATTTTCGTTATCTTTAAACATTATGAAATTTTCAAATTATGAATCTAAAATCAAATATTCGAATACTCGACAAAAATCAACCTCGTGCAAGGCATAAAGAGAGCAGTGGAATTGGGTCATAATTAAGTTAATAGGGGGAGCAGTTCATCACGATGATTGACTTCGCTTGACAAATTAAAAAGAGGGTGTCGTAGTCATACGCTGTGCAGATATAAGTGGCAAATAAAAGTTACGTTTCGAGGATAACGAGTTTATCGAAATAGCGGTATGTGGGTTTGATTCTTTTGCGTGGTAAATGTTTTAACTAACATCACTACCTAAACATGGCTTGGATTTGATTTTGCACGTCTTAAGATGATGTACTGCAACTCATACTCAATGCAATGCATACTCAATACAATGGAAATAAAATTATATTTAGATCTTATTATTTTCTTATTAAGTAAAATAATAATGTAAAATCACTTTATTCACAAACACAATATTTTTAAAATTTAAAGACATTAGAAAAGTCAAATTATATCAAAATACTCTATGAAGACAGTGCCTGGTAACCAGTGGTAACGCGCTCGCTTGAGAAACCGAGCGAAGCGAGTTCTCTCTTCGAGAGCTCGTTGTCCTCACAACTCTGATATTTTCATGTAAGAATCGTAACCAACATGTTTACCACTTGTCGTATGGTGAACGAAAAAATCTTGAAGAAACCTGCATATCTATGAGAACTTAGCACGTTTTCAATGGACATTTGTGTAGTCACCCCTGTACTTTGCAAGCGTTGTAGACTAAAGTCTCATTCTTTTGTATTGAAGGGAGGAATGTGCCCAGAAGTGGGATATTAAAAAAGGACTGGATGCGTGCTTAATAGATAACCAATAAGCTGTTTTAAATTGTATTTTTTTATATTCTTAAATTTGAATTAAATGTGAATAATCAACCACCGCGTAGTTCTGCTGAAAAGAGCCAGCGGAAAACGCAACAGTTGATCTTTTTAGTAGGTACCTAATAATATTTCTTTACTATATTGTAATATAATAATTATTTTCTTATCCTACGCCAGTATTTACTAATTTTAGCCAGTAACGAAATACTTATCAAAATATAATTATACAAGCATTCATTTATAATTCATTTTATATTTAGTTTATTGATTTAAAATAGTTTAACTATTAACGAAAGCCGGATACGGCAACTGTAAAGTAATTATTGAATATGTATTGGTTAAATTTCCGATCATCTCATTATGCAGTTAATGACGGTAATATCGTACGATGAGAGTAAATGAAGCTAATTAATTTACGAATAATTAAACCCTCTACCAAATGACATTACTGGAATGTTGTTGAATTAACTTTTATCCATTTTGTACGGTATTACCATAGGTATATGGATTAATCCTTGATTGTGATACATATAAATCGTTAGTTCGTTAATAGTTACATAATCTGGTATCAAAGGTTTAGTTTATAAAAATAGAAACGCTCGATGCTGTTGGTTACTTTTACATAAATTAGATCTAAACTAGATAGGTAGTGTAAGTAGATGTAACTTTATATTTTACTTTTACTTGTCAGCCACATTTAATACATACGTTTCGCCTTTTTTTGAAAGAGATAGATATAAGTTACATTTTTTCAGAAAAGACGCCTAAGTACATAGATAAACTAAAAAAGTTGAACCCATAGTCCACCATGCCGTCCAAATGTGGGTTTTTTGACTTCTTTAGTTAGTTAGTTTTTAGACATTTACTTAGGGTTTCCTATGATGTTCTCCTTTACCGTAATATTGCTAATCATGTTGAAAAAGTATGGCACACTTCACTACCACGGTTTTTTAATAAAAATATTATTCAATAAAATATATCATACAGGATCACTTTATAACAAATCTACTGTTGGAATAATTAAATTAGCGAACCAATTTTGCGGCACGCGTCTGCATTACGATATAATTACGTTGAGCCGTTTCATTGGCAAGGGGAGAATTGTTAGATGACGAGTATTTCATCGCTTAAATTAAAACTAAGTGTTATACCGGCAACTCTTTGATCTAGGAGTTAGTATGTATGGCTGAAAATTCGAAGGTCCTAGGTTCTGTTCTAGGTATGATAGCTTCATCCGGGATGAATCTTTCAATGGGATGAATAATCGAAAGCGAAAGCGAATCCTGTGCCTGATGCACACCTTTCTGTGACTGATCGTGTATTTTAAGAATCGTGTAAGTTGGTTCACAATAACTAATAAGATAAGTTTAAAATAAGGTGGGTGGACCATGGAAGACCACCTTAAGAAATAAACAGTTATAATTTGTTTATTTACTGGATAAATAAAACGAACTTATTTTTTAATAACACTTAGTTTTATTGTGTAGCATATTAAACACTTTTTTTGCAAAGTTAATCACTATCGAATAAACGTTGGTTTTGGAAAGCTCTTCTAAATGGCCTTACTAGGAACAGGGCTCCATACAAGGCTAATATTATAAATCAGTCATTGAACTGAAAACTAACGTTATGATTATCAAAATATAAGCTTATACTTAAACTACATTAAAAGGTCTTTCATTATAACGTAAAATTAAACGCTCAACGTTATATATCCATTTATAAAATACTCAACGAAAATAACTTGATCACAATTGTATAAGCTAGTATACTATTATGTGATATGTGGTATAACTAAGAATCTTTTAGAAATTATAATAAAGAATTCAGAGTAACAAAAATTAATGAAAATAATAGGTTATTTACTTAAAAAATGAAGTTTCTCTGTGAGCGCGACTAACAATTTTAACGTCGATAAGAGAAGTCAATATATCGATGGACCGCATTGACATAATATCGGCGTGAGGGACTTGCCGCCGCGTCTATGTTCTTAAGATAGTAAAGTATTAGTGTAAGTAAGAGGAATTCGTCATCACGTGGCAATAACTATGACCTTTTGATAATTGGCCTTCGAAGGAACATGGCTTCCATGGTCCACCCACCTTATGTTTTAATATTTTTATTATTTTAAACTATTTAAGACTGAATGTAGAGCAGTTCGAACAGTGTTTGTTAAAACGTCACCTAGTACGATTAATGATTTAAACACCTCCTTTTTTGAAGTCGGTCAAACGTCGCAGTAAATTCCACCCGTATAGTACTCAATAACTACAATTCTGTTTGTACGTCATATAAAAATCAGTGTATCAATAAATGTACGCCCACGTACGATGCCAATACGAATCTCTGCATTGGTTTTCATCAATATTTCATGCACGACCGTACAGAATACTGACGGTAGGGAACTCTAATATTCACTATACGTGTGTATGAAACATGCATGACAATTTAGTATACTGTTTATCAAAATTATATGACATTTATGATTATTCGATGGTTGCTATCGTTGTATTTCTTCAGGCCGTCCCTCTCGGGAAGGCAAAGGGATGCTAAGCATTGTGTTATTGTGTTCCTATTTGTATGACATTTTCTTTTGTTTACATTATTGTCTTAATAATTTCTTATGTGACAATATTTAATTATAACACAATAGGTAACAAGAGACGGTTTACGATATCATAGTTTCTGTTATTATTAATTGAAGATTTTAGATTACTTAACATGTGCCAATGCTTAGGAAGATACTTGTTTGTCATTCTAAAATTTCTCGTTTGTAGGTTGAATTTGAAGCGAATAATGTTGTTAAAAGATATCAATTTATTTACATGAAGAGCTACCTTTTACGCTGGCATATTGCTTATGTAGTAAACAATTAAAACAAATCAACTATTTTTAAAAAAGCTTAGTCCAAGGTTTTAGTTTAAAACAATACCCCCCTCATCGTGCGTTCAACTTGTCGTGGTGAGGGCTCAGGGCGGTCCAGTGAACCGACCGGTTGTTAAGCCAAGATACGCGCAGGCGCACTTCGGTGAGCGGTGTGTCATGCGGGTTGCTCCTGGTACTTCTATGATAGCAGAGTGGACTGTGAAGCAACGCATTGTCTGTGTAGTCTACTTCGGCAGACTTGTCGTTGTAATTGAATACGCAAGTGATACTACGAGGTACTTGGGTTTTAGTGGGTAGTACCGCTGGATTTTGGTCGGTGAGGCCATAACCACCTCTATTCTATCGTGGTATACGAAAATATTTTTCCCAAGCAAAAAAAAGTTAATGTATAATTAATATAGCTAATTGCTTAAAATATATACTTTATATTATAGTTTAATTATATAAAGTTTGTTTACCTTTCATTTATTAAGCAACACATTAAATAAACTTAGTACCTATTGTTATTTTTGAGTATAAATAATAGATACAACATAATTTTTCACTGTCAAAAATGTTTGATATTTAACCATTAGCAATAGTACGAACTACGAAGCATTCTCTAATGGTACGTAGCAGTAGTATTGTAGATGAATTATTGAAGATATCCTACTAGACTAGACTAGTACTTTAAAAAAAATATACAGTCATTTTTACATAATTAAAAGATACATTTTATTTATACAATATACAATTAAAGATACATTTTAAAAAAATTAATGGAGGTAAAAATAAAAAGATTTACTTAGAGTCTAGACATGCAAGTTATCCTCTCTAAGGTTATAGTATGTGTGTGTGTGTGTGTGTGTGTGTGTGTGTATAATATACTTTGTAAATTGTATCCTAGGTTACATAATATGATATATCTAATGTCACTCTCAATCTCTATATGTCACTCTCCATCCTTCGAAAAGTCATTACAGATAATAATTGCTTGTCCTTATGCTTTATAAGAACACTTTTTCCAAACTCGTAAACCCTCTTTCATATGATATATCAGTATGGAGTATGGACTTAGCATTATTGCCAATGCCATTAATAATTAAAAAAAAACAACAATTGTTTTATTTTCATTCACGTCAATACGAAGAAACCATTACTATATTAGCTATAATCGTATAGAGTAAGCGTAAGCAATGGCTACGTCGCGTCGTAAATGTTCTAACAAGTAACAATAGCAGTTTGCAAACCGAGCACGTTTGCTTGAATGTGTACAATGTGAATAAAAGGTTTGATCGTTTAGTAAGATGTGAATACTGTTTTAACATAACTTAATAATTTATTACTTAATAACTGCCTCGTTCGTGTAGTGGCTAGCATGTATGGTCGCACAACGGGAGGTCCTGGGTTCAAGTCCCGGGTCGGGCCAAGTTTAGTTATTGAGTATTTCTGTTTTGTAAGATTCAGTAATATGAGAGTGATAAGTAATAGAGAGAGCACTTGTGTTTGCGCATACACTCGTGCACTTTAATATGTCCCGCGTAGCTAGTCTCAATGAGATTGGCCGCCGCGCCGTGGCCGGAATCGGTCAGGAAGACATCAATTTATTATATAACTAGCGACTAATTGTTGATCGGAACTTTATTTTTTTTTATAAAGTATAATAAGAGTAGCCTAAGTTACTTTTTATAAAATCAGCTATCTTCCCGTAAAATTTCTGTCAAAGTCAGTGCGGTCGTTTCTGAGATTAGCCTGGACAAACAGACAGACAGACATAAAATTAAAAGGTGTGTTTTTGTTATACTACTGTATATAATAAAATAAGCATTTATTAAAAACTGTTATTTTGACTTTATAAACAGACACTTAATTTTTTTTCTGTATTGATACTTACATTTCAAAAAAATGAAAGTTCCTGCGACATGTACATTTTATACAATAGTCTTGGATCTTGGCATTATATGAATGCATATAAAACGAACCTTATGTCACTTAGATAGTTAATTCTGTTTCTTAGTATTTCTAACGTCTGATCCCTCTCTCATTGAGGGGAGGTCCGTGCTCAGCAGTGTTCAAAGCTTATCGAGTTATTAATAAAGTCTATACAAGTAAAGTAAAATAATCCTTTAATAATTAGTACATACATCTTCAGCCCTTTTTAACGTCCCACTGCTGAGCACGGACCTCCCCTCAATGAGAGGCTGATCACACGTTAGTTCACCGCACTGGCCTAGTGCGTGTTGGCGGACTTCACATGTCTTTCGAAAACTTGCTAGGTTTTTCTCAGACATGCAGGTTTCCTCACGATGTTTTCCTTCACCGTAAGACAAGTGGTAATCAGGATGACACACACACACATGAAAATATCAGAGGTACAAGACCCGGATTTGAACCCGCATCACTCGGTTATACAAGCGAGTGTGTTACCGCTGGGCTACCACTGCCCTTGGATAATTTATTTATAAAGGTATTTCACCACAGGTAAACTCGAGCGAAGCGAGGATATACATCCTAGTGATTAGGTATTAATCTGTACTTAATTATTGTACATTTTAATTTTATTTATATTTATAATATCATATCCATTAGCAGCTTTTTACTCAATGAATATAAAATTAAATTACGTTACTAACAATTTTAAAAGATCTTGTCTGTCTGTTTATCATGGCTAGTCTCTTTAGGCTGGACTGATTTCAACGCAACTTTTATTAATAGATTGCTATTATAAGGTGTAATTTAGATTTATTTAATTTTGGGTTTAAGGAATTAGATTACCGTTCATCATCATCAGCCCTTTTTAACGTCCCACTGCTGGGCACAGGCCTCCCTCAGTACGAGGGGGATCAGGCTATAGTCCACCGCGCTGGCCCAGTGCGTGTTGGCGGACTTCACATGTCTTACGAAAACTTGCTAGGTTTTCTCAGACATGCAGGGTTCCTCACGATGTTTTCCTTCACCGTAAGACAAGTGGTACCTAATCATGATAGAAATGATTCGCACATGAAAATATCAGAGGTGCGAGACCCGGATTTGAACCCGCATCATTCGGTTATACAAGCGACGCGTTACCGCTGGGCTACCACTGCCTGCTACCGTTCAAAAATAAAAAAATACCTATGGACGCACCCGAGAGGAGAGTAAATCAGTCCCTAGTTACTGATATAATTTCTCTTACTTCGAAAAAATCTTTCTAGTGTAAATATGTTACAAGCATTCAATATAAACTATTATCAAATATATAAAATGCAAATCGCAATATAAATTCGACACGTTCATCAATCCATAGCAGTCACATTTAAGTTTCAAATAAACACTAAAAGGCATATTTTAATAGGTCCTATTAATTACGGTTTTATACGCGGTTATCAGTTCATGGGACGAACTTAAAAGGTTTTAAAGCATTCAATACTTGAGCCAAATACACACAAATCACTAATGACATACTTGATTAGCTAAGAGCTCGTCGGTTATAGAAAGGGTTCTGTAGGTATATTTAGTCCGAAATTGTTAAATGAAGTACAATAATTTCTACTTTTGACGTGACTTAAAGCTTAATTTGTCAAATTATGTTTTACAAAAGCTTCCTTAGTCAAATTGACTATTTTAGTAACAATATCGCTATATTATAAAATTTTCCGTTATAAAATTTAAATCCTGTGGCAAAATGGACAGACCGACATACACTGTTTTCTTAGTTCTTGGTCTTTTCATAAATAACGAAATAAGTAACAGATTTATAATTTAATTTTAATAAGCAAAAATAAAATTAGACGATATAGAGGTGTATTATAGTTTAATAGAGTCTGGATGACTAGACAGAAAGTATATTAATTCGATATAGAAAAAACTAAGATTATTAGAGTTCAAATGCTACAGATAAGAAAACATACATACAAATAAATACAAACAAAAAAAATTATATAAAACATATAACAACAAAAAAATTAATAAAGTATAAAATAAAAAATAAAATAAAGTAGATTCCTTTAATATTACCTACTAATAGATACAAAAGACGATTTTATCAAACTTAACTAAAAAAACATTGTCCGCACAGATTATCATTTAAAATTGTTTATAAATACAAGCGACATTTTCCGAGGCGTACCTATAACGTATCATGTGCTATTGTAGTCCACTCCCGTTCATCCGTTTTGAGTGAAATCATACGTAATATTTTGGGACAGTCTAGATTAGACCTCTTATTTTTGGTGAAAACTGTACGAAAATCAATACAGTATTAGTACCTGCTAACTAGTATACTTGCGTTAAGCCATGTTTTATAATAGGCTAAAATCTATTTGCACACCACATATTATTCAAAACTGTTAAACACAATGAATGAACAGATGAAAAAATGGAAACAAGTTATAAAGATCCGTATTTAAAATGATTTGTGTACGAAATTTATTTAGTCTATACGTTACCGGTAATTTCCATTACATTATGTTAACTAATTATTATATGAGCTCGAAATATTTAAAATAACATTTTTTTTATAGCCATATTTTTTTTTATTAATTTGTTTTGACAGAATATTTAAAGTCGTTAATTTAAAGTAACACACTTAATACTATAAAAAAATCTACGAGGAAATCCTGGCACATGAAGGTGTATATATATTTACATAAAAGAATCTGTCGTTGGATTATTAATAAATATTTTTTTAATAATAACGAATAGAAATTGTTCATATTTAAATATAACCTACGGTATATATCTCAAACACTAAGTCATCAATCCATTACCGAAGGAACTCAAAAATCAGAAAACATAAACCCAGAGAGCGATAAAGAGGCAAAAAGGTAAACATTGGACACGTATTGGTCTAAATATAAATGTCTCTCGGAGACATTAAGATAACGGCAGGAATGTTAAAAGCTATTTAATATTATGTTCTGTTCAAACTTTATTATGGATTTAGTGCGGGTTGTAAGAAGTTGTGAGAATCTTAATTTATTTATTGCCCAAAAACCATACTTGTACATTTTGAGTACTATTATGTACTTATTTACTATTTAATATCATTTATTATATTCTTAAGAATTTAAGTACATACACATGGGATATACATACCCATTTAGATAAAAAGAAATACCTTTTTAAATATCTATATATTTTTTTAAATTTCAATGAAAATACTTTAAGGTTCTTTTTTTTAAATGGGTTAACATGTATTTAAAATCTAAAAAAAAAATAAAAAATAAAATTCGGATTAGAATAAAATAATGTGATGTCATCAATCTGACCTGATGATGGAAACAATACCAACCATATAGTTTTTAATTAAAAAGTATTTAATTTTTTTTGTTTATTATTTAATACGCATATTATTTTATTACTAAAATCTTAGCTTACCTTCCTAATATTCCACAAACTAAAATAAAAAAAATGACATTACAATTTTATCATATTAAAATATATCTAACAAAACTTTCGTGCATCTTCACCACAATACAAGGCGGAGGTATTTAAATGAAAGCGATAACCAGCAGGCCCAGGTATTAATGAACGTGTTCGCTGACGACAACACTGCTACACATTTTTATGTCCCTTATAAACGAAACTGCTGTCGAACATATTATTTAAGGTATAAATTGCTGTTTGTTTAAACAAATATTCGGCTAGTAAGATCCGGAGGTTCAGGATTCGATTTCTGGGTCGGGCCAAGTATAAACTTTATCAGATATGAAAAACAATAAAGGCAGCCCAGTTTTATTCCCGTGCGTCTGAAAGCATGAAAAGCCGTCGGTCTTGTTCCAGATCTACCACTTTCGCTGGCCATATCGCAATATAGTTCCATCGAAGTTTAAGAGGCTAATATCAATTAGATTAGCCGCCGTGACCGAAAACGGTCAAGAGGACATTAATATATTTTTTACGTAAGTATTTACAAGTTATCCCTTACGCAGAGGGCAGGTAGTGGAGTTGCCAACGATTTCTACGTAATGTTGCTTAAATAAGTATTTTTCATACAATTATTACTTTCGTCGGGAAAATCCCTAGTTGCCTTTAATTTATACATATAATCTAATCTAATATATATAAAAATGAATTACAGTTCGTTAGTCTCGCTAAAACTCGAGAACGGCTCGACCGATTTGGCTAATTTTGGTCTTGAATTATTTGTAGAAGCCCAGAGAAGGTTTAAAAGGTGAATAAATATGAAAAAAAAAAGTTTAGGTCTTTTATTAATCAATTGAGGCAGTACGAAGTCTGCCGGGTCGGCTAGTTTATAATAAAATTCTTAATTGTCGAATCTGTACATTATTTTTTTTTTTAAAATCTTATTGAAATAGCAATATTATCGATACAGACAACGAATCTATATAATATTTTAAAATGATTGTCCGTCCGTCTGTCTGTCTGTTTATCTACCCGTTTGTGACCGCGGCATCACGAGTTTACTGCACAGATTTTGATGTTTGATGATAGATGGTAATCCGGATCATATAGAAACTTTTTACTGCGGGATTATATCACATATCTAAAAAATCTATACTACTAACCCCTAAAACGCATCTAAGTAGTTATTTTAAAATTAGTAACTTCTTTGCCTTTAATTCAATCTAAAACAAAAATAAAGCTTACATTTCAATTAAATCAGTCAATGATGAGAAGTACCTTTTAAATAATAATCTAAGTAAGAGTTACGTCTTAAGTGAAGCTATCAAGTATCGAGTAATGCGAAATGCGACCCCTTGGCGTATTGACTTACGACTGGAATAAAATGACTCACTTTGCTTTTTAAAATATATGTTTTAGCATTGACACTGTTTATGCTTATGGATAGTTTCGTGGTATATGAATATATACTACGCGAATAAACTGTTTACTCGAGTACACTTTTAGACGTGTTTACGATTTGACAATTTTTACATTTAATTTCAATATATGTACGTATGTCTGTATTTTAGGGCAGTTATCTTTAAATGCCAATACTAAGAAAGCAGTATTTTCTTCAAACTATTGCTATAGCCGTTCCGTTCCGTATAAGTGAAAATTACCCGAAGAAAACAAAAAAAAATAACCCTTCTGTTCTTATGTAGCTTTAAATAAATCAAGCCCATAGTATCACTATCCACCCCATAAACTAGTAAACATACGAGTATGAAAGATATCTCTTTACTCTGTACTTATTTAAGTCAAAGAAGTGCAAGACAATAATTCTAAAGAGCTATTTTAGGCACCAACAGTGATTACATACTAGATTTTTTTTAATAATGCCGCTGTATATCTCGTAGGGTTTGAATCAAAATTTCATCAAGATCTGTTCAGTGGTTTTTTTGCGGTGCCGTCACGGATGGACAAGAATTCTAAAAACTATAGATTTAGACTTGTATACTCAATGAGAAATAAAAAAAAACACTATGGCGTAAGATATCACAGAACGTCTAGCGAAGTTAAGTCACTAATATCAAAATAATTCTTAATTTATGTTAGTATGCTTTAGACCAAACAATGCATTACAAACATACTCGTATGTTGTTTCGATTGTTATTGTACAAATTTTATTTACACAAGCTCTATATATCAAAGCATATTGAATTATTTCGAATTTGCTTCTATTTTTAAGTGACTTGTTTACTTGTAAGCTATTGGAGCATTGATATCGGTGAAATAAATAAAAGTACGATTTAAAATAAAGTCGTCAAGATGTCGTACCGTCGCCCACGAAGATCGCCGTATCGCGACACCCTTAGGCATCATGTACATTGCATTTTACACTTAAAACAAAATTGATTTTAAGAAAAATTTTCAAAGTACAAAATATATTTTTTTTTGCTTTGCTTGCTTTGCCTTACCGTTGCTAAAGCTGGAATTTGAAATAAATATTATGCGGAATCCTCCTTCAAACTAGTCCAAGTGCATTAAATATTCGTTTTGACTAAAAAGCACGCCAATTGGTTCATGCACCTATACGGATAATTGAAAGCGGCAGTACATCTATAAAAATATTTATCCATATAGAAGCGTTTATACATTTATACTATTACATTAGGATTCAGCCCTTTTAACGTCCCACTGCTGGACGTGGGCCTTCCTTCAATACGAGGGGGGTCAGGCC
The DNA here is from genome assembly GCA_951802675.2 of Boloria euphrosyne. Classification (NCBI taxonomy): domain Eukaryota; kingdom Metazoa; phylum Arthropoda; class Insecta; order Lepidoptera; family Nymphalidae; genus Boloria; species Boloria euphrosyne. The sequence continues at coordinate 5,799,435 of OX637893.1, forward strand.
ATAGTCCACCACGCTGGCAAAGTGCGGGTTGGCGAACTTCACACGTCTTTCCAAAGTTTGCTAAGTTCTCTCAGACATGTAGGTTTCCCCACGATGTTTTCCTTCGCCGTAAGGCAAGCGGTAATCATGTTAGAAATGATTCACACTTGAAAATATCACAGTTGCGAGACCCGGATTCAAACCCGCTTTATTCGGTTACCCAAGCTAGCGCGTTACCACTGGCCTACCACCCATACCATACATATAATTTATCATTAAATACTTATTATTACTTATATCTCCTTGACTTTTTTTTTATGTTGGGACATTATTACAACAGCCCCATCTAGTTCCGCAGTAAGCTACGTAACTTCAAGCATTATACCAGATAATTAAATAGCTCTCTACACATATATTTTTTTTAAATATACACATATTATAAATATAAACACCCATGACTGGAGTACAAACATTCGTGATTAGCAAATGAATGCCCCCAGCGGGACTCGAACCCGCGACCGCTGGCGCAGAAAGTAGGGTCACTACCAACTGAGCCAAACGTGTCGTCGTTGACTTATATTTATTAAAAATATATTATCTTTGGAAAATGTGCTATAAGCCTTATATTTCTGCATTGTAGGTAAGTCAAATAATCAGTGAATTAGACGCGAGTTAACGTAGATTATATTGTCAATGCCTCGCAGTGACCGGGACATGTTGCGACGCTTTATCTTCATTTATAGCAAGAAGTGCGTTTATTTGCTGTAAGCAGTTTTTTTTTATTTTTATTATACAAAATTTACTGTAGTATTACACAGCACTCCTCGTCTGGTACTTACTAATATAATAAATAACTCTACCTAAAGTAAATCTTCAATTTCTTGTTTTTTCTACTCGCCTACTTTTTCATCTAAATAATCTATACGTTTATGAAAATCTGATTGAAATCTTCTCAGCATTTTAAAAATATTTAAACCTAACCAAATAGACACGTTTTAACGATCGCTTGAACTCCGATATTTACTCGTATCGTCTGAATTGTCATAAAAACTCAATTCAGGGTAGATAGGTACTTTTTTAGGTAGGGATCTATTTTGTAATTAGAAACGGACGTTTAAGATACGCAGGTTGTGTTATCAGCGTTAAGTACTTTTAATGACCGAAAATACTCTAAGATTATTTTTTTTATATCTTGTAATTCCTATGGTAATTAATTAATTACTAAATAATTATAATTAAACTGCGGTTTGGTTAGACTTGCAAAATGAAAAAATCTGTAGTGAGAGAATAGTAGAAGCTGTTAACTTACTCGTAAGTGGTGAACATGTTATGATTAGTATTGGATGTCTTGATAAGACATACAGCTGTTACCAGTGTGTCAACTTTATCTTAAATTTTTAAGCAAGATGATCTTTTTGGATTTTTCGCTGATTTATTTTGATTCTTGGTTCTCGACGTTCCGAATAAGTATTTTTAAGCAGTCCGGTCCTTAGCCCGTATCGTGAAGCAATCAAAATTTCGAGAACCAAAAAATAAAAATCATAAATAAATGGCGCTTACGCTTACGCGTTGTTCATACGACTTGCATCAAAATATTTTTCCTCATCATATCCTCTCTGAAGGGAGGTCCGTGCCCAACAGTGGGGCGTTAATTATAAGGTTGAATCGATTTAAATTTGAATCGACTTAAAAAAAAATATCAAATGATTATAGTAGGTACCAAATGGTGAGTCGGTCTAGAACTAAATTTATTATGTATTGAAGAATGTGCAAATGCCACAAATTACAGTATCATTTTAGAATCAAGTTATCAGCGAAGTTGATTCAAGTTCGAGACACTTACTATCGGACGAATAAACAATTGGAATCCGAACATTATCGTCGAGATAGGTCTTCTTGGGCAGCTCGCATTTCACAACTAAACCTATGTTTGAACCAGTAGACTCAATATATAGGTACAGGTAATATTTATTTTTGGTAGCTAAAGTTATTTTGCTATTTTTAAAAATGAAATTCAAGTAATTCCTTGATGCAAAAAACCATTATCGATTTGGCAATGTTTCTTTTGTGAAGGTAGTTAACGTAATATATAAATATTAAATTCCATGTACTGCAACAAGTTTGACTACGACTAGACTCACCCTTGCTTTGCTCAAGTTCGTTCTTAGTTAGTTCTTATAATTAAGTATTATACTTAAACCATCCCCATCAAAAACAAAAAATAATTATTTAAAAGCCCTTTTTGAGTTTAAACGATACTTACGAACGACATTTTTATATACTTATAGGTGGTAAGGCAGTGGTAGCCCAGCGGTAACGCGTTGCTTGTATAACCGAGTGATGCGGGTTCAAATCCGGGTCTCGCACCTCTGATATTTTCATGTGCGAATCAGTTCTATCATGATTACCACTTATCTTACGGTGAAGGAAAACATCGTGAGGAAACCTGCATGTTTGAGAAAACCTAGCAAGTTTTCGTAAGACATGTGAAGTCCGCCAACACGCACTGGGCCATGTGATGTCCTCCCGACCGATTACGGCCACGGCGGTCAATCTCATTAAGAATATCTGCGCGGGAGATATTATAGTGCACGAGTGTATGCGTAAACACAAGGGCACTTTCTATTCCTTATCACTTTCATATTACGGTGGGACAACTGCTCGACACGACACGACCAGTGAGTTAAGGCGTAGGAACGACGGCTTTACGTGCTCTCCGAGGCACGTGGGTGAAACACCGGCAACTTCCCAACTCCGGGATGTTATTGAGGCTTACGAAACAGAAAGACTCAATAACAAAACATGGCCCGACCCGGGACTCGAACCCAGGACCTCCACGTGTGCGAACGTACATGCTAGCCAATACACCACCAAGGCATAGATAATTCATAAAAAAATCAGAGAATATGTTATCATATCAAACTGGAAAAAGTTACGTATATTTAATTTTTATAAAAAAAATTAGTTAATGCTTTATTTTATCAAACACCCAGTCACTTTTGGAATCGGCCACTTCTCATTTGATAAAAAGCCAGTTTCATCTCCCTTCGTAAAAACGTGGGTACACTTTACGTCATGAATAACTTTAGATAAATACTGCAATGAGCTTCTTCTTCATAAGAATGGTGTAAACAATTCTAACTGAAAAAAAATGTAAGTATATTAAATATATTTAGAAAAAATCTCATTAAAATCGTCATTTTTTTTATAATAAATAAATGAATATGTTAGGATATTATTACACACACAGCGCCATCTAGTCCCGTGGTAAGCTACGAGGCTTGCGGTACGGATACCGGATAGTTGATATAACTTTTAAATACATATAACACTTATAACTGGAATACAAACATTCGCGATCAACAAAAGAATGCCCCCAGCGAGACTCGAACTCGCGACCGCTGACGCAGAAAGTAGGGACTAGGGTCACTACAAAGTGAGCCAAATGTGTCGTCAAAATGATGTACTTTTATCGATACAGAAACCGAATCTATAGTGTGTAAAATCGTTTTCCGTCTGTCTGTGACCGCTTCACGAGAAAACCATTGGAAAAGTTTTTATGATAAGTTTGATGATAGCTGATTATCTTATATATTATAGGTTTCTCTTTACTGCGGAAAATATACCTATCATCCTTAGGAATTATACTACGAGTTACGTAAAAATGGATGATCCCGAACGAAACTAGTTGAGTCGCTAGATCTTATATAAAGCTTTGCTTTAAAAGTGATAAGATTTTTAAATATTTACAAAAATATATAGTACATAATACATATACAAGTATTAGGACTGCCTCGTTGGTGTAGTGGCTAACAAGTACGGTCACTCATCGAGAGGTCCTGGGTTCGAGTCCCGGGTCGGGCCAAGTTTAGTTATTGAGTCTTGTGTTAGTGAGCCTCAGTAACAGCCCGGAGTTGGGAAGTTGGCGGTGTGTTACCCCCGTGCCTTGGAGAACACGTCTTAACTCTTACTGGTCGTGTCGAGTAGTTGTCCCACCGGAGTGTGAGAGTGATAAGAAATAGAGAGTGCACTTGTGTTTGCGCGTACATGTTCACTACAATATCTCCTGCGCAGTTGGCTTGTCTCATTGAGATTGGCCGCCATGGCTGAAGTCGATCGGAGAACATTTAAAGTCGTTGCCGAAAGGATAAATTTGTTATAATTCCGTCTGTCCAAGTTTCATAAATAATATTTAAACCGGAGTTTTTTTATTAGTAGTTGGTAGATAATACCTAATATAAAAAAGTTACTTGCAACTTCTTACATAAAACAATTTGTAAATACATAATCGCATCTCATCAATCATGATCATCTCATGAACGTGTAAACAATTAAGCGATTCAACGCTTTATAGCTTAGCGGCAGCAAATTAGTACCTAACTTAAGAGTTAAAACATAACACAAAATTCATTTTAATTAGTTTAATATTATTATTGATATTATATAAGATTTTTGTACGGATCCCATAGAACGTAAAAAGTTTCGCTTATCTAATTTTTTCTTAAGTGTTCCATAAGGGTGATAAACCACGAGCGAACTTCTATTTAACATTGTTTGTTAGTAAATAAAGCGTTTTCTATATAAGTAACTTATAAATATTTAATAGTATTTTTTAATTTTTGTCATGTCCGATAATCGAATCCAGGACGCTTGCTATAATTAGGTATAGTTCCAAATCGAACATGTACTAACTCAAAAACCTTATTAAAATTAAAAGAAGCGTGGGCTTATAATAATTCTATAAACACTGTCACTAACAATTATTAATAATGAAATAAATTAAATTACAAATCCAGAACGGGAAAGTCTAAAAATAAGCTTAAATGGAAGTTTAAAACTGGAAAATCAAAAGTCATTAATGTCCAATATGTTAAAAAGTTAAGTGACGTCTATAATAAATCATTTTTTATTTCATCTCAACGCGAATTTTTTCCAGTCGTTTTTCATCAATTTAGCATCAATTTATAACACGGTCTTTGCTGTCTGTATCTATGTATATTTTTTAAATATTTTTGATATAGTCTGTCATATTATCTTCAATCACTCTAGTAAGTAGGTTCGATTCTCGTTTCAAGCGAACTTTTAATTATTTTCAATCTGATACCGACACTTTAAAAAACCTATGAAATCTGTGAAAGCTTTAGAATAGCATTACATTTGCAAATTGTATCCTTAAAGAACTTGAGCTATGTACAGATGCTTCATGCTAGTACTCTTTATGTTTTAAGTTGAGTACTTTAAAATGAATAAATAGAGGAATTTATTTTATATATTTTCAAAGCTAACCTTTGATATACCAGTTTTTATATAAATAAGTGACATTACATAATAATTAGTTTGACGAATATAAAAAAACCCCTTTAAAACAAATATACGACTCCTCTACAGAAAAGTGTCTATACAAGTAATAAACTGGCGAGAACAGAAAGCAACATCAGCTATCTCGCTCTTACAAAATCAAATTAATATTACGCTATATCGTCCACGGTGTACTTGAAAAAAAAATGGCACTCGATTGTAAGCTTTATGTTAAGTGTTTTTTGTACTGGCTCGTTTTAATAATTTCGCCCAATCAGCGCTCTCGTTTGTCGACCGCCGACGCCCTCCGGCCCGCCATTGGTTGTACTACAGATTGCGATGGCGGGAAACGGATTTAAGTTTAGGGTTTCTCGGTCTTAAGGCTAAGGATGAGACATGTTATGGTATCGATGCTTACAACATGGACAGAATGGACTTTTGTTTAAATTAACTTAGACATCGTTGTATGAGGCTAAGGACATGTTTGATTTTTTTGAAGAGTTTTGCTTAAAACGTGTTATTTATTATTATTTTTAATTGTCTTCCTTTTACATGCATGATATTGTAATATTCATCAGATAAATGAAAAGCATAGACTTTACTCATGATAGATCACTTATACCTACATATTTTAATTTACAAGCTCATAACTAAGTAAAACGAAATAAATCGCCTGGAAATAAATAAATATCTGCCGTAGTTGTTAAAATAAATTATTTTTTTTTCCTTATTTTATCATTATTTTATAACCTACAATATAGAGATAGGTACCTACACTTTATTTTTCTCATTTTTGTCTATATCTAAGTTTAATTTATTTTCTAAGTAATTGTTCTGTGTAAGAAGTACTTAAATACTCTACATCTCACCTCATAAGCCCTTCAAAAAATAAAAATAAAAAATTTAATAAAAAAATGTAAGTATTGTATAAATTACATTGCATGGAGCTTGCTTTAACAAAATTATTCGCCATTCTACTATATTGTCAATAATGAACAAAATTAAAATATTGAGCTTTCCGCCACATGTCGTAATTTAGCATTTCTATACCTCCGTATTTTTTATTTTAATGTTAGATATCTGCACTAATATTATATAGAGTAAAATTTATTTATGCGTTACATATATTTAGGGCTTTTATAATTTTGAATCATCCATAAAAAGTCTCGGTTCAACTACAATTACTTATGTATATAATACAAATAGTAGCGAAACTTCATTTTTTAATAAACAAGAACTGTTTTTTAAATAATAACAATCATGAAAAATATATTTATATAAGTAGGTACCTCTAGATATCGACACTGTCCCATCACTAAGGCAATCTAATTGAGAGAGACCGCGTAAAGTTCACTGAGCGATATTGAGTCTCAGTACTTAAGTTGAGGGCGCGTTCACACCGTCGCGTCACCCCTCGAGGGCTTAATGACGTTTTAATAGTTACGTCTAATGTTTTAGCTTTGACACTATAGTGCTTAGGTTCTAATAAAAAATGCATTAACCACTATAAAATATAAGCATACCTCATTAGTCATTAGTTTAATATCTCTGTTTTAAAATAAAATTAAATCTGCGATTTTAGATTACTCTAAGGTTAGGTTATTTTTATTTAGACTTGGCTGGCCCAATTTATATGAAACTTTTTGGTTGGAGAATTAAGTCAAAAAGGGGTATTTTTTGGAAAATAGAAAAAAGTTCTCGTGTTATGGTTACAAATTATGAGTTTTACAATGTTTGGTACACGATGCCTTGCAAACCGATGGAAAGCGATAATAACTTGCAAGATTAAACCTCTACCTCTAATTTTATTTCTTTCCACTTTGACTTTTTTTTTAGGGAGAAAGAAAGTTTTAAAATTAGTGTCCCCGATTGTAGTTTCTTGTATGAGATTACATCCATGCTTTTATCAATAAGATAATCAGGATTACTTCGTGCCTACGATTTCGAACTAGCATCCAGCCATAATATATTGTATATTTTTAGGTTGAATATTTTTTTAGGTTCAAAGGCGAAAACTACTTGACCAGAAATCACTTCTTATCTTAAATGCAGAGCTGCATATTATACACTACACATTTCATACTATCGACAATGAGACGAAAATAGTGGTAAAAATTTTAATGTTTGACTCCAAAACAGACTATACCTAAACAAGGCTGTATGAAGATTTTCTTAGTATAATGCGTGAAGATTTGTAAAATACCGACCTCTAGGTAATTTTCATTAAAGTTCCTTAATCTAGACGGCGCTACATCAGTTACCTAATATTATGTTTTCAAACTGCCGCCTCCACTTCTCGCTGCCGTATGCGGTTGCATCTTTGCATCATAACACCGCAACACGACCTCCGAATAACTAAGGCGAAAAGGCTAAAACGTATCGGTCATTTCTGTTTTTTTTTACATTATATCTTATGTAGTTAAAAAAAAATACTTAAATTCTATTTTTTTAGTAAGGTTTGTTGTTCAGCAACTAGTTTGTTGATCAGGTTGTCCTTCGTCATAGGCCCCCCCTAATTCCTTCCATTTACCTCTGTTTCTAGATATCCTTTTCCATCTTTTAAGATTTAATTTCCTTAATTAGAAATAAATTGAAATCTTTCCTTATACGCAATTTTTATCAAAATTGGTTTTAAAAGTTTATTTGAAAGGTTTTTGAATCTTAACGTTAAATATAACGAAAACATTAAACCTTAATAGCTTTTATTATTACCTTCGAAAGTCGGGAACGATAACTACCAATAATGAGGCTCGTTTCGAATGATAGATGAAGAAAATTGCTTAACGACCATATGTTACATAACTCTTATTAGAACGCTATAAGGTTTAGATTATTATCATATTTTTTGGAACATCTGCATCTTGGGTTTGTGTTAATTTAAACTCTATTCTCTTAGCTATATGATTCATTTTCATGAAAAAGGATCGATTAAAGTACAAATTATATAGGAGGTTATGAGTTATGATCAGCATTGAAGCAGCATATGGAGTGAAAAACTAAACGTGTAACCATTTGTATGTATTTAACACTTATATATAAGAAAATATAATATTTACTTAATATGATTGTTTTATTATTTAAGAAGTACCTACCTTATATCCATTTACGATAGATCGATTTCCTACTTATTACTTTTCTAATACTTAATAGGTATTTACTTTTCAAAACAATTACCATCACGACACTCTTTTCTATAGCAGACATAAAAATTTACAAAAAGGCAAAAATTATATAGGCAGCAGTAGTCCAGCGGTAACGCGCTTTTTTGGATAACCGAGTGATGCCGGTTCAAATCCGGGTCTCACCCCTCTGATATTTTCATGTGTGAATCATTTCTATCATGATTACCACTTCTTCTCTTCACGTCTTAAGGTGAAGGAAAACATCGTGAGGAAACCTGCATGTCAGACAAAAACCTAGCAAGTTTTCGAAAGACATGTGAAGTCCGCCAACACGCACTAGGCCAGCGCGGTGGACTATGGCCTGATCCCTCTCGTACTGAGGGAGGCCTCCAGCAGTGGGACGTTAGAAAGGGTTGAAGACAAGAATTATATAATATATCGATAAACCGGAGCTTGATCTATGACCATGGCTGTGAAATCATTGTCTAATTGAATCTGAACAAAGTAAATTAAACTTTTGCAGTTGAACATCTCATAGAAATCACTTACGTTTCCTAATATCCTTACAAAATGTCATTTGTTACTACATGAAAATTAAAGAGGACGGATTACTGTTAAAATATGATAATAAATGCGATGATAGCCTTTACTTAATAATAAGAATTTAAAGGGAAACGAGAGTAAATTGCTACTAAACAAAATATGAAACCAACTAAGAAAAATTCAACAATGTGATTGATATCTATACAGAGCCTATAATTCTAAGATTATTTGTTTTTTTCTTTCCAACCTTGTCTCATTCTTATAAGCATTGTTTATAGAGTATTATTTTTGTTATTAAATTACAGCAAGTGACATCTAGCACACAGAAGAAAAACTATTTAGTTCAGCTATTGACCACTAGATGGCGTAGTACGAAGTCGAGTAAATTTTGAACGTAAAGTGAAATATTTCGTAATAGTTTTAGTAGGTGGCGCTTTCCTTTTACTATTACAATTTTTAATATAAAATAAGAAAATGTGATGTATTTTAAATTATTTTTATTTCATTATTAGTACTAATAATATACATAGAGAATTACATTAGGATTTTTTTATAAATACTTGTATAATAGTAGGTTTTATTAAATATAAATGAATTAGGAAAAAATTGCCTACATTTGATCGAATTAAAATTCTGACCAAGCTTATATCGTTCGAAAAAATAAGCATTTTATTAAACAACAAGTGACTCTAGGTACGTTGTACTAGATATGAATGGCTATTGAGTACATATACCGTACCTACTCTGTCTCTACCTTAGGACGTTAGGTGTAAAGAAGTAATTTAGAACCTTAAACGTAATTTGCGATTTTCCCTGTTTTTCTAACCTTCGTGTTCGTCTATACTCTGTAGACAACCAATCATCTATGCGATATGTGTTACTCTATTTCACCCTAATCTGTGCAACCGTTTCAATGAGTAGGTGATTACAAATTACAAACACATGATCAAAATGTTGCTTTGTAATAGTTTACAAATCCGACTTTAAAAAAATGTCTCAATAAGTAATTTAAATGTATCAATAAATAAATTAAACGTATGTACCTATTTATGTGTGTTACTTAGCGCACGTGAAGTGACATGGTAGAAGCAAAGCCTATGAAACATATAGTCGGCCACGGACGTGACATCCCAAGCTGCCATACACTGATGTCCCAAACGAGTGTATGGCTTGAGCTAGCTGTTACGTCCGTTGGCCGACTATATGTTTCATGGGCTTTGGAAGAAGCATAACTGAAACGGAAGTAGAGCTAAAACGGAAATAGGTAAATTAAAGTCTCGGAAACCGTATAATATTTTTATTTCTTCGTTATTACAATGTCGTTAACAACAAATTAAGATAATATAATAGCTCTATATTTTAAATATATATTAAAGATTATATAATATAATTTTATTCCTTTTATTATAAGGCGTATATGAGTGGATAGAATCAGTAAAATGTCAACCATATATTTTAGACTTATATAAGGAAATAAGAAAAACCATCATTTCAATTTATTCGAATTCATTTCGCCTTTTTTTAAAGAAAGAGGTTCTTTTTACTACATAATAAATAGTATTTAGTCAATGCATAAAACCAGCCATTTTATGCTTTGCCTAATAAAATATTATATCATTTATATCATAAATAGTTTTTAAAATAATATCCATATAAATGACTAGAGTATAATAAGTTTTAAAATTCTATATTTAAAGTAAATCGTTTTCATTTTTGGTTATAATATGTTATCAAGACATAATAAGGGTAGATGCAAATAAAGTTCGAGAGTTCATTGGAAGGCTTCATATAACGAGTCCTGTCCTCGAGGTAGTTTGTACCGTTTCGATTGTTCCGTGTCATCTTCGATATAATCACATGGTGCTAAGAGCTGAAAAAAATTAAGAAAAACTCATGGTGTAAAGTTATGGCTAATTTTGTCTTATAAGTAATTTACTTATACATAGACCGATTTTGATGTTTTTTTTAGTCTTCAATATTATCTATACTTAGTATATATATTATTATATACTTATAGTTATAAATTTTCCTAATGGCTGCTTTCTAAAACAAAAGTAAAAGTACAAATTAGACTGTCCTTGTACTTTTATAGCAATTATTTCGTCAACCAACAAAAACTTCATCTTATAATGACGTGATATGATATTATGATATTATTGTAGACTTTTTAGTATATTCGTCTGTCTCTCTCACTGTTAGGGAATCCATCATGGGAAAATTACTGGACAGATTATGGTAATATTTGGTTTGATGATAGCTGGTTAGTATGGCAAGGTATAGGATACGTCACTATTTACTAGATATATAAAACGTTCAAGACTAATTTTGTCCTTTTGCGAGACTTAAAATAGGGAATTAAAATACATACTTTATATCAAAATGGTTTTTCCAAAAATATATTTTAAACAAAACTATTTCCGAACTTTACAACTCTATTTCCAAGAAACCTACCTGTTCTGTCAAAGGTTTTCCTTCTAACAAGTACTTTAACTTCTGCATTTGGCATGGGTTTAGTACTTTATCAATGCTGACATCTTGTCGCTTGTGTCCGTCTCGCTTGCCGTTCGTCCATCCACGCGAGTACTGGAACGTCTGCGAGGCCACCGACGTCATCGTAATAACGATCAACAGAAGAGTGATATTTGTTACCATGGCTGCTAAAATAATAAATATAAATGAATTTAAATATCTAATTTGGTACTAAAGGTACGACATTAAATTATACCTACGAGTATCATCTATAAAGTTTGAAAATGATTTTGTTTTTGATTGGGTTCAAATCCGGATCTCGCACCTCTGATATTTTTATGTACGAGTCATTTCTAACATGATTACCACTGGTCTTACGGTGAAGGAAAACCTCGTGAGGAAACCTAGTAAAGTTTTTGCTAGGGACATTAAAAGGGCTGCATAATAATTTACCTAATAACGTTAGAAAGATAGAGAAAATAAAACTATTGAAGTATTTATAAGTACCTTATTTTAAGAGTTCGGAAAGTATAGATTTTATTAGATACCCAAGTGTAGAATTAAGATTCCCCTTAAAGAAAATACGTTGTAATTAGCTCTTACCAGAAAAACACTGTTTTTGTTCTCTCGTTACACTTACTCTATAATTATATAATTAAAAAGGGATTTTCCTTTGGCCTTTAGGTTTAAGAACATCCCGAATTGTATTTCAAATGCTATTTTTGAACTTTTATCAACTTCACTTAAGTATATATATGTTTGTATGTAGGAAGGAATCTTCGAAAAAATGGTTTGGTTTTTGGTTTATATATCCGATATATGCTACCTCGTAATTAACGGCTTAATCAATTTTGGTGATTCATACGTAGATTCGAGTTTTAAAATTTAAAGGCTATATAGACATTATAAAAAAATCCAAACCTAGGGTGTTCTATCCTATCGTATATGTTTCCTAACTAATAGCTAAGCCTGTGAAACATATAGTCGGCCGACGGAAGTGACAGCCAGCCCAAGCTACCATAAATAAATAAATAAATAAATAAAAATATTGGGACATTATTACAACAGCGCCATCTGGTTCCGTGGTAAGCTACGAGGCTTGTGTTACGGATACCAGATAGTTGATATACTACACATATAAATTTTAAATACATAAATACTATAAATATAAACACCCATGACTAGAGTACAAACATTCGTGCTTAGCAAATGAATGCCTCTAGCGGGACTCGAACCCGCGACCGCTGACGCAGAAAGTAGGGTCACTACCAACTGAGCCAAACGAGTCGTCACCACCATACACTCGCTTGGGACATGAGTGTATGGCAGCTTGGGCTGTCACGTCCGTTGGCCGACTATATGTTTCATAGTATTTGCTAATATGCTCTACATTTTTATTTTTTAGCTTTTTGCTATGAAAAATATCATAATTTTTATTTTCATATTTCTTCAATTAGGTATATAGACGTAAAATATCTTGTATAAGAAATATCGTGAAATATATTGTATGTTCAATAAAAAATATAACATAGAAATATTTTGAAATATCGCTCTAGACGATACAATTTGATTTCATACAGATCGCGCCTCACTAAGCTTTGTGATTTGCCATTTGAAACTCATATCAGGTGAACGGTCGTTAGTCTTTTTATATACACCATTAGGTTCAAACTATTCTATAAACTGTTTATTTATGCTATAAACATAAAGTTAATGTATAAAATGGTTTAACAATATGGTTACTTTTATTTCATGACTTGCTTCGCACAGTCATCGTAATTCAACTATTAATAATTATGTATATATCACAGATCACATATTTAATACTATACTAGTATATATATAATATTGTTATATATTATTTTTTTCAACTGCCTCGTTGGCGTAGTGGCTAGCATGTACGGTTGCACACCGGGAGATCCTGGGTTGGAGTCCTGGGTCAGGCCAAGTTTAGTTATTGAGTCTTTCTGTTTGTGTCTTTCTGTTGAGAAGAAAAGAAGGGGAAAAAGTACGGAATTGTTTTGTCTTTGCCTAATAAAAAAGATTACTAAAATATACAAATATGGCAAATACACAATGTATATATTAAGCTTTGTGTTTAACATTAACTGCTGATTAAAAGAGTTGACATATCGAGTGAGTTTGGCAGTCGTAGAAATTTTTTTATCATTAATTATTGTAATATCTAATTGGTTGTGACTCTTTCGAATTAAATAATAATGTGAAAGAGCTCACACCATTGTCCTCTACGCAAGCAAAGTGCAAGCTATAGATTCTTATAGATATGCAGGTCTTTTACTCATCATGTTAAAAATTATGCACACAAGTAAATGTCACAGTTGAAAAGGCAGGGATTTGAATCCTCTTTAGTTAATTCCAAACCACAAAATTTGACCTTATTATGAAGTTCTAACTCGACCTATTGTTATATTTTCAAAAATTCTTTATAACGTCGATAAATAATTATAGAGCGTCCTTTATTAAGGTTTCCCTTGAAATAAGAGAACAAAAACGTATTATTTATCAGGTAACAACTAATTTTACCGTTTTTCCGTTTCTCTTTACTTTAAAAAGGAAGAAAATCTTAAACCTATAACTTATCTTACAAATCCCTACTTTTGAAGTTTTTAAATAGGGTTTATGTTAAAAAACAGTTCGTCCGTTTTAACGTTTAAGCCTTCTCACAGTCAGTATACAATATACATTTTTCAGAAATAGGATATTTTCCACAGTGAAAAGTATTTTAAATGTTGAGGTATACATTTAAAATTCTGATAACAACAATTTTCCAAATTTCAACAAAATTTGTTCAGTGGTGATCTCGCGTTGCGGTCACAAATAAACAAACATTGTGAAAACTATAGATTCAGCATCTCCATCGATAAGAATCACTATTTAAATAAGATTTAACATAAAATGCTTATTTGTATTCACAGTCATCTAAATCATCTAAAAAAGAATTTTAGATGCATATCTACTCCACTGATGAAGAAGATAGCCTCTATATCTTCTTTCCAATTCAGATGGTTATGATAGATATCACACTGCCAGTATAACTGCAAATGTTTGTATGTTGTGTTTGTATGTATATTTGCCATTTTTATGTCGGACCTGGATGAAAAATATATATTATATATAAGGCATGTGAACTTAGCTCTGACTGTAGCTTTTGTATGAAAGTGAATTTGTAATACTTAAATATTAAATAGACAACAGATGACGCCCAAAATCAATTTCTATTTAGGCATATTCAAAATTGAGAAATACAAAGGTTTTTGCAAGTAATAGAATATTGTAGGTAGTATCTATTTTATTTTGTTGTTTACGAGCGGAAGAAATTCTAGGATTTATCAAGATTTTATCGCCTTACTCTTTAGTACTAAGCTTAGCTTTATTGATCTTTTAAACTTTAATATGAATCAACTATTATTTTAATATTAAAACGTTGCAAATATTTTTTAAATATCATCAGAAATCTCTTAATCTTCTCATGACAATGTTACAATGTTGCCATAGTTAGATTTGTTATCATTTTTATTTTGCACTAGCGACTCACACTCGCTTCGCTCGGGTTCGTTCGTTCCTTTGTTATAAAATTTTAACAAACTTTGAATGTCTTAACTCTAACTTCTTTATATCTAATCAAAAGCCTAAAATAAGTTCCAAGCATCTAGTTTTAAAATGACGTAATTTCCATACAAACTTTCATCCCCTATTTCAACTCCTTACAGTCCTTTTTTCGCCTTGAAAAGTAGTGTCATTTCTAAGGCTAAATCGGTTCAGCAGTTTTGTCGTGAAAGCGCGACAGACAGACAGAGTTACTTTTGCATTTATAATATTAATATTAGTAAGGATTTACAATAAGTATAAACTATTAATTTTAATAATCTTAAATAGGTACTATCAATATTTTATTTTTGCCTGCGACATTTTCCATGAGCTTTTTAATTTGACTTTTTAGGTTCTTTACTTAAAATTAATAAAATAAGATTTTGAAGTTATTGTTTCTGTCACTGTTTTTAATTTTAGGCCTCTAGACCGATCAGTATACTCGTAGTATAGCGTTTATTTAATCAATTCGTCTGTCAGTCAAATAAATATATAGTTTTAAATGTATTATAATATTTTTACTTTATTTTTCTTATGTTAAACGTAGCTACATACGGTGAAATACTATCAGTATTGTGAATAAATCGGTTACTTGAAAGTACCTTACTAATTTCGAAAAGACGTGGGAAGTCAGAAACTTGAACATGGCCAGCGTGTTAGACTATTCAATTACTTATACCATTATAATATTATATCATTATAATAACATACGTTGCTTACATATTTCAAATTAACAGTATATTGTATTATACACATATTATATTAAGCTAATTTATTACCGACTATAATTTTACACTATGTTCTCTATTTAGAAGTGTAAAACGAATTCACTTGTTCTGGTCTACAGGAATTATTTAAATTATTAACATGCAAAGTATGTCTACAGACAAAAACTGTTATCCTGATAAATATTTGAATATATTAAGTGTAAGTATTTTCAATATTATTATTATGGTTAAGGGAATTTCTTAATCTTGATTAATTTGATAATGCTTTAAAGCTCTATAGGTACATATCAATTATTGATATGTAGAGCTTTTAGTTAACTACAAGCTTTAAGCCTGATCGTAGCTAATAGGTTCATTAAAACTGTTAGATTTTAGCACTTAAATAAAATGTGTACACTTTGCATATTGGTTGGTTATTACCTACTTAACTATTAGGTTGGTTGGTTGGTACTTAAAAGTGTTTTTTTTAATTTAGAAAAAAATTGATATAAAAAAAATTTAAATGCATAACAAATATTATACCTAAATGAGAAATTGTTTAACTGAATAGTCTACTTGGCGTAAAGAATCTTTTTATCCCGATATGTAGATGTAGAGTACACAATGTAAATTACAATAAATCACTGATATAAAAAAATAGATAATCAAATATTTTACCTTTGGTCAAAACAGGAACTAATAGCACTCAATTTCAATTCAATATTTAAATGATCAATTGAAATTTTCGATCTGAGTCGTCCTTTGGTTGCCGGTTGACTACACTTCGGAAAGTCAACTTACCCCTTTTATACGGAGCGAGACGCGCTACAATGTGCGCAAAGTGCTAAAAAATTATCACGCCTATAGCTTTGTGCTTTCATATAGTAATTTATCTTTGTATCTAGATGTGTTATCTATAAAAAAATATAATTTTATAACTATAAAAAAATTAACATTAACAATTTTGTGAATGTTCGTCGTTGTTGTTGTCATTGGATCTGTTAGAAAACCAAAGAGCTGTAACATTATTTACCGTTAGAAAACCTACGCGAGCCCTCACAAAGCTCAGCTTTTTGCTAGTTTATACATTATGATTTCTTTTTATATACTATAGCCTATTTCTAAAAACCTATGTTTCTGCGGCTATTGTAGAACAGTTATCCAACGTAGTCCCGCCGTAACTCTCGCCCAGTATGTATGATACTGTGAAAATTAGTCCATTAGTTGCATTTTGACTTAAAACGTGTCTGATTTAGTTTTTCGATCTGTAATAAAAATACAAAAAAATCTTTCAAAGCTTATATACCTAAGAAATTTTTACTTGTGTGTTCACATTTCGTACAAAAAAAGAAATTTTTTGACTTCTATCCTTCATTAAATGTTCTATTAAAATTGGTTGAGGAACATTAAATATTAGCTTAAACAGATAAACAGACAGACAAGTAATTTTTTTTTAAACAGTAATATGGGCTTTATTTATTATATAAATTTATTATATAAATTTTGATCACAATATAAGTATTAGATCACAGACTTAAATTTTATTAAAAATACATGTATTAGTAATAGAGCTTAATCATTTAATATATTAAAATCTCGTGTCACAGTGTTTGTTAACGATCTCCTCTGAAACTTGATTAGCTTGACAGATTTTTAAGATTTTTGTACATATTTAGTAGGTCAGAGAATAGGCCGTAGGTCATTTTTACTTTTTATTATACTATTTTTATATACTATTTTTACCTAGGTGATAAGGGTGGCCCTCTCCAGATTTTTTATTTTTATATTTGGCATCAAAAACATCTATAACCCTAAATTTTCATCTTCCTACCACCAATCCTTATTTTTTAATAGCGATTAATTGCTAGTATGCATATAATTTGTTTAACTTGAACTAAATAGAAAGCAACTGAATTAACTCTATCTTAAACTTCAGTTACCAGAAACCATTTTAATGAACTATTATTATTCGATTGCATCTGAAAATGTTACACCATATGCAAATTATTTCTAGAACTCTATGAAGCCTTTCTTTCAGAATTTCTAATTAATGTTTTGACAAACAACTAGTGAACTGCCCTAATTCAGTTTAAGTTAACTTTAGACTTATTTTTACACCGCCATTACTCGTTTTATTCATAAAGTAAACTGTATTTAATTTAAATACTAATAATTTGTAAGTGCAAGGGCTAGCTATATAAAACCAAAAACACCATCAAAATTAGTTTAGTATCAAGTAGTAGAGGAAAGACCTTATAAAATTAATGTATTTAAAATAACATGACTTCGAAAATGAATTATAATGATACAATTTATAAGCGACTTATCATCGCTTCGCTCGGGTTCGTCCCGAGGCAGTAACTGTTAAATTGTTCTTGACCGGAACCCTAATTCTTTTTATAGAATTAAATTAGCCTAAGTTACATACATAACTCGTAGATAATTAACATACTAGCAAATCCGGCCCGATTCGCTGGCCGAAAATTATAATAAATTAAACAGCTTTTATAATCTATAGTATTTATAAAGCTGAAGAGTTTGTTTGTTTGTTTGTTTGTTTGTTTGTTTGTTTGTTTGTTTGTTTGTTTGTTTGTTTGTTTGTTTGTTTGTTTGTTTGAACGCGCTAATCTCAGGAACTACTGGTTCGAATTGAAAATTTCTTTTTGTCTTGGACAGTCCGTTTATCGAGGATGGCTATAGGCTATATAACATCACGCTACGACCATTAGGAGCGGAGCATCAATGAAAAATGTTGCAAAAACAGGGGGAAAATATTAATTTTGAGACCTTCCGTTGCGTGCGCTGCGTAAACGGTTAAAGTTATGCAAAAATTAATTATGTATGACGGAATTGTTCCTCTTTGAAAGTTCTAAAAAAAAGTCCGCGATAGCATATTTCTATCTTTTAAAGTTGACTCGTTATAACCTTTTTTATTGTAATCAAATTTGTTTTATGATAATGCATTATTTGCGAAGGTGTTTAATAAATTAATAAAATCCTTATCCAAATAAATAAGTTACTCATCACACGTATTTAATTTTGAACAAATTTGCTCTTGACATCATTTGATTACAATGAATATCTTACGAGATATCATAGTTTTAACATAACTCCGCAACAAAATAATGATCACCGCGTGCAAGACGGACGGGCGAAAGAATTTGTTTTCCAGACTTTAGGACGCGAGCGAAGCCGCGGGAAAGGCTAGTTTTCTTTTCTAATAAAATAAAAGTAGCCTTAGTTACTCATTATAATATTTGCGAAGAAAAGTCCAGTCGAAATCGCTCCAGCCGTTTCAGAATTTAGCCGGAACAAACTTACAGACAAAAATTTTAAAAATTGATTATTTGATGTAAGTACCGTATATAATATATACTTTCATATGCATTTAGCCAAAAGCTGTTATTTGAAATTAAAAACAAACACACAGTTTATATGTAGTTACTGTTACTGTAAATTTCTCAGAAATAAGATATTTTTCTGCAGTAGCATGTATCCTATATATTGACCCGGATTTCTCTCGTGACGTCGCCACAGAGACAGACAAAGAAAAATTATAAATACTATAGATTCGGCCTCTTATGTGATACATCGGTAATAATGACGATTTCAATTAGATTTCAAAAAAACTATTCAATGTACAGTTTTCGATTAAGTTCAAATTTTATGTAAGTATATTTTGTTCCCGTGGCATACATATTTTTTTTATTTCAACGTTTTTATTGGGCTTCTGCCTTATTCGGACGAGATTACCCCAATCTGATGAATACAAAATCGATCGTAGGTACTATAGAAGCTAATCTTATAGAGTCCAAACTTTCCTTTCTTTGTAATTAATTAACCCTGTCATTATTTGTTATAAGGGTGACATAATTAAAATAAATAATGGTTTACTATAGAATTTCTCTAGAAGTGGTGTAAAGGTAAATATTAAAATTATAAATTGGCGCGGTAGGTATTTTAGTGCATGACGCCGGGCTGACTTGTACCTATATATTATCCATCGCGCGATCCATCCTTGACTTGATTAAACGCAAGCGAAGCCGCGGGTTCCGCTAGTATATATGATATTAATTCCTCTTGAATCACTCTATCTATTAAAAAACCGCATCAAAATCAGATAGCGGTAAGCGACTTTGTTGTATACTATGTAGTGACAAAGCAATGAAAATGTTCGTCCAACCATTATCGACTACGCTCACTGCGAACTCTGAGGCACGCGGGGGCACTATCAAATTTCTATCTTCATACTGTTATAGGGTATATGGCTGTATAAAGGCCTGTTGTGAAAAGGGCCTCTTGTAAAAAATATTGAATAAAAAATATAGTTCGACCCGGGCATCGAACTTAGTACCATATATATCCACCCATTGTTACATGTGGCCCCATCAATTAATCAAATTCTACAATAGTATCTAAACATAATAAAAGCAGAAAGACAGTAGCCCAGTAGTAACGCGCTTGCTTAGATAACAGTGATGCGGATACAAATCCAGGTCTCGCTCCTCTGATATTTTTAACCAACCCTCACTAGGCCAGCGCGGTGGACTACGGCCTGATCCCCACGGGCGTAGCCAGGTTTTAATTTTGGGGGGTTGTTTCAAGAAAATAAAACTACTAAAATTGCACGAAAAAAAAGTAATATATTGTCGCGTAATATAGTGTGAACTCGTCATAATAGCACGCTTGTACCATGCCTAAGAACGGCGAATGTCAATTTTTAACGTATGTCAATTAGATGACAGGAACAGTTTATTACAAATTCTAATGTGTTAGAGAGAGACAAAACACTTTCGGGAAAGGATTCGAAATTACTAGAAAAATTTTGAATTTTCGATACTAGAATGTTCTTAAATTTACCCGGAGGTACGTGCAACTGTGCGCTTAAGACACCATACTAGTTTTAAGGAAGCCGTCGCTCATGCTCTAGAGGTTGAAGCTGTGCGTCATGACTCTAGATCTTGGAAGGTGCGGGAAGTAAGTACAGAAGGAGCATCGGCCCGAGAACGTAGGTTTAGCCCAAGTTGCTACGAGTACGGCGGTCGGGACCATCTTCGAAGTAACTGCCTTTCAAGGAAGAACGGTCGACGACAGTCAGATGTTGGTATATCAACTTATAATCAAGCCAGAGGAAAACTGATCCCTGCCAGGGCTTGGACTTGGGCACTGACCGGGGAATCTATAACCCCAGCGATAAAAGTAAAACATCAATAGATGGAAACACCTTGGTTATACATGGCGCTATTAATGGAGTAGCATGTAAACTCACGCTGGATACCGGAGCATCACGAACTGTCATTAATAACCGAAGATTGAGACACATTGCAGACAATAATTTGCATGATAGAAACACACATTCCTCCTACGACAGCCACCGGCCAGCGCATACCTGTTTGGGGGGAAAGGAAATTCGCTATCAAAATTGGGGACTACATCTATTGGCATAACGCAATATAATGGATGATTGCATTATTGGATTTGACTTTCTTCAAAATAACCAGTGTACGATTGACATGAAACATGGAGTTTTACGATGCAGAAACAGAGAAGTGCCGATAAGTGGCGGAATTCATGGAAAAGTGCGTTGCTTGAAAGACACCGCTCTTCCACCAAGATCGCAGACTCTAGTACCTGTCTCTTTACTTCAAAACAAGTCAGTCAGTCATACCTTGTGCTAAGGAAAAGGAAGTTGACGACATGATCCAAGACATGAGAAAGAATAACATCATTGAACACTCCACTAGTCCTTGGTGTTCGCCAGTAGTCCTAGTAAGGAAGAAGGATGGATCTTCAAGGTTTTGCATTGATTACCGCAGGCTCAACGATGTTACTAAAAAGGATTGTTATCCCCTGCCCCGAATCGACGACACCCTAGACACTCTCAGCGGTATGAAATGGTTTTCAACTCTCGACTTGAAGAGTGGCTACTGGCAAGTGGACATGGACCCCGTGGATAAGGAGAAAACTGCGTTTTCAACTGGAAAAGGATTGTGGCAGTTTAAGGTTATGCCGTTCGGGTTATGCAATGCACAAGCCACATTCTTAATTTCGGGGGGGTTTAAACCCCCTAAACCCTCCCCCTGGCTACGCCCGTGCTGATCCCCCTCGTACTGAGGGAGGCCCGTGCCCAGCAGTGGGACCTTAAAAAGGCTGAATACATACCTACTTCTACATACGTAATAAAAGCGAAAGGTCACTCTCATCACGAAATATCGAAAATGCTTGACGAGTAAAGATATTGGTCAGGGAGGTAGTTTATAGATAGTAGGTAGATGTCCGCTCAGAACGGATTTCGCAACGGGGCCGGATAAGGAGGTCTAAGGCCCTAAGGGCTCTCGCATATTTGTATGAAAGTATTCATTTTTGTGCTACAAACTTAAAATTTGAAAGTGACAAAGTGAGTAGCTAGTAATATTATAAGCAGTATAAATAAATATATATTGTATTTATTTTATTTTTATATTTATAATACACATAGAATAGAGAAGATACGAAGGAGCTTGGTCGAAAAATGCATGTATACACATAGATACGTAGGTTCAAAGTATAAAGTACTCGTATATGTAAAATGTTTCTTCCTAACCCCATGTCACTTCCATTTAATTATATCAGAAGTGTTGATGATTTATAAGCAGTGTCTAATTATTGTAGGGTAATTTAATGTCTGAATAGTGTGAATGAAGCTTTTAATTAATTGTAATTAGATGTTGATGATAGATCTTGTTTCAATTAAGCATATTCAAATATAATAAGTAGAGAGATAGTTCAATACTGTATCGAAAATTTTACTCAAAGAAACATATTTAGTTGAATAATATAAATAAGGTAGGTTTTTGTAAATAAATAAGTATATGATCGCTTCGCTTTTGTAATTTTTTTAGGATTTCTTAGTAAGATAATATTTTTAAAGACTTCGGAATCGAATTAATAACAAATAATGTAGGTACATATAAAAATATTGTTAATACGTATGTATTGCTTATGTAAGCACATATGCCCTTAGATCCCCCAACGCGCGTTCACCTCTTCGTGGTGGGGAGCCATATTAGCCTCTGGTAAACCATCTGGACCCGCAACCAAGACACGCACAAGGTGGCTTACTTCGGTGAGCGGAGTGACAAACAGGTTGCTATTACATTTAAATATATAAAAAGGTTAATTTATTAAAAGGAAAATCTTTCGACAAAAAGTTTAAAGAAAAGGACGGAAATTACAATAACATTTAAATTTAATAAGTAAAATAATGAAAGGTATATAGATATTATATTTATTAACCGACTTCAAAAAAAGGAGGAGGTTCTCAATTCGTCGGGGACTTTTTTTTTATATGTATGTTCCCCGATTACTCGACGATGGCTGGACCGATTTGGAAAATTCTTTTTTTGTTTGAAAGGGTATAGTTTCTAGTTGGTCCCATAGTCACCAAGTCACGATCTGATGATGGGATCCCAGGGAAATCGAAGACAACTCTCAAATTTTATAGGCACTTATTACGTTTTTCATATATTTTCTAAAGCTGTTCAAGTATTTGCGTCTGATAATCATCATCTCCTGTGGTTGAGCTAATGATGGAAGGTACAACTCCTCAACGGTTAGGAGTTAAAAGAAAATTCTTTCAAAATTATACGTAATTATACCGATATATACCGATAGGTAAATTCTTTCAGGCTCTTATTAACCGACTTCAAAAAAGGAGGAGGTTCTCAATTCGTTGGGGACTTTTTTATGTATGTTCCCCATTACTCGAAGATGGCTAAACCGATTTGGAAAAAATTTTTTTTACATAAACAAAATAAGTATCTACTTTCCGCTAAAAATTTGAAAATAAATTATATTTAACAGAAAACAAAAACCGACTTCAAAACTAAACAAATCTAAACTAAAAAGTAGAAAATAATACTTTTAAGAACTTCGTTAATTCTGAAGTCGGTGCCAGCCAAAGCAAAATAACCTTAAATAGACACATATTCGAATAATCTATAAATTTGTAAACATAATCAAAATACCGTTCGAAAGTCCATTGCAAAGGCAAGATAAATCTATCCGTCCTGGCTGGCACCGACTTCAAAATTAACGAAGTTCTTTGTTTTTTGTTAAAAATAATTTTATTTTTATATTTCTATATTTTTTAATAATAATTTTTACCTAATTTATATGCAAATTATTGACAATATTAATAGATAGTATAATACATTATTTGAACATTGATTAATTATTATTTACACCATATAAAATGTTTAATTTTAATAATATTAATATAGAGAGAAAAATAACATGATCTTAAAATTACTTTTAATTACTTAACGCCTGAATACTCTTACCGAATTATAATTGGAGCAACGTTGCTATTTTTTGTTTTAATTTTCAAGCTCTTTGACAAAGAGTCCGTATCGGTTTATAGAAACTTCTTAAAGTTTCTTCTAAAGTAATCTGATACTATAATAACCAAATAATGAAAATATTTAAGGTCACTAATACTAAAATGTTAACTTTTCCAAGATTTTCTAAATTATTATATTATGTTAGTTAGTTAAAATATAATGAATAAAATGATAGAATAAAATCTAAACGGGTTTTTCGGATTTTTTTGCAGATTTATATTGATTTTTAGTTCCCGGTATTTCGAATGCTTTTCGAATGGATTTCATTTTTTTTGTAACTCAGATAATATATTATGTTTACTTAACGATAAAAAATATTTAGATACAACTATGTCCGCCTTTTGTAACAATCATTATTCGGTAAATTTATTATTTTTAGGAAGTTGTAACAAAAAACCTTTAGGTAAAGCTCTCGTTATTTTGTTTTTTCTATGAAATACGATACAATCTGACAACATTTGCCATAACATCCGTGTCATTTGTGTTAAATTTCTTTTGATCGTAACGCCTTTCACTCCATAATTGATTGTAACTTAACCTTCATAGAATTTCAGAAAGTATTAGATAGCGTACGAGTTACGACATTTTTTACCTACTTAACATTTTAAGAGTGGATTTTGTTTATTATAGATATATACCTTATAACCTAAAAGTAATTCGATGTTTTTGTGGATGTGTTAAAATCAGTTAATTATATTAATAATTAATAAGTTGAAGTAAAGAAAGTAGATTTGCGGTAGAGAAATAAGATCTATTAAATTATAATATGTGCATAGTCCAGTATATATCCATAAAATGACAGACGAAAAAAACAATATGTTTGCAAAAAAAGGACGTAAGATTATAAAATAATTTAATATAGGTTTTTTATAGTATAAATTGATTTAGACAAAGATCGCATTCGCTATCAAAAAATCACCTAGTGTATACTAAAGTGCTCCAAGCAAATGCAAAAACTTAAACAGCAATTATATACCAGATAAGAAAAAAAACTGATAAAATTGTACCCGCATCCGTGATGCTGCACGGTGGTTTTATTCTTACTGAATAACAAAATAAATATTTGTAAGGTAGAGATGCACTTAGGTTAAAAGTTAAAACGCAGAGAAAACTTTAGGTCGAGTGCACAATCAAAGTCAGTATAAATAAGTATTTAGCTCATTAAGTAATAGCCTCCCCTAACTCTTCACTGGCTCTACCTCTAGTACTGTAGTACAAAAACGTCTCTATCGTTTGATTTTCAGGTCAAACTGCCCTTAAGCAATTTTTGGTAGTATAGTAAGATAAGAAACAAGGTCTCCACAAACTTTTACAAGTATGTTATACTTTGAATGTAGCATTATTAGATCCACTTAAACCATCGTAAATTGTTTTATTGTAATACGATTAATGTACATAATCCAATCGGTACGACAATGATGATGAAATAGGTTTAACTTAGGATGTTGCTTAGTTTGTAATTTGATTGATTAAATACATGTAGCTCAGTCGCAGAAAGTAGTAATAAAAAAAAATCTGAAAAATATTAAAACTACAAAAGTAACAAAGGCTAATAAATATCATATAACAAAATATGTATAAAAATCCGGAAGAATTTTGTACTTATTTTATATGTACCTACAAACGGGGTCGTACAGTAGATTATCTCAGTATGATGTTTTTGAAATGTAACTTTCATAAGGGTTCCGAAGCCGAAAGTGAAAGAACGTCGTCGACGTTTTTCCGTCCGTCCAAAAACTTGATAAAAAATATAAGTATATTTATGTACACATTTACACATCATAATATATACATATTATATATGTGTAACAAAACATAGTTTATAGAGCTACTTACTCGATATTAAAATTTCTTTTTACTTTGACTTGTGGATATTTTTATTATAATAGAAAAAAAACATAAATTTTGGGTCGAAAAATGTTGCGGTAATTCCTGTGAGAATGTAACCTGCCAGGAAGTAGGGTAGAGGCTAAAAGTACTATCTTATATAAGAGACAAGTTAAAAAAGTGTCTATCTGTAAGCGGCAAATAACAAATCAAAAACCCACCAGTATGGCGCTAGCATAGCAAGTGGATGTGATACGAGTGGAGTGAAGTTTGCCAAGTTGAAAAAACGACTTATTTATTTTACTATCTTATTACTCTTACATTACTCTACCAACTTTTGTGTTGTTTCTACCGAATTGCCGTATTTCGTGGAGATTATTTAATCCAGAATAGACTATCGTCAACGATTTGATGTTGCAACCAAAATAAATAAAATAATAATATTTTGTATGTGTAAGCAATATTAATATATTTTATTTTATTAAATTATAAAACTTTAGTTTTAAAAAAATGTGAATAATATAGAATATTTAATCTTTTCAATATTTTAAACACTCGATACGTGTTACAGTTCATTCATTTATTTAGTACGAGTATCCGAGCAGGCAGCTCACCATTCGCTGCACGCATGAATGAAAAAGTTGCGTGACGTGCGTTGTGTGAATTGTTGTTCGGTCATTCCATTCATTGCTCTCAAACGTGAACGTGATTTGTGAAACATGTCCGCCTTTTGTGTTTTTTGACGTAAATATTTGCAAAATACTGTTTAATTTTACGTCTGCGTGGTGATTTTAGGTGCTACATTTGTTTTATAATGTGTGTGATCGTGCTGTGAATCGTTCATATGAGGCTGTTATACAAAAGTGGTCCAATGGAGTCTCTCAGAAAATGGTTCTACAAACCAAAGGTACGTACGTCAAAACAATTGTTCTAGTTGTTATATTCTCTGAACCGTTTCGTTTTTAGTTATAACTTTTATCGGATTATTGGATAATCTCACGTAATTTTAGCTAAAATCACCGTATGTTTGGTTACGTTGATGTTTTTACGGTTGAAAGTCTTTGTTATATGTTGTACACAAATAATTTCTGTTTTCCTTCTACCTACTATTTTGTTCCGTAGAAACTACAAGGCAATACGTATTTATCACCATTTTATTTCGTGTAGCTTAGTTATTTTTGTTCTTAGGCGTCTTACGTCATGTATACGAAAATACGGTTTCAACACACATTAAACTTTTTGCCCTTAGAATTATTTTCCACGATAATAATTTGATTATTTAGTGTACTCTCATAAGGGTGAGGGAAAAATGTTATATTTTTATTATTCTCGGTTATAATATTCAATTAAGCCTTTGTTTACTTTGATTTGTACTACATTGTTAAGGTTTGTAGGTGATAAACTTTCAACAATAAATAAGACTTAAATATACCTAAATAAAATTATTATTGCACATACACAATATCTAAGTAGTACATACCTTTTTACTTAAGGTTTTTATGGGTCTTTGATAAGCTATGTATCTAACAATATGTATTTTACAAAAGCTAATCTATTAATTTAATCTTTCTAATTCCACTTTCTATAGATATGAGTATATTTTTGTAAAAAAAAAACATGCCACAGATAAAGGTATAGGTATTTCTAATCAGCAGCCTTTGTAGGTGTTGATGAAAACAATGGAACAGAAAAAAATTATGTGAAGGATATTTGCTGAAATAATATAAAACAATATTTATTTTTATTTATTTTAATTTTTAAATGTCTTTACTACGTCAAACTGTTCAAAATTGAATTAAAACAATATCTATTCAATACATCATATTAGCCGGTAATGATTGTTAAAATATTTACATTTTTTTCCTACTAATTATTTATTAATAAATTCTTACTTAGAAAGATGCAGTTTCATAGCATTTGATAGGTAATAAAATACAAATTGTGATAAGCTTTTTGTTTGTTTATTTCTTATATTAAGTACTATAAGGTTACAAGTATATAATATTTGCATTGTAGCTTTAACGAGACAGTGTAATCTACACTCAAGCAGTGTATTTTAAACCTTAATATTTTATAAATGTACATTAATGCTTGTTTATATAAGTACTTAAATAACAATGAACTTTCTATCTGCCTAATAACAACAGGATTTTATTAATTAATTTATTTATTTATTTATTTATGTGATTCACCAGCCATTTGTTTTTTTTACAATTACAATGTTACAATTTTTAGGTTATTGTTTATAGAGGTTCTTATGGCTAAGTGCATTACATTTTATTTTATTTTGCTTTTTTTTATTCATTTATTTATTTTTGTATAGATTTATGTAAATTGTCAGGAGGCTAGCTGCTAATCGGCTGCTAGCTTCAAGTCCATATAGATTTATAACATGAAATTTTAAATATGACTATTAAAAAACATTGTTGAATTAATAATTTACCCTTTAACAATGTGGCTTTTTAAGTAACAATATGTTAGAAAATGTATATAGGTAATAGGTATATGTATAAAGTAAAAATCAAAGTAAAAATCTGTGTTTATTTTGACTCAGTAAAAGTACAACTACTAACTAGGTAGTTTTTAGACCATATTATATGTTTGTTTATCCTTCATCCTTTGAAAAGGTTATAAATTTAGGTCATATCCATTTCGAGTAACCATAACACGATATCCTTAGTAATTATTTAGTAAATTGACACATTTGTATTTTTAAATAACATAAATATTGAGAAACTACTAACACCTATTCTTTTATGATTTATAAAGTTCAAATTAGTCACACAGCACTACATAGATTTTTTCAACAACATCCATTAAGCATTCTTTTAAATGTTTACTCATTGAATACAATTGTTTGAGATCTTTTTTAGTCTTAAAGTAAACAAACATGTCATTCATGCTTATTATATATACATATTATATACTAGCAAAGAGCTGAGCTTTGTGAGGGCTCACATAGTTTTTTTTAAGGAGTACTTTTTTTTTAGTTCAGAGTTTAGTTTGGTTACAGCGATAGTACTCTTTGGTTTTCTAACAGATGGCGTTAGGAGTACAATAACATTCTATCCAATGAACAAATAATTGTTAATGTTCATTTTTTTTAAGATTATAAAATTATATTTTTTTTACATATAACACATCTAGATATTAAGTTAATTTACTATGTTAAAGCAGAAAGCTATAGGCGTAATAGTTTTTCAGTAAAGTCTACCACAAAATGCTCAGGTTATGGAATAGTATAAGAACTGGCTTCGCTCGCCTTAATAATTTACATGATATTTTTATATTGTACTGTATTAACAACTGTAAACATTATATTGTAAAATCTCTACAAATTACTGTTGTATATTTATAACCAGCATATTTGATATTTTTTAGGGTTCCATAACCAAAAAACTAAAACAGAATCCTTACTAGGTATGTCATCATCATAATTATTTAGTTGTACATATTTATGAAGATTTTTGACAGTAAGATGTATGCTGTGTGCAATTCACATGTACGCAAAGCAAGTGCAGATATCTTGTTTTCATAAAATTTATTCAGTTTCACTTTAATATCACTTTTGAATTTTAAACCTATATCAACTATGTGTATACTAAAATAAGTATTGGCATGTTGCTTCATGAAAGAATAATATGTAATGTTTGTTGAATTTTTGCTTATGCAATTATAATAATTGAAGGGGTCAAAGTTGAAATAAATTAGAAAATGTACAGGCAATTATAAGAATATATTTATTTCTTTTATCTTATATAAAATATGTTAAACTATTAAATACTAAATAGATAATATACAAACAAATAAGGTGGCTGAGATGAATATGGTTTTTTAGTAAATCTATTTTAAATATATCGTAAACTTGCCAAAATTGCTATATTTGTATTTCATAATGTAAATAAACATTTAAATGAAGTGTTATGTTGTAAATTAAGTGTAGTATTAAATATTTATTAAACTTGCATATTTGTGTCATACAAAAATGTTTGTGGGTCAAACAATAATATCATTCCTTTTAATTTATTCCTTTACCATTCCTAGGCAGTTCAGAGGAGTTTCTCGTGTCTTGTGGACGGGTTCTTCATCACCTTTCACAGAAAACAGGTTCTTTATCACACATTACAATATGTGAACCAAAAAGTTGATTTAATTTTTTAATTTTATTTTTTCTTTAGATTATTATATTAATATTATATATTATTATATATAGATATAAACTTACATATTTAGAATTTTTATAAAATATTCCATTTTTATATAAATACATACGTATAATATTTGTGACGTCATCGTGCGAGGTCAGGCTGTCCTTGTTTGGCAGATGTCGCGAGATTGTTTGCATCTCGCTTGCACACTTTCACTTTTTTTACTGCTTTC
Organism: Boloria euphrosyne; assembly: GCA_951802675.2. Classification (NCBI taxonomy): domain Eukaryota; kingdom Metazoa; phylum Arthropoda; class Insecta; order Lepidoptera; family Nymphalidae; genus Boloria; species Boloria euphrosyne. The sequence continues at coordinate 5,829,750 of OX637893.1, forward strand.
CTAATAGCAAGTGAAACTCGGTCGTTTTGCCAAATGTTTTGCGAATAATAATTTTAGGCATTTTGCAAAGGTTTTAATTATTCATAGAAGTTGGTATTAAGCGTTGTCGAATTTTCTTTACCTATATTTCTATAGGTAATTATTTAAATTATACGCAAACACGCAATCGCCGCATTTCATGAATATGTTAAGGGAACTAATATGTACCTAAGAATTTTTCTATAGTTACATATAGGTATATCGATTTGGCGTAAACCTCGATATTTAATTTTTTCTTCGTTTTCAATTGATAAGTCCTACGTCACGCCATCTGCGATGAATTAAGTTAAAAATATTTATTTTTTATTAAATTGGCACTATCCTTAATGTATTTGTATAGGGTGTCCCAAAATTAACGCAAGATTTGAATTAAATATAAAACACAGTTTTTAGTCTTTTGATTGTTATTTTTTTATTGAATCATAAAGTACATAGGATAGGGTTATTTATGGAATAACACATCAGGCAAATGGCCCCCACGGCTTTGCATGCACATACGCACTCTTTTGTCGAAATTTCCCATGACCATTTTGCATAATTGTGGCTGAATTTCGCCTTCAATGCACTGGTGGTTGTGGGTTTGTTAACATAGACCTGTGATTTCAAATAACCCCATAAAAAGAAATCTAATGGTGACAAATCACACGATCTAGGGGGCCAATTCTGATCACCGAGACGGGAGAGTACACGACCTGGAAATGTCTCATGCAGTAATTGAATTGTTTCACGGATTTTGGGCTAGAGGCATATTTGGTCCATTATTTTTTTGAAGGAGGATATTCAACGCTGCATCAACGAAATTCAGCCACAATTATGCAAAAATTAATGGTCATGGAAAATTTCGACAAACGAGTGCGTATGTGTATGCAAAGCCGAGGGGCCATTTGCCCGATGTGTTATTCCATAAATAACCCTATCCTATGTACTTTATGATTCAATAAAAAAATAATAATCAAAAGACTAAAAACTGTGTTTTCTATTTAATTCAAATCTTGCGTTAATTTTGGGACACCCATTAATTTGTATACACTATATACTATACTGATATTGTACCAGACATTAAGTAATATAAATACACCATCAACTAACACGTAGGTACTTTCAGTACGTGCTTGATTAATTTATTCGTGATTTATCAGTAATACCTTCAAAGGTGTTAAAGGTGTTCCTGAGTTTATTATAATTGATAAGAATTATTTTCATAATTATTATAATTCTAAGGAAGAGACTAGGTACATAAGTTAATTATCTAATTAGTACCCAAATAAAGTTAATTTAAAGTTTAGGAGATTCGCCAGTACGAAGAGCTTTTGATACCATTTTATTCGTTTACTAATTCATTTTATTGTTATTTTATGTTATCTCCATTCTACTAATATTGAAGCTTTGGCAAGTAAATTGTGCTCAATTGGCACACCTAAAAGAATTGAATTATACCTCAATATAGTATCATTCATAATATCATTTTATCATTCTGCAACGCGATGAAAGGCGCATGACACGAAATAGGTAATATTTTATTGAAATAAACACATTTCTGTAAAATTAAATATGTAGATCATTTTAGACATGTTTTTTTTTGTATAATATATCTCATTTTACCCATCTAGTCTGTTTAATTTATTATAAGAACAATTTTGTTTTCGTTTTGAGTAGCCTTTATTATTACGTCTGACATTTGTAATGTAGGCTATAGCTATAATCAAATAATAAAATAATCATTGAAAGCCTAATTCTGTCTATAAATAAAATATGAATCTAGTTTTTCAAGAGCCCTAAATGGATCGCGTGGGCTTCAAAAGGTTATATTAGTTCGTTAGTTACGATCGTCGTGTTTCAATTAGAGTTCGGCCACCCAGTTTGCCATAAAGTGGTCCACCTTGTTGGACGGTGTATTATGGGGTTACTCCTGGTACCTACTTCTCAGACAGCAGAGTTAACCATGACACTTTTGACCTCCTTTGGCGGCATTATGTACCGTAGTTGAATGTGTAAGCTATCCTGCGATGTCCTATTAAGTCGGGGAAGGATCTGTTGGGTGTTAGTGGGGTAATACTGGCCAATGATTCTCACACACTCTCACTGATGTAGCATTTCCAAACGTACGTAGGTACGTAAAAAATAGTTAGGTAGGTCATGTTTTGGAAGAAAATATCAAAATCAAATTAAAACTACGTTATGGTATTTTATCATACATATTCTAATCAGCTGGCGGAAGAGCGGAATTATTTAATGGCGAAAGAAACTGCCCACTATATTATGATGCACGTAGAGTACTTATAACAGATCATTATGATTGTGCATAAAACTGTAAAAATATCAATATCTCAGTAATGATTTTTTAATCGTCCTGGAACAATGCACTGGCCCTGTTCAGAGTTATTAACCGACTTCAAAAAAAGGAGGAGGTTCTCAATTCGTCGGGGACTTTTTTTTTTTTTTTTTTTTTTTTTTTTTTTTCTATGTATGTTCCCCGATTACTCGACGATGGCTGGACCGATTTGGAAAATTCTTTTTTTGTTTGAAAGGGTATAGTTTCTAGTTGGTCCCATAGTCACCAAGTTACGATCTGATGATGGGATCCCAGGGAAATCGAAGGCAACTCTCAAATTTTATAGGCACTTATCACGTTTTTCATATATTTCCTAAAGCTGTTTAAGTATTTGCGTCTGATTATCATCATCTCCTGTGGTTGAGCTAATGATGGAAGGTACAACTCCTCAACGGTTAGGAGTTAAAAGAAAATTCTTTCAATATTATACGTAATTATAGACCGATAGTTAAATTCTTTCAGGCTCTTATTAACCGACTTTAAAAAAAGGAGGAGGTTCTCAATTCCTTGGGGACTTTTTTTTTATGTATGTTCCCCATTACTCGAAAGTGGCTGGACCGATTTGGAAAATTCTTTTTTGTACATAAACAAAATAAGTATCTACTTTCCGCAAAAAATTTGAAAATAAATTATTTTTAACAAAAAACAAAAACCGACTTCAAAACTAAACAAATCTAAACTAAAAAGTAGAAAATAATAATTTTAAGAACTTTGTTAATTTAGAAGTCGGTGCCAGCCAAAGCAAAATAACCTTAAATAGACACATTCGATTAATCTATATCTATAATATTTGTAAACATAATCAAAATACCGTTCGAAAGTTCCTTGCAAAGGCAAGATAAGTCTATCCGTCTTGGCTGGCACCGACTTCGAAATTAACAAAGTTCTTAAAATTATTATTTTCTACTTTTTAGTTTAGATTTGTTTAGTTTTGAAGTCGGTTTTTGTTTTTTGTTAATTTTGTGATAAAACTCATAACGTGGAATTCGAATCGAGGATAAAACTTTTTAAATATCGTTTTTTGAATAAAAATAAAGGTATTATTACCCTTCATAAATTATTACAATTATTCGTGTCAACAGATGTTAAGATTCATGTATCCATCACACAACAACATATGGTTTCTAATAATCTCGTTTCTAATATTACGAAGTAAGAATGGACTGGACAGTGGGTATTATGAACTTGTCAGGCTTAAAATGCTTTGCCAAGTTCCAGCTCCATGCAAGCATATTATCTGTTGCATAAATAAATGTCATAAGTATTTTTGTATGATATGATTACTATACATTTCTTTATATTTGCTAATGTTTTTCTATTTCTAAAGCAAATTATCAGTCAACTAAGTTGTTTCTTAAATACGGGAAAATATTTCAATTATCTTTTTTCGGTTATATTTTATTTTATAGGAATTATAAAGCCTTGGATAAAACTTAGTATCTTCTTGTACGACCCCAAATATAACGTATTTAATTTTTATCTCTGATATTATCCTACCCTCTGCTGGTAACAATGTTACGAGGTTCAATTTATATTTTAACTTAATTTTCTTATATCAAAATAATACTTAATTTAAATAATAAAATGCAACTTAGCATAAACAATTTATAGGTAAGAAAATATGTAACATATTATTAGAATAGCAACACTACATAATACTTTTGAATAACTAATATTAAAATAAAAATTAAAAATTATAATAATTATAATAATACTAGCTAAAAATAAGTTAATAATATTGCCATAATTATAAATTATTTTTAAATTATTTAAATTTAAATATAAATGTTTCGAATTAAAATTTTATAAGGTACTCTGATGCCATTTTCAAAATTTTTGTAAATTGTGGGTAGGCACTGTCTGTAACAAGTATATAAACCTATGAGACGTCAAATACCTTAGTCTCTCCCGTGACCATGATTGCTGTAAAGCATTCGAAACGTCTGTTGACGAACAGATTGTATTTATTTATCAAATGCGTTTATAAAAAACGCACTATGTATAAAACCCATCTAATTATGTATTATAATTAGTATTTTAAAGAAAATGTTATTTGAAATTTGAGCATAATTATTATGTTGACTTTTTGCTTTATTAAATTGTAAATCCATGCATGTAAAATTATATAATGGAACATCTACATTATACTGTTTCTTCGGTTTTCGTCGCCTACGTTGTCAGTCCGTCTGCTTATGAACGTGTACGTTACGTGTATCCCTATTTTATTTTTTTATATTTTTTTTAACTATAAGAGTGAGTGACTTACCATAGATATCAAATATATTTTTGTATCATCAATATTCTTCACTCGAAATTGTTATTTAAAAAAAAATCTTCACTTCATAATTATTCCGTTGTAAAATCAATTTTATTATCTATACACTGATAATATATTTTAATGATTATTCATAATATAAAAAGTGAGGTCAATGCGTTTAATTTGTTTTTAAGATAAAAAAAATGTTAGTCATACTACGTAGGAATACCTACATTTTAAAACATATTTCGCATTTTAAAAATGCATTGATGTACTGAGATATAGCTTTATATATAGTAAGTATAGTAATATTTTCATTACTGATAAGATAACATTCACTGACCTCGACAAAAAGATAACGTGTATATTTCTATGTTTCTTTTATCTAGGCATTTCTTTGTTATGTTATTACATATTTACTTAGAATAGATTCTCCTAATTTTTAACTTAAGTTTAACTTAAGTAACGTTTGGATATAAGAGTTAATTGTCACATATGAGAAATCATATATGAAAAGTTATAAGGGTTATATTGTTGTTTTACACACTGTATTTTGTTTTTAGAACTCCTACTACTAATTAGAATAATGTTAAAGTCGTACTTATTTCGCCTTTTCAGTATGTGGTTAAAGTAAAAAAAATTACTTGTTTTTCATCTCGTTGGTGTCATCTGGGTGTAGAATTGCTACAACAATTTATAAAAAGCCATGTTTTCCTTATAGAAATAATAGTTAATTTCCTTGTCTGATAGGCTGGTAGTGATATCGCTATTTATTCTTTATTCAAAAAAAAAAACGTTTTTTTTTTCGTAACTTATGCATTTTAGCAATCTTTTATAACTACGTTTTAAGTACTAGTACCTAATTAAAGTTCTCTAAGCTTAATCACTTATTTAACTAATTTGTTAACATCTTGAATTTGCCAGCAGCTTGGACATGAGAGCTGTTGTGTTGTTGTTAAATTACTTATTACTAGTTTAACGCACTACCAAAAGAAAATTTTTTTTATGTTACATAATATATGTGTTAGTCTATAAGATTATCTCTCTTTCACGGAAACTGAAATTTATTTTGAATTTTGATCATGAAATTTCAAAGATCTTAACTGATTTGAACATGGTATTAATTTATATAAAATATATTATCTTATGACTTGAAGATCTACCGACCTCGGCCTTGGACGCGATGTTTCAATTCAACTAGAGCGCTTAAGTTTACAGTCAAGTAATAAAAAAAATACAATAGGACTTTTGCGTCTCAATGACATCTTTCTTCACTATATATATATATATATATTGCAGAATACAATTAAAAGTACATAATAATATACATGTATATCTTTCATAAGAACATTTAAAAAAATAAAAAGTGGGTGGCTATTAATTAAGTTATCGACAAGATATTCAATGAAACTAATGAAATATTGCCTCCTAGTAATATTATGCCTATGACTTTGCGGTTTCTTACAATATGTACCCGTATCAGCACTCCTGTTCACACTAGCCTGTGGTCGGTGAGGATTGCGTGAATTTCTATTATTTTATAATTTTCATACTGTTAGTGAACAATGAATGTTAGGTAATTGCTGATATCATTTTTTGGTTACACTTACAAATTATTATTTTAACGTTATAACAACGATAATAATTAATAGAATGCGAATTGATATATAATTTTATTTTACAAGACATAATAATTATGTATGTTGTATATTTATATTTATCTAAGTACATAATATTATGTTTGGAAGAACATATTTGATAGTTTAACTTGGGGCATATTAACCTAAAGTTGTGTAGTGATCTAAATAGTAATTGATTTAATTGCACTTTTTATAATGTTCCTGAAAAATTTTAAATTTAATTGTACTGATTGATTTAGGTATATTATTGATAGAATCGAAAAATAATACCCATAGAAGCTATATGCGTTCTACCATCAGTTTTCATTTGAATATATGTGTAAAATTTCCAACAGACATTCAATGTGGTGATATCATATTTTATCATAAAGCAAGTCGAGAGTTGGTTCAGTTTTCCAACTGCGCAAATAATCTGAGCGTTTACGTTTTGGCTGAGATGACTCAACGTGTAGTTATCTTGATTTGTAACTTACATTTATGTATAAAAAAAGGAGGTACTTACATGTACGTCCTTCATTTTTTTTTACGTCTTTACTATTAAAGTGTTGTGAAATAAAGCTGCATGCCAAAAAGAGCATATTCATTCATCTTTGAGGGTCAGAAATCCACGGATTGATTGCTCATATGTCACAGGCGCCGGTCATAGAAAATCTGAATTATGCAACACTTTTATCTATACATATTTATTGATAATGTATTGTTTTTATGTTACCGGTTTTTGGTAAATATCACCATTAGCCTTTATATAGCGATTAAGAGTAGCCTATGCCATTTTCCGACCCAAAAACTAACTGTCGGAAGGTTAATACTCGCTAGCGTGTCCCTGGATGCCTAACTAAAGTCTATATTTCACCCCAGGTCGTCTATATGAGTGCTAAATGTTATCTAAATTCTTCTAACCATTTCAGCATGTATATAATACCTGTAACAAACTACCCTAACAAACATACTTACAAACTGACGCATTTGCAATACAAAATCGATTATTGTCAAAGATTACGACGATTAATTATTAAAGATGCTATAGAGTATAGAGTATAGACGTTAGCGATCTTTATTTCATCAAGTAAACAAAATCAAATTATACGGTCAACGACAACTGCTTATCATAATTCTAAGCCGGTTCATGACGCGAGTCTGCTTGGTTCTGCTTATATTAGAATACAATTTCATTTTTTTTTCCTTATACGTTGAAGAAAAATAAGTTTATTTGTACAGAATATTAAGTGAACATAGTGACATTTTCTTTGTACATTTTAGTATTTGTGTGACACGGTTAGCCAAATCAGATTGTGGACAAAATTAATAGTTATTTGTTCTTGATTTTAATTATCGCCTTAAAATTACAATACTAATTAATAGTTCCTAAGTGTTGATTTAAATCTGTTTTTAGGTACATTTTCTAGTTTCATCTGCAGTTTCAGTTACACTATTGCCATAGAATAAATTTTATACACATTGGAAGTAGTAAATAGTAATATAAATATATGTACATGTATATATACATATGTATTTAAATTATTCTGTGAAATCTGTAAATTAAATATTTCTGAACAATCTTATTGAAATACCTAGTTATTAGTTTCGATATAGATGCCGAATCTATAGTTTTTAGAATGTTTGTCTGTCTGACGTTCTTGTATACTACCTACTTTGCAATAAAGTAAAAGGAAAACATATTATAATATGAAGTCTGAGTCGGCACTCTATATTATTTTTATTTAATATAATCATATTTCAGAGTAGTCGAAAGTCAAAGTTGCTATTATCTTCAAAGGTATATAATACTTATTATGTAAATAGTACCACTATAAAATTGGCAACTTCGTCTGGTAACAAGGACGTTTTCAAGATTCTTTTTAATGACGACATCGTTATACATTACATATTGTAACAAGTTCTTCTGAGTATATTTTACTCATGAGTTTCGTACCTAATTGGTTTAAATAAAATAACTTTTCAGAGGTAAAATTAATGAGAAACGTATGAGTAATGATTGTTAATAGTAAAATTATTTTTTTATATAAGATAGATTATAAAAATAAACTTTGAGGAAAATATACACTTTGAAGGTTCATCTTAATTTGTATATCTATTGCCTAACAGTACTTAAATGGAGCGAACATTGTCACCTATATGTCCATATTGAGATGAGTGAGCTCACTCTTTCCTCGTCAATGCATATTGCATACAAAAACATTTTATCAAATTTCTTCCTACTTATATTTAATATATAAAATTTAATTATAATTACAAATGGCGTAGTTGCGGCAGAAAAAGACTGCATAATCATTTTTAATATGAGCGAGCGAGACAATATTATATTGATAAACTAATTCCATATGGTAATTCGGTGACGCATGAATGAATGTGAATGAATGAAGTACGAAAACTTGACAATATGTACAAATTCCAAGATACGCATTTTTACATTTCAAAATATTAATTTTATAGTAGGTATTACTAGCGATGCACTTAGCTAGCCAGCTTGCCTAGCTTCGCTCGGGTAAGTTCCTTGCCAAAAATGTTTGTAGCACAAAAATGAAGGACTGTCATACAACCCTTAGATCTCCCTAATCCGGATCTGTCGCAAAATCCATTATTAGCGGACGTCTACTAGCTACATAATAATATGAACTAACTCACTGTCAAATTACATATTTATACGTCAAGCGGTTTTGGATATTTCGTGATGAATGAATAATCTTTTGTTTTTATATAGGTATTTAAATAAATAGGTGAAATAATCGTGAAATGTCAATAGTAAACGTTGTATTTATACTTAATTAGGTACCTATATAATCGTTTTACAACATCTGGAATTTTAGTATACGAAGGAATTATAAGTATTCTACGCACTTCGCAGTCTGAGGAGATAGCGCTGCATCGCCTTGAATGTTGACAAGCAAATTGTTGCCCGATTATTATGCATTGTTAGTTACAAAGTGTATTCCAGATGCACGTGACGCTCCCGTGTGCACGATACTCATTCAGAGATGGCAAGCCCTTTACTGTTCGATATACACTTTGTGGTTTGATTATATTATACATTCCATTATACGTAGGTATTGACATAACTTATGAGTAAGGTAATTACTAATTTTATAAGGGTTTTAGGGTTCCAAGCCCATCTATAGGCATAACAAAATAATGGAACACTGAGAATTGAATCTATACAAGTAGTTTAGAATTCGGTGTAAGTAACAACTAATAAGAAGTATTATTTGCATCATACTTGTTTGACATCCAGTTTAGTGTTAAAGAACATTTATTTACTCATTTAAGAACATAGTTCACTTGCATATACAGTAGTGACCAAAAGAAAAACATAAATATAAGAAATTAGTTAAACAGCTTCTAAGTATTGTTTAGTTTATTTTTAAATGCCGGTAAAGACCTAGCATTTATTACCATTTAGCATTTATTTAGACCTAGATATTACATAAGTGGGAAAGTTTGGATTGATGGATGTTTCATGTTTGTTACTCAATCTCGCCAGAACGGCAAAACAGATCGGGATGTGGCACGGAGATAGAGTTTGGGATAGCACGTAGGTTACTTTTAACCCAGAAAAATGTGTTAGATAGTTCATTTTTTATTTTTAAGCTAGTGATAAACTATTCGCCTAACCTAAACTAACGCCAGCAATGACGAAAGATCGTAAAAAATTGGCAGTCAAGTATCAGGAGGGCCGACCCCAAATAGGGAAAGTGCCAAGGGAATGATGATGATGATAGACTTCGATTATGGATAATCCTTACTAACCTTTAAAACGTTAGCTATGACTTGCAATTTCAATTAGGAAAAGGTTACCTACATCGCTCTACGTATGACAAATATGCTAATGCTGTGTTTCGTAACCCCTGATTTGGTGTCTGTCACACAACAACACTCAACGTATGAGTGAGTCCGCGTCAATTATTGGGTTGGTCCATTAGTCTAATAGGTGAGGGCAGTCGAGATCTAGAAAACTTGACCGTATTCGGTGTGTATGAATAATTTAAGTAAGAAATCTTGATTGAAACAATTTGATTTGGTAAATGAATCAAACGCTAAGAAAAATAGTAGATTTTTTAAAATATGACTTATATTTTTTTAGAAATTTTTATAAATATTTTTTCGATGTTCGTTAAGATCTATAGTTTTAATTTAAAGTTATTTCTTAATAAGTACCTTACAAAGTAAAAAATTACTAAATTAATTATTTTGGTGTTAATAATATACAGTAAAATTTACATTTAAAAATTGCGTTTATTTTTAAATTTAAACCTAACTTAATGGTTTCGTGTGTTGTAATAATAGCAAAGGTCGTTTGGCTCATCAGACCATGATTTAACACTTCGATATTGACAGAACAGAACAGAATCTAAACTAAAACTGCATGTTTAAATGTGTGCATATTAATATTATTTACACTTGCATTTTTCGCGGCTTCGCCCGCGTTCTTATCATTATAAAAAATAGGCGTTGGTGGTAAAAAGATGAAAATTTTGGGTTATAAGTATTTTTTGTTGCCAAATCATAAAGAATATAAAAAAAAAATAGTTTAAAAATAAAAAATCAGGAGAGGGCCACTCTTATCACCCTAGGGAAATAAAAAATGGAACTATTCTTAGACCTGCCAAATATATACGGGCGTTTCTCTGTAAACTGGGCAACTCATTGTCCCAGGCTGATTTTGGTTAAAAAAATCAAAGATCGTAAATATTTCATAGATAATTTCAAAAATTAATACCTTAACCTATCCCTGCTCAAGATTAAAAATCCATTAAAATAAACTTTATTATATTAAAAACGTTTTTATAGTCCTTAAAAACCAGTCCCCTGGTATGTCACCAAAGCAGTTTAATTACTTCGAACTAAATTAATCGAGACAGTATCTATTGGAATTAATCGAACTGTCATATTATTAAACCAATATTGTTTGATTGTTAATGAGACCCATTTATTTTACATAAATATTATTTCACAATTTTAAAAAAGGCAATCAAACTTTGTCTTCGCATTTAGTGAACAGTTCCCCTGTCTATATTTTAAATAACGTGTCATGTAACCAAAAGGTTCAACAATGCTTTTTATGCGTTTAACGAAACGCAACAAGTTTGAAGTTTACGCGGTTGACGCCAAAACGGCCCGGACGCCATCTTATTTAGTAGTTTTTCGAGAGTCCTTCCGTGGAAACCGCGTTGTAACCTGATAGCCAACAGTCCTCTGGTAAGAATTATTTCACTTCCATTTATGTATTTTAATGATTCCTTGAAATGTTTAAATTGTTACAATAGATACATATTTCCTATGTGCAGAAAAATAGCATGAATCAATTACATTTTGTAGTACTCATCAATGAAATCAAATTAAACAATCCCATGGCAACAGTCCCCTGGCTCTCTACAGGACAGAGTACTAATTTCGCATCCAGGGGACTGTCTAAATTATATTTGTTATTGTTTTAGATTTAATTTACCCACAGAAAAGAGAAGAACTTAGAGAGAAAAACATCTTAAGCACCTTAAGAAAAAAGAAAAGGGAACTAGAAAGCTTGTGGAGAATGTGACTCCACGAAAACAACAGGATGCCAAGAAGAAGTGGATGTTCCATTGCACGAAGTATCGCAATAAGAAAAAAGTATCTACTAGCAAATATTATTAACTCATTTATTAAAGAAAATAGCCCAGATTCTGATGTATCTACTTCATGTCAAATGCCAACACCTGAAGTTGCTAAAATAATTTAAAAAAGAAATAAAAAGAAAAGATGCTTAGATATAAAATAAAGAAGATAAAAGATGAAGAATTTAAAGAACTGCAGTGGAAAGTATTGGAGTACAAAAAACGCTTACCGCGATTAAAAGAGAGTATAAATACAAAGCCTACAGATACACCAAATACAAATTTATAAAAAAAAATGATATATATTCCAGAATTAAGAAAAGATCTAGTCAAAACAGCACTTTTCAGTGAAGTACTAAAACAACAAATACAAGATAATTTATCAGAGATGAAAACCGTAAAAGAAAAAGACTTTTAAACAATTTTTTTTACTGGATAAGCTACAAAATAATATAAAAGGCAAAAACGGGTCATCGACTGGAAAGAAGAAACAAAATTTCAGAAGAATGTGTAAGATGTATGAGAAGGATTTGTAAATTTCTATGAAGATGATTCTAATAGTAGACTAGAAGAGGGAAAGAGATTTTATAACGAGAAAATCAGAATTGATAAAGAAGATGGCGAAATCCGGGGTTACATTCTTAAAGCTCTGTAATAATAAAGTCCAATTATTTAAATACGATCATGATGTTGTGGCAGACGTTACAGTAGACCAAGAAGAAGCTGTCTAATCCAAATATAGTTTTAATAGGCAATAGAATGTTTTAGAAGTTTGGTTCACCTGTAGATGTTTTCAAGAAAGAATAAGACTTAAAATACTTTAATTAATAATAAGTAAATATTTAGATTACAGTGCTAAGTACAATATTATATAAAGACAATAGTTTTTTATTGTTCAGTTACTTAAGGCTTAACCTTCAAAGTTTATAATAATGAAAAAAACATTTAATTTTGGTACGAAAATGGTATTTTTTAATTAAGTTTACAGTCCCCTGGCTTTGGCAACAGTCCCCTGTATATTTTTTTCAGGAAATGCTTAATATTTTCTAAAGTAATGGGAATATTTGTGGTTCATCTGCTGTATATTAATAAATAGACGAATACTTCTTTCCTAAATAAAATTTATTATATTATGAGCAAAAAAGTAGCCTAGACAGATTTCTTAGAACGAGTTGCCCAGTTTACAGAGAAACGCCCATACAACTTTCATAAAAATCGGTCAAGACCGATTCGAATCGGTCAAGATCGTCTTAAAGCGTTTCGGAGGAGTTTGATAACAAACACTGCGACACGAGATTTTTATTATATTAGATTTTCACTGTTTCGTAAGCCAAGTTCTATTATACTCTAGGGATGCCTTTAACGACGATGCGGTAGAAGTTATGTAAGAATGAATAGCATTAGAAACAATTAGAAGCAATTACGTCTATGTATAACATATTAGCACAATTGTACCAATTACTTAACGTGAACGACCTCAATTTACAGCACTTATGTTGGTACAGGTATTCTATAATTATTATTAATACTTTGCCCATATATACAAAAAGTGCTGTCATTATACTTACTGTATATATTTGTATGTTTTGAACACACAACACTATAAAATGGAGAATTAGAAAAAGAATTCAAGGAGATAGCAATTTACCTAGGTATTTTTATAAAAATTGTCAAATTATTTTTTGAGTTGCTTATAATGATTATTTTATTTTTGGAAACTGTCTTCTGGTATCCTTAAGAGAAATATTATTTAAATCTCTTGGCAGCATCTCCCAAGCCACCAGCTTCTTGCACTCACGACTAAATCGCTAATATAATACGTTATGACAAATTATACTATATTTTATACATTATTACTGAAAAAATATTGGACTGCTTATATTTACAGTGCTTACTTACAGTTATAGTATAGTAGGTACCTATAATTCATTGAAAGACTTGTTAGAACTCTTAAACCCATGATTTTTATGAGTCGTATTTACTATAATTTATGTTTTTATTTAATCTTCCTTGAACCCACTTGAAACCCTTAATTACGGGGTCGATGCACGCTGAAGCCGTGGCGTGAACGAATTCTCGAAACTTACAATGTGGCACAGGCACGTAAATTTGTAAAATTTTACGAAAAAATCTACACCACGCATAACATTATCAAAAATTGAAATCTTATGAATATTGGATATGTTATGTAAAACGAGATATGTTATATAAAATAACAAGTAAGTATTTACTATTTATCAAGACCAATAAATGAAACAAATAAGCAAATGCATTTTTTCCATGGAATGTTTGTTATTAATTATTATAACCAATAAAATTGCAATTATGTGTTCAATAGAGTCATAAATCAATGAATAAGTTTATTTTTAATCTTTGAAAATAAGACCATATTATAAAATAAACTAGTAGGTAGGTATGCGTTTAAATACCGACTAGCATCGTAGAAAAATAAATGAAGATTTCTAGCATTCTATAATATTCTCATAAACTTGTATAACATGTTGTACTGACCTATGGGAAATAATATACGTCATATTTTTCCTTATGTTTATTAAGAGTCATAGATTATTATTATTTTTTATTTGGAATTGATCGCAGTTTTATCATTTTTATCGTTTTGTAGTATTTCGTCATATATTTACTTAGAAAACCTATAGATTAAAAGCACATCAGCCCACTCACGACGTGTCGAGTGATTGCTTACAATAAAATAATGTTTATAAAGAAGTCGGTTAAGAATAACTTAAACAGCTTGAAGTGAGGACGAGTAACTGGTAGATATGGAATAAGGAATTGAGAGCGTAACATCTTTATTAATGAATCGTTCTTGAGCATTTGAGTCTGCAAACGCAATGTCGAGGTCAACTTCAGATTCCGTTTTATATTGTGATGTTTTGCACCATGGAAAACTTTATAGCTAAAACATGTGTGCAAACATTTTAGTTCTGACTAATATATTGACGTTAGATGGTATGGTTCTATGAAATATTCGTATAAACCTTTCTACATTTTTCCTCATTCAAAGTGAATATATGCTAAGCCCTCTACTAGCTACCCTCTACAAAATATTCTGAGCTATGTACAGTGTATACATTACCTATATGTGTATATTTATGGGATCGCCTAATTCTTATGTTAACTTATGTAAACTTAAGCTAAGTGTATTTGTTGATATAGGAGGACACTAGATAATCACTCAACATTTTCAAGTCAAAATAAAAAAATATGTTGGGACATTATTACACACAGCGCCATCTAGTTTTGTGGTAAGCTACGAGGCTTTTGTTACGGATACCATACTTCATACACTACGTACCTATATAGTTATAAACTACAAAAGCATGAGCCTGTGCGTATTGTGCCTTAAGGCCCCTTAAGTTACTCATCAATCCTTATATTTCAGCCCCAGAAGATGGACCTAAAACAAAATTATTATTTATTATATCATTACATATTATAAAACAAAGTCCTCCGCCGCGTCTGTCTGTCTATTCGTGACAAACTCAAAAACTACTGCACCGATTTTTACCAATGGAAAAAGTGGTTATCGAGTAAGGTTTTAGTATATAATTTGTCAAGTTTTTGTATGAAACATTTAGTACTTACTAGCGGAACCCGCGGCTTCGCTCGCGCCAAATCTATCGCAAGCATATATTATATGACAGAAATGAAGAACTTATAGATTTCGTGAACAGCAGTGTCTAGCCTTTGTTTAATCGGCTTAATATTTGACACATGAATGAAATAATAATATAAAAAGCGTACTTTAGTCGAAAATGACGTAATGCAAGCTTACTAAGCTGTTGTGCAAACCTTGTAACCGAAAACAAAAACATTACTTACGGTTCTTCATGTCAAGGTCCGTGTTATGTAAAAGAGATAATATTGTATGTAAAGTTTATAAACACTTCTAGTTTATCGAATAATTATCGATTTGATTTTGACACTATAGTAGGTACGATAAGTTTTAACTTGTTACATTTACTGAGTTTCTTTTCTTTTCGGGATATTTGTTTTAATATTAGTTATTGTTTATTTAATAAGAGAGATTACTAATACTGAATAAAGAATTTATAGACGTAATTTTTGAGTGAATTATTTAACCGTGTTACGTGGAAGTAAAATAAGTGTTTAAAAATTTCCCTCTCTGCGTTTGTTTTCTGGACAGGATAGTCTTCTTTGCTGCATATTTATTAATAATATATTTTTACAAAGGCAGACCTAAGTACTGATAATCTCTAATATCTATAAGAATCTCGTGTCAGTGTTGTTGTCGAATTCCTCTAATACGTCTCGACCGATTTTTATGATTTTTCTTGTGTATATTTGGTACCTAGATCTGAAAATAGGTCGTAGGCTACTTTTTATTCCCCTATGTGATAAGGTTGGCCCTCTTCAGATTTTTATTTTTACTTTTAGACCAAATGTTTTTTTATGTTTTGGCATCAAAATAATTCAAAAATCCCCCTCACGTTTTCCTCTAACTTCTATTTATGGGGGCTTTTACCATTACATCATATGATATGAAGTTTACTAGTTGTATGTTCTTACTTAATTATTGTTTTTATTAATACACTTTGTACTGTCAAAACTGAAAAAAGTTTCCATTTGACAGCAAAATCCCCATTAAAAAAATGATCCGCCATTTATTGAATTCATTTGTTACGAAAAATGTGATAAATGATGAACCGCTCGACCGATTTTGTGCAAACTTCACATAAACCATCTACCTACTAAATAGTCCAAACAAAGCCTAAACATTTGGTTTGGATAGGTTAGCCCGTTATTGAGTTATAAAATTACTACGAATAGTGGCATTAATATTATATATTAATAAATATATTAATTAATTATATAATATATTAATAAATAAATAATGTATATACTTAATATATTAATTAATTAATAATTAATTAATACAGTACTAGTGACTCGCCCTCGGTCTGCGGACCAGTAGAACCAGTGTACGAACACTAAGTGTTTACATAATATCACTTATTTACATTATACATTTTAACGATTAGTATAGATTTCTCATTACAAATTCAACGAACTAAAAATCTTATTATTGGCTATTGGCTCTCCCTCGCTTCGCTTGAATATTAGCGTGAGTGAAGCCTCAAGCCGCGGTTTCAGCTAGTAAAATTAAACAAAAACGCTACAAATTATAAACTTAAACCTTCCTCAAGATCCACTCTTTCCATTGGTGAAAACAACGTGAAAATCGGTGCTGTAGTTTTTGAGTTCATCGTGAACAGACAAACAGACTTTGTTTTATAATATGTAGTGATATGACGTATAGATTATGGGTAGCATTATTAATATGAATGTTAAGAAAGTATTTCATATACCTACAAATAAGTCTTAGCATTTGAGAAATACAATACAAATTTTAATTCTCCTTAATCATTCGCTAGCAAGGCTGGATTAACTTTCACCAATGTTGTGAGTCGTCACGGTGTCGCCGACGACAGAAGCCTTTCAATTTCTGTATTTGCGATTTCTTTAACCAGTTTTGATTTCTCAATCCTTGGCAATGTTTTGTACTGAACTTTGCTGTCCTTTGGAATGAATCGAAAGTTTGTACTTATTAAAATCTATCAGTTTCATTTAATTTTTAAAATTAATGTATTCAACCCTTTTGTCGTCCCACTGCTGTGTCCCACAATACAAAGGGGATCAGACCACTCTGGCCAAGTATGGATTGTTGGTTGACTGCACATTTATTTTCGAAAGCTGGCTAGGTTCTCTCAAAAATTAAGGTTGTTACAAATATCAAATGTGATCCAGAAGTTAAACCCGCTACCATCGGTTTTTCTAGTGATCGCGGTGCCACAGAAGTAGTAACAGAAAGTAATATAATGTATGTTGTATATGTTATTCTAGTTCAAGAATTATTATGTTTTTAAATAAATTTACTATTGTGTATTAAAAATATATGTATAAATGTGGTATTGTGTTAGCAACATTTGGGGAGAGAAAAAAGATAAGATCGGGAAGGGGTACAATCAAAAGTATGTGCCCGCTTCAGATTTTTTCAATACTATTTAGGTTTTAGATGGGTTGGCTGCTTGCCAATGAAACGAGGCTTCAGCGATATATCGGTATTGCATTCTTAAAGTTTTGGTAGAAAAATAAAATAGTAGATGTATCTAGTTGTATATTATAATTACTTCCTATCCTACATGTGCAGTCGACCAAACTCTTGATGTTTGGGAGACTTGCGTAGTTCGCCAACCCATGGCCAGTTCGTGGCCAGCATGGTGAAATGATCCCCCACACACTGAAAGGAGATCTATGCCCCGCAGTCAGCAGTATGTTATATTATTAGACTTTAACCATATGAATGTATTATGTGTACAAAAATACGATGATTATTAAGGCTTATCATGTTTTTCATATTATCTTATACTATTGATATATGGAAATAGCCGATGGACATAATGAACCTTGATAAAATAATCGATAATTCATACTTGATAATTGCTTTCTGTTTAATGAAAATGTAAACAACGTCGAATCATCCTTTTTAGTATTATGTTCTTTTTGTATGTTGCTAATTGCTATAACACTTATATTTTAAGTACGTATTATTATACGATGGCTAATATTTAACAAGCACCGTTATCTAAATCTTCATATAAGCTAACTGTTTTTCTTTCCGCGTCGATGCTGGAAAATGTTTCAAACAGCGCACATCCTTAATGATAATTACACAAGGCGATGAACTTAAATTTTTTGTAGTCCTTTGCGGTGAAATTGTAAGGCGCGTGCCATTGCCATTGATAAAAGATTCTGTAGCTGCAAAGTTATTTTATAATTCCGTTTTAGTATTTGCAGGGATTATATCATATCATAGATGTGTACAATGTACATACTCGTATAATAGTGATAAGATTTAGATTGGTTGTATTACCGATCTATCGCTTCATGTCGTCTTTAAATATCATTGGTCAGATCGATGATATTGTAATAATATACATATATACCTAAGTTGTATTAAATAACTTTTATTTTATTTCTAATTTCCTATTATTTAAAAGGTATTTACCACACAGACTGCCCAAACTAGAATATTAATCTATATATCATGTTTTGTGTCATAAAAGATAAGTTTAGAATTGATAAAGGGTTTTTCCATTACATTCGTTATTAAAGTACATCAATATGCATAGTTCTAACCGTGAACTTATTCGATTGGCGCCAGTCCGCTCTAATGGCTCAATGCAAGGTTACTTACAATTCTGGTATAATTCGCAAAAACTCTATTACTATCTTTTTTAATACTTTAGTTAAATAAATTAAGTAAACGTTGAACTCAAGTCTTTTTTTGATTACAATCCATTTTCATTGTGTAAGTAGATGTTTTGCTTTTTACTTTTTAGTTTTTATACATTCAGTAGTAATATTTCGGTTTGTTTAATTCTGTCCCATATAATACTACCGTATTTGAAAAGTAATCTTACGTACATTATGACTGCGATTTAGATGTAATTTTGCTAGGAAGTCATTTTTACACTCGTTGAATAATATTATGTGAATTTTATGGTCTTGATATGGTCAAATCGTCATACGTGTTTATGTTTTGATGTTTTAAAATACTCATTTAAGAATGATCAATTTTTTTAATATGAAGTACAAATAGCCTTTATTGCTGTTTATTATTGGCCTGAATTTTAATTGTAATGACTTTATGATTACTTCTTATCAAATATATTTTTAAGAACAAATTATAATTTATAATTAAAGATTTGTTGTCTTTATTAAAGCGACAAGATTTTAAAACGTCTATTAGTAGGTAATGGTTGGAATGGATAGACTGTGTTCATTTTATGCTAAATTTACATATTTATATTAAATTTTCTTTTTTGTTGTTCCAGAGGGACGACCGTTCACTGCTTGCTCAGTTTTTCTTTGCTGATGACGCTCTAAATATGATCGCAGCCGAGTTGGATAGTTTCGACGGTCGAAAGGACCCAGAGAGATGTTCTACGCTTGTGAATCAATTACGGCACGCTCAGGTTTGTGAAAGTTAATATACCAATAATATTTTTCGTTATCAAAAAATTTGACTAGACTATTTCTTAGATACCTTAAAAGTGCACTAAAACAGAATTTTGGCCGAAATATAGAAAGAGGATGTCAATAATTAATAATTTTATTTAATTTTTGACGACTCGTTTGGCTCAGTTGGTAGTGACCCTACTTTCTGCGCCAGCGGTCGCGGGTTCGAGTCCCGCTGGGGGCATTCATTTGCTAATCACGAATGTTTGTACTCCAGTCATGGGTGTTGATATTTATATTATGTATGTATTTAAAATTTATATGTGTAGTATATCAACTATCTGGTATCCGCAACACAAGCACGTTACGAAGCTTACTGCGGAACTAGATGGCGCTGTTGTAATAATGTCCCAACATAAAAAAAATAAATAAAAATTAAATTATGCACTTCGCTAAGCGACGTCATCTGGCTGAATAACTAAACTATAAGTAAAGAAACACTTCACTGGAAGTCAAGGATCTGATTCCCGCCTGAAGGGTATCTGACAACTAAACATAACAGAGTGGATATACAACAGGCGGTCTTCTAAGTTCTAAGTATGAGTGTAGTTCATATTATAATGTTACTATTTTTAATAGCAAAAAGCTGAGCTTTGTGAGAGCTTGCGTAGTTTTTCTAATTCTGGTTTTCTAACCGATGGCGTTAGTTGTACAATATATCATTCTATCAAATGAACAATGTTCATTTTTTAATGTTTATAAAAAATTAAGTATTTTTTTGAGATAAAACATCTAGATATGAAGTTAAATTACTATGTTAAAGCATAAATCTATAAGCGTGATAGTTTTTATTAAAGTGTACCGAAAAAGCTTAGGTTGTGGGATAGTGGTAGGTCTCGCTTCGCTCGTCCTAATTATAAAGTTCTAAATACCTTAGATTTTATACTATATTACTGAAAAATACTGTTACAGAAAGTCGTTTCAACTTGTAGGAATAACAGACTATATACTTACATTATACACATACAGATTTCGCTTTTATAATTTAGTAGTCTGATATTTAGAAAATTAAAATTGGCACAATCGGTCATATCATGAAATGAATTTTCGACTTTTACTATATAACTTAATCTTTTTTCCGAATTTTAATAAAAAAAAAATATTTTTTTAAACTTATCTAAGTAGAATTTAATAAATCTTTAAACCTAAGGATGAACTCGAGCAAAATAATGGTGATTCGCTTGTAAAAAACTAAGAAGGTTTATATTAATTACCTATATTATCAACACTAAACTCAACCAAAGTGTCGACGAGATAACTTTGTAAGCCCGACGTGATACATTACGATAGTAATATCAATTAATGTGACTTCCACAATGTAAATAAATATGTGCGGTCTGAATATATAACATGTTACAATGTATTATGTATACGTAAGGTTTCTCGTAAACATGGACAGCATTTAAGCGAGACGTTGTATTGTGATAACGATTTCGCATACCTTTGAATATATTTTGTTAAGTTATCTTCCGGTGATGAGAACTACGTAAAGGATATGTAGACTAGAGTCTGCCAAACGCTGGCCATACCACGACCAACGTACTACCACGTAAATCGTAAACATCGTGGACTATAGTATACTGTATAATCCCCCCTCTTATTGCAGAGAGACTTGTGCTTTAGTTTGGGACATAAAAAAGTGCTAAATATATTGTTTTTATGGATTAACGCTACTGAGAATCATGAAAAATATTAATTTGCAATTACAATTTTCCATGAATATTACCTATATCGCACGCGTGGGAATTGTATTCAACACAAATAAAAATATTTCATAATATTAAATACTATTTTAGGCCAAATAACCTCGATCTAAAATTAAATTAATTACTTAGTTATAATCCACAAAAACAACATAGTCACCGAAGTGACTCAGCTCTTACATTGACAATAATAAGAGAAAAGAGTAAAAAAATATTGTAAGTAAATTTAGTTTCTATATATGAAAAGGGAGTGTTACCTATGACTTATTATCCTCTGCACGCAATATTGTATATATGTACTTGTTTTTCTAGTCTATAAAATTCGAAAATTGTTTTAACACAGAATTTGGCTTCGTTGTTCGTTCGTTGTGTATAAAAGTTGTTTGATTTTTTTATATGTGTTAGGGATCAACAATTAGAGATCGCCTTGAGATTATGATATTGATTTTGCGATATAATTTTCTGTAAACAAGACGAACTTATAATAAAATGCAAAAAAAGGCAGTTTTACTATAACGTTATATATAGTTACGTTATAGATAGAATATAGGTACGTTATAGATTGAAGTTATGTCTAATTTTAAATCGCGGTTTGGCTTTTAAAAGTAGTTTTTTTTTATTCAAATATGTATATTTTTTATTATATAATAATCAATCTCAAATAAGGTAATCTAATTCTTGTATTTGTCTTAAAACTTTACACTATCCGCCGCACTCATAGTCACTTAATGAATCTCCATACTATAGAACGACTTAATGGTCCATTAAGTGACTATGAGTGCGGCGGTCCTCATTTTACAATTATGTATTCTGAAATTGAGTGTATCGTAGCACGCTGTAGTGTGAAAATGTCTTACGCAAAGTCAGCGAAGGAGAAATCTAATAAACACACAACACATTTTAGCATGTTTTTAAGGTGTTTGTTTTTAAACGAATATTAAAGAATTTTCCAGAAGCTTCGAAATATATGATAAGTGCCTAGGACCTAGATGGGTATATTTTTTTTTTAGTCATCAAGTTTAGTTGTATCTTAATAATTATTCTACCATGACTTTAATTTGAAGTTCATTTATAGGCATTGAATATTTAATTCTACGTTTCACGTTACCCATTAATTATTTTTGGATGCAAATGAGTCCATACTTGAGAGAGATAAATGTCTCCATACGACATACTTATTAGTTATTATATAATAAACTGATCATCATGTCAGTAAAGCACTTGTTTGGCAAATACTGCCTTCTACGACGGAGAACAAGGGAATCAATGCCGAATGTTTACATTATCCGATTTAAATACTGATAGTCTGTCTAGTCTAAATATTAAGGCAACGTTCGTTTATCAAATTAATTCTTTGTTTTGAACTACGTATTTTCTTTTAAATTTTCCTCTTAAAATAAATACAGTAAAAACGATGGTTTGGTTGATTAATATATCCTTATATTATATGGTATTTAATTAAGTCTTTATTATCAATATTTGACCCTTGGCATTTATACATTAGGTAGGTAGGTATGTAGGTAGGTACATTGTACACCTAGCTGGCTGTACTTACGATATTATCATATCTGATAATACATATATGTATAAAGTGAAGTAGTTATCAATTTTAATAATAACTATCGTTTCATTAGATCAATTTCTTTAATAACCTTATTAAGTAACCATATGGTCTAATTTTGTTTTTTTAATAACCTATATTGTAGTTTGTAATTTGTATGTCTAACGGATTGAATATTGTGAATATAGATACACAGGTCATGAGAATTGTGTCCTAGCACGTAAGCAGTGTCCGATATAAGTAAAGATTTTCAATCTGTTAAAACAATATACATCAAGTTATGCATTAGCACACATTATCCATACTATAATTTCGTCCTCGTAACGTATTTTTATACAAGAAACATTTATGAGTGTTTTCACACTACTTGTAAGAGCCAAGTTCCGATCGAATCACGCTCCAGTTGACAACAAACGATCTGTCTTATTCTCAAAAATATTTGAATGAACGAAATCTACCTTATAACACGTATGCACTATTTAAATCCAACTTTAACTATTGACAAGATGAAATGAGGCATTCATTTAGGTTAGGAACACAAATGTTGTACTCCAGTCATGGCTGTTTATATTTATAATATGAAGGGTAGGTACAGGGGCAAAACAAGGCATGTCACATAAAATTCAAAAAAGTTGAAAAGTATGGGAACATTAAGATTTTGCCACTTATCATAGAATGCAATGTTAATTTAAAAAAAAACATTATTTTGTGACATTCCTTGTTTTGCCCCTGTACCCTTCATATGTATAATGTATATATATTTAAAGCTATATGTAGGGTATCAAGTATCAACTGTCTGGTATTCTATATCGGCAAGGCTCGTACTTTACCATGAAAGTAGATGCTCCAGACCAGATTAAGGCCTGGCCGAGAACATCACTATACTGTGCATCAGATCTTATTTTTTGAAATACCTATATCATCATCATCAGCCCTTTAGAACGTCCCACTGCTGGGCACGGGCCTCCCTCAGTACGAGGGGGATCAGGCCATAGTTCACCGCGCTGGCCTAGTGCGTGTTGGCGGACTTCACATGTCTTACGAAAACTTGCTAGGTTTTCTCAGACATGCAGGTTTCCTCACGATGTTTTCCTTCACCGTAAGACAAGTGGTAATCATTATAGAAATGTTTTTCCATTCGCACATGATAATATCAGAGGTGCGAGACCCGGATTTGAACCCGCATCACTCGGTTATACAAGCGAGCGCGTTACCGCTGGGCTACCACTGCCAAATACCTATATATTTAATAATAATTAAAAATAAAATCATGTATATGACCGATACCTATATATTTAATAATAATTATATTTGCTATATCAACCAGTAATACTTAAAATTAAAAAAAAAAATGCAAGTCGACGTGTAGTACATTGTTCTAATTAATACGGTTGCAGTAATGCGCAATTAATAGACCCAATCGGATATCAGTTCGCTTCGAATGACTCACCAGAGGTTAAAATAACGTAGCGACTAGCGAAGTTATCTTTATTGCTATGCAACTCACTTTGTTGGTAGTTTTGGAAATAATTGGACGCCGCTGTGTCTGTCGTATGTTTCTTATAAAGATTTACACTCACGAATGTAAAACGATGAATCACTCTACAATTGAAATTGTGGCATTCACTTAGATATAAATCTTATGTATATTAAAAAATGTCGTGTCACGATGTAATGTTCGGGATAAACTACGAAACTACTGAACCGATTTTGATTAAGTTCCGTAAATCTGTTATTTGACTTCGATATTTGTCATTGCGATTAAATGTGCGTTAATTTCAGAACCAGGAACTACTGGTTTAATTTAAAAATATCCTTTAGTGTTGGATAGCCCGTTTATCGAGGAAGTAGGTATAACAATATGTAAAATCTAAGAAATTGGTTTTCAGTATTTAGAAAACTGGTGAAGCCGCGGGAAATAATTAAAAATAAAATCACGTTTATGACCAAGTGTATTGTGTAGAACTTTACATAACAATAACTATAAAGATTATAACACACTTACCGCCGCACTCAGAGTCACTTAATGAACCATTAAGTCGTTCTAGACTTGATGGTTTATTAAGTGACTCTGAGTGCGGTGGTTAAAGAATTATTTAACTACCTCTTAGTTTCGTCATCAAATCAGCGTAGTAGCATCAGCTTATTTTATTCACATCCGGATCTCTTATACAATGTACCAAATTGATACGATAGTCATTATGAGTCGGCTTAAATATTATTTTAAAATTAGACCGTTACGAATAAAAGTAATAAGTATTTATAGTGTTTAAACGAAATTGTTTATGTGTATATTTTTGGCAAATAAGAAACATTTTTTGTATGATGATGTTATTTTGCTTGTCATTATTTTGATATACATAATATTATTTCATTGGTATTAAAGTAATGTGACTCAACTTCACTTCTCTCGGGTTTGTCCCTAAGCCAAGATACGTTTTAATGGGTAATGATTCAATGGATACAAAATAAACAGTTGTGTTTTTACCAGCGTTTGTATTATCCTTTTATAAACTTAAACCACCATCAACAAAACAAAAAAATATTATTAAAATCAGTGCAGCCCAAATCTAAAAGCCATTTTTTTTGAGTTTTAGCATAGTTTTAGTGAGACTAACATGAAGTACAGTGAGATAGATTTACATTTGATATACTCGTAATGAGTCGTATTTGAAGTACGTATTTGAAGTTTGCGGAAGCTTTTTATGTAAATGATCATGAAGATTAGTGAAGAACATGTAAATAGAATATGATTATAAATGTGACGTGAGTTTTAAAGGAAAATCTCCGATGATAGATACAACATTTCTGTACGTACGTCACATACTTAGATACATTAATCGTACAATAACACATGTTTTCGCTTTAAATTCAAATTCTATATCTACATCTGTTATTGTAGCGATAACTACTTTGATAAACCTTATATTGTGACTGATAATTCATTTATTTGATCGCTTATTGAAAGTACTTTTTTTTGCCTATTTGCTTCCATCATCTCGTACCTACTGTAATTGTATAAGGTTTTCTTAGATTTACACGAATATTAAATATTGAAAATAAAACTATCTTTTCGGATTCTCTCCTGGGAGAGTCACAAGCGGATACTAATAGGTTGTACCTAAATAATATACACTACTTGTGCTTCACTAAACTATTAATACCTGTTACTAGTTAACCATTTAAATCTATTGACGTTTTATCACTATGTGAAGTGAAGTGTTAAGCCAGATCAAATGTTATCTTTTCGTGGTAGATATAAAAATCTTGTTGAATTTCAAATTATGAGTAATCTTTATATCTTGTCGTCTTTAATGCAAGAAATGAAAAGTAATGATCTGTGAGAGAAAAATATATTTACACAGTAAACTATAGGCTTACAGCATTATTTTCATCAACTTAGCGATTATTCAAAAAAAAATTGTGCTTCTTTTGAAGTCAATTTAAATTTACTATGATTTATTGCGAATTTATTTAAAAAATTTTGGTTCCCAACATTTGCTATAATGCTTACAGCAATCATGGTCACAGGAAAGACCCAAAAAACGTCTCTCCGAAAGGTATAAATATCGTATAAACACTCTCCGAAGTTTATACGATAAGTATTTATTCTTCGCATAAGATTCTAGTGGTGTTGATATTTTAAAACACTGTTACAATGTAACGTTGCCAACCGGCAAATTGGCGGAGGATGCAGTCGTATGATAGTAGGTACATATATATCATGTCAGAAGTGGTCGGCAATTCCAACCTGACCCGGCAGTTAAAGGTCCACGAAGATGATGATTTGAGGTCAATTAGTCCTTTTCTTGATTCAAAAGAAAGTATAAAATCTTATTATACAATGTTGTTAATAAAAGTAATATGTTTTTTTATATTACACAATGTTTAAAATATTCGGAATAATTTGTGTTATGTGAAAATTTTTATTTTATATGCAAAGACACTCCTCTTTTTTCCATTATAAATTTTACTAAACATGTTAAGTGGTTTAAAATGATCTAATAAATTTAATGACTGTTAGGTACTACTTAGTGATAAATATAATATTTATTTACTTAAACGAGACTAGCTGTAATTCTTGCCTGCTATAGGTACATAAATCGTTGTGTAATTCCACTTCTCTGCGATCATTGTAGACCTTGATTTGTTTTAATGAGGATATAACAACAAATATTGTTTTCTATGATGTATGAAACGAAGAATATTATTTTACAAGTATTTACAATAAACTTTAATTTTTTAATGTATTTAAATACATAATGATTAATACACATACTTAAGTTTTTGACTTTTTAATATTTATTTATTTTATATACTAGTGATTCACCCTCCCTTCGCTAAGGAACTCGGTAGCTGGGGAACTTTAATTCCAGAAAACTCAGAATTAGGTTTACTTTTAAACTATGAAGTGTATAATCTGACGATAAGATTCATAGTTTTGGTTACAGCGTTTTAAGCGGTTAGTTTTAAAATTCTTAACTTATTTATTTACATTAAATAGTAGCACATATAAATAGTCGGGCAATGTCGCAGGCAACACCTTGTTTAAAAATTAAGATAGCGATTAATTCAAACATTCTAATGTGTATTGGTAATATTACCCTTGCTCTTATAAACGCACTAATTGCCGTGTTTTGCACTTCTGAGTCATAGATGAGTCAGATTTGTGATAAAATATTAGTTACGCTGACTGTCGAAGATATGGAGGTAATTCTATCGTCTGAATGATTACATTATAATGAGCACAATGGACTGACACCATTTTTTGTTATTTTTAACCGACTGCTCAATAAGAAAGTTATCTTTTTTTGTTTTATTATCATAGCGTTATTGCTTTAGATATTATTAGTCACGTATGTATTTAAAACAAATATTGTAAGTCTTTTTCGCACTTAGTACACTAAAATCGCTTATTTCGTGGTGCCAAAACAGTTTTAAAATAAAAATGTTATGTACCTATGTGTAATAATGAGAGATTCAAGTAAGACTTGTATTAGATCATTTTTATGTTTCCTTGTCTATCTAATGTCCAAGTTTCTTCAAGATAATGTCGGAAATGATTGATTTGTATATAAATGTATGAAAGAAATGATATAGGGATACATAAATATCTCCGCCGCATAATGATGTAGGTATACATAAATGTCCGCCAACACGCACTGGGCCAGCGCGGTGGACTATGGCCTGATTCGCCTCGTACTGAGGGAGACCCGTGCCCAGCAGTGGGACGTTAAAAAGGGCTGATGATGATGATGATACATAAATATCAAAGGTGCAAAACCTGGGATGTGAACCCCTTTGACTATACTAAGTAGTTAGTTTTCCACGCTCGTTTGCACTGGGCTGCCACTTATACTGCATCATTGTTCTAAAGTTATTAGTTATGTTAATCTTATTATACGAAGGTATGTGTGTAGATTAACTCTAAATCTCATTCGTGTTAATATTCGTAAGGCTTCTATACTCCAGTTAATACGATATGAAAAAGCCGCCTTATGTTCTTTTTCAAAAGGTGTTTGACGGAAAATACCGCCTTAGTTTCTCTGACGGTTAAATATTTCATATTATTGTCGCCATATCTAAGAAAAGGTACCACGTTTGTAGGTTATATTAGTTAATCAGCAGTTCTTATAAAGTATTAAGTGTAGCCTGTTATTTCAAAAGGTAACAGGGTTTCATATAACAAAATTACTAACACTTGTACAGAAAACTGATCTGAAGTAGACGTGTATACGAAATTGCATAACTTTTATCACTATCGTAATATATAATACGATTAACTAGATTTATCGTGCCAGAGAGCATTGTCCACACGTGCATTAAATATAAATATTATATTATACATTGTTGCTTATCTTTGTTGTAGTACTGTGTGTTTATATAGTATATACATGTATATGTATGCATTCTAGGGCAAATATCTATCTTTAAAGTTGGTTATGTTTGCGTACATAATAAGTGGCTTGTGCATTTGCACATTTCAAATTTATTATTAATTAAGCGCTCGTTTTAATTACTATAATTACTTATTCTATTCTACTGATTCATTTTTTAGTTTGATGTTATTATTTTAGTGTCCTTACGACTATCAAGTTTTTCTGTTGTCTCTATATTATAAAGAGAAAAGTTTTCTTCTAGTTTTACAGACAGTAGAAGTATTTTTCTTTGTACGAGTACCTTACATGTTATTCGGAAATGTACGATTATCCTCTCAATTTGATCATAATAAGTACTTAGTTTTTTTCTATCGCACACGGTACCTATATGTAGTACTCTAGTTTATGATATGTGTTGTTTTCCAGGATAGAGTACTCAACATAACCAGCCAGATAATGGATCAGGTATTGGGCGACGAGAGAGTAGCGAGAGGCTTCCGCGTCAAGTTCCCTGAAGACGTACTTCAGGACAACTTGGCTGGACAGCTGTGGTTTGGTGCAGAGGTAAGATCATGACGAGTTAATGTGTTTGTTGATTTCTAAGTATATAAATATTAAGATTGGTTTTCTCAAGGTATTTTCATTAAATGCCATATTTACTTATTATGTTAAAATGATTCGCACATGAAACTATCAGAGAGCGGATTTGAAATTGCTTCAATCGGTGTTCCAAGCGAGTGCGTTACGACTGGACTACTGCTTAATAATATTTTATCGTTGTCATGCACTTTTTATGTGCTAGCAATACATTGCTAAAGTGTTTGTGATCTTTGGGTGGGCTAGGGCTGGACACCATATTTTCTGCGTAGAAGAGCAAATTAATAATAAAAATTAATTTGTTCGTCTGTATGTATGTAGGTACTTACAGACAAAAGGACAGGGATATGTTGTGATCTTTTTTTTTTATCATAGTTACGGAGTTATAATAATAAAAGAAACAATATATATTTTATTGTTGCAGTGCTTAGCAGCGGGATCATCAATAATGAGTCGAGAAGAGGAATCCGCGGCAATGCGACCGCTGGCCAAGGCTTTGACACGTAGCTTGGAAACCGTTCGCTCTCTATTAAGGGAGCAATGCCTTCGTCCCCGAGGACTCGCTTTGCAAGACCATGACGATATGCTGCATGAGAGTCTGAGGATATTTGATAGGTTGGTACTTGTTTAAATAATTAGCTGACCCGGCAATCGTTGTTCTGCCATACAAAAAAGAGGTGGGGGGGTAGAAGGTTAAAAAATACTTTACGACCTATTCTCACTACTAACTTCTAACCTATCAAATATACAAAACAAAAACATGGTTTATCTGATTTTTTTCGAGCCCTTGTTTTGTTAATATTAGATTAATTAAAGATTCAATTTTGTCATTTTGATTCAATCATTAGCATTAGGTGGTATGGTTTAACTTAGTACAAAGTAGTAACTGCACCTAATATTTTCCTCATTTCGTCCTTTATACATGTCCTCCAAATAAGCTGTTAATCTATTCTAGTATAATTAGCTCCGTAAGGTTGTTTCAGATTATTTATTTTTAAAATTTTTTTTAATAAACTGCAACATTTGTACTGAAAATAAAAGCAGGTGATAGCTCTTTGTTATCGCATGAATTAATATGAGTCATACCAACCTAAATATTTTTCACTGTGTTGTAAGATATAGGGGCGTTATGAATTAACTAAATATTTGTATAATGCGTTGTTCACATTTTTGTTCTTTACTAGAGCAGCTCTACCAATATTTTTCAAAAGATAGTAATTTTGTTAAAATAAAGCCGAAGCGAATTCTACTAAAGCGTTTGTGCGGGGTGTAGGACATACACGGAAGGCTGGACTGCTGATATGTTCTTTTTATATGAGGGACGCGAGACGGCTTTTAGGTTTTAACCTCCCTTTTTTAATGTTGGAATATTTAAAATGCATTTACGCTTAACAACTGAACCGGCTAGAAAAGTGGGTTGTACTCTACTCACTAAAACCCAAATAACCTCCATCCGTCTTAATGAAGCGTCGCACGTGCACTATGAAATATAATATATTGATTTTTAAAGTGTCGTAAATGTTGTGTTTTTTAAAAAACAACTGTTTGTAGATAAATAAAAACACTTTCTATTTCAGACTTTTCGCTGAATTTGAACTTTGCTACGTGAGTGCAATGGTGAATGTGAAGACGCCGCACGAGTTCGAGGCACAACAGCTGATATGCGTTTTGTTTTCCGAGAGTTTGAGGAGAGCTTTGAAATTGAACCTTTTGACGCAAGAACAAGTAAGTTAACCGACTTCAAAGGCGTTCTATTTTTAATAATAGTTAGTTATACAATGTACCTTCTTTTCTTTATTTTATTTATAATAAGTATTGCCTTTTAATGATTCTAAGAGAGCTTTTTTATTTAGTAGTAATACTTTCTAAGACAACGGCGTAAGGCATGCTTGGGCTTATTCGATTGATATTAAAGTTAGTTATAAGTTACAACATAATTTATAGTTATAAAATTAAAACAATTGGTAGGTTTTTCCCGATTAAACGAACAAAATTTTCCAGTATATCAATTTCTAGTTTAAATAAAACTGCATGTATAAGACTCAGGTAAATACAAGGTCGTAAGCGTAAAACACATTACATACACGAATTGAGTATTAAATTAAAGCAATTATGCATTAGAATATACTGCCAATGTTATAAAAATTATAACATTATAAATGAAAGTTGAAACTACCTTTTCGGATTTTGTCGCGGATTTATTTTGATTTTTAGTTCCCGACGTTTCGAATGCTTTACAGCAATCATGGTCACGGGAGAGACCCGTGAAAAGGTAGTTTCATTTATAATGTCAAATATTCGCGTAAATCTAAGAAAGTATTAAAATTATAACACTTGGCAGTACATTCTAAAATCACATATAAGTACATAAGCTTTTTCCTTATCATAGATAAGTATAATATATCCTTAGGATGTCTCCACTTTTCTGAACAAAAGTATGTATGATACAATTGAACATAAACTTAACATAAATTTAAATATTTTTTACAATAGATTTCAAAATAAGTAGTGTTTTTCCAAATTTGGTTACATGTAATGAATACATTAGCTTAATAAAGGTTATTGACTGAAAATCACAGTTACTGTATTGCTATCTTGCTCTGTTCGGTTTCATCATCGGTACCTTTTAACAGTTGGTATAAATTTCTCAGAGATATTTTACAGCATTAATAATTATTAATTATCCTATATGTTGACCCGGATTAAACCAGCTATTATACTGCTTCGGTGGTGTAGTGGCTAGCATGTACGGTCGCACACCGGGAGGTCCTGGGTTCGAGTCCCGGATCGGGCCAAGTTTAGTTATTGAGTCTTTCTGTTTAGTAAGCCTCAGTAACAGCCCGCAGTTGGGAAGTTGGCGGTGTTTCACCCCCGTGCCTCGGAGAGCACGTAAAGCCGTCGGTCCTGCGCCTTAGCTCTCACTGGTCGTGTCGAGTAGTCGTCCCATGTATGAGAGCGATAAGGAACAGAGAGTGCACTTGTGTTTGCGCGTACACCCGTGCACTATAATATATCCCACGCAGATGGCTAGTCTCAATGAGATTGGCCGCTGTGGCCGGAATTGGCCGGGAGGATATTATTATTATAATTCTAAATTGTAACAAAATCTGCCCAGTGGTTTTCTTGTGATGCATTCTAACTTCTAAGCCAAGCAGACAAAAATTCTAACAATTATATATTAGGCCTCTGTATCAATAATAATGATTTAAATAAGATTTTACTAAAAATACTTAATGTACTGATTCAATTAAGTTATATTATTATGTATTATACATATATGTTCTATTCATATAATTAAAAATAACAAATATGTTAAGTTATTACTTTCTTGTTATCTCTATATTGACGTCACAAATTGATAATAATAATTTGTTAGTGTATTATATATTGAAAATATAGGTATTTAATAAATATAGAAAAGTAGAATATTCGCTATAAATAGTGCATTGTCATTAGGTAGGTACATATAAATAAAAAATTGAGGTGTCTGTTTTTAATTTTAAATTAACAGCTTTTCACTTAATGCATATGAAAGTATATATGGTACTTGCATCAAAAAATCAATTTTTATATTGAGACGGCTGGTCCGATTTTGATGGGACTTTCACTCGCTCGCTAATTTTAATAAGAAGTAACTTAAGTTCTTTACTAATTTAAAGTTTTTATTATAAATTTAATAATTTCCAGGTGGACTCGTATGATCCAGCGCTAATGTTCGCAGTGCCTCGTTTAGCCATAGTCAGTGGCTTACTAATATACTCTAGTGGCCCATTGAGTATAGACAAACTACCAGGTACGTGTTAAATATTCCCTTGAAACATATTTTTAATTGTTATTTAATCTATAGTGTTTAAGACATTTACTTGTATCTGTTAATAATTTCATTAGAGTTATTTTATTACTTTAGTGTTTTATTGTTGTTTAAGATTTGGCTAAGTTTAATTTCAATAAATTATAACACTTACAAAAAAAGAGGGGGAGTCCCACATATCGCAAATGATTATGAGCAATTACTTGTCACTTTGGCTAGGAATAAAAAGATTTTCTTTTGATGCATTTGTAACAAGTATTGTCAGAAAAAAGATTTGGTGCAAAAATATTTACGGCTTGCGACTCACCCTCGCTTCGCTCGGGTTCGTCCCTAGGTACCCCTTTTAGCATACCATCTAAACACTCATCCCTTATTTCAACCCCTTACAGCTCTTTGTTCGCCTTAAAAAGCCTATGTCCTTTCTCAGGCTCTAGACTACATGTGTACCAAATTTCACTAAAATCGGTCCAGTAGTTTTTAAGTTTATTCGTTACATACAAAAATACAAATTTTTCATCTTTATAATATTAAGTATAGATTAGTATAGATATGGACTATGACCTAAACCCCACAGCTTGTATTCCAAGCCAAGTATATATAATCAAACTATTTATCCAATTTTTATTTATTCAGATGAAATGTCAGACATGTTCCGTCCGTTTCGGCACTTGTTGCACAAAATCAAGTCTTTACTATGGACGCTGGACCGTCGGGAACTCATGGCGCTAGAGAAGTTGCTGTGTTCAAACGAAGATATTAATATGGCTAATTTTGAAATTCCAACTGGTAAGTTTTTTTTTGTTTACTGTTAATATTAATATTGTAGTGTATTGATATAAATTAATTGAATTGATAAATATATAGATTTTTATATATGGGTCAGGCCGTAGATTTTGCCACAAATAGCGCAAAGGTGACGCACAATTTTTCGAAAGTCAGTGGCGTAGAGTGACGCAAATGGTAACACAAAATAGTAAAGTTGTGCCTAAATGATGTTTTTATTTTGACTGAGTACATAAATATTATTTTCGAGCATTTTATGAAGTGTAGGACAGTTTTGTTTAACCTAAGATTTTTTGTTATAGTCAGGTAGGTAGGTACAAATAAAAACACGATTTGTAAGTCTTGCAATTTTTAATCAATCACAGCATAGATAGTGCTTTGCAAACCACGTGTATGCACCTTTATACCATAGCGCAAAAAAGTGTGGCGCAAATTTTTCACTAGTATCGCAAAGTGGCATAATGTCAAATAAAATTGATAATAACTCGATAAATAAGATCTTTTTTCAGGTTAATTTAGGCTTGAAATATAACGCACAGCTTACTTTATGGTGCACAATAACAATAACAGGTATTAATTGAAAACTTAGCTAGAAATCACAAAAAATACACTCCGCGAGAAACGTGACACATTCCACTCTGAAACGAAAGTTGACATCCAACAGAAGAAATATGGCTGCTAACCTTATATTGACCATAGATATAGTTACTTTGGTACAATCACTACTCAGATACAGATCTGAGTAAAAAAAAAAAAAAAAAACTGTCAACTGTCAAAAGGTAAAACGTGAAATAAAATTTTATAATTTTATTTTTTATTGCAAAATGTCTCAAAAGAATAATAATTTATGCTCAGGCTGTATAAACGAACTTAATAAAGATGAATCTTTACGATGCACACGTTGTTTCAAACAATTTCATTTCGCATGCGTAAATATATCTTCAGATAGCTTTGGCCGTATTTCCGATACTTCTAAAAATAAATGGATCTGCCCTTCTTGCCGCTGTAATGAGCGTAAGTACGACAATACTAATACACAAGTCCGCCATAGCCCACCGGCATTTGATAGTGGAGATGAAAATGTAACACTACGTCATAAACAGAGACCGTCCACGAAATGTTTTTGTATTAATGCCGATGAAATCCGCAAGATAATACGCGAAGAAATTAATTCTGCATTGGATTACCAGTTGCAAGAAATAAAAAATAAAATCAGTGACTTCGACCAATCTTTAAATTTTTTAAGTCAAGAATATGATAATATAAAGAAAGAATTGGAAACACAAAAAAATAGTGTCATCTTCCTACAAAAAGAAAATGAGTTACTACGAACTAATACACGCGAAATTGCTCAGCGTCTAAGACACATTGATCAACAATCCCGCGCTTGTAACATTGAAATAAATTGTGTACCTGAGCATCGCAATGAAAATCTTACTACTTTAGTTCTACAATTGAGTAAAGTAATTAATTGTCCATTAAAAGATAATGATATATTCTACTGTTCACGAACTGCGAAAATGAATAGCACCACTAATCGTCCACGTTCTATATTAGTTCGTTTTAGTGGCCCGCGGTTACGTGACACATTTTTAGCTGCCTCAATTGAATATAATAAGAAAAACGCAAAGGATAAACTAAACACCAGCCATCTTGGAATTGCTGGAGATAAAAAGTCACCTGTCTTTGTAGTTGAGAATCTCTCACCCGAAAATAAAGCACTTCATGCGGCTTCGAGAATGAAGGCTAAAGAACTTTCATACAAATACGTGTGGGTGCGTAATGGTAGAATCTATTTAAGAAAAGATGATTACAGTAAATTTATTCTTATTCAGGATTCCTGTTCCTTGGCAAACCTATCCTAAGTTAGATAATAAGTTATTTTATAGCTTTTTGTTCTTTTTATGAGAATGTATAATTACTTTAACAAATTTTAAAATTCGATAACTTAAGAATATATTATCAAAATGTTAGAGGTTTAAAAACCAAAACAGAAGATTTCTTTGGTAACCTTATTTGTAATGATTTTGATATTATCATTCTTACCGAAACATGGTTAAACAGCAGTATCTATGACTCTGAATTGTTTGACCACCGTTACAATGTTTATAGAAGAGATCGTGAAACTTCCGGTTTTCATCCCAATAAAAATGGCGGTGGTGTACTTATTGCTGTTTCTATTAATTTCTGCTCTAAAAGACTTGCCTGGTGTGAGTCTAGGTGCGAAGATATATGGGTATCTATAGATGTGAGATGTGTTGATGGTTCTTTTGAAACTTTAACTATTTGCGCCGTTTATCTCCCTCCTCCCATACAAAAGCATATCCTTGAAGAATTCATAGATAACTCTAATCGTGTATTTGATACTTCCCTTTTCGGCAAGATTCTTATATCTGGAGACTTTAATTTGGGAAATGTGTCTTGGTTTAACTCAGGTCTTACACCCAATAATATCTGTGCTAATAGCTTATTTGATAAAATGTTACTAGACTTCGTCGCATTAAACTCACTCACTCAGTACAACAATATTCGTAATATAAACAATAAATATTTAGACCTTATTTTATGCAATGATACTATCAATGAACTTAGCTTGAACAATGACCCTCTTTCTATTGTAGATCCTCACCACCCGCCACTTCAAATGAGTTTACCTTTTAAAAATATAAATGGTCTTCCTTATTCTTGTTCTTCGCGACTTTGTTTTTACAAAGCTGATTATCAAAACATAAGAAATGAACTGAATGCAGTTCACTGGGATACTGTTCTGGGTGTATATAATTCAGTCGATGACATGCTTAGTAAATTTTACGACATTTTACGTAACATAATTTCAAAATCAGTCCCTAAATACAAGCCAAATAACAGTCACTACCCAGTTTGGTTTACTTACGAATTGAAAAATCTGCTGAAAGAAAAACTTAAATTTCGATTTAAATTACTAAAATTTAACAAGAATCCAATGGATCAGATATCATTTAATTTATTGCGAAAACGCTGCCATGTATTACAATCAACGTGCTACCTTGATTATAAATATTACTTAGAATCAATTCTTCGATCTAATCCAAAGTTCTTTTGGTCCTTTTACAAACAAAAAAGACGTAACAAAAGTTCATACCCAGTCGAAATGACCTTAAATAATAAAACTGCTTCTAAAGGTGTCGACATATGTAACTTATTTGTTGAACAATTTTCGTCTGTTTACAGTTTGGGTACTTCATCAAATAATATTTTTAATAATTATACAGCAATAGAAAAAAATAACAGCATTTGCAATGTACATATAACTCTTGTAGAAATTTTGAATGTTATAAAAAGAATGGACCCTAATAAAGGTGCAGGAGTGGATGGACTACCGTCCTACTTCATTGTAAAATGTGGCTCTGCAATAGCGTATCCTCTATTTTTAATATTCAATAAATCGTTAGTAACAGGTATTTTCCCATCACTTTGGAAACAATCCCTAATCGTTCCTATATTGAAAAATGGTAATGCTGAACTGATATGTAACTATAGACCAATTTCTATACTTCCTACATTCGCAAAAATGTTCGAAAAACTTTTATGCCCTGTAATTAATTGGCATTTTAAACAAATTATTTCACCACATCAACACGGCTTCTTTAAACACAGGTCTACTTCTTCTAACTTAGTTTTATTCGTGGAAGCGGTTTCTCGTGCAATAGATTCTCGGCAGTCTATTGATGTAATATACACGGATTTCAGTAAGGCTTTCGATAAAGTACTTCACAGTGTTTTGATCAAAAAACTTTCTGATTGTGGTATCACGGGCGGGCTGTTGAATTGGTTTAAGTCTTACCTTACCAACAGGGAATCAGTAGTAGTGGTTAACAGATTTAAATCTCACCCCTTTAAGGTTCTGTCGGGGGTCCCACAAGGGTCCCATTTGGGACCGATTTTATTCAATGTCTTTATTAATGATATAGGCGATTGCTTCCATCATTCTGAATACTACTTATACGCAGATGATCTTAAATTTTCCCGAACTATTACCTCTCAAAAAGATATAGATTTGCTTCAAGCTGACTTAGATAGACTAATTACTTGGTGCAATAACAATGCGATGAACTTAAATATAAAAAAGTGTCATGTAGTAAGTTTCAATAGACTAAAAAGAAAATTCTGCAGTAGTTATAAAATATGTAATATTTCACTAGAGTTTATCGACGTAGTCCGTGACCTCGGTGTTTTCCTTGATACAAAATTACGCTTTCATATTCATATCGATGAAATCTGCCGAAAGGCTTTTAAGAACTTGGGCTTCATTTTGAGATACTGCAATGACTTTCGAAATCCACAAACCTTAATATGCTTATATAATGCTCTTGTGCGCAGTGTTCTAGAGTATTGCAGTGTAGTGTGGAACCCTTACTACGATGTTTACATAAAGAGATTGGAAAGCGTTCAAAAACGTTTCTTGTGGCACCTATCATTCAAATTTGGCCTAGTAAAAAAATTACCACATTATGAAGACCGTTTATCACATTTCGGAATGACCACGTTGACTAATCGGAGACGTATGCTCGACACTCTGTTCTTACACAAATTAGTTAACGGTAATCTTGACTGCCCACAACTACTTGCCCAACTTCCAATATCAGCGCCTTCTAAGAGTTTACGCTTAGATAAACGAGCTTTCTTCATAACCAATGCTGCTAACTCTAATTTAGGCTATAACTCCCCTCTTAATAGAATTATTAAAACATACAATTTAATTAACAAGAATAAGGACATACTTGTAGATATATTTAATGATAAACTTTTTAATTTTAAAAAAAAGATCAGTACCTCTATAGCTAAAATATAATTGTAAACACCTATACAGATACAGCATTTATTTTTTCTTTTATTTCTCGTAAAATGTTATTATTATTTAAGTTTTTTTATTTTTAAAAGTGAAGTTAAAATTTTGTTTTACCTACTATGTGTAATGTCGTTATCACCTATAATTAAGGTACTACTCTTCATATTTTCTTTTCGATGTACAATTTTATTTTTCTTGTGTTTAGTAAGTACTTTGTTGGTGGTCTAATAAAATAAATAAATAAATAAATAGATAGGTTGCGCAAAAATAATAGGGCAAAAAATGTATTTGTGTAGTTTTTTTGAAAATGTATGAAATTTAATGTATTTTCTAAGGAAACACGTAATGATATTAAAAAGATGGCAAGCTAACTATTATTTCATAACATTAAATCAAGCAAATTATCAAAAATAATGTTTTTTTTTTAATTTTACCGATGCGCAAAGTACATCGTCCCGAAGCGGATTCGCGTTTTTTACAAAAAAACGTCATTTTTTGTAGAAAAATATCGTGTAACTTTTCAAGTTCATAAGCTTATTCAAATATCTTTAGTGGCCGTGGATCATTACTCCTTATGGAATACAATGCCATGATAGAGAAATGAATAATTAGTATATTAGTTTTAAAAAAAAGTAGCGGAGAGTTAGGGTATACAAAATGTGGCAAAAACTACGGCCTGACCCATATGGTAAATTATTGGTATGGTCAGTTATAATGTCATTTATTGTAATGTGTTTTTCTAAATAGCAGCTAATAAATCCTAGTCAGCCAGTATTTTGAAGTTCATTTAGAACCTAAATATTTATTTATATTTGGACTAAAATCTAAACACTAAGAATATATTAAGCAATATGTAATAAATGAAGTAGGAAAATAAGACAGACATGAACATTTTAATATGTAATTAATAATTAATTTTACAGCAGAAAACTCAACAGAAGATTCATGTTATCCAGACATTAATGAATTTGTATCGAAGTTTTATGAGGACCATGTGCAATGTAGAGATTTATATTCACAGCAAAGGTATGTCAACAATATTGTTTGAAATTAGAGGTATTGTAATTAAAAATATATAAAAACTACCAAAGTCCCTAGGACTTTAAAACAAATCTATCCCACTGAAATCATTCAATTTTCCGGGAAAAAGTAACTATTCCATACTATAATAATTTATCTCTATGTCAAAATTCATCCAGATCTGTCCGATCATTCTGGCGTGATGGACGAACAAACATCCATCCATTCTCACAAACTTTCATATTAATAATATTAGTAGGGTTTATATGTATATTCTCAATACTAATACTAGACTTCAAT
The DNA here is from genome assembly GCA_951802675.2 of Boloria euphrosyne. Lineage (NCBI taxonomy): Eukaryota > Metazoa > Arthropoda > Insecta > Lepidoptera > Nymphalidae > Boloria > Boloria euphrosyne. Next base: position 5,870,173 of record OX637893.1, read on the forward strand.
GAATTTTCTAGCCCATTCAATGTCAAGTTCAATTGATAGTTTTAATACCGATCCCATTATTGATTGTTATTCATTTATATAGTGTGTTAAAAATAAATTTTAACTATTTTTTGGTGAAAGGGTTTTTAATTTCAATTTGAATATAAGTAAGAATATACGTTACAGTTATATATAAATTTGTTACAGTTCTAGTGAACCGACGATAACTGACGCGGACTATCTACCCGGAAATATAGAAGTTATGACGCCTATCATAGATGGACTTAAACGCCTTACCGGAGACGACGAATCTGAGAGAGAGTCCGAGGATATCGACAAACACACAGACAGACGCTCCCCCGACACAACCAGTACTGACACATTCCAAACAAACGAAAGTAATATAGAGAGGACTAGGAAAATAAGTAAGAACGAAAACGATATGTCATCGTTAAGAAATCTATCGACAAACGGACTAATGATGTTTGATCCACTGGTAATAAATGCGGTATCAGCATCGACTTCAGGCGAAACATCGAATAGACAAATACCGGATCAGGAACTCGTCACATCACTAAACGAACAAGTAACAGAAATAGCCGATCGATTGTCTTCAATAGTTAGTGATGTGGACATAATCGATCAAACTCATTCGTATTCGACCAACGACATGCCTAAACTCATATCGAATGAATCGCAAGATTATAACTTTTCTGGACCAAGAAATGAACAATTGAGTTGTATGCCGTCAACAAGTCATGGATATTTAATACCGAATGCTATCAGTCAAGAACCAGTTGTATTAGCGTCCCTTTCGCACAATAATTCAGCTGTTTTCAACCAAGAGGAAGAAAATAATTTTAATCGAGTCATTATGAGTTCGGATGCACCTCTAATAATGCCTAGTATCGATGCTGATATCGTGAATATCGATATGGCCATCGCTAATGCTAACTTAAGTGTTATATTACTAGATGAGGAATACAATCAACAATATAAGCCTAGTTTTGAAAATGCTACAGATGATGAATCGCCATTTTGTAATGATCCCGACAAAATGGCGATGGATAAAGAAGCTGAAAGGGTCAAATTTATGCTTGGATATGAGAGTGATATCGAATCACCGGTCGATTCAGGTGTTAGTACAGAAAATACGAGTCTAGACAGATCTCCAGATACAGAACAAAATAAAGAAAACCATTTCATGCAACAAAATAGAGTATTAAAAAGTCCTGTAGAAGAAAAAATAGACGAGAAAGACACTAACACTCTAGAACGTTCCTTTTCAGAAGTGACAGATGAGATTGTAAATATAAAGTATGTAGAAGACGACACGCAGAAGAATGAAGCTGGGTCTTCTCATATAGAAAACGTGAGACTGAGTAGTGAGGAGTTAAACGAAGCGTCCAGCATACAGAATTGGGGTACAAATGACCCCCAGGAAGAATTTAGGACGATAGAAGATGTGATAACAGAGTTAAGAAGACATAGAGAGTCTGACAAGAAAATAAGTTCGCTAGTAGACGAAAAGGCCAATGAAGTGCCCAACTCCAGTCAAAATACAAGACGGAAAAGTAGAAAGACCAGTGCAAAGAGTAAAAAGAAAAAGAAAATGTGGTCTCCGGGTAATGTGATATTAGATAACCGGTCTACGCAAAACCAGAGCCCGTTGAGATTAAATTTGGACCATTTTGTTGATGAAAGGTGAGTTCTATTTATTTTAATAATACTTTAAATCTAGTTTATTTTAATAATACTTTAGCAAAGCAGACTTCCTTAATAGCTAATTCTATCGAATTGTCGGATTTTCTATAGTATTCGAATTTGGTTCTTTTTAGGGTTTGATTCGTTTCTATGCACAATATGTATAAAAAGTGCCAATAGGGCGCGTGAGTAGTGCTGAAGCTAAAGTAAAAAACTATTTTAACTACTCAACTATTTTGATTCTATCACGGGATCGAACCCAGGTCCTCCAGATCTTTAGCTACATGCTAGCACAGACACCACAGAAGCATCTAGAAATATGATTATATAATAACTAATGTTTCGTTATGTATGTCATTTATATTTGGACATAGTTATGCAGACCAGAACCAACCCACAGAATCACTGTTTTGAGATATGATCGATTTTGTTTTTAGATATGATCGATTTTCATAACGAAATGTGGGTCGGTATCTTTGTTGACAGTGTCTTTTACATTCAAATCGTTAGATAGCTTAGATATTTTTAGCATATATATAAAACACGCAATTTTGGACCTATCTGTGTACTTAACTCAATTTCACCCATTGATATACTAGGAAAAAAGGTGTAGATAAGTCATACGCGCTCAAAAAGCGGCACTCCAAAACTAGGCTAATTGGCCCACCTGAACATAGTCACGCGTTGACGACGCACTGTCGCGAATTATATTTGTCTCTTTTTCACTGGCGATACTTGAATCGTGCCATCCTATTTTGACAACTAATCGTAATGTAGTGTGTTCAGTGTTATTGCAATATTTTTAGTTATTCATGTGTGCGTTAGTGTGCTGTTTTTGAAGGTAGAATGTCGTTTAGGTAACGTATCTACACCTTTTTACTTATAATATCATTGATTTCACCCCAATTGTGGGTTGGTTCTGGTCTGCATAACTAATAACTATGTCCATTTATTTATTTCATTTCAGTAGCAGTGCATGCGGCAGTACAGAGTGTGCAGACGACGAACAGATCGCGCTGGCTCTGCAGGCGCAGGAGCTGGCCGCGCGGCAGCAGGCGCGGGGGAAGTTCAAGTTAGTTGGTCTATAATACTTTCTTAGGTTTACGCGAATATTCGACAATATAAAGAGACACGGGTCTCTCCCGTGACCATGATTGCTGTAAAGCATTCGAAACGTCGGGAACTTAAAATAAAAAAGTGACAAAATCCGAAATCGTAGTTACATTTGGTGTATTTAAGGAAAAAATATATAATAAATATGACTTTCAATGTTAAACAATATGTATTTAGGCCTTTTTTCTTCAATACAAAGGCTAGCTTAATGTGAGCTTGCAGATTGAGCAGCATTTTTAAAAACTTGTATGTAATGGAGATTTCTTCACAATGGTTTCTTTCAGCGTGAAGCAAGTGGTTATCATGATGACAATGATTCGCACATAAAACGTCTTTCTTATATTTTTGAAGTGAAACTTCTTTAGAATCGTTGTGATTTCAAACTCGATGAAACGAAAAAGCGAGTCCATAGAGACACAAACACGTAAATGTATAGGATTCAGCCGGCGAGAGAATGAGATAGAACTCATTCCTATGTTGCCATGGTAACCCTTGTTATTGTCTGACAAGTATATAATACTCGGAACAATGGATATATAATATTATATTCTTTATTCTTTAAATATGTGATTGCTAATATGCCGTATTTAATTATTGATTTGCTTTAATTTAACTGCGATGTTTGCCAAAGAAGTTTTACTTCGACCGCGCGTATTAAGGTTACACGCATCCATTTTTTTTATATTGCACTTTCTCACTTTTCTTAAAGGCTCAAAATCAGCTCAAATAAAAAAGTATAAATCACCCCTCGATCACTAATAAAATATGAAATAGCCTTTAATTTCGAAAATAAATTGACCGCAACTTTTATCTTTGTTTACATAAATGCTCGTTCTTTAACCGATTTATAAAAAAAGAACGGTATAATGAATCGAACTATTAATAGTTAATTGTTTCTTAGGTTTTGTTATAAATAAACCAATTAAGTTCAAGGTTAAACTTTTTTATTTTTAACTTTTCGCAGCATAACTTTAAAAGTACTTATAATAAAATTGAAACAAAATATAAAACAAAATATTTATAAATAATTTTATCACATTTTCTAGATCAAGCGAAGATCTCATCCACCGTTTGTTCGTCTGTATCGCGGGTGTCGCCGACCAACTACAAACTAATTTTGCAGCGGATCTCAGAAACATACTAAAAGCTGTATTCCTACTCAACCAGACCACTGAACTGCCTGAAGAGACGAAACCAGAAGAAAACACTATAGAATATCAACCTACCGAAGACCAGGTCATACAAAATGGTAAGTGACTTATATGTAAGTGCTAAGTAACTACCTTCGATTCACTTCACGCTCGTCCATAGTGAATTTATCCGGATAAAAAGTACCTTATGCGTTATTTCAACCTACGTATTGATATACCCTTTTTTATAACGCAGTTAAATTTTAGTAAGCATTTATTATATTCAAGTATTTTTCCTTTATATTAATCTTACTCAGCTATTGCATTGTTCTTTTTTCAACCTTAATTCTAAATTCATTTTTAATACCACTTGGACACAGAGCCACGGTTAGATCAGACATAGATTCCGAGACGCATTAAAGTTCGGAAGTCAGGACTTTTAACAATTTTGTGTGTGAATGTGTAATAAACTTTTAGGTTTATTTTGTGTTTTTTTTAAAAAGATTCGGGATCGGCTCCTAACAGTATCATAATATTTATGGTTTAAGCCGATTTTTTCTTCTTTATATGATTATGAATCATCATATTGCTCTTTTTCCAAATAACTTTGGGGACTGGACCCCTGGACCCCCTGGACTTGTTTAGTACTATAGTAGCACAATTTCAAAACTTACTAGGATTTCTTGACATAAATACTTAACAACTTGACTAAGATCTCTGGATTTGCTGCCATTAATTCTACTAGGCCACTGAGGCAGATACCAACAAAGATAGTTAAATAGTTCAATGTCTATAAGTTATGGTTTTTCAAACTAATGCCACACTCGCTTAGCTCGAGTTCAAACCTAAGTACGTTTCAACCTCAAAATAGTTCTTCCTCTATATCTCTTATGAGATTTTCAGTATAGTGCAGCGCGTGTACGCGCAGACACAAGTGCACTCTCTGTTCCTATCACTCTCATACTCCGGTGGGAGGACACGAGACACGACCAGTGAGAGCTTAGGCGCAGGACCGACGGCTTTTCGTGCTCTCTGAAGCACGGGGGTGACACACCACGAACTTTCCAACTCCGGGCTGTTACTGAGACTTACTAAATAGCAAGACTCAATAACTAAACTTGGTCCGACCCGGGACTCGAACCTAGGACCTCTCAGTAAGTGGCCGTCCTTGCTAGCCACTACACCAACGAGGCAGTTAGTTAGTAATGAAAATTAGTTAATGTTAAAGTAATTTGTTATAGTAAAAGTACTAAAATAAAGCCTGACCTTCCCCCCGCAGGTAGCTCGTTCGACAGCGTGTACTCCGCGGAGGAGGTGTACGCGGACAGCAACTCTGAGGGCGCGGAGCCCCCCGCCCCCGCGCGCCGCGCCGACGCCGGGCCCCTGCAGGCCTCGCACTCCACCGGGGACCTTAGCTATAGGTACGTCTAGAAATATATATATTGATACCCAGTGGTTACCCAGTGCTAACGGGGTGGTTCGGGTTCAAATCCGGGTGTGATATTTTCATTCAGATGCGTATAGGTACGTCTAAAAATATATATTAAAGACAGTGGGTAGCCCAGTGGTCACGAGTTATAGGGGTTCAAATTCGGGTCTGGAACCTCTGATATTTTCATGCGCGAATCATTTCTAACATGACATTATTAACACTTGTTTTATTGTAAATAAAAAAAATATTGTGAGGAAATCTGCATGTCTGAGAATACCTAATAAGTTTTCGTAAGACTTTGAAAAGTCAGCAGTCAGTAGAATTCTTATAACCTACCTTTCTTGTAAATCTAATTCTTCTTGATTTACATACTGACGTTTTTAAAATGTAAAATTAACGGTTCAAAGTATTAAAAAATAAAAAGGATTAAACCTTAGTTAATAAATGCGTGTAACATAGGTAGGACTTAACAGAAGTGAGGGTAGAATGTATAACAAAATATATATCTCCAGAGAGCGAGACACAATGAGATCGCGCGAGGACCCGCCACAAACACCTCGCACAACCCGCGTGGGCGTGGACACGGGCGTGGGCGTGGGCGTGGGAGTAGTAGAGCGTGCCCCCGAGTGGGTTCCGGACATAGCGGCGCCGTCCTGCATGCGCTGTGACGCGCACTTCACAGCCTTCAGACGCAGACATCATTGTCGTAATTGTGGTAAGTATATATTATTTTCTTTCGATAGTTGTTAGAACTGAAGCCTTTTTTCGAAACTAGTGGTAGGCTTCATGTGTCTAACAGGTTTTTAAAAAAGTGCAATAATTTAATGATGTTAAAAAAAATATGAAATTAATAATTAATTTTACATTCTATTTCTCTCTTTCCTGTTCACTATCTCTGACATGAAAGTATGCAGAATTTTACCGCCTTCTTTTTGTTACCGATATCTATCTATCTCTCTCTTTCTACCACGGGTACATTCGTAGTTCTTTATTAGACTGCTACATTTGAGACTTTTACTATCTAGATAGAATTATTTATACGTGAAACTATCTTTTCATATATCTTTCTGGTTTTTGTTGTGCCAACGTTTTGAATGCTTAACGTAGCCTAGTTACCTACGTAAATTACGTAGGTAAACAATGTGTGTCACAAGTATAATGTACAGATATCACACAGCTTTTTTATATGTACAGATAATAAATAAGTCATTTTGTTCGCAGGTAAAGTATTTTGTGCATCATGCAGTTCGAACTCCATACCCTTGCCTAGATACGGACAAATGAAGCCTGTCCGAGTGTGCGAAGAGTGTTATCAGTCCACAGCACGCGCATGTCGAAGGCAGCATCGGTGAAAGTAGTATTGAGCTTTATTTTCATACCAATAGGGTTCAATTTCATATAGACTATATGATGAGCGTGTTGGCGCAAAATTGGTTTTCGTAGATTTTTTTTAATTGAGATTATATTACGGGGAGATATATCTGTGATTTAATGTAATTGCAAACATAAAAAAGTGTTTTTTTTGTTTCTTAGTTTTTTTTGTGTGTTTGTAGATCAAACAAAATCTTATTGGTTAAAACATTGTGAGTAGATTAAAAAACTCGTATATATTTAACTTATATATGTATATTAAAATTATACTTTATATTTGCGTAATTTTTAACCAATTTTAGTTATTTCACGCCTCCTTATCTATAGTTTATGCCATTTTTGCGCTGACAGCTTTAATCATTCTCTATATCTTATAGACTTTGTTAACAGTGTAATTATTCACGCCGATTAGAACTTTATAGCCTTCGAATAAGGTTCGTGTTTGTTTAATCTAATAAAGAGACTTGATTAAAACACGCGATAATTGACTTTGTTATACGCGTAATAAGGGTCATATTAGTTAGCGTTTTCCTAAAAAGTATAACTGTAGATGGTACTGTTACAAAGTGATCTTTAGGCCCGAATCTCACTATAATGCCTTTCATAGTCCGTTCTCGGTCCGAATTCGATCTGGTAAAAAAGTATTTTATTCATATCATACAATTATAACATAATATATAAATAGGATTAACCTAATTATATAATAATTGGTTAGGACTTAACTAGAATGGGATGGAGCGAAACTTGACTGTTACGAATAGTATGAACACACACACCCACATACACACACACACACACATACATACATACACACACACATACGAACACAAACACACACACACACACACACACACACACACACATTTCCTTACTTACGTATATATATTACACACATATATTTCCTTACTTCTAATATATATATTTCTTACTTCATATATTTCATACCTTGATAATATTTTATCAAACCGGATCGAACCGACGAAAGAACTATGACTGGCGTTATAGTGTGCATCGGTCCCTAATGGTTGAGTTATGAATGAGATGGCGAATGTGTTAATGCATTGTCGCGGATGCAAAACAAAATAAACTTTGTTGCTTGTGAAATAAGATTTATTTTAATTTGACACTAGACAGTATATAGAAGATCTACAGTTACAGGTAAGTTTTACTATTAAAGTAATAACATTCATTTAATATTATTGATTTTATTATGATTTAATAATTACTTAAAATTGAAGTTAAAAAATAATAAATAATAAATAACGGTTTAACATATTATATGTTGGGTTAAACGAATGGTGTTTGCTGTCCTAAGGCTATAAATCAAAGCACAAGTTATCATATAAAATTGAGGATAATTTATCAAGAAAATGTCCTAATAATAACAATTCTTCTTGTCTGTTTCATTGCAACAAAGTTTATTTTTTAAACCACCGTTATAACGCCTCAATATTTTGCTCATGTCTAGCGTCTAACATCACATTATTGTTGTTATATAAAAAAAATATCTATTTTTCCAAAAATAGTCTATTGTTTTTGCCATATTTTTAATAATAATAAAAAAATAATAAAAAAAAATTAAGAAAAAAAATTATCCTTGCAATTTCCAAATATGAATACTTTGTGATATACGAACGTTATTCCAGAATTTTCTACTAATACTAGTTGACTAAGTTATTAATAATGTGTTTTCAATATGACTGATGTTAAAGGATTTCGTATTAAGTTTTCAGTTTTGGTAGCTCTCTAATAAAGAAAAATGAATAGTCTTTATCGTTTCATATAATACAAGATATTAAAAAAAATATTATTTACAATAAAAAAAATTAAAAAATTGATATTTCTTTCAAATTCTTATAAAATGAAAACCAAATGTAAATTTGTAATATTTTTAGTATCATTTCTTTTTAATATAAATTTTTATTTAAAACGTCTGAATGACGGACGTATATGTATGTAATGTGTATATACAAAAACTAAAGTTGAAATCAAAACTGAAAAAATATTATTGTTAAGTACACACGTTCAAAATAGACACTTATTTTAAGAAAATTAAGGTTTAATTATTATTAACCAACAGTTTTCTATAGTATGTTTAAATGATCTTTATATTTTCTAACTCAATATGTCATAGATAATATAGAATTTGATCATAATAATTAAATATATATTAAAGTCATTGTTATTACTTTTTTCTAATTGTAATATATATAAAAATAAAATAATTCCACTTTCAATTGCCGTTGAAATTTTAAAATAAGCTTAAATATATCAAATAGCGAATTTCTAATATGTAAACGTATTAATATTTTTGTAAATTACTTGTCATTCAAAAATTTTGGCGGCAATTGTGACATTAAGTACAGATAATCAATTATATATTATCTGTGGCGTTTAAAAAAGATTCCATAACATTTTATATCCGGTGTTCTTTGTTATAGTAAGTTTAATAAATTGTATGTAAATTTTGTAAAGCGTATTATTATAACCCATAGTACCTTCATAATAATATTTGATAGCTTTTTGTATGTAACATAAAAAAGGCAAATCGTCCACAACGTCTAAGTGATATGATGATACTGTTATTTGAATATTTTAAAGTAAATGTCAAATTTATTATTAGATAATCGTTTTTTTTTACCTAAACCTTTTTTTTCTGCATATAACAGCTTATATTATGTTGTTTTTTTATATGTTAGGGCGTAGTTTTTAGATTTTTGGACTGTTTGTTTTTCGTACATCGCTCTAGACAAGATTGACGACACTAAGAAGACACTGAGATTCATTGTACTTGAAAAGCCTTAAGTAAATAATATTTATCTTATATTTTATTGGACTTAGCGCGTGTGAAGCCACGGTTTCCGCTAGTTAAAATTTTTTTTTTTAAATAAAAGTTGTCTAAGTTACTCCTTATAACATTAGCTATCTGCGAGTGAGTCCCATCAAAATCGGTCTAGCTGTTTCAGAGATTGGCCGGATTTACAGACAGACAGACAAAAATTTTAAAAATCGATTTTAATGTTAGTACATACCATATATACTTTCATATGCATTTAGTGAAAAGCTGTTTTTCGAAATCTCAAATAAATATTACATTTTTAAGGTACAGTGTTAGCCCAGTGGTAACGCGTTCGCTTGGATATCCGAGTGATGCGAGTTCAAATCTGGGTTCCGCACCTCTGATATTTGCATGCGCGAATCTTTTCTAACATGATTACCACTTGTCTTACGGTGAAGGAAAACACCGCGAGGAAACCTGCATATCTGAGAAAACCTAGCAAGTTTTCGAAAGAAATGTGAAGTCTGCCAGCGTGGACTATAGCCTGATCCCCCTCGTATTGAAGGGAGGCCCACCCCCAGCAGTGGGTTAAAAACTTCTGAATAAAAACACTACATTTGAATGTTTCACTACGTTAAGTATTGGTTATTCTTTGCGCGGCTGCGGCAAAGCCATAAGGCGCTTTCGATTTGTACGGAGGTCTAATCCTAAGTTCCCTCGTAGTTACTTAACGGCTTAACAGATTATGATGTTTCGTATTTCGCTAGGTATGGTTTGAAAGAGCGTGCTTCGAATTAAATCAAAAATCAATATGGCGGATATAAGGAGCCTATTTTACTTCGAAAATATTTTCATTGCGGTATGAAAATGAAAATATTGAAAAGTTATAAAATTATACAACCTATGTTTTTTTATATTTTTATTAATTACCGAAAACAAAAATACCAAAAAACGTAACAACTTTAGTACTTATATCACTCTCGCTGCATATTTTCAAGCAATTTTAATCAAGAATTCCCTTCAAAAGTGTTATTTTAGGTTATACAACCTTATTATTAATTCCTCGCTGTACACACAGCAGATAGCGACGAGTTCGGTATTGTTGAGAGGTTTGTATCCGTTATGAAATAACTTACGTAAGTAACTATTTGCTTGGTGTTTAGGGTTCCGTGTTTAAGGTTATGAGGTTTTGGAAACCTTTGAGAGAGTATTTGAGCATACGATTTATCTTTTTATGGAATAAAATATATTTTAATATATACTACTAAGTATATATTAATTAAGTTTTGACATTAAGTTAAAACGAGAAATGCTTGAATATAACGTACATTACATTTTTCAATTTGAAGCAACGCCAATTTCACAACTCCAGGACGAGGTTGATGATTATTGAGGTTTACTAAACAGACACAATCTTGGGACTCGAACCCAGGACATTTGAATGTGCAGTTATACTTGCTCGCCACTAAACTACTGAAGCAATAAATTAATAACATAATATAATCATTTCACTTCACTTGACAGCCATTTTATATATACATGCACTTAATACATTACACAAACTTCTCAATTTTCTCGAAATTAGAATTTTGCGACCTTCATTCATTCATGTATTTAATTAGTAAAAGGTGACAGCCATTACTTACTTGAGCCAAGTGTGAGTCGTATTTAATCTTCTCTTATATATAAGAGTATTTAAGTTACTCAATATTTCGTGGCAGTAACTAACTAAATGTATTAACATTAGTGCAACTTACGAGATACGAGTTTGTCATTAAACTGCGTTTTTTTATTTGTTTAACTACACATTCAACCGTAAACACAAGTTAATTTAACTAACTTACCCTTTAGTACATCAGTTTAAACAGTTTTAAAACACATATTTTGCAAACATATCGACAGTTTTATAATTTTCTTTATAGCTTCTGTTAAAAACAAAATAATAAAACTTTACCATGAACGTGTGAATCACCTCAAGAGACAAGTGAATTACCTCGTCACAAGAGTGTAAACGCAGTGACCCATAGAATATATGAGACATATTCATTTAGATTATTAATATGAGTCTTTCAAAACAACTAAGAGTTTGTTTGAAATTTGTCCTTTTGGATTTTATTATATTATAATGTACTAAAAGCTTTATTAAATATAGATTTTAGTTATAAATATCAGTCTTATTAATGTTCTTTAATATATGGATACTACTACTATATCTCATTGTTAAAAATGTAAAAACATTATATGTTAAGTAATGACAGTAGAGGCCTAAAATGTATGGCTACGATTTTCGTACCTACTTTGTTATTGCTACATAAAAGACCTTTCAAAGACACAAATCTACTTGGAAAACTAGTCAGTTTTCCTGAAACCTCTCAAAGGTAGTCAGGTTCATTTTATATAATAATTAATATTCTAATTTTTAGCTAAATTTAATCTTAAGTCGCATCATATTTAGGCATCTTTTAAAGTCCCACAGCTGGAGGTGGGCCTCCGTCCAATACGGGAGGGATCAGGCCATAGTCCATCAGCAACATTCATAGCTATTCAGACGATAGGACTGTGGATGCCCTGTACACTGGCCGCGCTAATATTTCTCGGGAATACGTCGACGAGTGCCGGAACAAACTTGTGTCTAAAGTCGAATATTTGTTAACCAAAGTCTCGGATTGGGGTCGACTAAACCTAGTCCAATTCAACCCAAAAATACACAAGTTTGCGCGTTAACCGCTAAAAAAATGCCATTTGTCGTAACTCCTCAATTCGAGGACACTTCTCTGTCTACCACAGCCAGTATCGAAATACTTGGCGTCGACATTTCGAGCAAAGTCCAGTTCCGTGGTCAATTGGAAGATAAGGCCAAATTGGCCTCAAAGAAGCTTGGTGTGCTCAGTAAGGCGAGACAGTACTTCACGTCTGGTCAGCGTCTTAACCTCTATAAGGCGCAAATTCAGCCGCATATGGAGTACTGTCCTCATCTCTGGGCGGGTCGAGCTCCCCAGTATCAGCTACTTCCATTTGACCGCATACAACGTAGGGCGGCTCGACTTATCGACGATCAAGCTCTTTCCGATCGGCTTGATACTTTAGCTCTGCGTAGAGATGTTGGATCACTCTGCACCTTCTACCGCATTTATCACGGGGAGTGTTTTGAGGAATTGTTCGGACTGATCTCGGCCGCAGAATTTCATCATCGGACGTCGCGCCAAAACCGTAAATTCCATCCAAACCACCTCGATGTCCAGCGTTCCACAACAGTGCGATTTCTAAGGCGTTTTCTGCCTCGCACAACCACTCTGTGGAACCAGCTGTCGCCGGCGGTCTGTCCGAACCGTTACGACCTGGCAAGCTTTAAGAAGAGAGCGTATTCTTTCTTGAAAGGCCGACAACGCATTTGCAAGCCCTGCGGTGTTGCAAATATCCATGGGCGGCGGCACTTACCATCAGGTGAGCCTCCTGCCCGTTTGCGGTTTGCCCCCTTTGTCCCATAAAAAAAATCTTGGTCAAGTGTGGGTTGGCAGTTGTCGTTAGCATTTACCTACTAAAAAAAGAAATCTTGTTAATTTTTAACAACAAAGCAACATAGCACTACGCAAGGCAGTTTCAGAGTTAAATTAAACGTTATTATTAGACGCGGTCAAGCCTAACGTGAAAACATGAAGCAATTATCACACGCGAGATGTTATCACTGCAAGTGAGGCACGTTTTACTTCTAACCATTTTACATTGTAAGTTAATATTTATTAGGAAAATTTATAATTAGCATTAGTATGAAAAATAAATTTAAAAAATACACGTGTAGTACTTATATTTATACAGCTAATAGTTATGTAAACTTATTATATACTTATTACATAGACTAACCGCCGCACTTATAGTCAGTCATTAAGTCAGGAATCTCTATTATAGTTCATTAAGTGACTATGAGTGTGGGCGTAAGTACCAATTATACACTTTAGGTCGGGGCTGTGTCGAATAATATGTTGTATTATCACACAGCACCAACTTACAAGGCCTGTACTACGAGTATGGATACCAGATATTTAATATACTACACATAGGTATATAAAAAGGAACCATTATTTCGACCACAGTGTATGCAAGCATAATAACGTATTTATATATGTTTTAATTTGATGAGTTTTATTCTAATCCAACCAACTTATGAAATAAGGTATCTACTATATAAAAATAAGTCGGGTTTTCCTTCCTGACGCTATAACTCCAGAACGCACGTACCGATTTCCACGGTTTTGCATTCGTTGGAAAGGTCTCGGGCTCCGTGAGGTTTATAGCAAAGAAAAATCAGGAAAAATTTCAGCAGAAAAGCGGGAAAATCTTAGGTTACACCTGGGGACGAACCCGAGCGAAGCGAGGTGAGTCGCTAGTATACTTATATAAAATAGTGCTGGTTAAAATAATTTAAACACTTTTATATCCATACTACATATAATGACATGTTTGGCTCAATTTGTTGTGACTTGACTTGCTGTGACAGCGGTCGCGGGTTCGAGTCCTGCTGGGGGCATCCTTTTGTGTAATAAGCACGAATGTTTGCACTCTAGTCATGAGTGATATTTAATATATGTACGTATGTATTTAAAGTTGTGTATCAACTATATGGCAAGCTTTGTAGCTTACCATGGAATTTGGAAATATATGGTGCTGTATGAATGTCCTTACAATATATGTATATTTATTTATTTTATTTACTTATAATTATATTTTATTCTAAACACAAGTTAAAATAAAATAGAGCTGGGCTTTTTAAATATACCAAGAAAATTTGAAGGGAAACGAAATCGGATTTCTGCCTCGAGCGCAAATTACCCTACTTCTGTACTGAATATAAAGTAGGTATCTAGTTACTTATTTCGAAGATTATAATTAGTAAGGGCGGCTTGATAAGAAATCAAACATGCTTTGATATGATTGGGATTATAATCGTCATAACTACAATTGTAGAGATTGATTAAGAATGGAAAAAAAAATAAATGTATAGAAATGACAAAAATCGTTGTCGATATTTTTTGATTTCAATTTTTCAACAACAGAATTATTTGTACAATAAAAATTAAAAAGTAACATAAGTACTACTAATAATATTGTTATATTTGTCTAGATTCTTTCACTCAGCGTCGTATAACGGGTGGCAAGAAATTAGAAACCGAAAAAAGGTATATGGTAAGTATTATAATTTCATAATTTTAATATGGTGTAACTTAACGGCGTAACTTGTAATACGGTGAAGAAAAACATCGTGAGGAAACCTGACAGACATGCGTCTGAGAGAACATACTAAATTTTCAAAAGATATTATGTGTATTGTGTAGTTACCTAACCCGCACTAGGCCAACGTGGTGTACTATGGCTTGATCCCCCTCGTATTGGAGGGAGGCCCCTACCCAGCAGTGGGACGTTAAAAAGGGCTAAATACGAATACAATTAGATTTACAGTTAGTCAGTTACAATAAATATAGAGCCATTGATTACCCAGGGCGTAAAAATATTAATTAATCATTATATTCCGTAGAATATATAAAAACGAAACAGTTTTCTTTTTGTATTTGCCTATTGATATATAATAAACAGCAATTCCCGCGGCTCCGCCCGCGCTCGAAGCCTAAAATGTAAGGTTATAAGAATTTGAAGATGCTAAATCATAAAAAAGTGAAAAATAAAAATTTGTTCTAAAATAAAAACAAAATATCACCTAGGAGAATAAAAATTAGCCTACGACCTATTCTCAGACCTACCAAATATACACAAAAAATAACATAAACATCAATCAAGCCGTTTCGGAGGAGTTCGATAACAAACACTGTGACACGAGATTTTTATATATTAGAGATAATACTTGATATACAGGTATATCTAGTACCAACGGAAGAATCAGGTCGCAACTACGACAGTTGGATATGCGGAGGTGCTATTGTCCATCCTTTCTACGTGCTAACTTCGGCCGCCTGTATAGAAGATGTGGAAAAGGCATATGTGGTGGCTGGCTATGATAAATACGTCAAGCTAACAGATTTAGATAAAAATGAATGCACTAAAAACACGAAAAGAAAGATTATTGCTACTTATATACCTATAAGTAAGGTTTTTATCTTTTTTTAGCTTCACCTGTATGCTGCAGTATATTTTATGGTAGCTAATTCATGAGAATATTTATTTGTTACTCGATGTTGTCAGTTGTGGATCGGTTGTTATAATTTTGCTTTTATTGTAAAGATACCTCAGAGATCATAGTTTTGAAAATTGCAAACCTAAGAGTGAATTTATGACTTGCGATTTTGAAGTCCGTGTAAAATTTTTATTATATTTCGTAAAATTCCGTGTAAAATTTTTATTATTTGTCCTCAGAACTGTCACTTTCAGTTAGCATAATAAATACCTAAGCTTACAATATCTTAGAATACGTCCCAAATTTCCAAATTTCTAGCGTACGAACTGGATTACAATAAACTAGAGAAGTGGTCCACACTGGATATAGCTGTGGTAAAAGTTGACAAACAATATCGCTTCGACGATAAAAATTTCACAAAATACTGCTCCTATACACCAAATAAAATCGATGTCAATTTTGACAAGGAAAATGAAAAGCCTGGCACTCATATGATTGTGCTGGGATGGGGACATACAGAAAAATGGCGAATGGTAATATAGTGGTTAATGTATACTAATATAATAACGCTGAAGACTGAAGAGTTAGTAAGTAAGTTAGTTTGTTTTTTTTTGTCCGTTATAAGCGCTTCTCTCAGAAAATACTGGTTGGAATTGAAAAATTCTTTTAGTGTTAAATAATACATTTATCGAAAAAATAATACTTATAAGTATAATGTAACATGGTATAATATTATTATGTAAAATGTAAGAATTAATAGTAACAGTAGTAGTGGTTGACTTCGACAATTTAAAAAAAATGTAGATTTCTATGTATCGGCCTAATTTAGAGATTATCTAAATTCTTACTTGAAAATCTTGAAAATTGTTTAGAAAAAAAAGTTCAGAAGTATAAAATAAAATTATAGCAAAATAAAGACAATATACCTACCTACATAATATTGAAAATTTAATAGGAATAGTTATTATTATCTGTATTTTTAATTTTTTTAGGAAAAAGATAACGAAAACCACAACGTTAACGAACTTCTGTATAGCTCAACAATTATATATACAAAGAATGAGTGCAAAAAGTATTTCGTAAAGCCTAATATAAGTAATATTATTGACAAGTATATGATCTGTACATACGGCCAAGGTTTTCTGAACGATTCTGGGTCTACAAATTTAGGTCACGAATATGAACTGGAGTCGGAACCATTGGTATAAGTTATAACTATAATATTTTTTCTATGATACCGATGGTTTTGTAAACTGAATGTTTGTTTTTGACCAGTAAAATTGCTTAAGGTATCGGAAACTTGAAGATTTGTCTTTCTAAGTCTTCAAAATGAACATTTCAAAAGCAATACAGGTAGGTGTTTATGATCGACGACACGTTTGGCTCAGTTTGTAGTTACCCTACTTTCTGTGCCAGCGGTCGCGGGTTCGAGTACCGCTGGGGGCATTTATTTGTTGAGCAAGAACGTTTGTACTACAGTCATGGGTGTTTATATTAGTGTATCAACTATCTGGTATCCTTTACGTAAGCCTCGTAGTTAACCATGGAATTAGATGTTCCTGTTTGTAATAATATCCTTTAATATAATATATTTATTTATTCTTTATTTATCTGAAGTGATATAACTAACGAGTTCAGTTTTAGATATGTATAATGTATATACTTAGAAATACACTTATATAGGTATTATTATGATAATCAGTAATAGAAACGTTGATTAACATAATTACTTATCACTGTTCATCAATTGTAGTGATAATCACAAAACCGTCATCTAAAGCGATTTCATAGGCACTTTAATAACAATTTACAAACACTGTTTAAACTAATATCCACTTCAAATTCAATGCAATATACAGTTAACAACGAAATTCGATGTCCAACAAAGCTTTGATAGTCACTGAAATAAATCGATAGCCTCGTGTTTATATAGAAATGCATATAACGTGTATTACGCTTGCAAGCCTAAGCCGTTGAACCAATTTTGACTTACCTAACCGTACCAGACGATACTTTGTCGCAAAAATTAAACTTGAAAGGGGTAAAATAGGGGTTGACATTGACCGCTATAGGTTAGGGGGGCCTTGAAATATTAATATACTCCATTTTTCAATTTGATCGAATCTTTGATAGGTATTTTTTTTATTTTCAGAAATTGGATTATTTTACTGACTATGATATGAATTCTGATATAATCATAGATGGCGTTCCTAAAATCTCCAAAGCGGAAAATAAATCAAGTAAACCAGGAATATGTCAGGTAAAACGTATTCGACTCCCAACTACGTCAGTTTTCCTTTCCTTATAATTTCGCTTTGTATCTAGTCGATGTATTTTCTTTTTTTATTTACGTGATACGTTTAATACTTATTATACGTTTAAATACTATTATGGAATTAGTATTATGAGTTTTACATCATTTACTTGAAAAATTAATGACTGCTCAAGTTAATTCAAAAAAAACAAACCTCTCCTTCCATTTTCATCCCTTAAAGGATGATTCCCGAGATAAAAAGTGCTATCCTATGTATTTTCCAGGATCTCAAACTATCTCCATATTAAATTTCGCCTAAATCGTTTAGTGGTTTAAGTAGAAACGGTAACAGACAGATAGACTGATGTACTTTCGCATTAATAATATTAGTATCGATATATTTATTTTTCTAATATAACAAGATCATTCGTAAAAGTGTACATTTTTCTAAGCGAATTGCTCATTTGTTTCTACCAGCATTTACTAAGTGAACCTTAAGTATAAAGTTTGAGCTTCGAGCCAATATTAGTACCTACCTGTATTTAGTTAGGTTAGTTCTTTCTTACTTAGAAAAAGAAGTACCTTTTCTAACCTAAGTTGTTAAATGTTTAGTTTAGAACAAGTTAATGAAAAACTTTAGAACATAAGTTTTTTCCCTCTAATACTTTTTTCTCTATATTTTCCTCTTTAATTTTTTCCTTTGCACTTCTCTCAGCTCAATTGTGTTTTTAGTCAATTTCCATCACTTACGATTACTACATCTCAACTGAGTACGGTTTCTTAATTTGTACATGTGGTAGGTAATTTAATTTAGACGTTACGTCATATGCCTAAAGAATGTTTTATAACATTGATAGAAAAGTTATAGAAAACTTAGTTGTCTTTAAAAACAAAAGTTTTTTAAATAATCACTAGAAAATAACTAAACAATTGCTATTCGTCATTATCAAATAGTTGATATTAAAAAATCTTTTTGAAATTAAAAAGCTAATTTTCTTAAAGAATGATCATGGCGGTCCATTGATTTCCTGGGTCAAAGGTAAAGAGACAGTGCTGGGGGTAGCATCCGTGTTTAGAGTCAACCAGAACTTAGAGTGTGTGCCGCCCTTTCTCTTCACAAGTACTTATCGCAATAAGAATTTAATCGAGTGTTTTATAAACGAGTAAGTAAAATAAGGTGTTTTTTTCTAACATGACTACCACTTAAGGAAAACGGAAATCATCGTGAGGAAATTTGCATGTCTAAAAAAACCAAACAAGGTTTCGAAAAACATGTAAAGTCCGCCAATCCGCACTAGGCCGCGTAGTGGTCAGTGGACTATGGCCTGATCCCCCTCGTATTGAAGGTAGGCCCACCTCCAGCAGTGGGAAGTTAAAAAAGGCTGATTACATATTCTAAAAAACTGTCACACATGCATACTAACACACAAATGCACACTCACATATAGTTTAGAAAGAATGTTGAAGGTTGTATAAAATAATTGTTTTATAGGCACAGTTTATAATGTACATATTAATTTATAGAAAACCTTTCAGGAAACTTGAACGTAGTACTCATAGATGTATACAATTAAAAAAAGAAGAGAATTATAAAGTACTAAGTCGCCGTATTTACTGGAATGAACAAAAGTAAGCTTTTAGAAGCCTTAACAATAAAAACATTCTATAATAAAAAAAATCATATTTATTACTTTTAAATGTTTATTTAGCAAAATCGATTTAAAAGGAAATTTTGATTTTTTCTTCAGAAACATGCTTTTTTAAGTTCTAAAATTTTCTTTATTTAGAATTAGTGACTGATATGTTTTTTAATTTTATACATATTTCAGCTCTACGTCAAGAGAAACAATTGTAACAAGGTCTCAAATTTCACTTAGTCTTCTCCAAGGATAACTATAAAAAGAAATATGTACTAATTAAAGAGTCAAAACCATGGATAAAAGCACCTCTCAATTTAATTCCCCGAATAAGCTCAAAAATATCAACTATAAAAAATGTATCTTATAAGATGAAAAATAATATAATTTTTAATTTTTATTTTAAAATTATTACCATAAATTTTTCTTTTTCCTTTAATTTTCTTGCCTCAGTACCATAATATTAAGCAAAATTTCATATAGTTATACATAGTTTACATGTATAGTAGTAAAATATAACAAAAGTTTACTGAAGTAACCTATTAAAAAAAACAAATAAAAAGTCAAACCTAGTGCAAAGCAAATGTTGATTTAGGAACTCTGCTTTTAAACCACTAAAATAATAAAGCAAGTGAAAAGTGTACCAAAAAAATCTGTAACTGAACTGAAAAGGGTGTTTTCACGATTCATTCCCCTTCACTTCCACTGCCCTTTGAAACTGCCTTTTGAAATTACGATTGGTCGATGTACCAGAAATAGCTTTGAAGCGAGATTAAAAATACATTCAATACTCTAAAAATAATATTAAAAGATTTGATTTAAAAAAAAAATTCCTAATTTACGTTAAATTTTTATACATTCAGTATGTATTTATCAAACATAAATTATTAATTTATACGTGTAGAGAAAAAAAAAAGAATGTACAAAGAATGTGAAGAAAGGTACTCTTAGAAATTATACCAACGGTCGCTTACAAAATATTTGAAACATTAGGAACCTTAAACATACTAAGCAGCTTAAAAATTTAAGTGAAAATTAGTAAGTAGCGAATCCGTCTCGTGAACATTCTACATCTCAAAGTCAAAATAACGAGTTCACGTAACTTTTTAGATTATTTTCATTACTTATATAATTAAGCCAAATGTAATATTTCTAATAGTTGTAATATGTCACTAAATAAATATTAGTTTTAACAATCTTTGAAGAAATTGGCTGTACCGTGAATGGTATCCGAACGGACATAAGGGTGTGGAAACGGTAGAACTTAACTGAATGATTGATGATAATGATACGATTATTAAATAAATTATATTATTTCTTCAGTTATTGCTTTACTTCATTAAACAAAGTATGCCGGTGTAATTACTTCAACCTAAGGAATCACTTCAGCGCCCACAACAGCTTAATAGTTAAAAACGATAATCGAAACAACTTTCAGATTTATTGCAATCTAAAATACTCCGTTTTAGTATCGGATTAATCATTCGTATACGAATTTTGTTCAATTGAAACATTTTCTCGTTCCCAATACCGTTCTGTGGCTTGAGGCTACAAATGCTTTTCGAAACATGGCCAGAAAACCTATGTGGAAATTCATTTGATACTTTTGTTATAACACAAATTCAGATAGGGCTTAGTTTTCATTTAACAGTTTAAAGGATTTAACACGTCTTGAAAGTACCTTTAGCGGTTTAACTTTGTTGCACCGCCACCACGTAGTACTAAGTCGAATGCAAAAGTCTTTCGATTTGTTCTAATACCCAAACCTAAAGAAGATTTGCAAAATTTAAAACTGCTAAGCCGTATACTAGAAAGATGATTTCGATTAGAATAGATAAGTTCTATGGTAACCATTTTCAAATTATCTTCATTTAAATATTTGAAAAATGTCACTTATCTCGGTACTTAACTTGCTTCTAAGTTTACAAAGTATATAAAATGCTGTTCATTTATTATTACTTGCACGTTAAGCCAACTATGTCGACAACTGAGCTTTTTCTTTTACTAAAGCTCTTGCTTCCAAGAGTTAAAGTTTTCCAGATGTTTAATACTTCAAATCTTCGTGATCAGCTAACGCTTTACGGATTTGCTGAGTGCAAAAGTGCAAGTAGCACACAAAGTTGAACTTAAAATGTTACATAGAACTATCTTTTCGGATTTATTCGCGAATTTATTTAAATGTTTGGTTTCGACGCGGTTTCGAGTGCTTTGACAGCAATCCTGGACTCTATAGAGCTTTGAAGCTTTTTAAAGCTTACATTCTTTCTTAAGTGTTGCACTTTTTAGATTACAAAATTAAAAATATGATTTAAACAAAAAAGTGCATTAAATTTTTATGAGAAATTTTAAATAAATTATGAAATATGAAAAACAAAACTGTCTTTTATTATCGTAATATAAAAACATATATATCTACATAGTATATAAATCATCGGTTTTTTTAATAGAGTAAATAAGTAGGTAACGATGGAATTTTTATGCCATCTCCAAAATCTCTACATATAGAGAAATGAAACACAGTAAAAATAGTATTTTTTATTTATTTAATATTTTTATTGTTGAAAAAAAACTAAGATATGTCTAGAGTCTTGCACCTTTAAAATTTTTATATGCGAATTATATTCAACATTATAAATGAACTTACCTCTCGTTTGCTTTTACTCATTTTACTGTGAAGGAAAAGCGAAAACCCCGTGAGCGAACTCCGACATCTAAGAGAACCCAATCAAGCTATTGGCCAATTTAGATCTGGCCTCTTATGGATCATGTGGTTTGATCCCAAAAATATATATTAAATTTTTAAAGATATTAACATAAAACACCTTCTAGTTCCATGCTAAGCTACGAGGCTTGTGTTACGGATACTGGATAGTTGATACACTAGACATATACATACATACATAATATTATAATTTATAAATATGATGTCAAAAACATTATCTAATGGACTAATTAATACCTATGAAGTTAACTCTCAACCAAGTGGAGAGGTATAGACGCGTATTTGCCGACCCTCTTACAAGTTATAGGATGTCACAAAGCAAATCGCTAGCAATTCCTTTGGTAAATGTGTCCTCAGCATGCCATTTTCATGCTATTATTTTTCATGTGCAGGTTGCTGGCATACTTGTAAGAATGTAGTGAAAAATAAGATTTATTTTTCGCTTTAAGCACTAGATATAACTTTTATAAAAATTTAAGATTTTTGTCCTGGATAAAATTATATAGATTATTCACCTTTAAGAACGAAGCTTTTCCCAACTATTAAAACCGTCGGTAAATTAAAAGAAGAAAAAACACATTGTATCCGTATGGTATTAATTTTAATTTATAAAAAGTACCTTTTTTTTTGTATGATTTTGTTGGGGAAATTACTTAAAAATTTTTCTGATTCATTTTCCATGTCGTTGCTTAAAGTATAAACCAATAGCATATTTACTCCCGTCACTTCTCTTATAAGTACCTTTCTAGCTAAATGTGCGTAATGGAGTATATTAATCGTTCCTAATATTATAAATGCGAAAGTAACTCTGTCTGTCTGTCAGTTGTGCTTTCACGCCAAAACTACAGAACCGATTAAAAGGAAGTTCGGTACACAGATAGTCTAGAGCCCGAGAAAGGACATAGGCTACTTTTCAAAGCGAAAAATGGAATCAAACGAAAATTCACATTCAAAATATATTAATAATATGTTTGGAGATAAATAAAAATTAAAAAAATAATTTTTATATGTTAAGCAAAAAATTTTTTTTGTTTAGCCCTCGAATTTAGAATCAGAATTTATAAAAAAATAGTGCTACCTATGAAGTATGAACATCGAAAGAAAACATTTTCACAAAGTCGATTTAAATAGTTTTGGTTTTATGACTTAAGTATTGGATAATTAATTACTTACTTGTTAGTTAAAAAAAATCAAATGTACATTTATGTCTATACGAATCTATATTAAGAGAAAATATTTTTTTTAATGGATAAATCAAATAATACTGAACCGATTTATGAATGAAGATGATTAGATTTAGAATGAAGATGTTTTTGGGGCCTGGAAAGGGCATACGATAGTTTTTATTCGGAAATCCCTTAAGGGAGATGAAAGCTCATAAAACTCATCATATCTTAGTACCTATTGAGAAATATTTAACCGTATATGCTAAGAGACAAAGGAAACACAAGTACTTCGTTGACCGTTTATTGCCGACTTATCGTCTCAGTTCTAATACCCACTATTTATACATATTGTGATAATGTTCCTACCTTCATACATCACACCTATATATTATGTATACATAATATACTAACATAACAATATATAATTATATTTCAAAATAACCCTTAAAACATAGTCGCCAGTATTGTGCTCGTATAAACAGTTTTTTTTATTTTCTATATTCAACGAGGAATACAATAAACTAAGTAACATATGACTTGTCCTCTTTTTTGCCTTCTACATTATAATATTATTATGAAGGTATAAATACAAAATTATATAAGCCATACATCAATGTCAAATGCGATTTACGTATCGTCCGTAATGAAAGTGTATTTTGTTTGAGCTAAATATCTATACGTAGGATAATATCTAATTCATAGGATAATTACTAATTTCTTTTGTGGAGGAATGAAAGCAAAATCTAATTTTAGGGTTTTCTTATCTGCCAGTGTCACTACCATAATATTTTTATGACTTCAACAGATTTGTACAAATCTCTATGTTACCGACCAATCTCCTTCGTGTCTTCTCCATTCTACGTGACATTGGCCAAGTAATATGTGCTCAACTGGCACGCTTGAAGCCATTAAGGCGACATTAACTGCCCGCGCCCTTGAGCATACACTGCCGCCCGTCGCCCGCCAGAGCCCCGCTTCAACGCGCACCAAGATTATTCGAAAAAACAACCCAATCCCAAACAATACAAATAAAAACCGTATACTAAAATATGGGTCATTAAATTGTCTTTTATATGATTAGTTTCATGTAAATACGCCCCATAGTTTTTGCGTGATTATCGTTTTTTTGTCCGCGTTAGACATTTACAAATTAATTACACTATGTTATTAAAATATAATTTCACATTTTCACATATCAAATTATGAATAAAATTGTCTAGTATAACATATATTTTTTTCAAAGAAATAAGACTAGAAGTTTAGACGTGATGTTCAATATAAAATCATTAAAAGTCGTTTATCTGCGCCTTAACAAGAGAATTGAATTGAATTGATTTCTACAATTCTACAAAAATATATCGTAAACAGCTTGTTCAATTCAATTCTCTTGTTAATGGCTTTAAGCGTGCCAGAAACAGCTTGTTAGGTTAGATTGTAAAAACCTCCATGAAGGTTCTATTATTAAACTAATAGTATCATATCGTTGGCGTCAAAAAAACTACTTAAATCTAGTAGCATGTATATGTACTTACATATGTCTGCAAATCTACAGATTCTGAGTTCGAACCCAAGTTGAATCACGATTCACGAAGCTATAGTTATTAGGTTTGCTGGTCATTACTTCATTTTGCTATGCATGTATATGGTATGCATGGATATGGTACAAATATTTACTATTATAATCTCTATTTCCTCACATGGTCCAGGTTTACTATAAATTAGAATAGCGGCGGCCGGCAAGGACTAGAACATCTTTTGGTACTCCATTGTCAGATATTTAGGAATGAAATCTTAAAACAGTAATCATAGTTTTCCTAAATTGTTGTTATTTAGATAAAAAGGCATGTCTGACACTGAAATGGGATGGACCTTCGTCACCTAAATATTTATTAAATATAAATCATAAAGAATCCAAAAATCAAAAACCTATGGAATAAACCATCCAATTCATTTGTGAACAATTTGCTTGGACAGTTTGACATGTACAGAGGCTTTGTTGAAGTTTCGAGCGTTTTACGGTTTGGTCTTGCAATTTGTGGGGCTTGTTTTCAATTTCAAGTTCCCTCGGCACATATTGCGCAGGGCTTTTAAGTTCTTAAATTTACAAATTGGACTATTTGTTTTGGGTTTTACCGCAATTGGGTAAAAAGATTAACAAATACATTCGAATTTGAAATATTATTTCAAATCTAAAGATTTACCTCGCTTCGCTCTTTTTTAAATAAAAGTAATTTAAGATACTTCTAATAATATCAGCTTTAAAAGTAAGTAAAGGTCGCGTCAATATCTGTTCAGCCGTTTCGTAATTTAACCAGAACAAAAAGACAGACAAAGACAGACAGAAACCGTATATAATTTTCTATATGCATTTAAACACAACAGACACTTCAATTTTATTTGTCTGTATCATTTATTATACTCATAGTATTTAATTACAATTGTAAAGTTACTTTTTATTCTTACAATTTAACTTTAAATATTTCGTGTAATATTATGTTAATGCTTAATTATGTAAGGTTACAACATCTGATTAACACTTCGGTTCGTGTAACAAATTGTTTGGGTTCTTAATTACTTAATGATGCTCTAGGGAGATTAAAAACAACTTAATTTATCATTAAACAAAATGGAAATTTTGTATTTTCAACAGCAATCTTGTTTTATTAATCGATAAAAGAAGACAAAAGATATGTGTACAGATTACTTTTGAATTAACTTTAAGTATTGATTAAGGGGTTTAAACATTCATTTGAAAGAGCTTTAATATTAATAATAAGCTCAGTGATTATCTCATATAGTTAATTATAATAAAAGGTTTAAACGAACGTATAGGTGTAACTTTTGTTATTTTACGAAAATAAAGTTGATTTTACTGGAAAACATCTAAAAATAAAACTAAATGTGAAAATGTAAAGGATTTTTAAAGTAAATGTTTACCTGTGTTCGTTGAAAATAGTAGGGTCGTAAGATTTAGGAGGACATTCTGATCATCCCACATAGCAAGTGTCTCATCAACGTGATAAGTGGCAGGCTTAGATGGTGCCTATTTTAGAATTTATTTTCTAGGTAGAATTGCTGAAGGTCGATTAGTTGTCATGAGCATTGTTCTATTTGGAGATGTTTTATTTAAATTATTATTTTTACTGAAAAAGTTTTATATAACATTGAACTTATGTCAATTATAGTTTGGTAGAAATTAAAAAGAAAATAGTTTTTTTCGCTCTCGCTTGTTGTGGTTGACACACGTGTAGTGAGATCTTTCGGCCTTTAATATAAGGATTATTGTTTTTTAAAGTACTAAAATAGTTGGTTTTGTGTGTAGTTGTGTGTTATAGGTGGTGGTAAGTAGTTGATTTGTGTTTAGTGTATATTGTTAACTATATAAGGCGTTACAATGGATGGTGACCCTCCTCCGGAGCCGCCGGATCCTGGTGGCGGTCATCAAAATTTGCTTTCTATTCCTTGTATCCGTGACCGTAAAAGACCAAGCGATAGCAATGTAGATTCATCTGTAAATAAAAAAACCATAACTGATCCTAATTCAGCCACTCCTTCTATCCAAAATGTTTATGTCCACCCGTGTATGGTAGACGGTCCTAAATCGTATTCTAATGATGACAAAGGTCCTTTCATTGTTCATGTTTCTCGGGAAGTTGCAGACCCAGCAGCAGGAACTACTGTACGGGCTATCAAATTCGGCCAATTCTTGCATCACAATAAAATTCAATCAATAGTTCATGATGGGGTAAAAAATGTAGGTCGCAACAAAATCTCTGTCCAGTTCACTTCAGCTCAGGCAGCTAATGAATTTATAAGTAACCCCTTTTTAGCATTGGCAAAATATGTTGCAATAATACCAACATATAATATCACTAGAATGGGTCTCATTAAGGGTGTCCCGGTTGACTGGTCAATGGAGGAACTTGCTGAATCATTAGAGCTTCCTACTGGCTGTGGAGCAGTTATGAAAGCGCGTAGACTAAACAGAAAAAATGTTAGTGAGGGTGTAGTAACATGGGTTCCAACCCAATCTGTTGTCATCACTTTCCGCGGACAAATGCTACCTGAAAAAGTGTTCTGCTACCACACATCATTACCTGTAGAAACCTATAAACTCCCTACAATCCAATGCCTTAGTTGTTGTCGTTTTGGTCATATTAAAGCCCAGTGTCGATCAAAGCCTAGATGTTACAGGTGCGCCCAACCACATACTGGGGATGCGTGTGATATCTCTAAAGATTCTTCAACATGTCTATACTGCTCAGGTAAACATTTTGCCATAGATAAGGATTGTCCTGAGTTTTCTAGACAGCAAGCCATAAAAATTGTAATGTCACAAGATAATGTGTCCTACATGGAAGCCTCGGCTCGCTTTCCTCCTGTCCAAAGATCCTACTCTGATGTAGCTAAGGAAATGTTTACCCCTCCCGCATATTCCATTTCTCAAGGTCAAACTCCTGTTCCCTCTCCTTCTCAGACAAGATCTTATCGCCAAACTGTTGTTAGACAATCTCGTCCCAGGGCCCCTTTGGGTAAGGGATATGATAAAGAAGCCCACCAAGCCATTACTGGCAATTGTCCCTCCTCCTTGTCCAATGGTTGTGCTCTTAACAATAATGTTAATACCCCTTCAGAACATAAATCTCTCTTACTTATTTTATCAGAAGCATTAATTAGTATTGTCTCAATGTGTGATGAACTCCCCCTACCGTCCAACGTTGCCCAAAAACTTTCTCATCTTTTTAATATAATTAACAATGGCCCCACTCCACTTTCTCCAATGGAACAGTAAAAGTATTAAAAACAAAAAACATGAATTACTCTCCATTATTAACCTGTATAAGCCTGTCATTATTGCCATCTCGGAAACATGGTTGTTGCCTGGTTCTCGCTTTCGAATTTCAGGTTTCACCTGTTTGAGGGATGACAGAAGTGATGGGTTTGCAGGTAGTGCCATCTTTGTTCGGCACTCTATCCCTTTTTCTTCTATTTCTCTTCCCCCTCATAGCCAGCACATTAATGCTGTTGCTGTGAGAGCCTTCGATATTTCATTCCTATCTCTTTATATTCCCCACCCATCCTCTGCCCTTATTCCTGAGCTACATTCTATCCTAGCTGCCCTCCCCAGTCCTTGTCTGATAATGGGGGACTTTAACACTCATCATACAATGTGGGGTTGCTATTATTGTGATGGTGTTTCTCCTTTGTTGGTTGACATGTTTGACGACCTAAACATGTGCATTTTAAATGATGGTTCTCCAACCAGAAGAGTCCTTCCGAATCAGAACCCCAAGACAGCTGTGGACTTATCCATATCCTCTCCCACTCTTGCTTCTCAACTATCATGGACCACTCTTACATCCACCTATGGTAGTGATCACTTTCCCATCCTCATAGCTATTTATAACAAAATTATTCCCCTTCCAAATTCCAAACCCCTACTTTCTCATAACCTTAAGAAAGCGAACTGGGAAGACTATGCTTGTTCGGTTGATTGCATGATTGAAACACTTCCGGAGATTGTTAATAGTGAAAATATTGTGTTTTGTTACAACCACTTTGTTACAGCCATTTTATTTTCCGCGGACCTGAACATCCCCAGAAAACCCTCCTCACAGAATCAGTTGCCTTCCAATCCATGGTGGGATCAGGAATGCACTGATGCTGTCAACTGCAGACATTCTGCTGAAATGTCATACAAGGCATCTATGACAGAGGAAAATTTTATTACTTTTAAGCGTAGTGATGCAAAGTTTAGGAGACTAATTTCAAAAAAGAAAAAGTCTGGTTGGATCACCTTCTGTGAATCCTTAAATCCTCGATGCCCATCCTCTTTAGTTTGGAGAAATGTCAAAAGATTTCGCAGATCTCTTGATAATTCCCAGCTAAATTCCAATAATCCGTCCGAATGGCTTAATGACTTTGCAGACAAATTAGCTCCTCCTTTTGTCCCTAATAGTGATTCCTTCCCCGATTTCCTGTCAACTCCTACTTCTTGTGAATTAGATGCCTCTTTCTCCTTTGATGAACTCAATAATGTCTTAACGGGTTTAAAAGATTCATGCCCAGGAGAGGATGGCATTCCTTATTCATTTTTATCCAAACTTAATGATAGGGCAAAAAAATATTTTTTAAATTTAATTAATACATCTTTTGATTCAGGTATTATTCCTGATGCATGGAAATCCCAGATTATAATGCCTGTGCTAAAACCAGGTAAAAGTCCCTCCGATCCCAATTCCTACAGACCAATTGCATTAGCTTCTACTCAAATTAAAATCTTTGAACATCTTCTTAAAAATCGCTTGGAATGGTTAGTGGAAAGCAGTAAAATCTTAGCGCCCTCTCAATTTGGCTTTAGAAAGGGCCTGAGCACAATAGATAGCCTCAGCATTTTTACGACAGACATTCGACTAGCCTTCGCCAAGGGGGAGTTCTTGGTTGGTGTCTTTCTGGATGTTGCTTCTGCATATGATAATGTTCTTCTTCCGGTACTCAGGCAAAAAATGCTCCAGCTGAGTATCCCTGCGAGGTTGACTCATTTTATATGTAATCTGCTGACCGGTAGAACCATATCTGTTAGACACCGGTTGCTAGGTATTCCTCCTAGGCGGGTTTGGAAAGGACTTCCACAAGGTTCGGTCCTCAGCCCTTTGCTCTATAGCATTTATACCCATGACCTCGAATTGTCTGTCAACAGTTTTTGCAATATTTTACAGTATGCTGATGACATCGTCCTCTATTTTAGCTCAAAATCAATAGAGGACATTCAGTTTCGTTTGAATTCTGCATTGCACTACCTAGACCAATGGCTCTCTAATCATGGTTTATCCCTATCTGTGGATAAATGCCGTACAGTAGTTTTCACAAGAAAAAGAAGTATTCCAAATTTTAGTTTTTACGTGGAAGACCATCCTATTAGGGTGGTTGATAAAGTCAAGTTCTTAGGTATTATTCTCGATAACAGACTGAACGGAGTTTCTCAGTCGGAGTATATTAAGGATAAATGTGAGAAAGGTGTTAACGTTTTAAGAGCACTATCGGGTGTGTGGTGGGGTGCACACCCATATACTCAAAAACTACTGTATAACGCTTTAATCCGGAGCCATATTGATTATGGACTCTTTATCTTAGACCCCTTTAATAAGGCAGCCTCAGAAAAGCTAAATAGACTACAATACAAATGTCTCAGAATCGTAATTGGTGCAATGAGATCTACTCCAACCAATGCGCTTCAGGTAGAATGTGTGGATGCTCCATTTCCTATTCGCCGCCAGTTCCTTTCTGATCGTTTTGTCTGCAAAACATTACAGCTTTCATCCCACCCTTTGTGGCCCCGTTTAACTGAATTATCTGAAATTAACGCTCCACGTGGACCTACTTCCTACCTTTTGAATAGTTTCCGTAGATTTACCAACCTTCCTAATCCTATTAATTCTTTTAACTCCAATCCACTCTTCTCTACCCCCTATCCTGCCTTGACTTATTCCCCTCCTATAACAACAGATATTGGTCTAATAAAGGGTGCAGCTGATACCAACACGAAGTTTAAAGCTCTTTTGCATCAAAATTGGTTGAACCACGTTCATATATATACAGACGCCTCTAAGTTGTCTAAAGATGGCTGTGTTGGTTCAGCGTGCTGGATTCCTAAATTTAATATTAGTCTGCAGTTCAAATGCCCCCCTCAATCGTCGGTATTCACAGGCGAGGCTGTAGCCATATTGGAAGCAATCTTGTTCGTTCACTCGCATAACATTAACCAGGCGGTCATTTTTAGTGACTCCTTAAGTTGTTTACTGGCTATTAAAGAAAACCCTTTTCGTAGCAAATCAAGGTATTCCATTATATTAAAGATCCGTGAAGCTTTACTCTCATGCCTCAATAAGCATCTTAATGTTCAATTAGTTTGGATCCCAGCTCATTCCGGTATTATCGGTAATGAGTCTGCTGACTCTTGCGCTAAAGTGGCTACTCAGTGTGGCTCTCTTGAACACTTTAGTAACTCTGCTCAAGATGTATTACCCCTTGCTAAAACTCATCTAGACAACTCATGGTTCAGCTACTGGAATTCATCAAAATCTTTTAAGGGAAAGCATTATGCTTCTCTCCAGGCGG
The DNA here is from genome assembly GCA_951802675.2 of Boloria euphrosyne. Lineage (NCBI taxonomy): Eukaryota > Metazoa > Arthropoda > Insecta > Lepidoptera > Nymphalidae > Boloria > Boloria euphrosyne. Next base: position 5,901,702 of record OX637893.1, read on the forward strand.
AGATTCCTAAGCGTCCTTGGTTTTTTCGTCAGAAACATACTGAACGGTGGGTTATTACTACTATTAGTCGCCTTCGCTTTGGACACGCAAGTACTCCTGTTCATCTGGCTAAGATCAGGGTAAGGGACCACTCATTATGCGAGTGTGGTCTGGATGAAGGCTCAGCTTCCCACATCCTCTTTAATTGCCCCAAACTCCTTCGTCCCCTTTATGATGCTCTTCCTTTCAAGGTCCCCCGTCCCCTTAATGTTCAATGTTTGTTGATGTTTGTGTTTAGTCCTCTTTGTACATTTTTATGTAAATTTGTTAAATATAATAAAATTAAGCTTTGATAGTAGTAAGTAGTGAAGTAGTTGTAATAGTTCTCTAACATGTCCTTTTTTTTTTGTATAAATTAACTAACCCTTGTGCCGTTTATATGTTTTTAGGTGGAGGTAATATTGTAAAAATAAAATCATACTATTTAATACTGTGAATCCAGTCTTTTTTGTGGAATAAGTTAGTATTTCACCGGCCAATCTCGAATGTGACTCCTCCATTCAACGTGACATTGGCGAAATAATTTGTGCTCAACTGGCACGCATTGAAGCCATCAAACCAAAGAATTGAATTGAATTGAAAAGAAAATAATTAATACAACAGTAATAGCACTTACAGTAGTTATACTTGTACAAGTAGCTTCAGTTAGGCTAGTTGTAATCTTGCTCTTGTAATTTTACTTGGTTAGTACTGACTTATTTTAAGCCGGTGAGTCACATAAGGTTATGTGACTATGGTGGTGGTATGCATTAATGCATTTCCCAACTTTATAAAAAAGGTATAATCTTGCAACAAAGTTCTCTATAGATCTCTACAAATCTCTATATCAAAATCTCTATAGTCATTTAGATTCAATTTTGCTTCACGGTATTATAAAGTCCGCGCTTTATTCCAAAGCTCAACAAAGCTCGTATATGCTATAAAATACTAGTATTTGTCTTATCTTATTTTTGTACATAAATAAAATTGTGTCAGTTTCCAAGCTGCCCCTGCAATATGTTCTTAAAAATATATCTTTCAATGATTTCATACAAGCCAATAGAAGTATTCAATTTTATATTAGTCCATTCTCTTACTGTGAGTTTTCGGTTTATTGAAGAATAATTTAAATATCTATAGAAACCTATTTATAAATTATTGTATTTAAATAATGATGTCGGTGGAGTGTTGTGGAATTAAACATGAAGTCAAGCAAAAATTCAGTAGGTACTGCTTTTGTATTCAAATAACGACATTGAATGAGAGCAAAGTTACCAGGGTTAATATAATCTCTCGGTTCTCCAATCTCTATGCTTTCTGCGAAGGTTTTCTGCTTATCGCGAACAGACAGACAGACGAACAAAGAGGAGGACTTTGTTTTATATGTCTAATATGTAGGTACTATAGATAGATACGTTTTAACGAATAGTACAGGTTTAACTTTTTGATTACGGTTTTTGTTCATCTAAAATACATTTTTTACATGCGAATATAATTCTTCCTCTTGAATCACTATATCTATTGAGGAAAATTACATAGTGCTTTAAAGATCTGAGCGTACAAACGCAGGAAGCGTCTTTCATCTTAATTTTATACTATGTAAAGATTTAAGTATATGAAACCTTAAAAATATCTACTGAAGTTCATTTATTATACAATAGATGTTTCGTCAATACAGAATGTAATAAACGCGGTTTAGGTGACAATGCAGCACGGCGCTCGCTTTGTTCGATATCTTCTGCCTCCAGGCGCTTGTTTACACGCATTTATTCTCTACACAATACAATTTGAACGACAAAATGAAAGGTTCATAGTATCTTCAATAACTCCATATAAAATCTATACTATGGTAGCATTAGTTGATAAAAGGTTTTTTATTATAACAGCATGTCTGTATTACGTTCAACAATATTTTTCAATGAATGACAAGGACAGTTAGTTTGAGTTTGTTTCGAGTGGGAAGGAGACAACACTTTCAAAAGATAATCGATAAAACGGAAACAATTATAAAATAATCGACTTGCGTTTGAGTACTTATTGTGTAAAAATGGTTGGAAATATTCGAATAAAACTTTCTATTAAATATTATTTACACTTAGCTCTATTTAAATTGGAAATTTATTGAAGTTGACTTTAGAATTAAGTCGTTTAGACGAAGTAATGGAGTAAATGATTAAACTAATTAGTAATTATTAATTGTAGGTAAATTGAAAAGGAAATGTTTTGCATTATAACTAAGGATTTCTTTTTAGTTAAAAAAAAATACATAAAAAGAGAAACGATAAATTTATGAAAAAATACATAAACATATTTTCTTAAAATAATCACGTTATCTCGAAGAATGCACTTTTAGGAGATCGATAATTAATTGATGTCTTAAAACAGAAGACTAAGTCCATTCAAGAGGTTTAAATTCAGCCATAATCTATATTGAAAAGAGGAAAAAATATGAATAGAATTAACCTTAGATCTATTTCAATTAAAAAAAAACTATTTCCATTTCTTTAATTGGTAACATTAAAGCTCGTCAATAATTATTAATTACTGCTACTAAACAAAATTAAAAGGTGTACAAACGGAAGAGATTAAGGTTCAGTACCTAAATTCATGTTACGAAGCAGCCATTGTTGAATTTTCTCAAATTCGTCCATTATGGCGGCTATGAACTCACAAAATTTCTAATTTCTTATACGATTGATTTTCCAAAGTCAAAAAACTTCTGTAAAATGCGGTAAAACATTTATTCGCCAATATTTGTAGATTCAGTCGACTTCGTTACCTGTTTAAGCGTTCGCTTTTTGAATATCCAATTTGCCTTCGATCAAAGTGTTGATTGTAGAGTCCTTTGATAAGTAATCGATATTAAACTTTAATATTTATTCAATAAGGTTTCTAATACAGTACTTTCGATATGTAAAGCTTTTGATTTCCGATAGTGCTTGGGTTTTGCTAATACAAAATTTATCTTGTAAAATATGGGACAACAACAGAGTGAGTGAATTTGTCTGGCATTGGGCTTTTACTTATTATGAATATTGAAAGTAACTATTATGTATATAAGAACGTAAGCTCAGTAATGAGATTGAACTTCATCGTATAGAAGTAATTTCCACTTTTCTTTATTAATTTTCGATTTTTTTTACTTGTTCACGACTTCTTTTATCATTCGTGCATAAAAATTATAAGTGCTACATTTTGTCATTCACAATTGAATATATTACGTACATTTAACTTATTTATTTACTGTGAAGGATAAGAATATTTCGTTATAGTTATCCCCTGACTCTGGCTTCAATCGGATACGTCCCTCGATACCAAACAATAATCCATATATTACACCAGTACTTTAATGGTCTATGCGTGGTTTGGATAAACATAAAACTTCCACATTTCTCTTACTGTATTGCGAGAAATTATTACTTCTTATATAAATTTACATTTATTTCATGTATCTCGGAAACGGCTCTGATAAAGTAAATCAAATTTTATATTTAGATAAGCTTTTGCTTTTAAATAAATATATATAAATGTTGTTTTCTAAAGAATTCTAATTTTTGATACCTTCCGAGAAAAAGGTCGCCTAGTTACTAAATAAATAATGTAAAATTAGAACTTTTTTAAAGTTATAACTATACGTGGAAATTGACCACGTAGAATAATGTATATCTAAAGTAACACAAAAGATAAAGAATATTCTAATATAATTTGCAAGAGATGGAAGTCCTTTAATACACTTACACGAGTCAGTAACCCCAATGACCATTAGTCCCGTATATGCTTTGTAATATTGTATATATAATATATTTATATATTAAAGTCTCGTCCCCTCGTGTATTCACCGTCTAGAATATTTATAGAACATTTTCATTCGATTACCTTAAGATAATTTAATTGCATGCATGTGAATTGGAAGTTTAAAACATACTTTGACCCTAGGCCAGACCCTGACCTAGGTCGGCAACCTGCGGGTCGCGAGTCACATGCGGCTCTTTGGATGTGAAGCTGCTGCTCTTTAGTTCCATGCGCAAATAATATTTATTTTATAAATAAAAAACATTCAAAACTCGTTCTGAATTAACGAGTATTAGGCACCATTTCTATCTTTTAGCCACATGTACTTGCTTTTCACAGCACCCTCCCCGTGACACGCGTCGTCACAGTCGTTAGTTCTAATTTGTTGTGAAAAAAAACTGCTTTCATATGAATAAATATATATTTTTTTTTTGAATAACTTGATTAGTTTTTTATATCAAAAAACTTTATTTATGCAAGTACCTACTACTTATGGTTGACAAGAAAAATTTTTGTGGCTCTTTAAAACTTAGAAATTTTGTAACTTGAAAATTTTTGACTTTTCCGACTCAAAAGGTTGCCGACCCCTGCCCTAGGCATGTGTCATAGACGATCCAGGTCCATGACGCTAGGTAATAGCCATCTGTATACTAGATTTCATCCTAATCCGTCTAGCCATTATAATGGAAATAGTAACACATACATGCTCTCCGTCTACAATATTAAGACGATATTACATAATATTTAACAAACCCCAAAACGAACCTTGGTATGGTTCGTGTTGTACAGGGTTAAAAAAATACTAGTTTTTCCCTTGACTTTGGACAGTACAAAAGATTATAAAACCTAGGATAGTAGCTTTATTAAGAGCTTAGAAGGTATTAATACTGACTCATGCATCGTCTGTTTTAACTCTACATTTCTTTGTTTCTATCTATATCTATACTTAATACTTAATATTAGTATGAAGAGGAAAGATTTGTATTTTTGTATGTAACGAATAAACTCAAAAACTAGTAAACCGATTTTAATGAAATTTGGTACACGTGTAGTCTAGAGCCTGAGAAAGGACATAGGTTACTTTTAAAGGCGAAAAATTAGCTTTATAGGGGGTTGAAATAGGAGATAAAAGTTTGTATGGAAATCATCATTTTAAAAGCATCATTTTAAAAGCTAGAAGCTTAAAACTTTGATTAGATACAAATAAGTAAGACATTCAAAGATTGTAAAAATTGTATGCTAAGGTACCCCCTGTACCTAGTTTAGTCGCCAGTTTACAGTACAAAACAAAAATCCCCGCCGCCTGTACGATCTTAGTTCTTTTAACTTTGCAACAATATTTTAATGCTGTTTTCATCAAAAGACAGTGTAATCCCAGAGGAAGGTTTGTTTGCTCGATTATGAGAAATCTACTTCTATCGATACCGAACCTTCTTCTTCTTCTTGAATATTTTTTTATAAGCTATCTATTATTATTTTTATTATAATTTGGCCATACAATAGTAGCTTTGTTTTTCTGTAAACTGACGTTAAAAGCATTATATAATATAAAGAAAGGAGAATGAAGTTTCTTAGAAACTTGATAGTATAGACAATCTTATCATCATCAGCCCTTTTTAACGTCCCACTCCCAGCAGTGGGCCAACACGGAGGCCCGTGTACGCCTCAGTACGTAAGCGATCAGGCCTTAGTCCACATAGACAATCTTATAATGAAGATATATTACTTAACATCGAAAACAACAAACGATTTTACTAGTAAATATATCCTTTGACATTCCTAAATATAGAAAATGAGATATTTTTTATATTATACATATTATATTGATATTGCCATGGGTTGAATAAATCGCAAACACGCATCTAAACGGTTGAAAGGTTTCAATCATGTTAGAAATCATAATATTTACGTTACGTACGAGTATTATCTGATCTAAAAACTAAATTGAAATAAGTCATATAAGTAAATAAATAAAATAAATAAATATATTTGTTTTTTAGTAATAATATTAAGAAATATGTTTAAATGAATGTGAAGTATTAGTGAATACATTTTTTGTGTATGTATTTTTAGAAAAAATACAAATAATAAGGTCTATTGTATGTTAAAATATCTCCATACAGACATTACATTGGAGGAATTATTAGTAAATGCACGGTCTTCAATGCTAAGTGATTTAATTAATTACTAAAAAAAAAATTGTGAATGAATCCATTTTTAATGACATCTCAACCAATTTTAATGTACTTAATTTTCTTTATTTCATTTAACAATACTTCATACATATTAATTAGCTTAGATGATATATTCAAGAATGAAAACTATTCGAAAAGCTAACCTACATCGAAACCAATATTTCAAAAAATAAAGATAAGTCGCGCATACAAAATTTACACAAACTAAGGTCATATTTCACAATGTGGCTGAACTCTAGAGCCATATCTGACTATAGGTTAACATTGTTTAGCTGTGATTTCGTACTGTGGCAACGCACTTAGTATGAAAGCCATCGGTTTGTCCACTTGGATGCATGTTTACTATTCAATCAGGCTGACGTGATTGTAGGCAGCGATGCGAAATTGTATTCACTGCAATGCGATATGGCTATCTGTGTACGGAAATATATCATACTAGTGACACACCCTCGCTTCGCTTGGGTGCGTCCCTAAGTATCCCTTTTAGGATAAAATTTTTACTAACTTTTTTTTTTATCTAATCACAAGCCAAAAAATAATTTTCAAGTTTCTATATTTAAGAATGACGTAATTTCCATACAAACTTTCAACCCCTTACAGCCCTTTTTTCGCCTTGAAAAGTAGCCTTTCTCATGCTCTACACTATTCGTGTACCGAATTTAATTTAAATTGGTTTAGTAGTTTTGGCGTGAAAGCGCGACAAAAAGACAGACAAACAGACACAGCATAATGCTAAGAATAATTTATTTTTTTCAATTTATATTTAAGATACTGGCGACTTACTCTTAGTTTTATTAGAACAAAAATACTTAGCGTGTGAAATAACACTAGAACAAAACAAAAAAATAATATAAAATGAACACACATTTTAAGTTTTTTATTAAGTTTCATCACAATCGAATCAATGGTTTGGCAAACAATATAAACTTTCTACATTAATGTTTTTTTGGTCAACTTAATAATATTTCGACGCCACTTGTAGTCTGAATATAATATTTTATTAGAAAATATGTTTTTAATAACTCAATGTACAAATTATAATGAACAAAACTTTGACGATGTACATCAATAACATGCGAATTCAACTCACATAATTATTGGCTAGTATGAAATATGTACATATGTTATGGAATGATATTATTCGCTACAATATTTATTTGCTTAGATACAAAATTTAAACTGAAATTGACCAATAGAGCATCAAAAATAGTATTTCAATTAAGAAATATACAGTATTATATTCAATTAATAAACAAATAATGCATATATGTAATTATTGTTGAACAAGTTATAATAAATCTATTAAAACCGAGATAGGCGGCTAAAATGTAAAATGAGTTGTCACTATATAATATATAAAAATCTCGTACCACGGTGTAGCCGTACTCCTCCAAAACGGCTCAACCGATTTTAATGATTTTTTTATGTATGGTATGAGAAGAGGTTGTAGAGTATTGTTCAACCCCCTTCCCCACCCCCCTTTTTATACGTTAGAACAACATTTGTCGGGTCTTATTTACTTGTAAGGATTATACTTTGCTATAAATATCTTTGACTATATGTAGAGCTAGTATTGAGAATGTCTTTGACATTGTAGATTGCAGTAGAACAATGATTTCTGCAAATCCTCGTAGTTCAAAGCCTTGCTTTGTAAACTCGTTGTTATCTAGAATTGGCATTGACTTGGAATGGTAATTAACAAATATTATACACGAGTATCTTACGTTGAAATTGGTCTAAGTCCCCCTTTTTATACGTATTTTCAAGTGCATTGAAGCAAAGCCATAGCCAATTTTTTTAGTATTTAAGGTAATTCATTAGTTTGATAGATATGTATAGAATTGTGTATGCTCTATGAAACCACAGAGCGAAGGATTTAAAATGTTTCGTACGACTTCACCTCTTAAAACTGTTATTTTAGGTATCAAGGTAATTTTCTTTCCGAGTTGAGAGAGCGAGAGAAAAGAAAAATAAATAAAAAGGTTTTTATAATATTAACTACATGGCTACTCAGTACATTCTGATCTTGTACCATTTAGTACATTCAAATAAGTATTAAAGATAGTAAGACCCGAATATACCTTTTTCGGTGATTTACAAAATAATCTCGTGTAGGCGTTATAAGATATCAGAGGCTAAAGGTCACGAAAATGTTTTTTTTTTGTAAACATCAAGCAATATTTTTTCCTTAGATTGACGAAAGATTTAGAGCATAAAAATCTCTACAAATTTAATACCAGGCAATATTTCATAAGATCAATCATTTTTGAGTTAGAGCGCGACGAATGAGAAGTGCTTTGTCAAAAACTTTACCAGTAAAAAAATATTTATGTCGTAACGAGAATTGACAATATGAAATTTAGCTACTCTGTTTAAGGGTACAGTTACACATGCTCATAACTTGCACGAAAGCATGCCACTATTGAGCAATTGCTACTTAGTAGCATGTGTGTCGAAACATTGCTAATAATGAGCATGCTTATTTCGAGCATGCTCAAATTTCGACGGTCGTGCGATTTTTGGGCATGCTACTGTCAAAGTCTACTGGAAAATTCACTTGGTTTTCCATTTTTCACTTGCACACTGGCAGAGAACTTGCTAGAATGTCGAATACCAAAGAACCAGCCCGTATATAATAGCATGTGTGTTCAATTTATTGCGTCAGCGTTTTTAATTTATAATGTGTCAGTCAATTACATTTATAATATGTCAGTTTGAAGAGCATGCTTGTTTTAAGCATGCTAACATCATGCTAATAAGCATGACATACTCGCGACAGCTACACGTCATGCAGTGGTAGCACGCTCGCTTGGGAAAGCGAGTGAAGCGTGTTCAAATCCGAGTCTCGCACCTCTAATATTTTCATGTGCGAATTATTTCTAATTTATTACTACTTATCTTACGGTTAAGGAAAACGTGAGTTCATGTCTAAGAGGACTTAACAAGTTTTCGAAACATATGTGAAGTTCGCCAACCTCTACCAGTGTGGTTGATTATGGTTTGATCCCTTTCGTATTGAAAGAAGAACCATGCTCAGCAATGAGACGCTGAAAGGGTTGAATAAATATCTAAAGGCATGTTTTTACGCCGTCAGGTTTTCTATTGTTCTATTGAGTAGATTTTCAAGAAAAATGATTTTTTATACATTTTTCTTTTTTATATTTTATCTATTTCAGTAATTTTGAAGAAGGTGTACTCCAAAATTTCAAGAATCTAATTCTTCTTGAAATTTTGGAGTACACCTTCCAGATCGAGACTAAGTTATCAACATAGAACTAATATTATATATTCTGTGATAGAACTATACAAGATGCGAAATGTAAATTTGCCACTTTAATATTAATATTGTGCAAATTCAAAGGCATTATGGCTTTGCCATCTGGAAAGGTTGAATTTGAGACAATCTATTGTTAACTTGTGACACGACTTAGTGCTTTTTGCTTTATATGAATACTCCAAGCGAACATTTTGTATGAATACTCTTGCTTTAAAAATGAATTTTGTGAATAAATCGAGACATAGGTTATATTTTATTTTCTCGTTCATATTTCTATTATTATATTTTAAAATAATAAATGTTAGGCATAAAGATATTCCGTTTCATCTGTTTTATTAGGATAATATTGATATAAATTATATAATAGTTTGTACGAGTACATCTTCTAAATAGAACAATAAAATTAAAGTGTTTATTTGTAATTAATTCAGATTTATTAAGACATGGCCTGAAAATACAAAAAAATATGTATTCATCCCTTTTTATTATCCCTCTGCTAGGCCCGGGCCTCCCTTCAATGAAATGAAATGAGGTGAATTAGGAATAGTGTACCACGGTGGCTAGTTACGGGTTGGCAGACTTCGTATATCTTTCGAAAAGTTGCTTTCTTTGAAAAGGTTCTTTCAAACATTCAGATTTTCTCATGATAATATTATTCCTCTATTATATGATTATTTTAGTTCGTAATAATGTTAGAAATTACACAAAATATATTTAGTACCTATTTATTTATAAAGTAGGTTAAAATACAATAAAACATTTCCTTTTTAAGTCACAACAAGCAAATTTACATCTACGATATTAGTAGAATCAACAGCTTTCCTACAATTCCTTTTCAGATTTTGGTTTACAAAATAAGCTTTAAGCTACTTTAAAACCATGTTATGCATCTACATAATATGAAAACCGTGATTTAATATTATGTAATCTTTGCCCGAATAAACGAAATTTCTAGTAATTTTAGTACCAGATAAAGTCGTATTATTTACAATTTAAAGCGAAATTCATGTATCTATATAATTTTATGATATAATAATGTTTAATAATGTTATTATTAAAGCAAACAGACAAACAAATAAAACTTTTAATAATTTTATTATTAATCAAAAATGGTCTTAAATCTATGAAAAAAAAATATTAACATTACATAATATATTGAATGAAATGTATGTGTGTAATGGGTATTTGTATGTAGAATATTAAATTTTGTGATATCGAAGCAATATAATTACTAAAGAGTAATTATATCGCTTCGAAGAGGAAGATATTAGTGTAGTGTACTCATAATAATATTAAGTTACAGGATAGCATAGATGGATTAGATGCTAGTGGTGCTTGATGTACGTTCATGTATTATAAACTTATTATAACACAAATGTTACTTATAATGTGGGTTAGAATATTTTTTCATATATTGGGAAATCATTTACAACACTTTCTAGTTCCATGGTAAGCTACGAGGAACTATATAACTTTAAATACATACATATTATGGACTTAATTACCCACGGAGTACAAATATACATGCTCATCACAAATGATTGCCCTCAGCGGGACTCGAACCCGCGACTGTTGGCACAGTAAGCAGTGTCACAACAAAGTCAAAAGTATCGTCATTGCAAAATGTCTGTTTGAGTATCAAAATAAAAAATACCTGTCCCATTTCAATTATTATTTTTAGTGTAAATACATTATAATAGATTTTTTTATGATGTATGCCTAACACCATAGTCTAATTCTATGTGGAAAGAAAAAAGTCATAAAATGCAAATGAGATTATTATAAACGTCATTTAGAAAGAGGATATTATATACTAACAGTGAATCACCCTTGCTTCGCTCAGATTCTTCTCTAGGTTTTGCGCGAAGTTCCGCCAGTAAATAATTTTTTTTAAATAAACGTAGCCTAAGTTATTCCTTATAAAATCAGCTATCTGCAAGTGAAAGTCCCGTCAAATTTGGTACAGCCGTTTCTGAAATTAGTCGGAACAAACAGACAGACAGACAAAAATTTTAAAAATTGATATTTTGATGTAAGTACCGTATATACTTTCATATGAAATTAAAAACACACTTCAACTAATTTAATAAACATGTATAAATGTATGGGTAAATAGATGTCAGAGTTATATTATACGAATAACTTGTATTTACTTAAGTTATTTAAAAAATATATTTTTCTAACATTTTGATTTGGTTATTTTTCTGATTTTCTTTCCCGAAAAGACAGTGATAGTCCAGTACAGTACAGGTACAGTGCTCACTTGGGTAACAAAAATGTGGGTTTTAAATATCGGGTCTCACGCGTCTTGTATGTCTAAATAGTGTACTTGGTAGTTATAATTTTCACTTTTATTGTAAATCTTTATTTTTTAGACAAAAATTACTATATTGACATTATTTGTTCTTAGCATCGAAAAAATTCAAAATTTCATAAGAAAGTACGTACATAAGTGAAAACCTATTTAGGATGAAACTACGAGTAAAAAAATTATAAACTGTTATATCTATCATTAATTCATTTAAATATCAAATAATAACTAGAATTTATAAATAATTATTAATTAAAACATCCCTAATAGAGTTATCTTGCAGAGTGAAGTGACGTTGAAACTTTGAGCCGCTCTTAACTTCGTGAATATTAAGCAGAAATTAGTACTTGGAATGGAGTATGGCAAAAATTTGTTAGGAAGTGCCATCTGGCGCTTGAACTTTAATCTCTTCGGTATAAATAACGTAGTACACCTACGTTGTCTTGCTTACCGATGCCGTGGGTTTGATTCTCAATTAAGATATTTGTGTTGTGTTTCATGCAAACATCTATATTTTTAAAGAAGTGGTTTAGTGTACTTGAGCTTTTGAGTATAATATATTATGTCATCGTAAAATTGTAAATAGGTTAGATTATAATCTTACGAATTGAAAATGTTAACGTTAACGGCAGAGCGCACCTCGCGCGCTGATAGGCTGTCTGAAAGTTTTAGATGCTCATAGAAAGTAAAAAAAAGAACAGAGAAAGTTAAATTAACTACACACAAAGAGACTCCTTAACAGTTAAAAGCTTATGCTTTTACTGTCTTATGACAGTATATAATAACCAACAGAGATAACCCTGTTAGAGTTATATCATTAGTTCCACTAACGATGCTTTCTAGGGTTTAAAACCTAGCCTTTGATATCTATGTATTTCATTCTTTGTCAGAGATCAAAAAGGATTTCTCCTTCGTAGCTACGTATTTTCCAATTTTCCTTTACTTTCTTTTAGGATATAATGAAGCAAAATAGTGTCATTATCGAAAATAAGCGGGACGAATATCCGTTTGTTAGTTAACTGCTAGCGTATCCTTAAAAAATCCTTCCTTAAGGGTAAAAAATAGGGGACGTGGGGATGATTTTTTTTATTATATAAAAGGATCTACCTTTAAAGTTCATTGTAATTTTAAATAAGATCCAACAAGTGTAGAAAATAGAAAACTTAAAGTTTTTCTGCTACAGTTATTTTATTCATGGAATTTCGATTGAAGAATAAAAACTAAAATCATTTATTGGTTTATTACAAAAATAAAAATAATAAATGACGACTTGTTTGGCTCAGTTGTTGACCCTACTTTCTGCGCCCGGTTGCGGGTTCGAGTCCCGCTGGGGGCATTCATTTGTTAAGCACGAATGTTTGTACCTAGTCATGGGTTTATATTTATAATATGTATATATCAACTATCTGGTATCCGTAACACAAGCACGTAACGTAGCTTACCACCGAACTAGATGGCGCTGTTGTAATTATGTCCCAACATAATATTTATTTATAAAAAAAATATTCCGTTTTCAAAATTTTGTATAGTCCCTAACTTTATAATACAAGTTAAAATTATCCAGATATTTTTATAAAATGTTTTCAGTTTTAGCGGTCTTCAGACAAAAATGGATTAAAGAAATTTACAACTCCAATTTCAGTAACATTGTTCCTGAGAGAGAATCTCGAGGTAATAATTCGATAAAATCTTAATTTCAAAAAATATTTCACCTCAATATAAATGTTAAAAATATGCCTATCGAGATCGGTCAAATTATGATAATCCGGATAATCTGTTTACGAGCTTGTTTTCACTTTAGGCTTACCGCTAAGGTAAGGTTGCTACGTTTTCTATACACCATACTTTAAATAAAAAATAGTTTTAATATTTATATACAAAAGTGATGTACGGAAATTCAGATTTATATAACAATGGATAAATATTTGAATTCGCTTATTTAATTCCTTTGTTTAAAGCCGTTTTAGACATTAAGTTCAATGGCATTTAAGGTGGAGAAAGTTAGAGTCGATTCCAGTATACTTTGTGTAGTAGTTTGCTGTTTTAATCTGATCTATTCCGCCCTTTCCCCCACCGATAGACACAGCACCCTATGATGTGATCAGGCCACAGTCCACTACTGTTAAATGGTAATCCCGTTAAAAATAATTTGCACATAAAAATATTAGAGGTGTGAAACCCGAGACTTGAACCAGCTGCCCTTCCCACTTATCAAGCGAATGTAATGCTATTACATTATACTTAATAATAAAATAAAAGAAATATTGAAGTATTTAAATTAAGCATTGACTATTCGTTATGTTTATTAGTTGCCTTATTCTTAAATATACAGACAGGGACAGACTTGTTTGTTTTCTAATAAAGATAAACCTGAGAAAAGCGAAGATGGGTCAATAGTTAGTTTACTAAAATTAAGTTAAAGTATCTTACGAAGTTATCTTATTTTTTGATATACATATATTATTAATTATTATATTTTTAATTTAATGTGTGAAAACAAGCGAATCGAGGCTAAACCACTAGTATATCAATAAAAATTGGCAACATTTTACAAAGCAAGTGAAATAAAGAATTTCCATTGCTTAAGCCTTAACAGTCATCGATGTGAAAGAGCTCAGTCTTTTATTTGCAGCTGCACTCGACGTAAGCTGAATGTGCCGATGCGCGGAAAAATAAGCATAGAAAATAGTGTGTATCGGGTGAAGGTGAATGAAAGGTATAAATATTTTAAGTAAGCGTAGTTCTGTTATACAAAATATGTATTAAAGTTTTAGATGTATTTTACTATTTATGCATGCTCGTTATAAATTAATGAGGCAGAGATGTCAAATGTTAACATCAAGCTTTCTTTTAAACAGATATTAAAATGTACAAATTTTACATATTTTATGAAAGATAAAAGATGAAATTTATAAAAAAACATAAAACAGATACGACTATCTTGTGATGGCGATTTTTTAAAATAATTAACACTATATTGAATTATTATTAAAGTAAAAAAAAAAACTAAATCGTTCGACGTGAAGTCACGTGCAATTACTAGTGTCTATCTACAATATTATATATTTTTTAATCCAGTTACATACTATATCTAACTAAGGGTTAAAATACCTACCTAATAATATTAATTTTAATAAGTACTTACGAGAATATAATTATTTTCTAAGGGTAATGATCTATGTTTAAACAATCAAAAATTAAACATCTTAAAATACTTTAAGCGCGAAAGTATTGTATTTTTGATTGTTATTGTTTCTTTTTTAACAAAAATGAACGCAATCAAAAGATGCACCGGAAATAACAGCAAAGTAATTAAAAAATATTCCAATTGTTCCTTGTATTAATTAGCAGAAATTGCGAAAACATTTTATTCGATACATTTAATAAAAACACGTATTTTTTACGTTGGTTAAGGACTACGGCCCGGAGTAACCTGTAGTAACAGAAGCTTGTGTAAGTTACACAGTGTAACCAATACGGTCAATCTCACTGAGAGTAACCATCGGTGATGGACACATTATAATATTTATATTAAGGTCCTTACATATTATGAAACTGTCCTATATTGACGAAAAAAAATGTGTGCGTGTACTAGTGTACAAATGTAAGAAGTGAAACTTCTTTATGACCTTATTTTTCGAAAAATGATCTTTTTGTAAATGCCTGAAATAAAAGTATTTGTTTTATTTACTTTTTATTTTATTTATTTGCACTAATACATTTCGAGGTAATCTATTTGGCTGTATGGGTGCGTACCTTCGGCTGAAAGATGGCGCGTAACGGAAAAATGTGACGGTCAATTTTTTTCCAACGCCGATAAAGAAGTTTCACTTCAAAAAAGCAAAGCGAAAATAATATATATTTAATTAATTTAAGTGCTGCACCATTTCTTGATAAAAATATATGGAAGGGAGAATTACTCGTACCCGAAATTGAACTTTTTTTTAGCAAGAAATTGTCCAAATCCGGAAAAGATCTAGGTCTTATGTATGGGAATATACACTCTAATCTTAGCTCCTCTTTATTGGCGACCGTCTGTTGTAAAGTATTTGGTCTAGTGTTATCCTGAAGCAGCTGTAAGCTACACAATTGGCCAGTCTTAGTTGTTTTTCCACCATAGGGCTTAAAGTCAGCAGATGCCCAGACTTGTTAACACCAACATCCGGTCTCGGGACTGCTATCGAGTTTTGCTGAGTGCAGTAACCATTGCTATTTTAACCCGTTCCGCGACTCAAACAAAGATCTATTCAGTCTGGAGCCTAACATGCTTGCCACTAATTCAACGCGAAAGTCAATATAGTAACTATCAAAGTGATAAAATATTTGAAAAAATCTATAAAAAATAACATATTTTTATTTTAAAGACTTACCTTCATTCATTTTCACTCACAACTCTGACTTCGTTTATTTTTTTGTAATCATAAAGTTAAAAATAACAAAAGCATTTAGTTAGCAAATAAAACGAATGAAAAATTACTTATGGTCTACAATAATTACAGTGTTTCCGGTCCAATATTTACCTGTAATTTTATTACTCAGAAAAGCCGGTACTTTCCGTGAATTATGTTCAGTCGGCTACCTGATATGACCGCACGAAGCACCGGTACTATAAATATTAAAATTTATTAGGACTAGAACTGTAATTCTACTATAAATATAGAGAGAAGTGAAAAACTTATCTATTTTTTACTCTTCTATTTCTTCTACCTATCTTTTAACCAAGTTTTAATCTGATAACTAATCTGTTTAAAAAGGAATAAGCATTAGGTTATAGATTTAACTCCTTTATCAGTTTCCAATTTGAACAATTTGCGAAGTTTCGCTCTCCGATATTACTTTTATCGGAGAAGATAAGATGTTACCAAAATATCGTTAGTAGGTACGTCATTATAAATTAGGTTTTGGAAAATTTCCCTTACAAAATGTATTTCGCCTTCAACAAAGTTTATTGTGTTTCACGCATGAGTTCAGGAGTTTAAGACTTGCTTTACCCGTGACTATGTTAGTTTTATAGGATGTAAAGCACTTGCTTCTTAGAGTTTAAAATACTTAGCCTAACTTATAACGGAGTACTCTGTGAGCGTAACTTAACCATACCATTTAATATGCAAATAATAAAACTGTAGCCCAGTGCTTACGCCCTCTTTTTTAAAACTAAGTGAAACGAGTTAAAACCCATTTATAAAGTAATACGAGTATGCCTATTGCCTAGGTAGACCTATACTTAAAATGGTGGTGGGCCTAATAACAGACCATTCTTATCTCAACAAACATATTTTCAATCTACAAAAAAAAACTAAATTAAAAGTTTTAGTCTTTCCCGTGACTATGATTGCTATTAAAGCATTTGAAACATCGGGGACCAAAATACCTGTTTAAATTGTTAAATGGAATGTGAATGGACTCCTGACGAGTCCCAAAAATCTTTCATTATCTTGAAAATATCAAAATTAATATGCGAACGTTCAGGCCAATCGAGAATAATTCACTAAATTAGTTTTTTTTATTTAACTGACCGAACCGACCGAACTAACTATTAGTTACCTACATGAAAAGACAAGACCTTTACTGAATGGTCAATATTCCTATCCTTATGGCTCGATAACAACTTTGTTTAAGGTAAGGCTTATTTCTCTGATCCTCCATTTTCCGTTGTTCATCTATTACAAAAAGCAAAGCACATTTGTTGGCCGCAAATTGACTTCCCTACTCTAAATTGAGTCGGACTTGAGCAGATTACATGGTGAAATTTGTTGCGAAAAAACCGCTTTTCAATTTGATGCATTGACCGAATTTTTTCTACAACGTTTCATTTGCGGAAACATTTGCGGAAAGTCATGTATAACTTTGTGATGGGTTAATTTTTTGTTAGATACTTGAATATAGATATGTTGTATGTAAATAATAGCAAATTAGTTAAATATGTTTACGTACTAATATCGTAAATACAAATGTATTTATGTTGGTTTGTTGTTATGCAGGCAAAATAGGGTTTTATTGGGGATGAATTATAAACTAAATGAAAAAAATTTAACTTTATACATCAATGTATATACATATATATACACTATACAAATAACTATGTAGCAATTAATACTCAGGAAATACGTCAGCGACTAGGGCGAGCCTTCCGCTTAGACCTGCAATTTCCATATATACTCGTATTTATCTAGAATTGAAATCCTAAATTGCCTTTCGTTTATTTGCCCGTCATTCTATTGCAGCTAAAAAGTTCATCTTTTATTTTCTAATAGCCTGTGAAACTTAGATATTATATAAGATTAAGAGTAGATTTTATAATCGTGAGATGTTTTCGTTGAATTGTAAGCATTTTCTGCGATAAAAAAGCTCCAAAAGCACAATTATTTTTATTATGGAAATATGTAAAACAAGTTGTTGAAACAGAATAAAAAGAAGCCTGAATTTCTTCATAACTATCTCTAATTTTAGAAAAAGATTTTTAAAATTCTATGGTTACATTTTATGTACCATATAATAAAATGTTAACACTGGATAAAATTTTATATTTGCTCTTTATGCTGCAGTAAAAATGAAGAGCTTTTCTTCTATTAAACGATTTGGCACATTGTAATATTAGTGGTATTTTCTGTTACTTTGTTGTTCGTGCTGTTTAGAAAGTATTAAAAGGATTTTTCATTTCTAACATGATTAACACTTGTCATACGGTGAAGGAAAACATCGAAAACCTGCATGTCTGAGAGAACCTAGCCAGTTTTCGAAAGACATGTGAAGTCCACTAACCCGCACTTTGCCAGCGTGGTGGACTATGGCCTGAATTGAAGGGAGGCCTCCCTCGTATTGAAGGGAGGCCCAAAGGCTGAAAACAAAAGGATTTTGCTGCGATTTTCTTTTATATGCAAATATAATGTAGGCAACAATTTGAACGTACATTTTTTATTTTACTGCCTTTAATGTGTAGTGACTAGAATATAAGGTTCATTCAAAGTAATGTTTAAGATTCGGGTACAGACAATTACATCTTAACGGCGTTTACTGCCTTTGGCTGAAAAAGAGAAAATGTAGACAATTACTAAAATGAGGTCTAGAAGTGTTTTATATTATTATAGTAGTTCATTATATTAATATTAAACATTGAAATACAAGAACTGGACTAAAAATATATGAATGCACAATATCTCGTAGAAATTCTTTTAAACTTGTTCCATACAAATAATTTACAGCATCGCCATGGTCTTATAGATAAGCTTTTGATCTTGTAAATACTCGTATTTTAATACCATCTTTTCCATATAATTAAAAAAATATATTACGTGCTAGTTGTGTCCTCGACTTCGTTCGCGTGGAAGTTACTTATAACATTAGCTATCTGTGGGTGAAAGTCCCATCAAAATCGGTCCAGCTTTTTTAGAGATTAGTCGGAACAAACAGACAGACAGACAAACAAACAAAAATTAAAAAATATATATATTTTGATATATGTAAGTATCGTATATACTTTTATACGTATTTAGTAAAAATCCGTTAATTTGATACTCATTTTTCCAATGTATTCCAATTGATTGATACACCCCTCAGTCACGCCGAACGATATTACTCGTACTTCAAAATTTTATCTATAATTTCTTATTAATTTTTACATCATACCAACCCAAACTTAAGGAAACCAATTTGTCTCAACATGTTTGCACTACCTACAGAGTTTCAATTGAAATTCTATATTATTGGAAAAGGTGAATGTAAAGTCCCTTATTAGGGTGACGAGGGCTAACTTGTAATGGTAATATTGCGTGTGACAGTTTGTTTTGGGAATATTTTTGCCAATATACGAGTATGTTTAAAAATAGTTTTTTCGAAACAAATTGTATTTCTAAGGTTATTTAAACATAAGTATGATATTATATGAAGTACAGATTCTCGGTTGCATTCCTGGACCCAGATGTTTCTCTGTTTTACTTTTAATTAGTTACAGGAGTGTATGATGGATATTAATATTTTTTCCGTAATTCGCTCAGCGTTTTTTAGAAGAAATATGTGTTGCGCGAGTGGGCGTCCGTGTGTGTGTTACTTAGATATATAAATTATATAGTTATTTTATAGGCAAAAAAAAAGAACATATAATATTATGTTATAGAGCTATAGGGTTTACAAATTTTTCTTCTTTCCTTTAAAAATCACCGAAAATTCAAAATTGTTTGCGCAAATTGCGAATTTTAAACCGTTAAAAAATACGGCATTTTCTGAATCTGGCATTTCTTCACAAAATTCTACACGGCTTAATATTGCTTCAAAGGAAGTAGTATAAAAACGCTTTTTGGTAAAAGGAGATTAAAATTTTTGTTCAGATTGTAGTCGAAAACATTTTTAAACAAGGAACATATTTCAAGGCGTGTTTGGTAATAGAGGAAATCCATCTAGTTGCGATAAAAAAATATATTTATATTGTTCACCTATTTTATCACTTTAAATAATATTATAATAACAACAGTAAATTGTAAAATAACAAATATTTGCGTTGCGCTGTCTGAAACTTCTTAAATACTGTTGTCGTCCACTAGATGCTCCTGTTACGTACGTGGGTTACATTGGTTTACACTTTACAGATTAGGATTCAAAATGTGACTAAACAAGAAACTTTAATGACCTGTAATTATATCTAAGTTATTCTAAATATTATTTTTTTATCATTAGATACTTTTAATTTTTATATTTACTTAACAAACACGACCATCTGACACTTACCACATACATATAGTATTATGTAGTTTTTTATTTTACCTAAGATAAAGAAAGCATCATGCTATATTCCTTGCAGGGTAAGTAGAGAAAAAAAATGTTAAACACGATGACGCACACAACAATCTTCTTCACTTTTTCTATTGTTATCATTTTCTTCATATGCACTCATCAGGTAGTCCTTAGTCTTTTTGCTCGATGCTCTTTAAGTAGTAATACATAACTAGATCTTTAAAAGTCCTTAGAAGTCACCCTATTTCGCCTTTAATACGCTCTTCCACATTACCTATATTTTTAGGTCATTTTTTGTCCCTTAATTTAAACGTAATTTAAGTAAATCAATTTTATTATTGACCATTTCATTTGAATATGATGTATAGACAATTTCATTTCTTAGGGTTCGAGCATTGCTTCTGCCTTTTTAACTTGAAAGCATACCTTGCATTTATATTGCCTACTGAGTGTACTCTCCTAGCCGTAAGAGATGAACCGGTATAAATTTCAAATAGCCAAAACTGGTCGAAACGAAAATAGCGCCATTAACGGAGGGAAATGGGATTGTAACTGGATTGCATGTTCACGTATTAGACCTACGTGAGAGAAATTGAAATTTAACCATATTTTAGCACATACGTTTTTGAGTGTGGTTTCGTACGATATCTTAGTAACTGTAGACTTAAATTGGCTCCGCTCGGATTCATCCCTAGACACGATTTAACGGTTGGTTTAGATTTCTCAGAAATGAGATTCCTGCTGTAAAAATCCTATATGTTACCCGGATAACCAGCTATCATCATACTAGATCTATATATGTCCAGTATTCTTTATCGTCATAAGCAGATAGACAGCCAGATAAAAATTCTAAAAAGTATAGATTCTCCTCCCTCTATCTCGATAATAATGACTATTTCAATTAGATTTCCAAAAACATTTACCATATTCGACGTATAATTATGTTATATACTCGTATGTAATGTAATGTAGATATTACATTTATTTCCCTCTAATACAAAAGTTACTAAAGTTTATTAATGTTAAATTCATTAATTAAGCTATTATTAATTTAGCTAAATCAAGAATTCTTCTGCTACGAAATTTTGGTGGGATAGACGTTGAGCGTCTTCATGAAGACGCAGCTCAGATTGATTGGCTTGGAGCGATGAATGGCCTAACTATTGACGAACAAGTGATGGTTTTTAATTCCCTTCTTACTCAGCTGTATGACCGTCACGCCCCTATGCGTCCGGTTCGGATGAAGCATCTTCCTGCTCCCTGGTTAACCGATGAAATCAGAAGTTTACAGCACAAGAAGAATCAGGCTAAGATGAAATTCAGTGCGAACCCTAACGATAAAAACCGTCACAAGTACAAAAAAGCTCGCAATCTATGCAATAGGGTGTGTAGAGATAATCAACGACGCCATATCCATAATTCCGTGGTTGAGGAGAATGACTCATCCAAAGTTTGGAATTTTCTTAAGACCATAGGAGTAGGAAAAGCTCTCAGCATCGTAAATCCTCTAAATACTAATTTAAACGAGCTTAATAAGCAATTCTCCTCTTCTAGTGCCATTGATGAGGCTACTAAGTTAACAACTATTAGTCAACTTTCAGCTACATCCTCTCCTAATAATAGTCAGCGATTTTTCTTTAGTCAATTTACAGATAGTGATGTTAAGAAGAATATTCTCGCCATCAAGTCTGATGCAGTCGGTGCTGACTGTATTAGTCGTAAAATGATTATTCCAATCCTTGATATCCTAGCTCCCGTCATAACTCACATCCTCAATTACTCCATTGATGCTAATGTATTTCCTTCTGCGTGGAAAGACGCTCAAATCATACCGCTGCCTAAAAAGTCCAATCCTGCTGCTTATAGTGATTATCGTCCTATCTCAATCCTTCCTTTCTTATCCAAAGTCCTTGAGCGTCTTGTGAAGAGCCAACTAACCCAATTCCTTTGTATTCAAAATCTTCACAATCCTCTGCAATCTGGCTTCCGTCCTGGTCATAGTACGACTACTGCATTAGCTAAGATTACTGAAGATATCCGCGAGGGTATGGATGCGCAGAAAGTTACCATATTAGCATTGTTAGACTATAGCAATGCGTTTGGCACGGTAGATTTCGATATTCTGCTTGCTTCCTTAGGTTCTCTTAACATATCTCCTGATGTAATTGACTGGTTTCGTAGTTACCTGTGTGAACGCCGTCAGCGTATACGTGTCCAAGATGCGTATTCGGACTGGCTACCAGTCAAGACTGGTGTTCCGCAGGGTGGCGTGTTGTCTCCTCTTTTATTTTCAATCTTTATTAGCAATATCTGTCAACATATCTCTTCTCTCTACCACCTCTATGCAGATGATCTGCAAATTTATCGTCAGTCCAAAATTACTGAATTACCCACAGCTATAGATGACATCAATGAAAACCTGTCTAAAATTACAATTTGGAGCGACTCGTTTGGACTGAAATTAAACCCATCTAAAACCCAAGTAATAATTATCGGCAGTTCTAAACTCATTTCTAAAATTAACTATATTACTCTGCCTCCTATAGTTTTAAACGGCGTGATTATACCATTCAGCAAAACAGTTAAAAATTTAGGCATTCTTATGGACCAAAATATGTCATGGGTTCCGCAGGTGAGTGAGGTGAGTAGGAAGATGTTTTCATCGGTTGCATCCCTTCGGCGTTTGCGTAACTTTTTACCTATTTCCACCAAAGTTTTGCTAGCACAATCACTCCTGTTACCAATTCTTGACTATGCTGATATTTGTTACCTTGATATTACTGAGGAGCAATTAAATAAACTTGAGCGGCTTCAAAACCTTTGTATTCGGTTTATATTTGGGTTACGCAAATATGACCATGTTTCTGATTTTCGTAAAAAGCTCAAGTGGCTCCCTGTCCGCCTTCGCAGAAATACTCATATTCTTCACCTTCTTTACTGTGTTCTGTTCGATCCATGTACCCCACCTTACCTCAAAGAGCGCTTTTCATTCCTCGGCCACTCACATTCTCGCTTACTTCGCTCAAATCATAACTTAATTCTAAAAATTCCTTCTCACTCTTCCTCCTTCTATAGTAACTCCTTTTCTGTCACTGCTCCTCGTCTTTGGAACTCCCTTCCCCAAAATATCCGGAATGCAAAATCGCTATTTGTTTTTAAAAAACTTTTAAAGGACTACTTTTTTACGCTATAACTATTCCCTGTCATATATCATTTTACTTTTATGCTTCTTATATCTTAATCTTTTTAATTATAATAAGTATTTGTAAGACTTGCCTTTTATATTGCTACACTTATTACATAGTTATATTTAATTGTTTTAGTTTAAAACCTCATCATAATTTATACAGCTATTTTGTACACTTTAATTAGGTAAATATATATTATATGTATTAATGTATTATTTATTAGTTTATAAGCATTTTATTTATTTATTATTATTATATTTATATTATATTTAATATTAAATGTATATTTATATAATATTAGTATATGTAAGCATATAGATTAATATACTCTTTTTTTTATCTCCCATTTAAATTGCGCCCCTTCTATCTCAGTACTATTTCCTACACCTTAAGGTTGCCTGGAAGAGATCGCTCTTTTAGCGATAAGGCCGCCTCTTGTGCATTCCAATATGTTTTGTATTATGTATCTCTTCCTTACTGGGTGTACAATAAAGAATATTATTATTATTATTATTATAATTATATTCTCATATTGTTTCTCCTGTCTCAGTGAATTAGGTATCCCTATTCCAATTGCGCTCTTGATGTACCCTACAAATTGCGTAATAGTCAATATTGCAACAATAATAGCATTGTGTATGCAAATGGCTCATTGATTGAATAACTAGCACATACGTCCCTAGATCTAGAGGTCCAAGATTAGAATCCTTATTACGTCTAAGTTGAGTTGAGAACTTAAGTTTTGCTATAATACTTCCTTAGGTTAAATTAACCATGTAAAGCCGTGGCTTAATCTCTGACAGATTGTGATAAAAAAATTCTAAACTTTTTCATTTGTTATGTACTTAATAACAATATTAATTCTAAAGAGGTAAAGAAAACAATTGTCTAAAAAAACGAATGTAAAGTAGCAGAGACGAATTTGAATATTGATAAAAAACTTCGTACGCTAAAATTTATTTCACTAGTAAGTACTTCCGGTAATATTTTATGCAGCTAGAGTCTGAGGAAAGTGAAGGCACGCCGTCACTAACGAGATCATATAAATAACATCAACCCATATAAATAAGTTCCTATAAAAAATTTTCTAATACTATTTGTTCTTATTTATTTTGACTTTTTACTAATTTTTTTATGATGATATCCGCCATCGTGGCCGTAATTAATAGTTTCGGAGGCCACACATACACTAAGACTGTAGCACACAAACGTACTCTAAAATTACGAGGGATGATTAATTTGACACGACTAGGTCAGGTTCAGGTCAGGTTTCAGATCAGGTACAGATCGGTGGTTTTTTCGAGGTATGGAGATCAAACACCTCAAACTGCCTAACTCTGAACCCGGCTGCGGTTGTTTAGACTTTCTTTAACAGAAAGACTTAATATTGAACAACTAAATATGGCCCGACTCGGTACGCAAATCAAGGCCTACGCACAAGGATGTGCTACCGTATATGCTAGCTACTACACCGCAGTGATAGTAATTATATATTGGGTATGAGTATACACTATAAAAGTACAAATGTACAAGTACAAAATAAAATGTGAATAAAAGCAGCCTAAATAACAACGGGTGCTTAATTTTAAACGAAAATATGTCTAGAAAGATAAAATTAATAAAAATAATATAAAACAAATCCCTTAGAACATCCCCAAAACATGTTTTTAACTTGAACAAACCCCAACTATAGAAAATGCCAAACTGCCTAACAAAACTGCCGAAATGAATTGGGCCCAATTACAACCTGTAATGTCGTTTTATTGAAATATCTCGTTTAAATGTCAATCTTATTATCAAGGAATAGAGTGTATTTTTCTTTATGTCTAGATGGCGTTTCCATGCTATGGTCGTCACGTCATAGTCTTTTTCGTCGTATTCTGGATTGTGACGAATTGTGAAAGGTGTCAGTTAGTGTGTCGTGCTAACTTTGTTATCCAAACATCGTCGGTTTTGGGACGCACGCGGATATTTGGCTTTAAAGTCAAAAATTTATCTTTTTTCAAAGCGTTTAAATAAAGTAAATATATTTCAAAGTTGTTTCATTATTTGGACTAAATCTATAATAAAATTCTAACTTATGTACAGATTCGACATTGAGTATTTTTTTAAATTCTTATTAGAATAGTAATTATTATCGATACAGAGGCCGAATCTATAGTTTGAAAATTTTTGTCTGTCTGTGTGTTTGTGACCGCATCACGAGAACACCACTAGACAGATTTTAATGAAATTTGGTACGATGATATCTGGTTGTCCGGGTCAGAGTATAGGATACTTTTTACTGCTGAAACCAAAAAATACTGGCTGTAAAACATCACACTGTATGTGAAATATAAGAATTTAATTTCATTAAAACGCAAGCAGAGCCGCGGGAAATGCTAGTTTGATATATAGTCTTATACTTGTAAACTTATAATCTCAAAATATGTAAACCTATTTAATGAACAACTCTCTAATAAAATAAACTAGAAATAAATTGATTATATTTCAGTCTCATTTAACATCACACTTTAGAACATAGGACTTTTTCTATAGTAGACGTAGACCATAGTAGACCTAGTGTGAGATTTTCTATAATTCGTTTGGTTTTCTTAGATATGAAGACTTTATAAGTGAATAAATAATCATATTGTTCACGACAATAATTGAAACTCATATTGTAAATAAATAAATAAATAAATATAAATATGTTGGGACGTTATTACAACAGCGCCATCTGGTTCCGTGGTAAGCTACGAGGCTTGTATTACGGGTACCAGATAGTTGATATACTACACGTATACATTTTAAATACATACATAATATTATAAATGTAAACACCCATGACTGGAGTACAAACATTCGTGCTCAACAAATGAATGCCCCCAGCGGGACTCGAACCCGCGACCGCTGGCGCAGAAAGTAGGGTCACTACCAACTGAGCCAAACGTGTCGTCTAGTAGCATTTGAGGTTGATTTTGTCGTATGTACACGTTACGTTTCGTATTTTACCTCAGTTTGCCTACTTTAATACTGTTCAAGACATTATAAAACAAAATACGTACAGTGGAAAAAATTATCGACCTAGTTTAAAGATAAATTTCATGTAATATTTCTTCGTCACAGTAAAAAATACTACAAATTAACTGAAACGTGAAAAGTTTCTTTTCTGAAATAGATCACGTTAAATTCGTAACGACTCACAGTTTTCTCCGACACATTTAGAAGTTTTACGCATTCGTTAGCGAGTGCTTTTAGTTACATTTTCGCAGTTTGTTTCAATAGTAGGGGTAATGGTATTTAAGACTAAACGCATCTAATACATCAGCGATTTACTTAACAGCCTGGTATTAGTCTTCGTAAAGAAAGTCTCGTTTAGAGGAGGTATTTACGCCGACTATTTTTCTTCAAGCATTTTGGAGTAATCTAAATGATATGTGTAAGTGAATTCATATATTTTATTATTATTTCCATTAAGACGCGATGGGCTCATTTTGATGTCACTTTAACAAAAAGAGAGTAGAATTATAAAAATAGACTTGTGTATATGATTCTTCTAACTCGATACCTCCACGCGTTCCCGAGATAAAGGGTCTTAACATTTACATGCGCTTTTGAATTGTTGCGTGCCCGAGATAAAGGGTTTTAAGTTTTAACATATACATGCGTTTTTGAATTGTCAATTTTTATATTTAATTTAAGTCCGTGACGGAGCTACACCGGCTCGGAAGGCAATTCCGATGAGGAGAGCTGATGAAAAACTTAACAGTTTTTTTTATAATCAATTATTTGCATTGCTAGAATTTTTATATAAGTAAATTAAAGTATAACTATAAACCTTAATGATTTAAATAGGTATTTTTATTAGAAAATGGTTAGATATCATGAAAGACACTCCTATAGTATGCATATATATAGATGTATGTTTTAGGATCAGTTATACAAAGTTAGCTCGACAGTCCGCTAAGTACGGAAGTTCTATTGTGGGAAGCTGAGAACAACTAGTTTGTAATCTAACATTGCTATATGATTAATATAACGTACTACCGACTCTCCCTAGTTCATACATTTCTCACAAATTAAACATTTTCCGCATCAAAAAGTATCCTATACGTACCCGGACAACCGTCTAGCTATTGTCATACCGAGTTTCATCAAAATCTGTCAGTGGTTTTGTCGTGTTGCGTTTTTTTAAACGTTTCAACCTTCAATGCATATGTTTGGCATTAAGAGGGGCGTAGATTTTAATCTAAATGTTTAAAAAATAATAATATGTACTCGTACATATACGTACATACGTCTATTGTGGTGCAAATTAGATTTCAAACAAATAGTAAAATTTATAAAAATATAATTGTAATTCTACTTTTATATTTTTTTCCGCTTAAAGATAAAATAATCAAACATTATAGAAACCAATTCATTCTATATCTAGTATATCAATTTACTTCACAAGCTTTTTTGAATTTACTAACTTATTTCATACAACCCGGCCCGCTTCGCTGTTCGTAAGTTAAAATAAATAAAACGGGTTTTCTAATTTGCTTGTAAACCTCAATGTATTATTTCAGCGCAGCGTGTGCTTGTTTTTGATTAACTAGAAGTGCAATTATTATTATTAGTGATGTTATTGAGATTGTGTTTATATTTAATTATTATTTAACTAACGCGAACGAAGCCGCGGGTTCCGCTACTTAAAATAAATAAAATGTCTATACTATATATATAGCCTAAGTTACTCCTTATAACATTAGCTATTCGCGAGGAAAAGTCCCGTCACAATCGGTCAAGCCATTTCAGAGATTATCCGGAACAAACAGACAAACAGACAAAAATTTTAAAAATAGATCTTTCGATATGAGTACCGTATATATACTTTCGTACGCATTTAGTGAAAAGCTGTTAATTTGAAATTAAAAACAGACACTTCAGTTTTATTTACCGACAGATAACGTAGTTTCCTTTGAACATTTACATTTTTAAATAGATATAAAAATTATTACCAATAATAACTAGTAATTTTAAATAAAATTAAGTTATTTATTTATCTATTGAAATACTCGTAATATAAAAGCGAAAGGTCACTTACTTATCACGAAATATCGAAAACCGCTTGATATATAAAGCAAAAATTTTGCAGGGAGGTACTTTATAGTCAGTAGACGTCCGCTAAGAATGGATTTTGCGACAGGGCCGTATTAAGGATACTGAGAAATATTTAACCATATACTAAGAAACAAAGGAAACACAAGTAGTTACTTCGTTGACCGTTTATTGCCGACTCCTCGTACAAGTTGAAATATCCCCTATATAACCAGGCAGGTTTCCTCACGATGTTTTCGAGTTGGCGAGACCTGGATTTGACCGCTCATCAGTCGGTTATTCAAGCGAGCGCGTTACCGTTGGGCTACCCCTACCGCATATGTGTATACTTGATTTTTTTTACTTTTCACTGCATTTCAATATCCCTAACAAATAAGATTTTAAGCAGAGCTTTAAACTTAAACTTGATTTTGCCTTAATTACTATTTCAAGAGAACGCAAGTTCGTTACACGTGTAAAAGCATTTTCTAACAAGATTTAAAACGAAAATGCAGAATTCCTTTACAATATTTTGTTGAAGTGATTTTACTTAAGCGCTATATTAAAGTATAATTTTAAGTTAGCGTTAAACTTAGTTAATAATAAATACAATATAATACTCTCAGTATTTTGTTGTATATAATAGTACAGAAAAAGCAAATATTTATATTTAAAAATGAAACAAAATAAAAACTAAAATAATCTTTACAGACGGACGGGAGATTCGTCGAAATCTGATTTAAGATTCTTTGTTTACTTTCTATCATAGAGAATCATATCAGGAAAGGTTAGGTTAGGTTAGGTTAGGTTAGAGAGAGTCGATGTGCTTTTTTTTAAATTATTAAAGTTTAAAATAATTAACTTTAAATAATTTGAGTTAAATCAATAATTTCTTAACATAATGTGGTTTATAACATAAGTAATTCTATAATTCAATTCAATAAAATAAAACAAACAACAATGGGCACAATATCTCAGTATTTAAGTGAAGAGTTGAGTATCATACAGCCGCAATATCGGACCTTGGTTTCTATAACATTACAATGCCATTAAAGTAACTGGATACCAAGTTTCTAATTGATTAAAGCTGTGGGTTCAATGTTCATATCTTTTTATCGTTTAGAAAAGAGCTGATAACCTGCAAACGGTTTAAGTCAATGCTCGAATTTAAAGTCAAGAGTACCTACTCTTGACTAAGTCGCCTTTCAACGAAATAAAAGCTCTTCATCCGTTTGGGCGCTATGATGCCCCAAACACAGACACACAGAAAAACTAATAAATGTATATTATGTTGGAAACACTATTACACACAACCATCTTTTTCCATAGTTACCTAAGAGGCTTGTGTTACGAATACCAGATGGTTGATACACTACACGTATGAGTATATAACTTTAAATAGGTACATACTTAATACAAATTAAAGCCCAAGTTTGGAGTACAAACATTCGTACTCAACAAATGACTGTCCAGAACTCGCGACCAGCAATTAATATAGGGTTGTCGAACAAATTATTACTTCTTCTTGCATCGAAAGTCAAAATAACAGTTTGATACTAATTGGCTATCAAAAACCATTCATATTATTTAAATTATGTTCAGTGTTTGTTTCAAATTGATCTCAAATACCAATTTCAAACTAATCTTTCATCAATCTACGTTAGTGTAACGTTGTGTGATATCGCATGAGGTTTCTAAGACAGGCTTGCAGTGAGCGCCTATATCAATGCAGAATGTAAACAGGAGATTTACCGATCAAAAGTGGACGGTAGAACGTAACTATGTTAGAGGCTTCTTGTTTAGTGATTGAAATATAACTTCATCGATAAAAAAAGTATTATGATTTACACTTACCACATTATATTGTACTCTTTAGTACGGTTTATAAATGATTTTATTTTCTTTACATACATCGTCATGTCATCGTTAAAGTATTAGTAAGTTTGTAAAAATTTAAGTTTTATTTTAAGAAATATTCAAAGCAAAGAATAAAACTTGAGTGATCAAACACCGTAATGTTTTCTAGCTTAGTCAATGCAAATAACATCACTTTTGATTATCCTCAAACGACTAAAATTATATTAAGCAAAAGCCTACTACAGAAAAAATTGTTAATAATACCAATTTTAATGGGGAACGGTTTCGAAGTTAAAACACTATGATATGATTTGGAACTTTAACAAGCTATGACCCTGTCTGGATCTTACGCGTAGGTATTTAGGCTATCACTACATATAAACCAACAAATATATCAAAATAATCGTAATAAAAATAAGTAGACCTAGTAAATATAAATGTTTCAACATACATATGTGCCGCATTAATTAATTTTAACTTCGCCGCTCATTATTTATTTAACTATAATTTTATAACACCTTTGAGTTGGTTTGGTAAAGACAAAAAAATGGAAAGTATTAAATTTATGTAGTAAATGTTATAGCATTGGAGCCCATTTTTAATAAAACCTATTCCAAAATTCAATTGTTACAAAAAGTAATTTTGTAAATAAATACAATTTTGTAAGTCTTACAAGTAAAAATCGATTGAAGAAATTATTAGTTTATTCTCAATTCATATAAATCACAAACCAAGACTATAATCCTGGAAGCATTAAAGATGATATCGACAGCAAATTTGAGACAACCTCATTTCCATACCTTTTTAGGGCATATTTTAAGACGAAAATAACTTGGTACGTAGTATAATAAAATCGATCAGTGACGCACTGCGTTTACATTTAAGCGAAGTGGCAAGATAAGGATCTGTCCCCACTTTGCTGAAAGTTTTATAAGATTTTTATAATATTGAGAAAAAAATCGACTATATTAAAGCAGAGCGATAACCAATTGGTGATTTTTTTTAATATTAAACATTAATTATGCCGCATCAGAAGCCTCAAATTTAACTTTTTTTATATTGTTGGGGATTCCCATTTCCCTCTCAGTGTAATTGCTGTGACTCTCTAGTCAATTGAGCTAAAACTCATAGCGTGACCTAACTCCTTCAGTAGTTTTTGCGTGAAAGAGTAATAAACATTAACACATCCATTCTTTTTGCACTTGTAATATAATAGTAAGATAGAACTAAATAAAAAAAATAAAAATATAATTTTCGACCCGCAGAGTTTCTTTCACCAGTTCTTCTGAGGATTGACGTTTTACGACCACTTTGACTTTCCAAACTGTAAATAAATTCATAAAATTCGATAAAAAATGATAATGTTCTCCGACCGATTCCGGCCATGGCGGCCAATCTCGTTGAGACGAGCCAACTACGCAGGAGATATTTATTATAGTGCACAAGTGCACTCTTTCTATCACTCTCATACTCCGGGTGGGATGACTACTCAACACGACCAGTGAGAGCTAAGGCACAGGACCGACGGCTTTACGTGCTCTGCCTCGGCACGGGGCTGACACACCGCCAACTTCCCAACTCCGGGCTGTTACTGAGGCTCACTAAACAGAAAGATTCAACAACTAAATTTTAGCCCGACCCGGGACTCGAATCCAAGACCTCTCGTTGCAGTTCAAATAAAAAGTAATAAGTTAATTCTAAATAAAAAGTATTAATTTTGAATTATCGATACTTCAATATTGACTGAGGCACATCACTATAACACTACGTTGGCGTAGGTAACAATTTCGTCTAGTCCCCTTTTCTGATATTGGCCTCAAAGGAGCTATCTAGCTGTTCTATTTTATTATTAATTTACGTATTTCACATTTTTTCATTACATAGAAGCACGATTTTTTTAACAGATTACAGTAGCTTTAAAAAAAACAAAGTAATTTTATTAATTAGGTTAAAGGATAATATTATGATGTGTATATTTATTACTATTATCTCTAAACGGTTATTTTACGTTTATAAATTTTGAGATTATACTAGTCCTTTACACGTAGCAGGTTAATTGGTCGGTAGGTTAAGTCGAAATTATAATGATATTTTATGATTAAACGCGATTATGCGTAAGTGATAGACGTTTTCAAGGACTTATAAATTTTTCTTAGGCAATATTAGTTTAAAGTACACTTACGAGTACTAACATATCATCCATAAGTGTATGCGTAACCTAGATTTTGCTTCTCTTAGATCAACATTAATCTCACGACCAGACATAGACTAACTACTTCACATGCTTCTTTAATATGGTATAGAAAAATCTTAAATAAAAATGCTAATAACCCTTTTCACATAACTTGGGAGTTGAATCCTAGACCGAACGAAGATATTGCGTAAAAAATTGTGAAGTCTGTCAAAAATCACTCAGAAACTCTATCCAAGCGGAGTTAGTTATACGAGTGTACTTGATACTTATACCATTAGCTAATCGATAGCATCTTCAAATAAAAGATGAAAGGCTTTTTCATAAATTTCTTCTTCGAGTAAATGAACCATCTTAAGTCTGAGTTTGTATCAGCATTTAGGCTTTGATAGGATTACATAAATGGCCGGTAAAACTTATTCGAATAGTCTCTTAGAATGTTATAATAAATTGCTGAATTCATCTTAATATAATCTTGTTGAAGTTGTCAATTTTATATGTTTGTAATTTTCTATTGTTAAAATAGAAATACCTTTTATTTTGTGTAATGTATGAATGTATGGATATATTTATGTACATATCCATATACCTATAGTTAAATAAATAATTAATAAAATATATTGGGATAATAACTCAGCACCGCCATGTTCAACGATAAGCTACGAGGCTTTTGTTATGGAGATCTGATAGTTGAAACACTACACGCTGGCACAATAAGTAGGGTTATTACAAACTGAGCCAATCGTCAAGTCCTACCTAAGTACCTAATATACATGTATATTATTATATATTTTATATATGTGTATAAATGTATATGCGTATATGCGTTTTGTCTTGTATATATTTTCTTTGTATAATAATACACTTTTCCATATCATAACGTATGATATTATGAGTCAAAATCGTTTCCCGCTATCTGTGTGATTGGAATTTGGATCTTTAAACTACACAACTGATTTTAATGCGGTTTTTATAATCAGACTGAGTGATTGAAGAGGAATATTTATATTCAAAGGCAGTGGTAGCCCAGCGGTAACGCGTTGCTTGTATAACCGAGTGACGCGGGTTCAAATCCGGGTCTCGCACCTCTGATATTTTCATGTGCGAATCATTTCTATCATGATTACCACTTGTCTTACGGTGAAGGAAAACATCGTGAGGAAACCTGCATGTCTGAGAAAACCTAGCAAGTTTTCGTAAGACATGTGAAGTCCGCCAGCACGCACTTGGCCAGCGCGGTAGACTAAGGCCTGATCCCCCTCGTACTGAGGGAGGCCTAAGCCCAGCAGTGGGACGTTAAAAAGGGCTGATGATGATTTATATTCATAATACATGAATATTATAGTGAAAACCGAGAAAAATCTCATCTCAAAAATATATTATACTGATCGCTAAAACATTTCTAGTAACTATAATTTATTTTCATGTTTTCATTTATAAATAACAAAGTGCCGCTATATTTTTTAAAGTCAATAATATTAAACAACTGTTAGTAATTACTTTAAATTAAAATTATACAAACAATAATGTACACGAACGTGTACTGATTTTGCCAACATTCACCTGAAAACTAACAAAAACTTAATTATTGTTTGTCTATTTTACTCCAAATGTACGCAAATAACATGAAATAAAGTTAACTAAAAGTTTATTCGAAACATAAGTTCAATTTAACAATTTCATTATAATTTATAGAGTAATCACTATAATATTACACAAGCGAACGCCCGCGACTTCGCCCGCATGCATTTTTTCTGAATAAAAGTTATACGCCATGTTCTACTTTAGAATATAATTAATTATTCTGTCTGTGCGCCAAATTTCATGTAAATCGGCACAACTGTTCTGGCATTATTGAGTAACAAACATCCATCCAAGAAATATATATAAAAATATATATAATAGGTTAAGGGCACACACTTATTATAAAATAACGAAAATCGCTTAACGTTTAAAGATGAAATTTGTCAGGGAGGTACTTTATAGTTATAGACGTCCGCTAAGAACGGATTTTGTAACGGGACCCAATTAAGGATATAGGCGATCCCAAGCGAAGCGAGGGTGAGTCGCTTGTAACATTATAAATATTAGTTTTAAAAAAAAGACTAATTAAACAATATGTGTATATTTATAACAAAATAGCCTTTGACAGTTAATTTCATTTACGAATATTATAAAAGTTAGTCCGTTTACGTTTAAATCCAAACATCATACCGTCAAGATATTCAATACTCATAAACCTCACTTAATCGAGTTGTAGGTTAATAGGAGGCTGGCTTAATAGGTTGTGCGATGTCTTAATTGGAAATGTAGAGATTCGTTGATGATTAATTTACATTGAGAGATTAGTGGAATGTAGATCTAATAGGTCTTATAGATTACTGGCAAATCCCGCAGTTCCGCCCGCGTTGGTATAAGGATGAACATTTAGGTTTGTAAGTATTATCTATTTGATTCCAAATCATAAAAAAATAAAAATTGGCCTTAAAATAAAAAAAGTAAAAATCTGGAGAGGGCCACCCTTATCACCTAGGGAAATAAATAATAGCCTATGACCTAATCTCAGACTCACCAAGTATACACATAAAATACATGAAAATCGGTCATTTTCATGTATTCCAGTCATTTCGGAGGAGTTCGATAACGAACACTGTGACACGAGATTTTATATATTAGAAGAAAAAGATTGTATGGTATGGTATGGTGCATTAGATGTTTACTTAATAATTAGTGTATCTTATAGTTTGTTGATCATATGTTGTCGCGGGTTTGACTTCGGACGGGGTATTTATATTAAAATCTATTATGTTAATATTCATATTATATTGACTATCGGATTTGAACCCGCATAACTAGCGAGGGCGCTACAAATGGGCTTCAACTGTCTTTATTTAGTTTAATATGTATATACGTATAATTCAAAGTACAATCTGATCTTGAAAAATAACCTATTACAAGAACAGTTCATTATAGAATATTAAGTATTAGAATGAGTTAAACGATCATTAAAATTCCAATTTTACTTAAACTTTCTTAATTAACTTATATAAACTATACTTCTAGAATCCAATGAATAGAATGTAAAGCATACTTATAAGAACAAAGTCGTTCAAACTTGTTCAAACTGTCAGAATTTGTAAGATTGGTAAATCGTAGATTTTTAGTGTTAGAAGCATAATACGAGGTTGAAGTCTTCTTAAGACTTCAAAATTAAAAATCGAATGTATTAAATCCATTAGAGCTACGTCTGCATATTATAATCATACGAAATTATGATAATGGGTAACATCAGAAATTGAATAGTATTTAGGATCCATTTTTTTGGTCCTCAAAATTTTTTAAGAACTATGTTCATCATTTTAACACGCGGCGAATTTTTGTCAGAATTATTAGAGCCATTTCCGAGATACACGAAATAAATCTATACCTATACAATTAATTATTAAGTTAAGTTTACTATTAAGTTGCTCATTTAATATTATATTGAGATAATGTAATGTAAGCTTCAAGATGTAAATTTTAATTGTAGTTTTGACAGTCCGCAACTTTCACGGGTTCTATGTTATTTATAATTAAACGATACCAGCTATCGAGTTATACAGACACTGTCAAGTAACTTTCGAACTATTAGTAATTTAATTGGAGCATAACGGAATATTCAACGCAGTCTGAATTAGTATAAGTTTCAGAAAGGGATTTTGGTGTCTCTATGGCATACTTCGTTGATGATTCGGATTTCTAAGAGTAAAGTGTTATAATGAAGTGGTTTTCTAAGATAACCTAAAGCGTCATTAATTCTTAGATAAAGCGTCCATTTGTAGGGATTCAGATTGATACATAAAATGTCTAGGGACACGACCTAACTGCGTTTAGAAGCGCTCCTGACTTTTAAGATTAACATCTAACGGTCTTAAGTCCTTCTTCGTCGTCTTCTACCTTACACTCCATTGCGGGACAAATTCAGAAATAAGCAATCAGTTGTAGATTAACCTTACTTTATTTTTATTGTTATTTGTATTATTTAACAGCTCATAATTTTTGACCAAAAATAACATAAGTGTTTGAAGATATTACAAAAATCGGGCTCGGATTAAAAATGTAAACGTTAAGTGCAACATGCAATTTAATAACAATACAACAAAATTTAACTAAAACTTAAAAAGCATAGAACATCTTTCATACAACCATATTTTCCGAGGAAACTATGAGAAATTCGACTTCCTGAAATTAATTTGCTGTTTCTTTTGTGTACCGCTTTCTATTCGTCGATACTTGACTGTGAATAAAGCACGCCCAGGAGTCAAGTATGCCTTTCATTGAATCAATGTTGTTGGATCTCAGAATATTAAAATTAGACAAAAACTGCTATTTATATGATATTATGAAAAAGAAATGGTTTTAAAATATGTACAGGAAATCTTACGGAAAAACAGTGTAGTAATAATAGTACCTAAAAGATGTAAAATAAATTGCGATATTTAAATCTATTTTAAGGCACTCTTAGTAAAAACAAAACTCAATACTATTTTAAATGTTTATTCAAATTCAATCAATGTTATTTATATAGGAACAATTTAAACTCTGATAGAGTTTTATGAACCCTCCTCTCAGTTTACAAAAGGAAGCCTACAATAATAATTAATGCTCCCTAACTCTCCCAACTGTGACATTTAAGTGAGCGAAGATAGAAACTGCTTTACTTGATTAAAATCGATTAAAATATAGTTGATTTTTAACTAAATTTGATGTAATTTCAAAATCGGTATATTTCTTTGCGTAAGAGTATAATTTCAAGGTCGCGTCACGAAAAAACGTCATTCCCGTGCCGCTTGAATTAGATTCCATAGTCCGTTGCTATTGTCTGACAAATGATATTTATTGTATCGTTTCCGCCGCTATCTTCTAAATTAATCTTTAAATAAATAAGTAGCGGGTCAGACTCGCTTTGATCGCGTTCGTTCCATAGAGTATATATGCGATAAATGTTATAAACATATTTTTATCTCAGTATACTCAGTTATTGCACGGGTGAGTCCAAAAAAATTGACAAAAAATCTGAAAATTTAAGTAGGTATCATTTTAAAAATTTATTTTATATTTTTTTATATGATCAAAAACATACTTGTGATTAAAACGTTTTCGAATTACATATTCGTAAAATATTATATGATAGATAGGTACATTTTTTTTTTAAAGTGTTTCGCTCTTAACGCGTAAGAATAGGCAGCCATTTCTCTTTTCCCTACTTGAGACTGTATCGTGTTAAAGTGGGTAATTCATATCGATTAAAGTCCAAGCTACATCACTAGTTTAAACTTTGTGAAACTTTATAAAGCTACAACTACATGTACTTACTTACTAAGTTTTATTTATTAATCAGTATAATAAGCTTGAAATGCTTCATATCTTATTAAACTAAGCCTAATATTATATATATATATACACGACTGTGTATATATATATATATATATATTAGTTATATATAAATTGTATAACCGAGTGATGCGGGTCCAAATCCGGGTCTCGCACCTCTGATATTTTCATGTGCGAATCATTTTCTATCATGATTACCACTTGTCTTACGGTGAAGGAAAACATCGTGAGGAAACCTGCAAGTCTGAGAAAACCTAGCAAGTTTTCGAAAGAGATGTGAAATCTGCCAACACGCACTAGGCCAGCGCGGTGGACTATGGCCTGATTCCCCTCGTACTGAGGGAGGCCCGTGCCCAGCAGTGGGACGTTAAAAAAGGCTGATGATGATGATGATGATGATGATGAGCTATATGTTACTGCTAAAACACGTTCTAAGTTACAACGCGTTTTCTCTAGTTAAAACTAGGATACGACCAATTATATAGCTTCAAAACAAAAAAGAAAATAAACAAAATACATTAAACAAACAACAAATTGCTTACTGGATATTTTTTTTGCTTAAGGTCTTTAGTCATTACGTTGTGTGTTGTGTCTGATTACCAAAGTTCTTACGCTGTCAGAAAGTCATTTTTAAATTAACTCATTTACGAGTACATACTTCTTGAATGAAATAATTATTAAATTTATGATTGTTAATATTGTTAAATGGTTGTATTTTTCTATCTGCTACTTTTGTACCTTCAATTAGATTTGTATGATTGCTACATGATTTACTTATTAAAAATATGCCTTTAATAGAGTAATATTGAATATAAGTAAATTCGAAGCAATTAAAAATGGCGTTATAGTATATCATACACGTAGAATGTTGAATGAATAAAATTGTTTTTACAACAGTTGTATTTAAAAACAGTTATATTAAATAAAGCTTAATATACTATCGCGAAACGCTTTCAGAATATCAATGATGTACGGTTGAGTTTCACGTAAGATAAGGACAAATTTTGTACGTATAAAAGAGCAACTGTTGAGCTTCTCGCCGGCTAGATCTATCTCCGTAGAACTGTCATCCGAAAGCCCGTATCTGTCTCCTTTGACATTATCGTGCTCAAATCTTTTTTAACATTTTTTTAACGGTGAAGGAGAAGTCTAGTGATTTTTAAATGACATTCGTAGTTCACCCATTCTCAATTGATCATCGTGGTGGACTATGGCTTGATTCCCATATTAAGTGGGCACGATCCCCCACATTGAGTGGAATTCATTTTTAATTTTATTCATTTCATTTTATTTTTAATGTATGCAGTCGGTTCCAGGAGAAAATAATAGTTATAGAACTTTAAAACGAACTGTCACTATAATGTGAATGAATTACACCTGCTCAATGTATTGATGAGTCAATATCACA
This sequence comes from Boloria euphrosyne, assembly GCA_951802675.2. Lineage (NCBI taxonomy): Eukaryota > Metazoa > Arthropoda > Insecta > Lepidoptera > Nymphalidae > Boloria > Boloria euphrosyne. The sequence goes on from OX637893.1 coordinate 5,941,103, forward strand.
TAATTCCTGTTTAGCATAATTGACAAACGTTGCGCTGTTAATGCCCTAGTTATCTGAAAATTCATACCAGGAATGTCTAAATTCCACTATTAATGTCACAGTATAAAGCCTAACGAGAGGACAAGGCTTTGAAATTGTGATAAATATCGATAGCTAGTCTTCTCCATTCTATTTGATATGGCGAGGTAATTTGTGCACAACTGGCACAATATGAAGCCATTAACAATAAAATTCACCTGTATTGATGTATCGACCATTATATGTTATCATTATCACGTATCTGTCAAGTTGCCTCTGTGGTATAGTGGTTAGTATGTACTGCTGAACATTCTGGGTTCCCGCTGGTCTTGGGTTAAATTACCGGGTCGGGTTGAGTTTAGTTATTGTTTCTATTTAATAGGCGTCATTAACAGCCCGATGTTGGGAAGTTAGCGATGTTTGACATGATGTATACGCGATTTATTTCTAAAGAATCAATCCTCAGTTATAGTTATGTACAAAGCAATAAAAAATTTAAACCACCTAGCTGCAATTCCTAATCTCAGAACCAAAGCAAATCACGACTCTTGATTGTATTATGTCATGCTTTATTAATGTGATGAAAATTATATTTAGAGTTCATTTTATACAAAATCTTTTTAATATAAATCACTGGTAAAAGATTACATTAAAAAGACTGAAGCTCATTTTGTGACCTGAATTTTATTTTAATACCCATAATATTGTTTTATAACTTTCTTACCTTCGATTCGTACATTTTCTTAATAAACTCGCTAACTTGAAATTGGTTGAAAAACTGAAATATTCACTTTGATTCGTATTTTTATGGATCTGAAGTAAACTTTTAAAACTTTTGTTTAGTACAAAAGCATTACTCGAAACTAACTCTCCATTTTCAGCTGCAAGAATACAAAGATAACTTAACTGTAAAAAACTTCAATAACAAACTACCAAAGCGTGGCTTTTTTAGAGAAAAGTTGAAAAATAAAGAATAATATATACTTGTTAGAAGAAATGAATCAAATCAATTAATAAAATCATGTTGGATGATTCATACGTACAATATTAGAGATGCGAAATTCGGCTTCAAACCCATTTCACTATGTCTCCTAAGCGTAACCCAACCAAAGTGCAAAAAATATTTTTAAACAATATATTATATAGAAATGGATAAATACTTTACTTAATTAATTTTTTAATTAAATCTTAGTTTTGGGTTAAACAAGCACAGTATTTCATACTGCGAAATGAACCATTTTCGTTCAACCGAGGATGTCATAGGAAATGAAACGCTATAAATTACGGTAATTTTAAAACAGCTTCTTTGTTCCCAAAAATCACATGTCGATTTAATTTCCTCACGAAAATTAACATAACTTGTTTTATTTTACCACTTACTTTTATTTTCCTATATACTATTAACATGTCTATAAAAATAATTTAGCATATTAATTCAAAATGAACTTTTTAAGAAATGAGTTTATTTTTTTGTTTATAACCACTAAAAAAAGTGGTATTCGATAAATTTTAAATACGATTTTGGTTGCGATCAATTATTAGCTATACACAAAGGAAATCGAAGGGGTACAAAAATCTGTGTGAGATGTCTAAACAGTTTAAAACAATAAAATAATTACATAAGGTCTCGTACACTCAAGCGAAGCAAGGGTAAGAGCTAGTGTTAGTTTTCTTTAGTTTCCTAAGTAAATAAATCTGAAACTACCCTATCAGTTTTACATCCAGTGGTGTTCCCAGATCCCAGAAACTTCGGCGAGTGAGAACAATAACTCATCGAAGTTAGTCGTTACGCGTATATACACACATACACATAATATATGTACACATAAACGGTTTAGTATTGCACAATGCAAATGTGCTACAATTAAAACAACATTAAGTACATTTCTTTTTGAGGGATTACATGGTTTTTTTTTTGAATTCATTGGTTGGTCAGTAGTTGTACGTTATACTTATATTAAATTGAGATTAGTTTAGTTATTGAATTTTTACACAGTTAAGTAATAAGCGACTATGGTTAGCTTAGGTTCGTCAGTCGTCATCTCGTATAGATTTCTAAGAAAACAGTTATTTTTCTACAGTGAGAAGTTCTTTATTTTGACTCGTTAACCAGCTGTCATTATTGCAATATTCATCAAAATCTGTCCAGCCGTTTTCTTGTGCCAGACAAACAGACAAAATAATGTCTATTTCAATATGATTTCTAAAAGCTTTTTGATCTTGATTGGATTCATTTTTTAAAATTAACTTATCTAGTGTAATACTAGCATTTTACTATGTTTATTTTTATTCATTAGTGTATTACTTTTCTCTATACAAATGTTTAGTAATGTGACTCTATTATTTGCAAACCTTCCCTCTTAAAGCTGGCTATTTCCTACACCTAAAGGATGTCTGGAAGATATCGTCTTAGGTTTTAGTAGTAAGGCCTCTTGCACACACGCTTATATCTTTTCTATATTTTTTACTCTATAAATAATGAGTATATTTTATGTAAAGTTATATAGGGAGTATTGAATCTGCTTAATATTAAGAACAGATTCTTACATCACATATTTTTAAAAAACCTTCAAGCTAAAGAACATGTAAACGATTTAATGCTTCATGAAGCGACTCTGAGTGCGACTGTTAGTCATATCATTCTAACAATTATATTTAAGTTATACCTATCAGTAAATTAAACGATTATTTTAGCTCTAATGGCACGTATTTAATTATATTTCCTTTTAGAGCCTCTTCCTACCTTGTACCTTTAGTACATACTCTTAATTTATCTTTTCTAAATTTGCGGTTCACCTGACTCGACTGTTAGGAAAGTGCGGTTTAATTAGGAGCACGGTGAAATGGCTTATTTTCCTCTCTGGTCTAATTGAAAATTTACTATTATAAAATAATGTAAGTTATACCTAATTTTAATTACAACTACTCAACCTCGCTTCGCTTGCTTCGTCTAAATAAACCCTATTCTTTTTGTAAAGTAAAAGTTAAGTCTTAGTTACTTCTTAGAACATCAACGACCCACTAAAGGCAGTCTCGCCAAAATTGTTCCAGGAGTTTCAGAGATTAGCCGGAACAAACAGACATACAACAGACAGAAAATTTATAAATGATAAAATGTTATGACATTTATTTTGTTTCGATAAAAAATTTAATTCTTAAATTGGTTAAAAGCACAAAACTTTCAATATTTTATTTTCGAGCGCTCTGAAAAACCTTTTTAACGGAGCATTCTGTTCAGTGTTCACTACAGCTATGTAAATGCTATTTGCTAAAATGCTTGAATTGTTAATACGTACATTTGAAGTATTTTCTGCAATTCTTTTACAAATTTTAATAATTAAAATAACTTTTTCTAAGTTTTACGATATTATTTGACATTATAAATGAAACTATCCTTTCGGATCTTGTCGCGGATTTATTTTAATTTTTGGTTCCCGATGTTTCGAATGCTTTACAGCAATCATGGTCACGGGAGAGACTCAAAATAAATCTGCGAGAAAATTCGAAAAGATAGTTTTATTTACAATTATAATTATTCTATGTTTAAATATACTCGTAGTAACTTTGTCTCAGAGAATCTAAGTAGTTTTCCTAGGATATGTGATTTACACATGTACTGTGAGGGAGCGTGTTTGACTTAGGCTTATTAAAAATGAGCTGAACATAGCTTGACCCAATAAGTGGATTTTAGGAAAAGGACTTCCTAGAAGCCAGAATTCGGACCTACGAACGTATGTGAATGTATGCGTATAATATAATTATTAATAGTCCATATTATAGTATATAATACTTGTAGACGATCTGATGTTCTAATATAAAAACACACTTGTGGATGAGAATAGATTTATTTAAGAATAGATATGACTTTAAACGTGCCGATCGCAGCGGCGGTTAATGGACGACTCTCTCACTACCTTACACAGTACACTAAACTTTACATTAATATTTGAAAGTATTACCAACATAAAAAATTATATAAGAACATTACACATAATATATCGCGTCGCTTACACAGCCCCACCTCAGTGCGGCTACCGCAGCACTCATACATCCAAAGGGATTTTAGCGACGCGAGCAGCAGATCTCTTAAGACTACCTAACTGAGTTCGAACTTGTACCACTCGCACACAACCGTCTTTGCCAGTGAAAACTTCCTCGACTATACCTCGCGGCCAAACGTTACGCGGGGCATTAGGGTCGACAACCAGCACTAGGTCCCCTACTTGAAGGGGTTTACGTAATTCGGTAGTCCACTTTTGGCGTGGTATTAGCTCTGGTAGCACCTCGATTACCCATCTTCTCCAAAACATATCTGCCAATCTTTGTGCTATCCTCCATTGCCGTCTTAGAAACAAATCGGAATCGTCGAAGTTGCCCATTTGTGGTGAGTGTGATGATGAGCCGAGCAAAAAGTGATTGGGTGTTAAAGACTCCTTACTGTCAACTTCTACTGACACGTGACTCAGCGGACGTCCATTCACCATGGCTTCCACTTCTGCCATCAGAGTGTTAAGAAACTCCTCTCTGGGTGCTCGTTCCTTGAGAACCACCTTCAGTGCAACCTTGACGCTTCGAATTAAGCGTTCCCACGCCCCACCCCAGTGAGGGCTGGCTGGTGGTATAAAGGTCCATTGTGTGCCGTGGATGCTTGCTGTAGTTTTCAGAGTTTGTTCATCGAGCTCTGCTACTGCCTTCTTAAGCTCAGCATCTGCCCCTCTCAAATTTGTCCCATTGTCAGAATACAGATATGCAGGCCAACCACGCCTCGAAGCCATCCTACGAAGAGCCATTATGAAGGAATCGGTACTGAGGGAAGACACTGTCTCCAAATGAATTGCTCTTATAGTGAGACAGGTAAAAATAACACCATACCGCTTCTCTCTTCGTCTGCCTATTGTAACCTCCATAGGTCCGAAAAGGTCAGTCCCGCAGTGAGTGAAAGGCCGTTGATGATGAGCTACTCTCGCAGAAGGTAAGTCACCCATTTTCGGTATCTGAGGTTTCACTCTTCTTAATCTACAGAGCATACATTTTTTTGATATTTCTTTCACTGTAGGTCTCATTCGTATTAACCAATATTTTTGTTTCAGGTTGTTTACTACCATCTCCTGGTTGCCGTGGCCTGCGTTCACATGGTAATACTGCACTATTAACCTGGCTACTCTGCTCCGTCCATCTAATATTACAGGATGCTTCATGCTGTAGGTAACGTCAGCAGCGACATCTATGCGGCCACCCACACGAAGCACACCATCTTCATCCAGAAATGGCGATAGCGTAAGTAGCTTACTATTTTTATTTAAACATCTTCCATTTTTTATTAAATTTATTTCTGTACTAAAAGATTGCGTTTGTGCATATCGTAGAAGCTGAGTTTCAGCGCGCTTCATGATAGTGCACTCATCAAGTTCCCTTTTTTGAGATTTACTTATAAATTTCAGAACAGCAGACATACTTCTTAAGAGACGAATCCAAGAAGAAAACCGCATCGGATCGGGTACAGCCGCGTGTTCAGGTAAGTGATCTACTTGTAAAATATTAGTTACACATTCCAGGTCATACTCATCGACGGTAGGTATAACGGGACTTGTAGGCCATGAACTCTCCGCCTCGTACAGAAAGGTAGGTCCATTAAACCACTCACCATCCAGATGTAGACTGTCGTAGTTCTCCCGTGTGCCTCTGTCTGCAACATTTATTGAAGTAGGTACGTATCTCCATTCATTATTTTGAGTCAATTCATCGATCTCGCCCAAGCGGTGAGCTACATAAGGTTTGTAAGACCTTTTGTTGTTGTGTATCCATTGCAACACCGTCGTGGAATCACACCAAAAGTATCGATCAGCTGTTTTTATTCGATGTGTGGACTGTAGTGTGTTTGCTAATCGTGCAGCCATTACAGCTGCTTGCAATTCCAATCTAGGTATTGTAACCGGTTTTACAGGGCTAACTCGACATTTACTCGCCACGAAACAAACTCTTATGTGTTTATTATTATCCACCCAACGCCAGTAAGCGACCGAGCACATAGCTTGTTTTGATGCATCGCAAAAAATGTGAAGTTGTAAACAATTATAACATTCGTTTGCTCGTCCGTCGCCGGTCGGCGCATAAGTGTGCGTAGACGCAGCTAAGTTATTGAATGAAGTGGCGTTAGTGTGACGTATCGTCGATGCATTCACTCGTTGATAACATCTGGGTATTCGTATGCTACTTATTGATTTTAACAACTTTAACCATCTACACCATTTTTTATGAATATCCTTCGTTATTAATTCGTCCCAATCGACGTTCGAATTCCACGTTTCCTGAAGTAATAATTTACCATTTATAGTGAACGGCGAGAGAAAACCATAAACATCGAACAGTGACATAATCACTTTTAATAACTCGCGTTTCGTAGGCCATTTTGTACCATCCATTATTTCTTTGGATATGCGTTTAAACGAGGTGACAAAACCCAGGGTGTCGGTGTCGGGATACCAAATAACCCCCAAAGCGCGCTCGCCTTCATCATCGTTATGACGCGTTCCTATCGTCACAGTAGCGGCCGTAGTGGATAGCGATTGCTTAGGCAAGTTATTCAACAAAGTCTTGCTATTACTCAGCCAGTTACGAATCTCAAAGCCCCCCTGTTTATGTATATGAATGATATCGTGCGCCAATCGAGTACATATATTTTCATTTGGTTGACTATCTATGTAATCATCCATATAGTGCTGTTCGCGAATAGCTTGAACTGCCATGGGCTTTGACGATTCATAACGCATTGCGTTTTTATTTTTAATGAACTTTGCAATGAACGGCGCACAGTTCGCACCAAATATTAGCGATGTCATTCTGTATGTTCTTATAGGCTGGCTAGGATTATCACGCCACAGAAATCTAAGAGCGTCCTGGTCGGTAGGTAAGATTTTAACCTTTAAAAACATATCTTTGATGTCGGCTACTACTGCTATTTCGTGTTCTCGAAAGCGCAGCATGATACCTAACAGTGACATCAACAGATCGGGACCAGTTAATAAATAATCATTAAGTGATACACCATGCGTTTTAGCCGCGGCGTCAAAGACAAGGCGTAACTTCTTTTTATTAGGGTTGTCCACCCCAAAATGAGGTAAGTACCATGTTTTGTTTACTTTTGTTTTATCTAAAATTTCCTTAGCAAAATTATTATCTAATAAATGCTTAATACGATCGCGGCACCTCTGAGCGTATTGTGTATTACGAGACATTTTTCTTTCCAAGTTACGTAACCTAATATGTGCCGTACGTTCAGAATCAGGCATTTTACAGAAACTATCCTTCCATGGCAGACCCACATGCCATTGACCATCGATTAATTTTGCCGTTTGTTCCAGGTGTTCCAGAGCACGAAGATCATCAGCGTTCTGACGTGGTTTCTCGGATATTCCCATAAGTTCGATAGTAAATGACCTTTTGACCATCTCGTGCAGGTCATCCAGCGAAGGTTTAGCCGACCCCAATTGAACCTCGGTAACGTGGTTTATGTACGAACTCGCGCGCGACGAGAGTGATGCGGGCACCAGCCCATGGACGCACCATCCCAGCGGAGTACGAGTGGCACAAGGTTCGTTACATTTTCCTAATTTAATTTCTAACGGTAACATTAAATTATAATTGTCTTGACCAATTAATATTTCAGGCTCAGTATTAATACAACATATTTCATCTTTAATATTACATAAATGAGCATAGTTATTAAAATTAATTAAATGTAAATTTTGCACAGGTACACTAAAGTTCTCAATACTGCGAAGTAATGTTTTAAATTGCTCACCGTTGTTGTTTGCTATACAAACTGTGAGAACGTCGGTGTCGCACACCAACGCGCTGCTGTCCCATGCGCCGCGCACACGGATCGTCTCCCGGCGGCCGCGGAGGCCCGCACGAGTGGCGAGTGATGCACTAATAAGAGACACGGTAGATCCGTCGTCTAACAACGCACTCGTAGTAAAAACACCGTTAGGACCGTGCACAGTAATAGGTACCACTTTTAGTAACACTTTACACTTATTGCTTTTTATATGATTAATTACTGTTTCACTTTCAGGACTCACCGACGACAGTTCCGCGTTACTATCACTAATACACTGATTGTCATTATGCTTTGTTTGACGCATAGTAAAATGCAATAACTTGTGATGGGCCTGTCCACAGTTATCGACGTCACAAGCCGCCGCTGGACAGGTCGATTTATTGTGCGTTGCATCTATGCATTTATAACATAACCGGTTTCGTTTAACAAAACTCCAACGATCCTTACGTAATGCTTTGCGGAATTTCTTACAATCCTGTAATTTATGAATTGATAAGCGGCAATATTGACATTTTTCTTTATTATTGTATTTATTATTTAATAAAATTGTATGCATACCCTCTGTGTATTTTTTCTTGTTATTATAATAATTATCAGAATTATTTTTAATAGTCAATAAAGCCATAGAAGACACTTTTGCAGCTTCTTCGTTTAAAAATTCGGAAATATCGATACATGTCGGTCTTTTACCTTGCTTGATGAACGGGTAACTGTAATCTGCCCACTTTGAGAGTAGAACGGGTGGCAACTTTGAAAGTATAAATGTTATTAAATTGATTCCGTTTAGGTATTCATATTGACCGATTACTTTTACGGCTGCTACACAATTTCGCACTTTAACAGAAAATGGTACAATTTCCTTGTGATATTCTTGCGGCACTGGATGTAATTTCTTTATATCTACCATGATGCGTGACATTATAAGGTCAGGATTACCAAACTGTAGCTCAAGTGTGGACATTACCATCTCGGGTGACGAAGCACTTATCAGCAGGGCCGAGACAGCTTCGCGAGCTGGACCTCTTAGACACTTTCTTAGGCGCCACATATTTTCACTATCTTTGAAATTACACACCTTAGACGATTCTTCGTATGCCTGTTTAAATTGAAGCCATTCCATGGGGTCACCAGTAAATACTGGTAAATCTTTTGGTGTACATATTCGACTCAACAAGTTGCTATTTATGTTGTTGGTAGAAGCGGCTGCAAGATCCTTCAGTGCGCTGGCCAGAAGGTGAACTGTCCCATCAGTACCGATATCCTGCGTGATCGGTGGGCACGGCGCGTCCGTATTTTGACCCTTGTCGTGGACGGGCTGTGCTTCCAGTTCTCGATGGCTGCGCTCCAGCCAATCTTCTACATCCTTGTTAGTGTGGTCTGATTGCACACTACACTCGTCGTCAATCTCCGCTAGGTCCGCCGCCAAACGTTTATTAATTAGGTCCAATTCAATTTTTGCTCTCGCTTCTGCTGCCTCCAGTTCTAGCTTCTTCTTACGTGCAAGCGCAGAGGACGACGATGACCTCTTAGACTTCGCACTGAACACTTGTCGAGACGTTAAAGGAATATTTTTAACGGCCATTAAGAGTTCCGATTCCGTTTTTACAATACTACCTTCATTTTTATTTTTGTTGAGCAAAAATGTTTTATCTTGTTGTGTATTATCCTCTTTTACGCATTTTTCATCGTTAATTGGTTGTACTGGAACCTCTTGTACGGATAACTTGGACTCCTGATGCTCCTCATCCTTCTTTACCATACTTTTCTTACGGGTGTTCACCATCCTTTTTGGCGTGTGGAACATTTAAAGATCCGCTCGAAGTGACCAAAATTGTAGACGATCTGATGTTCTAATATAAAAACACACTTGTGGATGAGAATAGATTTATTTAAGAATAGATATGACTTTAAACGTGCCGATCGCAGCGGCGGTTAATGGACGACTCTCTCACTACCTTACACAGTACACTAAACTTTACATTAATATTTGAAAGTATTACCAACATAAAAAATTATATAAGAACATTACAGATAATATATCGCGTCGCTTACAATACTTAAAAAAAAGATATATTTGAAAAACTTATATAAGTAACTAAAGGTAGAAATCCAATGCATTATATTATATTTATAAACTTGTTTATTATAGAATGATAAATTTCTTGCTCAGTAAAGTTTAAGTGAGTTGCACATCTTCTTTACTCGAGTATTCCTCTGGGTATAAAGTAATTGTATTTAATGAATCTTTTAGACAGTCCGCTTGTTGAGAAATAAGATTAATTACACCTATCATTTGAAAATTAAATTTTTAAATAGTGTTGTAATTTTATTTTAAGGCTTTAATTCTATTTGGTACAGTCAGAATAAAAGTATAATATATACCTAAGAAAAGTTAAAAATGTTTGGAAATTTAAATAGCATCAGGTATTTAACTGTCCAAATTTTTCTATATTTTCGAGTTTATCAGAATACGGACCTATTTGTATAATTTTGATTTGTGAAAGTGACAATAATAAAATTTGCTTCTACCAACATTAATAATTTCTCATACAGCTGTCTCTGAGCATCAAAGATCATCATCTTACTTTAAACATCATCATCGTCTTACTTTAAACAATATTTATTTAAGGTTATAAATTATATTTTGAATTCTATTTAAAACCATTGAGAATAGCTTAATAAGTAACAAACTCAATATGATATAACGTTTGTATTTATAACATTAGCGTGACAATGTGACGTATCACCATCACTATCACTGCATATTATCGCGACAAACTCAAAAACTACTGCATCGATTTTCATGCTGTTTTCACCAATGCATACACAAACATGTTCTCTATTTGCAAAAAGATACACAAAAACTTAGATAATCTATATTAAATGGATGCAAATTTTGCATATGAATTGGCTTCATAAATAGTAATATATCTAATACAAACGTCGCAGAAAACAATGGAAGACTATTATCAAGAGCGAACAATGGCGATTGTCCGCCACAGATCTTCGTTTTACGTTCTGATCTATCCACTAGTGGAATAAAAGTTACAAAATAAGTACTTTTTATCCGCATCTATGTTCACGTAGGTATGTAATAATATGCGAGATATAAGGCTTAAGCCGAGATATAAGAAGTTATTACAGAAAAGCAGCATCAAACACGCGTTCATTTAAAGACACCACATTCACAATATTTATTCGTATTGGGTAAAGCTCAAAGCGTCTTTAATATATTTAGATTGAATTATTTAGGTTATTAATACGTCTTGAAAAAGGGTTACTTATAAAACTAAACTAAATAGATATTTTACTATTATTTAAGCTATTTGAGACGTGTTTTTAAAATAACATTTTAAGACTATAATTTTTATTGCTAAGCTGATGTTTTATACAATACTAGCAATTTCCGCGGCTTCGCCCGCGTTCTAATCACTATTAAAAATAGGGATTAGTGGTAGAAGGTTAAAAATTTTGGGTTATAAGTATTGGATTTGTTGCTCAATCGTAAAAAATAAATAACAAAAATTTGGTCTAGAAATAAAAATTAAAAAACTGGAGAGGGCCTTATCAACTAGGGGAATAAAAAATAGCCTACGACCTATTCTCAGACCTACTTTATACACACAAAAAAAAATCATAAAAATCGGTCAAGCCGTTTAGGAGAAGTTCGATAATATACACTGTGACATGAGATTTTTATATATTTGACGGCGCACTCAGTGCGCCATCTGGAGATGTTGGGTAAGCTTATCGGATAAGAGTGTGAAATCAAGCTTTGACAGCGCACTCTTGTAAAGCGTCGAAGCGATGGTAGCGAGGTGATACAAACTGGCATGTTTTAAAAAGAAATTAAAATTAGAGAACTATTTGAAAGACAAAAAGGGGAATGTCAGATTTGGACCCCCGATGCACCACGTATCATCGACGAATTACTTATATCCGAATAATGGAACTATTATTGATAATATAATGTTTTAATGTGTTTACTTTGTACTTAGTTATGAGTGTGTTAAGTTAAATTGAGTAAATGTACTAACGATCACGCCCACATCTACGACCTACTTCTGATATTAGCCGTCCTGCGCTTATATCAGAAGTGGGATAGAAGAACCCAGAGAATATAGATAATATATCGAAGAACCTTACTATGTAACAATGAAAACGGTTGATGTTCAGACGAAGGTTTTAAATGATATGTAGGCTTTAGTGAGAGGATTTAGGATGTCACGGGCAGAGAGCTACAAGCACTACAATTTTAAGTCAGAGCAAGAAGAAAATCTGCGGCTAAGGTCGTGGTTCGATTATAGAATTTGATTAGAAGAATAACTAAGTCTGAGTTACCTGAAGAAGTGATAACTGAATTAGTTTAGTACTATGTTATAAAGGTAGCACGATGAGAACTAACCACATATTATGTTACGAAAACTTATCGCTACAAAGTTCGACATCAACATTCTTATTGTAAGAAGCCTCGGACAAGGTATGAGATGAGATTTTCTTGAACATTTCATTGGTGTGGCATGAACAGAAACCACTGGTCAAAATAGATTGGTTGTAAAAAAAGGCGTAAAGAAATAATACGGCCGAGTAGTTTAATTCGTAATCAAGGTATGATAACAAATGTTATGTGTCTTACGTGTGACAAGCCTCGCCAGTGGCCACGTCGCAAAATCATTTCCGGCCAAGAGAATAGATGCTGGTGCTGCGAGGTAGGAGATCAATAGGTGTGAGTGGCGAACGTGGAGAGCTACTTTAGAAATATCATTCGGTGAGCAAATTCTTTGTCTATTTTATAGTAAATCTGTCTATTCCCTTTTAAAAGAGATTTGCGTGTAAACGTTTAATTTAATATCTCACTGGTGTTGGAAGTAATAAAGCTAAATGCACTACTCAGATTCTAAATACAATTAAAATTACAAATACTGTGAAAAGCTTGGTTGCATGCGTCTGATAATGTAATTTCTAACCAAGTAAAAAAAGCAAGTGGCAATATTATACGGCTACTTATTTGCTTCGGCGGTGTTGCAGCTAGCCTATACGATTGTACATCGGGAAGTCCTGGGTTCGAGTCCCGGGTCAGGCTTCGATAATCTTATATTTGATATTAGAGTCACGACTAACTTTTGCGAAGTTTAAAAAAAAAACAACATGTCCTCGAATGATATAGAGTTAAATAAAGAGGATAAATCAATTCTTCTAAACTTACTAAGTAAATAATATAATTACGGCATACCTAGTAGAAAGGTTATTATAGACAAGTAAGAGAATAATTTGGTAAATCATTAATTTGTAAATAATAATAAATATGGAACGAACTGAATAATATTCAGTTAGCACTTTACAATAAAAAATCGGCTGTTATTAATTACGCGCGGAATAATTGCTACTCGAGCGCATTACTCGGGAATTTTTAAGGATTTAATAAAATATAACGTTTTTTGATATCAGTAATATGCAATACGGTTTAGTATTTTTGTAAAGGACTTTATGCCTTTTTTTTATTATATTACAAATAGCGAGCGCAATCAAACTGTTATTTCTCATCTATTTAATAGTGTTAGTTATATGTTTGAACCCTATCTCTTTGGAGCCTATATCTCTCTGATAGAAGAAATTTATAACAACATTAGCACACAATTTTGTAGCCCTGCAGGTGTGAGTGAACCGTTTCTTGTGAGGTTTTGAGTGCATCAGACATCCGCTTGAGCCCGAATTTAATAATGGACTACCATATAACCTGAAGATTCCACAAGGATATACCATGGAATATTCTATATGCATAAGACATTGTATTGATAGAGCAAAGTAATTCAGAACTTCAGCAAAGCTTTCAGTGTGGATGGCGGAGATTGAAAGATACGGTTTACATATCAGTCACACGAAAACAGAATACATGGAGTGCGACTTGGTAGGATCTGCGGAAGTAGGCTGCGACATCAATATCAACGGCACTGTTACACCGAAGGTGTCCGGTTTCCGATACCTTGTATCAATACTAACTGTTGACTCTCGCATTGATGATGAAGTGAACCACAGAGTTAGTCTGAGGCGATTGAAGTGGAGATCTCTGTCTGGTATTCTGTACGACCCTAAAATGCCTACCAAAACCAAAAGCATAATAAGATACAAGACAGTTGTGAGACCTACCATGTTATATGGCTCTGAACTGGAACTGGGCAACTTTGGAAAAGTATGAACTACAACTGCATACAGTGAAGATGAAGATGCTCCGCTGGGCAAGCGTCGTGACGCGTCTAGATAGAGTGCGAAACGAATATGTGAGGGGATCCTTCAACGTGTCCCCGGTAACAGAGGAACTCAGAGAGGGCAAGCCCAGGTGGTACGACCATGTGATGAGGCGGAACGAGAACTGCTCTGTAAAAAAAGTGCTAAAATATTGGTATCAGAAAAGAGGTAGAGGCAGACTAACAGCCTCGTGGTATGATGGTGTAGATGCACAAGAAGGCCCGACCGCAAGTAAAGTCGGGAATGAGGTAGAATGAACCGTAAGTACCGCAGAGAAACGATGATTTGCTTACAAGCTACTACCAATGATAAGGAAACCGTGACGGCGACTAAAGATGATGAAGAATTGTGGTCGAAGAGTGCAAACTTTACATACAAGTATACACTACGAGATTGAAATCAACACTGAGGATTGAAATTGTTCGTGATAAGTTCGTGGTTACAAAATGATTGGTAGTAGACTCATGACGTTCAGTAAAAAATTGTAATAATTTCATGCTGAATAAAATATTTTAAATTTGAATTTGAATTTGAATTTAGAGGTCGGTGTCGTCCGGTCCACGCCTTCGTACAAGGCTGGTCGAAGGGACACATCTGCCCGATTTGTGTTTAAGTGGTGGAGGTGGTCGAAGGGACAGTGTCGTCCGGTCTATGCCCATGTTTTGGGATAGTCGAAGGGACACACTCGTCCGGTCCACGCTCACGGTTTGGAGGTGGTCGAAGGGACAGTGTCGTCCGGTCTATGCCCATGTTTTGGGATAGTCGAAGGGACACACTCGTCCGGTCCACGCTCACGGTTTGGAGGTGGTCGAAGGGACAGTGTCGTCCGGTCTATGCCCATGTTTTGGGATAGTCGAAGGGACACACTCGTCCGGTCCACGCTCACGGTTTGGAGGTGGTCGAAGGGACAGTGTCGTCCGGTCTATGCCCATGTTTTGGGATAGTCGAAGGGACACACTCGTCCGGTCCACGCTCACGGTTTGGAAAGATGTCATCCGGTCCATAAGTTGAGATGGTCGAAAGGATACATGCTTTCATAATAAATTTGTATTTACGTACGGTACGAATATAACAGAGAGTTAGATTGTTCCCGAGTGACAAGATGGGCGAGCGTCGTTCCTGCTTTTGCAATGGCTTCAATAAATGATCGCCCGAGGACGGCCGAATGTCAGTCCGGCCGTGACGGCGCACTCAGTGCGCCATCTGGAGATGTTGGGTAAGCTTATCGGATAAGAGTGTGAAATCAAGCTTTGACAGCGCACTCTTGTAAAGCGTCGAAGCGATGGTAGCGAGGTGATACAAACTGGCATGTTTTAAAAAGAAATTAAAATTAGAGAACTATTTGAAAGACAAAAAGGGGAATGTCAGATTTGGACCCCCGATGCACCACGTATCATCGACGAATTACTTATATCCGAATAATGGAACTATTATTGATAATATAATGTTTTAATGTGTTTACTTTGTACTTAGTTATGAGTGTGTTAAGTTAAATTGAGTAAATGTACTAACGATCACGCCCACATCTACGACCTACTTCTGATATTAGCCGTCCTGCGCTTATATATTAGATGTGTAAATAAATGCTTACGCTTACCTACTTGTTGTACAGCTATGTTTCTACTAAATAAAAAAATAAATTTTCATTTTAATTGCCGTTTTTAATGTACTTATCGTTGTTATCCTCGTATAATATGGTTATGGGTAAAAGAGCATAATCAGCGCTTAAAACTGCATAAAAAAGTTATTTATTAAAAATCTAAAAGCTGCAAATTTTACTAGTACCTACTTCTGTAATATACTCGTCGTTAAATATTCAAACTATTAAAATATAAGTAAAGTAAGCTTTTCTCTACTCATAAAATATTTTACGACGTTATTGGCCCCTAAAGGTCTAGTCAAAATTAGTTTAAAGGCAAACGATCCCTCTGTTCTAACACATAGTTATTATTTACACACTATTGAGTTACTTTAATAGACTAAAATATAAAAAGAAAGTAACTAAAATAACATCTAAAACTTATAAACGTCTATAATAAATGTATACAAAAATACATGTATTATTACAATAATAATTATTATAATTAATAATAATAAATCTAACATACAATAATAATATAAAAATGAAACACAAATATAATTCATTTCATTTATATTCTTATATTCATTCAACACATTATTCATTTTCTGTCACAGTTGAATAAAAAGACTTAACAAAATTATTTTTAACAAAAAAACAAAAACCAACTTCCAAACTAAATAAATCTTAACTAAAAAGTAGAAAATAATACTTTTAATTTAAGAACTTTGTTAATTTTGGATTTTGATTTAGGTTTTTGTTTTTTTGTTAAAAATAATTTATTTTTAAATTTTTAGCGGAAAGGAGATACGGATGTAAATTGTGTTATTTAATATACGTGACCCAAATATCCGAATAGCCTATAAAAGATTCGGCCGAGCATCGTTAATTTGCTCCTAAGAATTGAAGAGTTCCGTTACTTTGTCATGGATCCCATAATCAGAACCTAACCAAACTCTCATCAAACTACCCTTGAAGTACATCCTTTCCAATAAAAAAAGATTCATCGAAATCGGTTGACGTGATATTGAGTTATTCGTCCATTTGCCGCGCACACACTTAATGCAAATTTAAGACTTTTATGGTTTTCTTATAGATGCCATTGTCAGAACTGGAAAATATTAAAATGGGACCTCACGGAAAGCACTACCTATTAAATAAATATAGAATCATCAAAATCAGTTCCCAGTTCAAAGTTCTGAGCTAACAAACATAAAAAAAACATACAGACGAATTGATAACCTCCTCCTTTTGGAATTCGGTTAAAAAAATATTTGGTTAGCCAGTCATATGAAGCAATAGATAACATATAATGTACATATATAAACTTTTATAACAATAGTCAGTTCGAAACAGCTTTCGAAATTTATAATGAGAAATACCGTTGCATAGAGCGAGAGTTTCGTCAGTTTCACACTGTTTGTTAACTGGTGTAAGTCGTCCTTCACAAGTGCAATAATTCACAAAGTGTTTTGGGGCAATCCTTGTTAGCTATTAATTAACTAATTCTAATACAAACAACGACCCAATCAATTTAAGCAGCACTTATTTAATGGATGGGCCAATATTTGGAAGCCAAACAATACCAAAGCTCTTTCTATTAGGGACATCCTTGCCAACATTATAAGAAAATCTACCAAATACCACACCAATACTCTACTATCCTAATTTTAACTTTCTCGGTAGTGTAGCGGCTAGAATGTACGGCACTCCTGGGTTCGAGTCCCGGGTCGGGCGAAGTTTAGTTATTGAGTCTTTCTGTCTAGAAAGCCTCAGTAGCAGCCCGGAATTTAGAAATTTGTCTGTGTATCACACCCGTGCCTCGGAGAGCACGTAAAGCCGTCGGACCTGCGCCTTAGCTCTCACTGGTCAGTGGTCGTGTCGCCCTACCATATGGGTCAGGCCGTAGTTTTGGCCACATTTTGTATACCCTAACTCTCCGCTACTTTTTTTTAAAACTAATATACTAATTATTCATTTCTCTATCATGGCATTGTATTCCATAAGGAGTAATGATCCACGGCCACTAAAGATATTTGAATAAGCTTATGAACTTGAAAAGTTACACGATATTTTTCTACAAAAAATGACGTTTTTTTTGTAAAAAACGCGAATCCGCTTCGGGACGATGTACTTTGCGCATCGGTACAATTAAAAAAAAACATTCTTTATGAAATAATAGTTAGCTTGCCATCTTTTTAATATCGTTACGTGTTTCCTTAGAAAATACATTAAATTTCATACATTTTCAAAAAAAACTACACAAATACATTTTTTGCCCTATTATTTTTGCGCAACCTATCTATCTGCCCATTTTGCGTTTAAAACATTACCAAGATCTGTATCTGGGCCTCAAGTCTGCTATTACAATTGTGTCACAGTTGTCTTTCAATGACATTGTAATTGCTATTTTTTGCAATTTTTGCAGTCTACTAATTCAATGGTTTTCCGATGGTTTGTCACTGACACTTCAATGACTCTTCAATGATACATTTCCAAACAATTGGTAGTCCCGTACATAATGACAAGTCAATGATCGGATGAATTGCGTAGTTTGTTAATATTTTGACAGTTCTAATGACCACTGGAACGCCACTGAACTACCATTGATGTGCAATTGTGCTGTCATTGTGATTGCATTAAAGCCGATGGAACGCCACTGAACTACCATTGATGCGCAATTGTGCTGTCATTGCATATTTGTCACCTAAACCAATATTATCACGGTCTCGTTAAAATAATATGATTATAATTGTTGAAGTAGTTATAAATGCAAGAAAAGTGTATAAAAATGATAAAAATACTTTACTACGTCCAAAGAAATATCTTCTCTTGCCATGAATGAAGAAGATATGCAAAAAAAAAAGTTCAAAAGTACGAACCTACTGTCAAGTGAATAGTGATAAGTAGGGCCCGGATTAATATGTAAATACATATTTTTAATTTACATGAATTTCGGTCTCGAATGTGTTCTCTATATCGATTATCATATATAGATTGTGAAAAACTAATTTTTATTTTCCATATTTTTCCATATTTCATGGTTAAGTCCATATTTTAAGAAAAAAAGTTACAATCATCCATATTTTCGATTTTTATATCATAGAACGTCAGTTAATTCACAAAAATTGATATAATTTTACGTGTTTGCATTCTCGCCACCACACGGCCTCGAGTGTTTCATTTTTCTCGCGTATTATTTGACGTCATTTGATTTTTGATTCTTTAACTTCATTTATTTCACATTATCTGCCCCCGCGCCGTGGTACAAGCGAGTAGCGGCTAGCGAGCGCGCGCGGCGTAGTAGCTTAATAGGAAAAAAAGTTTCTGAAGCGGAAGGCCGTATTGCTGAAATAGCTAAACAAAAACTAAAATATATTTTAGACAAAAATAAAGGATTTGATTGTCTAAAAACAATTAATAAACTTCTGTGCGGAAGTTTTGAGGGTACTGCAGTCTGCAGACGTGCCTTACACAATTACGGAACTAAGCGTCTTTAAGTATGCTCCCATTACAATATCATGTGACGTGGAAAGATCTTTCAGTCAATATAAGGCTATGTTAGACCAAATCGACAGAGTTTTAATTTCGATAATTTAAAAAAGCATGTGATTGTGTACTGCAATCAATTTAATAAGTCAGATTTAGTGGAAGATTAATAAAACTTCATTTGTTAATTTGTATTAGGTACCTAAACATTTCGCTATCTTTTTATATATTTTTTTTAATGTAACTTGTAGTTACTGTAGTCATTTTTCACAATAAACAATGTTTAATATGAAAGATATTCTTATTTTATACTCCATATTTTTTCCATATTTTACATTTTTTGATCCATATTATATGTACATATTTTGAATTTTTTAATACATATTTATCCGTGCCCTAGTGATAAGTGAAATTAAAGCGAAAGTGATTAATATAAGAAACTAAAAAGTGATAAGTGAATTAATGGAAATAATAACAACAATGATATAGAATTAGTGAAAAGATTGGGGAAGAGGGATAAGAATGTACGACCTATATTAGTAACTTTTACTACACTAAGCCGAAAATTAGCCCTACTAGAGAGCAAGAAGGAGCTAAACAACTCCTTATCAATCTACATAAATGAAGATATTCCACCAGATATACTAGAAAAAAGGAAGCTACTACTAGAAGAATACAGAGAAGGGAACAAGGAGAGAAAGTAATCCTAAAATATGATAAAATTGTATCTCTAAACCCAAACAGAAACAAAGGTCAATTACCAAAAAATATACTATGAACTTAGCAGTAAAGAGAAAGGATATGGTACAAACCCGTCAGCCCGATACAAGAAAAGAAAACCTGAATCCCCACCATCAGCTCAACACTCAAGTGACCAAGTAAATTTATCTAAAGCAGTTAAAAAGAATAAGATTACAATGTATGCATTTATAAATGGAACAGAGGAAATCAACAGAAATAAGCACCGTAAGAAAGCTTAGTAATGGCTGCCTCCTTTAAACATCCCAATACGGCTGGTCACCGCGGAACGTCCAGACCAACACCCTCTAGCAATAAAAGACACAGCAGGATCATAATGGTGAAGAGTAGAACACAACACAACAGACAACAATGGTAGGAGCTAGAGGAGGCCTTTGCCCATAGGGAAACTGAAAAAAATAGAGAAACACTAAAAGTTAAAAAAAAATAGATACATACATAAAATTAAACTACTAATAAAATTATTAATAATGAAAACTTATAATTTAATCTAATAACTAATTTTGATTAGTAACATTAATTACCTTTAATAATAAAAATTTATTTCTACTTTATATTATTGTAATTTGTAATCAACTTATTATAATGAGGAAATTGTTATTTAATTGTAATATCTTATTTACATAAATAAGTTGAGTAATTACATACTTGAATAAACTTAAAAATGTTTCTTAAAGAAAAAAAACTTTTCTTAATTTTCAATTAACAAGTTGTAAACAAAAACACATGGGTTCCTATAATTAATATAATATTCCTATAATTATAACAAAAAGAACTGACCACATTGTATTTAATTTAATAAAATAAGTTTAGCATTATTATCCTATTTATAAATACTATGTAAACAAATGTTGTGAATTAATGTTAATAATAGTTATAGACAAATTAATAATGTAAGGTAAATTAATGTGAAATGTTGTGAATTAATATTAAAAAAGAATTTAGTTGAATCAAAAATACAATGGATGAATGTATAAATGTCAATTTTTTTCAGTAATAAAAGGCTATTTTTATTTATTTATTTTATTTATAAACCAATATTCTTAAGTTGTGAAGTGTGTGAACCATTGCTTCACTCGTTACTTATCACTAAAGGCATAGCTATAGTCTAAGTATACTTGATTTTCATATTAATCTATACTAATCTATAATAATATTATAAAGAGGATAGATTTGTATTTTTGTATGAAATGAATAAACTCAAAAATTACTAGACCGATGGTAATGAAATTTGGTACACATGTTGTCGATAGCCTGAGAAAGGATATAGGCTACTTTTTAAGGCGAAAAGAGGGTAAAGGGTTGCAATAGGGGATGAAAGAGTGTATGGAAATTACTTCATTTTTAAAGCTTGAAGCTTGAACCTTTTTTTTAGACTTTGGATTATATATAAATTAGTAAAACATTCAAAGGTTGTAAAAATTTTATGCTAAAGGGGGTACCCAGAGACGAACCCGAGCGAAGCGAGAATGAGTCGCTAGTGTAATATATACCTACATATTTCTGTTGTAGTTTCTAATAGCCTTAGCATTTTATGCATGTGGCCTGTGAGGCAAGTTGTGGAGGCACTCAAGGCCAAAGTTAACAGTTAACATTTAATATCAATTCGACAGTTACAAATGAAACTTATTTATTTTTGACGTTTTATTTTTTAGATTGCACTTAAAATTTATCTTTTTGGCTTTTTATGATCATTTTACATAATATTTAGTCTTTAAAACATAAACTAATAACATATAATATTATAATCGAAACTAGCTTAAAATTAATTTCGGCGAACGCTTTTTGCTAATGGCAATACCGATTCCCT
The DNA here is from genome assembly GCA_951802675.2 of Boloria euphrosyne. Lineage (NCBI taxonomy): Eukaryota > Metazoa > Arthropoda > Insecta > Lepidoptera > Nymphalidae > Boloria > Boloria euphrosyne. The sequence goes on from OX637893.1 coordinate 5,962,844, forward strand.
TTCTACTACAATTCAACTACAACCCAATTACAATCCAATGACAAGACCATTGATCGACCATTGTAAATTTGTCAAATTTTGGACCAATGGTAATTGAATTAAAATTGCATTGTAATTCAATGACAATTACATGTAAAATAGCAGACTTGAGGCCCTGAGTAGTGATTGTACCAAAGTAACTATCTCTATGGTCAATATAAGGTTAGCAGCCATATTTCTTCTGTTGGATGTCAACTTTCGTTTCAGAGTGGAATGTGTCACGTTTCTCGCGGAGTGTATTTTTTGTGATTTCTAGCTAAGTTTTCAATTAATACCTGTTATTGTTATTGTGCACCATAAAGTAAGCTGTGCGTTATATTTCAAGCCTAAATTAACCTGAAAAAAGATCTTATTTATCGAGTTATTATCAATTTTATTTGATATTATGCCACTTTGCGATACTAGTGGCGTAAAATTTGTGCCACATTTTTTTGCGCTATGGTATATAGGTGCATACACGTGGTTTGCAAAGCACTATCTATGCTGTGATTGATTAAAAATTGCAAGACTTACAAATCGTGTTTTTATTTGTACCTACCTACCTGACTATAACAAAAAATCTTAGGTTAAACAAAACTGTCCTACACTTCATAAAATGCTCGAAAATAATATTTATGTACTCAGTCAAAATAAAAACATCATTTAGGCACAACTTTACTATTTTGTGTTACCATTTGCGTCACTCTACGCCACTGACTTTCGAAAAATTGTGCGTCACCTTTGCGCTATTTGTGGCAAAATCTACGGCCTGACCCATATATACCTCTTGCGCAGTTGGCAAGTCTCTTTGAGATTGGCCCGCCATGGCCGGAATCGATCACGGAACAACAACTATAATACTATACTAATAGATTGACTGTCAAGCTTAAAACCTTCACTAATTAAGAAAAAATACCCTAAAAATAAATAGACTACAATAATAATCACAAGAAAAAAACGTAAAAAATCCCAAAAGTAGGGTGTTTGTTAGTTTTGTATGTTTATGTTATATATGGTACTTTGGTACCATTTTGAACCGCTTTTTTTGACGGTTTTATTTTTCTTGCGGAAAACATCTTTAAAACATTATAAGACATAATTTATGTTCATAAGTTGAAAATTGTGACTTTTAAATGAAATGACTTTTAATATTATTTCTCTTCATTTTCCGAATTTAAAAGCTTTAAAATTATTTTAGGAATAGTTTATATACAAAAATAAGACAGGAAAGTAAATCCCTATAATAGTTAGACCATGGTTCAAACCATAATACTTATTCTAGGTCAAGTGTTCTCGAACTTAGCGTCTTCGTGGACCTGTTTCTGACAACAAAGCGACCACTGATTGGATCGGAATATATTTAAATATCAATACAAAACTACAGAAACTATAACTCCTCAATATTGTGTCTACAACCGTAAATTTACATTTTCGATGCTTTGAATATCGTAATTGTGTATTTGTCGTTATGTTTTTTTCTATTTCGTGTTATGGATTTGTAACCTACGATTAATTCAACAAATTTTCTTTACATAATGAATAAAATTAGGTTAATAAATCCTTAATGTATTCCTTCTGGTATAATTATTAAGGTTTTGGCGAGTAAATCATTCTCAATACTTTAAATGAAATATATTTTATAATTTTTGAATAAATACTCATAGTAAATAGTTTGAAACACTAGCTTAAGTCTGTTAATGAGGAAGACTCAATAACTAATCTTGTCTCAACCAGGCACTCGAACCCGGGACTTCCGCATATGTGTGAAATACCAATCAATATCTGTTAATACGTATGTTAATATATGCAGTAGGACTTGAAATTCACCGGACAGTTCAGTGGGCTTGTGTAATACAATCAGGTTAACGCAATGAAGACGTGACACATAAGCTTAACTAAGCTATGTCACTAACCTACGGTGCATCCAGATAAAATATTAACGTCGCTAAGTAAATATTTCATTATGAGCGATGATATTTATAATTTAAGCATAGAAGGAATGTTATATCGTTAAAAGAAATAATCTAGTCCTTAAATGTGTTATTTATTTTGTAACAGTTAAAATATTTCTTTATTATAATATAAATATCGATCAATTATTGTATTAAGTCCTTTTTCACGTCCCATTTCTGGGCACGGGCCTCCCTCCAACATAATCACGTAATAGACCACCTCACAGACCAAGTGCGGGTTTTCTCGATATGTTTTCCTTCACCGTAAGTAAGTGTTAAACAAGTAATGTACTACGTAGATTTTATCGGGTACTATTTATTCCTCAGATATGATTTTTTTCCGTTGTAGAGACTTTCCTATACCTTGATTAAATATAGGATCTATCATAACATTAAATTTCATCAAAATCGGTCCAGTGATTTTCTTGTGATGCGGACAGACTGACAGAGAGATAGACAAAAATTCTAAAAAATAGATTCGGCCTCTGTTTTGATAATATATGAATATTTTAATACGATTTAAAAATAAATGTACAATTTCGACTGAGCTGCGTTAGAATTGGAATATACATCGTTTATAGATTTAGTAATCTGGAATTTTAAATAGGTTACTGTTAGGCAACTAAGTTGCTCGTTAATAAATAAATTAACATTAGAGCTTACAATTAAACTGTAATTAAAGGAATTTACATTGTGCAATATTATAATATATTTAAAGCAAACGATTTCAATCATGCACACATAAAGGTATTGAAGTTAAAATTAACCCATTGAAGGTGACGCGTGAGCAGGCGTGCGACGGCCGACTGAGCAACCGGGTCGTTGGGGACGATCCTAATAATTTTATCGAACAGCTAATGATTTGGGTCGGCTTTATACTATTTAATCATGTGCATCATTTTTTATTAATCTATAAGCAAATTATATACACTATTTGACGACACGTTTGGCTCAGTTGATAGTGACCCTACTTTCTACGCCAGCGGTCGCGGGTTAGAGTCCCGCTGGGGGCATTCATTTGTCGAGCACGAATGTTTGTACTCCAGTCATGGGTGTTTATATTTATAATGTGTATGTATTTTAAATTTATATGTGTAATATATCAACTATCTGGTATCCGCAACACAAGCACGTTACGTAGCTTACTGCGGAACTAGATGGCGCTGTTGTAATAATGTCCCAACTACATATATTCGAATTATGACACTACCACCATCCCTACCATTTATTAAATCGAATTGTTATTGATTATACTAGCGACTCACCATCGCTTTGCTTGGGTTTGTTACTAGGTGCTCTTTGCCATATTTAAAGTTTGTAACACAAAAAACGAAGGACTTTCATATAAGCTTGCGAGGGCCCTTAAACATCCTTAATCTGGCCCTGTCGCATAATCCGTTCTTAGCGGACGTATACTAACTACAAACTATCTCCCTACCAAATTTCATCTTTTTATGTCCAGCGGTTTTCGATATGATGAGTGACCTTTCACTTTTTTTTTTTTTTTATGCGACAAATGGGGCAAACGGGCAGGAAGCTCACCTGATGGGAAGTGATCACCTCCGCCCATGGACATCTGCAAGACTGCAGGGCTTGCAGATGCGTTGCCGGCCTTTCAGGAAAGGGAGGGAGGGAGGAGGGAGAAGGAAGGGAGTAGGGATGGGGAGTGGGCCTCCCGGACTCTCACTTACCGGACGAAACGCGACAGCATAGCTGCCACTTCACGCCGGTCTCCTGTGAGAGAGTGGTACTATACGGGGCGTGCCGGCCCATTCGGCTGCTACCCGAAGGTAACAAGCATGGCACTACCACTACAATTACTTAGAAATATAATAGAAGATGTAATGTCTAATTGTTATATCTTCAATCTGAAACGCATTCATCCGATTATTGGCTTTAATTGAAATAACACAGATATATGACCTGGAGTTATAGACTTCTCGTAAGGGATATACACGAGCGAAGTAAAGGTAAGTCGCTAGTTTCAAATATGGTTTGCAATATAATAAAGGATAATAGGAACAGATAGTGTGTATTTTTATCTCCTTAAATCTTTTCAGGGTAGGATATGATTTTTATCTTATATAGGTTATGTAAATCCGTGTCATAAATATGAATAAATAAATTAATATGTTGGGACGTTATTACAACAGCGCCATCTAGTCCCGCAGTAAGCTACGTTACGTGCTTGTGTTATGGATACCAGATAGTTGATATACTACACATATAAATTTTAAATACATACATATTATAAATATAAACAGCCATGACTGGAGTACAAACGTTCTTGGTCAACAAATGAATGCCCCCAGCGGGACTCGAACCCGCGACCGCTGGCGCAGAAAGTAGGGTCACTACCAACTGAGCCAAACGGGGCGTCCAATACACGGAATTATTAATTTATATGACATAATTATATTTTTTTTTGAAAAATGTAAAGGCAAATATAAATAATTAATTAAATAAGACTTTTGTGTTTTATCAAATTAATTATTCTATAACGCTCTAACTGCAATGTTAACTCTGACGTTGAAATGCAGAACGTAACTTTGAAAACGCTGAATTAGGGCATCTGGTTTCCCTTCGTCGATACGTGGTTACCGAGATATACTCGTATAATATTCGAATCTGGATACCACGATTTTATTTCGACGAACTAAAATTATGATTTCTTTTCATTATTGATATTTTTCGTTCAAGTCTTCAGTTGTACTAAAATCAAATCACTCAAATAGTATTATACAAGCAGATTCGTGTCGTTAATTTATAATTTTCTAATAAAACGTCAGTGTAAAAAACTGTGCGAAACTACTGCGGCCTCGGAATGTTTTGCTAAATAAAGCAGCAAAAAGCAGAGAACTCGCCAGCAAAAAACAATTATATTTATATTGGCAACATATTTACCAAAGATATAACTTAATTTCATTACTTAATTGGTTATATCAAATATATTAGTACATTAAAGAAATTAACATCATGTCTCCTGACATAGAAGTACTTAAAACTAGTTTTACACTATCGAAATTATATTAACGAAATCCATGTATATAAGGTTGCCTTCATTTTCTCGATAACTATTTGCAAACAACTTTTGTTATACCGTGGTTTTACGAAATACTCTATCCCTAAAAGACCAAACGGAACTAGCAGTTTAGATTACAGAAGTTACAAAATGATCATTGCAATTCACGCTGCTACCACGCTATTCATTTGGGAGAATGAGAGAACAATTTAATTAACGCAATGTAGAGTTACGTGTACAAGTCATATCAACAATGCTATATCATAAAACTAGCTAGGTACCCCCTTCAGCATAAAATTTTTACAAACATTGAATGTCTTACTTAGTTATATATAATCAAAAGCCTAAAAAATAAGTTTCAAGCTTCTAGCTTTAAAAACGACGTAATTTCCATACAAACTTTCATCCCCTATTTCAACACTTTACAGACCTTTTTTTACCTTGAAAAGTAACCTCCTTTCTGAGGCTCTAGACTACATGTGTACCAAATTTCATTAAAATCGGTCCAGTAGTTTTTGAGTTTATTCATTGCATACAAAATACAAATCTTTCCTCTTTATAATATTAGTATCTAAGATATATGAACACTAAACAGAATACTTTACAATTTAATTATATTTATTGGTAGCGATACACTATTTCTTCAATTTTTTTTATTTCATTTGACTATTGTTAATCTCTAAAAGTACTAGAAACATTTAATACCTTCTTTTTTATTTAATTATTATCAATTGACAATAAGAGTATGAAAATGTAAAATAAATCACAGAGGTAGAACTGTGGGCAAAAGTTATATTTTAATATTCAAACAGATTACGATTGACTTTATTACAAAAAACAGGGGCCATAATCTGTGCTCAACTGGCACACTTTGAAGCCATTAAAAGGAGAATTGAATTGAAAATTAGGGTCGGATCTGAAATATTACAATAATTTAGGTAGTACATATAAGAGCCCTGTATAATGTACATCCCCTAAATGGCATAATCAAGTAAAAATAATTAGATTAAATTAAATTTTCCACGTTAGGGATTCCCTGAAGCATTTATTTTCAGGCCAGATTAGCAGATTAATTAAGCAGAAGGTCCCCCTGTTACAATACAAGTGTTTTGTCGAAATGTAATTTCACGTCGACTCAAATGTAAATGGAAAAGTACAAATTACAAATTAGATCTACGTTATTTTTATTTTTTATTATAATATTGCTTATTATAATACTGTTTATTTCAAAATCTGGTGTGATTTTGTATTTCTGTGAAATGCGTTGAAGTATTTTAAATACCTCGACATGATCATTTTTGTAGGAGATCGTTAGAAAAAGTTTTAAAATTAATAACACTATTGAAATTACCCCATGAACTACGAGCGTAACGGACTGTATCTCGTAGCAAGCTAATCGTAGTAGCCTCGTAGCGATCATTAAACGCTACAACGTAGCCATAATAATAAAAGTCTATACATTGATATTTATTATACAGAAAAGTTTTACATTATAATATTATAAATTTAATTTATGTATAGTAAAATTATAATTATTGAGAATACCTTGTTTTACCTTATTTTACCTTATGGGGAAGGCTATACTAACTCCATAGTATATACCTACATTACCTTTGAATTTTTACATTATTAACAAAAAGATATATATGAGCATGGATTAAAAAAGTAAAGTATAGAAATAAAATGAAGAGCTAAATGAAACTACCTTTTCGGATTTTGTCGCGGATTTATTTTGATTTTTAGTTCCCGACGTTTCGAATGCTTTACAGCAATCATGGTCACGGGAGAGATCCGAAAAGGTAGTTTCATTTATAATGTCGAATATTCTCGTAAATCTAAGAAAGTATTATGAAGAGCTAAAGTTGGAATCTCATAGACTAAGAAAGAAATCTTATAAATACATGATATAAGACGCTTCGTCAGTAATTAGAAAAAGCTCACATTTTTTGCCGTTGACACGTATTAATATTTTCTTCTTTTTAGGTTCAATTTTAAAAATTTATATATATCATTTTCAAACTTTTAAGTACTTTTACGTACGTTTTTCTCTGGAAAAATATATTTAAAGTGTATTTTTAGTTAAAAAGTATTTAATCTATGTAGGTCCAATATGAAAAAAAAGTCCCTCTATAAAATTTCTCTAAAAAGTGTTCTCTACATTTATAAAATGATATAGCTATGGAATTCTAAAATAAATAGTATATTTAAATCGGTAATTTTAAATGTTATCATATAATCAATAAAAAGTTATATATAGGAAACCCGAAACGATCAGACCAATAATCCGAAACACTTTACCCTAATAGCGCAGCGACCCGGCAGAATTGAATCATGGGCGCTTTTACACCGTCTTTAAAATCTGTGCATCGTCTCTCTAAGCAATATAAACTTTATTACCTATTCATTAGAACCTTTTTACGCTAACAAATTATGTGAAAAGGCACTGTAATTGCAGCAAATATGGACATTTAAAATTAATAGAATTGAACTGTAATTAGTGCAAATTAGATTCTATTTTTCATTGGACTCTGTAAATGAAAGTGCTATTTATACAAATTAAATGTATTTCAATGTAATAATAAGTAGTTATAATTACAGTTGTCGGCCATTCAATCTGAATTAATATTTTCGTTTTATTTTGACTTCAGCGTTTTCGTAACATTTTTTTTATTACATGAAATGAAAAGCTCCTTTAGAAGTTTTAGTTTTACTCGTCATATGAAAAACAAAACATCGTAAATGTAACGAAGCTAAAAGACCCTAGACCTAAAAGCTAATCAGACCCTCGATTATCGATTTACAAAAGTCTATTTATAAAGAGTGTATAAAAATAAAAACACGATTAAAGTAAAGAGTAATGTAATATAAAAAATTAAAAAATACAAAATACTCATTCAGTAATTAAAAAAAAATAAACAAACCGTGTAAAGTTATTATATACAAAGTAATAATTAAATATGCGATATATACGAACGAGAACATCGAATTGCAATATAATTAAGCACGATGTCACAATTTTCAAACGAACTTTGAGGAGTAAATTGCCTAATTACTGAAGCGATGGTAAAATTATAAATAACGAGAATTTTAAACATTTATGATAATTTTTGATTTGCAAATGTAATCTTACTCTCTCATCTTCCTTTCCTGCTCTCTAAGAAAGTAATGTTGACGATACATTTGGCTCAGTGTGTATTTGCTGCGCCAGCAGTCGTGGGTTCAAGTCCCGCTGGGGGCATTCATTGATTGAGCAAATGTTTCTACTCCAGCTATAGGTGTTTATGTTTATGATATGTATTTAGTTAAAGTTTTATATGTGCAGTGTATCAACTATCAGGTCTTCGCAACACAACCCTCGTAGCTTACCACGGAACTAGATGGTGCTGTGTGTAATAGTGTCCCAATATATTTATCATTCTTTATTATTTAAATTAGTGACATAAGTAGACTAATGCTAATTTGCAATTAATATTTATATTAATTTAATTAATTTAGTTTATTTTTGTAGTAAATTATGATGTAGCATTTATTTGATTTATAAATTAAAAATAATAGCAAATCGGCTTTAAATTTTATACATAGTTATTTAATTATTTAATACATTTTAAAACTCCTTATTAGATATAACGGAAGAAGCCTCAAAGAGTAAACGTTCGAAGCATCACAGAACTCGCTAACTTATTGAGAGGAAAATCCGAGATCCTATTATGGACACAACTTTGCAATCTAACTTTAATGGCCTACTTGTATTGTTTCCTAAATGTCCCTAACAAATTGTTTGACGAGCTCATCATGTACTTCGGTCCTTATTTAGTTTACGATTCCTCCTTTGTCTAACTTGAAAACTAAAATTAATTGAAAATTAAACAAAAAAATAATAATAATAAGTGTTAGCACGCTTGCTTGTCGATTCTAATGCGTGATTTCGCAACTCTGAAATTTTTAATTGTGAATAATTTTCAACATGACTAGCACTTTCCTAACCGTCCTTCTCCTTCCTCACTCCCTCCCTTTCCTGAAAGGCCAGCGATGCATCTGCAAGCCCTGCAGTGTTGCAGATGTCCATGGGCGGTCAGCCTCCTGAACGTTTGCCCCTTTTGTCGCATAAAAAAAAGTAGCAAAAATTTAATGAATCCATTGTCTCCTTCAGTATTTCAGTATAATTATGAAAATATTTTCAGCAACTCATCCACGTTAATTTAGCTGCCGTTAGCTATAAAGCGTAGAATGCATTTCACAGCGAAAATTTAATAAATTCTTAAGCCATGTCATGTTGGAGGCGTCAGTTCTATATTAATGGGATTTGACTAAACTTCCGGGACTAAGTGAGTTTGCGCGAAAATGTTTTAGGTTATTGGGTGACCTGTTTCCTTTATGTAAAGCATATATGCGCGTTTTTAATTGGGTTTCTATGCTTTCATTTATTAGAAGATGCTGATGCTCTTTGATTAAGGCAAATATTTGACAATTTAGAGAAAATATCTTTTCCGATTTTGCTTACATTTTATCGCATAATAATCGTATATTTTTATTCTTATTTCCCATCCCTATTATATATTTTCATTTTTGTTTATAATATGGTTGGTAAGAATATTTTATATTACTTTATAATAGACTATTTTGTTATAGAACAAGTGGTCACAGATCCTAAAGTACCACTGCAAAACATTGCTGCATAATAAGTCAATATACGAACCAAAATATATGTATGTACTAGAACTTCTATGAACATTAAACGTCGCGAGCACAAACTGCATATTGAGGTGCTATTCTGCGCATCAAGTAAAGCCTCTCATAAGATCTTCATTAAATTTTCATGAGACTAACTTTCGTGTGACTTACCTGTCACACGAAAGAGAACTATCCGAAATAGGAGGAGATAATATTCAGTCAGTTGACTATTACAGCTGATATCGGTAATATTAATTAATATTGCATAAAAGTTACTAAATAAATTGAAAAAACGCATGAGCCAAACATATGTCAACATACAATGTTATTTTTATACTCTTAGCCTTAGAAATTATTGAATTCATTTCGACAGCGTTACATGATGACATGTAATCCGCCCTTCAATACACGGGGGATCAGGCCACAGTGCTGGCCTAGTACGGCTTGGCGGACTTTATATGTCTTTTAAAAACTTGCAAAGTTGCCTCAGCCATGTAGCTTTCCTTATGATGTTTTCCTTCAACGTAAGACCCGGATTTGAACCCGCATCACTCGGTTATCCAAGCGAGCGTGTTACCACTGGGCCACCACTGCCTACATTATGACGAGGATTACTATACAATCAATTTTTTCACACAACTGCTCACGAAAGGCCTATTTTATCCTATAATTTGAGAGAAAAATTACAATACCTGTGTGTAACAGAATAGGATTTGAAAGCTTATTTCTTTACAGAACACCCTGACTTTACATAAACCTTTCCATGATTAAAGATGACTTCAAAAGATTAATCCATATAATATTAATACAGATTTCCTCGAGACTGACAGTTTATGCAAACGTTAGGTTCTCTATTCTATTCCGGTCACAACTCTCGAGTAGCCAGGTATGTATAATAGTTCGTAAAATGTTCTGAATTAATGATATCCATGGGCTTCATTCTTTCGATTGGTTTAGAATTTGCCTAATAATCAAACCGGTGAAATGTTTAATTTTTTTTTAATTATTAATTAATCATATCCTGGACTGAAATTAGTTAGCCAACCCATATGCAATATATTTATTGACATATTAAATTGAATATAAAATACGTTTAATAAATAAACATCTCGGTGAAGGTCGTTTTATCCTCTACTATATACATATAATAAAAGTATTAAATAGTCGAATCCGTACATTAGATATTTATTGCAAAATTTTATTGAAATTGTTATTGTTATCGATACAGCTGATGCCGAATCTATAGTTTTTAGGAATTTCGGTTATCTTTTAACCGCAGACATTGTGATTCACGTATATATTATATACGTGAATCACAATGTCTGCGGCTTTCTCTGTACTACTTTGTATGAACGTAATTATTGTTCGTGACTGCATAACTTAAGCAAGCGATGCTTAATTTTGGACTTTATTAGAATAGTCAAAAGAACATAATATAAAATGTGTGTTAGATCATTTAACTTATAGAATATAACATGTAACATATGATTTTGTATTCTATGACGTTGGTACTAAGTTCGAATTTCTTTCTTTTCTTATAAAATATAATGCACAGCTTTAATACGAGTATGTAATGATGGTTAAATCGTGAAACGGATTGAAGCAAAAAGTATGAGCCCTTTTCCATAAATTTATGCGTTTTTACTTTATATTTTTGACATAAAATACTCTTTTTATTATTTATAAAATTAAATTTCTAGAATGCTTACAATCAAATGCAAATGCGTGAACTTGATACATTCATCTCCGTATTATGGGAAAAGTATGGTATCTTCTATATTACATTATTCTAGAAGTAAACCAATTATGCTTTTGTTTTAAAAACCTATGTATAAAAGACGTAATTTAAAATTAAATCAGTAAAAAAAGGTATCTTAGCATGATAGATGATTAGAATGGCAATTTTTTTCACATAAAACCAACTTTTACTTGAAAACTTTAATTAAAAGAAGCTATTTCAAATAAAAAGCAGCAAAATCTTCATCAGAAATGCAGAAAACATGCAACAAGGTAAAAAAAGCTATATAATATTTTATGTTCGAATATTCTACTTCACATTTCAATTATGGGTAAATGAATTTTCTTTGTGCTATGTTGAAACTGCACATTCACAATGGAAGAAGCCACATAATTATTAAAGGGAACTCCCGTAAGTCTTTACAAAAGATTCATTTTATAAATAATTTTTGAATAAATACTTAACAAGAGTGTGAGTACTTAATTTTATTAAGCTTGTAATATCTTTATTGGATTTTACAACGTAGTAGTAGTAGGCAAAAAGTAGCATGCTCACTTTCAGTAATCTCACTTGAAATATGAAGCGGGTTTGAGTCCTGGGTCTCGCACAGCTACATGTGTATTATTTTAACGATGATCACAACTTGCTCTACGGTGACAAAAACTTTACTAAACTGTAGGTGGTAGGTGGTTCAAACTAATTTATCGTTATAACGGCTTGATCCTCTTTAAACTTAGGAGAAATCTGTTTCTCATAGAGGGACGTTGAGACGCTTGTATACTAACTATTATTTACCAGCGCACTTTAATCATATATTCCTTGCATAAATTATATATTATTATTTCAGTAATTGTATTATTATTAAAATACTGTTGAAGCCAAACGACAATTTTTAAGTGTTAATAAGTTCTACTTTCTGAACAGTTTTAATTTAGAATACTTAATCGACTTATATAAGGGGTAAAGAACTGAAACAAAAAAGAAACATTAAATAAACATTACGATTTGATACTTAACCCTTTTTAATGGCTTTTCCATGAAAGCAAACTTTTTTGTCAAAACGATAAAATCTCTAGAGAACAATGAGATGGTTGAGATGGGATTTGACCGTTCTCGACTGTGAAATAATTGGTAAATATTCGTCTTTGTGTAAATAGAAGGGACGTTTCTTATAATAAATATAAATCGGAATATGAAAATATGTATAATGCCCACATTATATACTAATAGCTAGCCCAGTGGTAACGCTCTAGCTTGTAAATATTGTATTTCATGCGCGAATCATTTCCAACATGATTACTACTTGTCTTACGGTGAAGGGAGAAAACGCACTAAAGGACAAATCCGGAAGAAGCTAGAGTGAGTTGCTAGAGATATAAATATAATCATATTTTACAAACGCTTTCCAAGTTAAAAACTTTTCTTGATGAATCTTTATCAAGTCCACTGAAAAAGTTTAAGAACTTCTTTTAAAATTTTTTATTTATCAAAGACTTACTTTCGCAGCATAATACAGAACTGAGACTAAACAGTTAATAATAATTAACTTAGCAAATTACAAACAATTACTTAATGGGCTGCTCGCTTTAACAATTTACTTCGCATTCAGTCATTTTGATTGACTCTACATTACATAATGTTAACCATAAACGAGTATATGTAACGGCTTTGAAAGTCTATTTAATTGAAATGTTTCAACCCTTGCTTTATCTACGTCATGATATATTATATATTATATAGAGTAGTACTTATTTGAACTAGAACTCATGGAATGTAGCAATAACAAGCACACATGAAAAATAAACCTATATAAGGTATTATAAATACATAATATTATATACAAGTAAAAAAAACCGACTGCGTTTCTGTTTTATTTTGAAATTAAAAAACTTTAAAAATATGCTGTGTTTTGATATAAAATTTATACCCGGTGTCACTTTCACAGTAAATACGAATCTAACGACACCTTTCAAGCTAAAGTCCATTAAGCCGTTCAGGCCGCAGAGCGTGCCAAACAATTATACATACATACTTTCGAAAAAGATAACCCTCCTTCTGGCGCAGTCGGGTAGTAAAAGAAACTTTTTCAAAACACGTAGATATAAATTTGGAAAAATATAAAAATTGTAATCGTGCATTATTGTAGAATTACAAAATACATATTGAACTCGTTTTAAGTTCTGATCATTGTTCAGGCGGAGCAAATTTTTCATATAAGGATGCGTTTGAGGGAAGTAATAGTTTACTAGTGTTTTATATATTATATTGTAGTAGATTATAGTAATTAAGAGTCGAATCCGTCCATTTAGTTTTTGGAAAAACTTATTTAAGTAATCATTACTATCAGTACAGAGCCCATATCTAGAGATTTTTCAAATTTCTGTCTTACAATCTGTTTGTGACTGCATTTCAACCACTCGACAGATTTTGATAAAATTTTTATGAAGATCGCTTGATATTCGGGTCCACATACAGGATATTTTTTAGTCAGCGAAAATATCTCATCTCTGAAAAATCTATGCTAAACGAACCCTAACTAGTCCAACTATAAAGGCACATTTACATAACATTCTTAATTCTATATAATTGGGACAGATTAGCCATTGTTAAAGTAACTCACTAACAGCGCTCCTTATGTAGCATTATTCAATTATACTTCTTTGATTGCCGTGTACAATAGAATTAATTGAGTCTTTGTAGTAGAGGAAGGTAGTTGTAAGTCTTTTGTAAAATCTATTTTAGAATTTCCTTGATCTTGAAACGTAAATAGTGAGTGTATTTTTCATATATAACGACTACATATTTTACAATTTATTTAATTTAAAAGACAATCTGACTTGATGACCTATTGTTATAATAAACTCGTGATTTCGAAACCAGTCCGAAGTTCCCTAATGAAATTCTATGAATAGAATAATTTACATAATGCAGAAATTGAACAGACAGATAATCTGTATAACACAACACTATTAATTGTATATATACATATACCTAAATTCATATATGGAGGCTCATTTGCTAACTATATTGTCATTAAAATTAAATAACTTATTCATTGCGTACTTGCTCTCATTATTACCTATAATTCAATACTTTATTAATTATTAAGTAGCTAGAGTAATAACACTTCATAATGGAATAAAATCGTCTTATAAATAACTAAGCGACGGCGCTGCGGTCGGATTCCTGCGAAACCCTGGCATTTACTTATTACCGAAATTCCTACTTGCGGAACTCAAGACCGTATTCATGTTTACGACGGGATCTGTGAAATAATATTTTCGAAGATATTAATTATTTTCTATTTGTCCTTAGCTTGTTAATGTTTTAATATAAAAAATTGCCTCGGTGGTGTAGTAGTTAGCTGCATATCCAAAAGTCCTAGATTCGTATCTTGAAAGTTGGCTGCCTTGACCGGGATTGGTCGGGAAGACATTATAATAGAAATTTCCCGTGTCCCGTGTAAAAATACTCGCGTAAATCAAAAAGTGAGAAGAATAGTGTTAAATTATCAATATTCTAAATATTTTTTTTTTGACATACAGAGAGCACATGTAATTTTCAAAACTACTTATCATCTATTTGAGCGGTTACATAAATATAGTTAGTGTATTTGTGGAAACTCGTTTGTTTGGACATTGATACAAATAGTAATTGCTGCATACTACTCATACCTAATACACTCAGTCAACGTTAGCTAAGTGTAACATTCGAATCATTACAAAAACACTTGTAAGTGATTTATTTTAAGTAAACTTCAATTAATCAAAATATATTATACAAACTTGACTGATCATTTTTATTTCTTCCGCTTGTGGAAATCGACAGATTCATTCCCAACATATTTTTTTAATATTTTGATGGTTTGTCCTAGACACGCGACCCTATACTGAGGACTACAACTACTACTGGGGTATACAATCCGTCATGTCAATCCGTCGCGCTTGGGTAATTCCTAAGTACCCCTTTTGGGCTCCCCTTATTTTTCATTACTATATAATAACTAAAAAAATTTTATTTATTTTTTTAAAGAGATTTATCAAATAGAACAATAATCGAAAATCAATAGAAAAGTAGGCACCGTCCACATTACATTTTAGAAAATTTTACTTTAAAACGTCATTTTTTGTTGTTTAAATATATTCAAATATATGCAGATAGGGTTGGCTATGCGGTTACATTCAGAGCAGCGTCAAGTTGAACGGTTAAGAACAAAGTTTAGATTCGGTAAACTTGCAGATATAGTTATTTAGCCTGCAAGTTTACGATTCAACTTTACTGTACAAGTGCTGTAATATAAACTCATATTATAATACAAATGTAAATGAGTGTCTTTGCTAGTTACTTTACTTTGAATGAAAAATGTTAGAACATTTACACGCAGCACCAACTATTTCCATGGTAAGCCACGAGGCTTGTGTTACGGAAACCAGATTGTTGATACACTACGTACATATAAATCTTTAAATACATATTATAAATGTGAACTTTAATGTTTGGAGTGCAAAAATGTGTGCTCATCACGCATATAAATACCACCAGCGGGACTCGAACCTGCGATCGCTCGCACAGCAAGTACAGGTGTCGTTTAATGAAAGTACTCGTATATTATGGATTATAATAAGATTTTTAATAAGGCACTTGCCACGCATGGGAAACTGATGTAGGTCTGCTTGAAAATTAAGCTAAAGTAAGTTATTAATTTTGCTATTTTTCATACTCTCATGCAAGTACATACTCGTAGAGTGGATTAGTCGTGCTCTTTATAAATAAATCTTAATAAAACTTTAGTTCTCGGCGGTAATATAGTCACCACTTCTAAGGTCGTTGAGAAATCCTTACGATACCCTTCGTCAATAGTAGAAATGGCTGCTGTCAATGACAGTGTTTAGTGAAGCTTCGGAACTTAAGCCTCGACCACGAAAAGTTTATACGACAAAATGATTTAGAAAATAAAATAGATTTAAAATTATAACAATAGCAATATCATCTAATTTTTAAAAATTGATAACAGTGTTTGTTTTCAAACCCCTCCGAAACGGCTTGACCAATTTCTATGAATTAATTAGTGTATATTTGGTGGGTCTGAGACTAGGTTGTAGGCTATTTTTTATTCCTCTAGGTCAGTGTTCCGCAAACTTTTTATGTTCAAGGTACATTTAGGAAAACGAAAATTTTTGGAGGTACACCACAATTTAAAAATCAGTTTTTAAGTAATATTAATCAACATTTATTATTAATCCAAACGAATATTGGCCGAATATTAGCCCTGACCAAACACGCAAAATAGGCGCACAGTAGTCGAGTTGCGGAAACCAGCCCGCTCATACCATACCAAACCAGTAACCAAACGAAACGAAACAAATCGCTTCGCTCGTGCGCTCGTGTTATTTACATTATTATATTATGTGGAATATTTTTTTTACCCTTACTTACTTACAAAAATTAAGTTTTTAAGATAACCTTATTTTTCCGAGGCACACCAACTAGTGACCACGGTACACCAGTGTGCCGCGGTACACACTTTGCGGAACACTGCTCTAGGTGATAAGGGTGGACTTCTCCAGTATATTTATTTCTAGATCATTTTTTTATTTTTTTATGATTTAGCATCAAAAAATTGAATAATAACAATTTTTTTTTGAGGTTAATATCTGCGATTAGTCGCCAGACTATAAGCAGATAGGTTGAGTGGCAAATAATCTATCAGAGCAACGGAGCCAGTGCCCCGCTGTCTACTCACAGGACGTGGTTTCTTTTTAATCTTTTAACCACATTGAAATTGTCGAGTAATCAGGAGGCAAGGGTTTAGGGATTAGGGTGGTAGGTAAGACGTTCGATATGTAATTTTTTATATCGCTCGATTTCACAGGCGACTGTTGCGATGTTTAAATACTCATGTATTTCATCGTTCCTCGCAAACCAAGGTGCGTTACTTTCACAAAAATACGTTTTCAAGTAAGGATTCTCAAGGTGGGGTTGTGACTAAATAAAACTAAACTATTGAAATAAATTTTATATTTGACTAGAAATCATTGAGTACATATTATAATATATCAAATATTTCTTTTAACGACAAAGCCTGGGACAGAGAGCATAGAAAATAGTATTTACAATATTGTATAGCTATTCTGAAAGACTTTCTATGGACCTCAAAAGCTCAATCCGTGATTTAACGAGTACAACATATAATGTATTTGGAGGTACATAAAAGCTCTTGCACAAAAGCCCTACTCATTACACGAACAATAATATCTCACTTAAAGCTAACTATTGCAATTATTCTTATAAGACAGAGATTCATAGACTAATATTTTAATGAGTTTTAATACATAAATATTTACATTTCATAGTATTCTATTTATAGATTTCCTTAAAAATAAATATATTATACTCTATTATATTAAATTTCTTAGAGTTAATTTAATTGAATTGAAAAAATGGAATATTTGTCATTTCATGCTTTATCCATAAAACTTTATTACGCTTAGTTGCTATAAATAATTCGGCAAGGTATGTAGGCAGAGCGTAGGTTCTTGTAGTAAAATCGAGAAGTATTACATTTAGGCGTATAGAAGTATTAGATCATTTTGATGAAAAACAGTAGAGTATATTTAAATACTTACTTTTATAATATATAATTTTTAAAATTATTTATATTTCACGAAATTAAATTTATTGAAATTTATTTATTTATTAACAAAAATTTAAGAAAAGCCTTTAAATTCATTGTTTAATAAAAGATAGACAAAACAAAAGTACATAATAGATAAAATATTAAACAAAATAAGCTTTATCGAGAGTTTTATATCTTTTTCATTCAAGCGCAATGAATTCGCTTCAATAATTATGAAAATCACGAGAGATATTTTCGTGAAAATTTTTACTGAGCGTTCTCTCTAACTTTGATGTTTTAGACGGAAAATGAAGTCGAGTGTTGATTTCAATTTAAAATAGCTCATACTTTGATAAAGTACAATCAGTATAAGAAAAAGAAAAGTGAAAAAAAAACTAACTATACATGTTAATAGTATTCGCGAATGACATTTTAAACATAATTAAACAAAATACTCAAAAAAAACCAAAATATAGTTTTATATAATGCTATAGTAATTTCTTAAATGTTTATTTGTATCATTTTAATAGCTAAAATTAATTACCTCGAGTGAGATTCAAACTTGCTACCTCCCATGCATTTTGGACTATCGATGACAAGAGAACTTGCTTGAAGAAATTGAAGAAATAAATAAAATGAAGCTTAATTCACCAAACCTCTGTTAATTATGTAATTTAGCTAAAATATAAACGAAAAACTAATTTTGAAATATAAAATATCTCTATACTTTCGAGATAAATTTACCGAAGCGCGAGATTCCATACAGTTACGTAGAAGTTCTCGCGCCATTCCCCACGGGCGAACAGATAAAGCTGGTGGTCTATGAAATACGTCGCTTATAGCTTTATTTTTTGAATAATGAAATTGAAAGAACACTTAATATAACTGAAATATTTTTTTTCAGTTATATTAAGTGTTCTACTACATCTAATGCTTTAGAAAGGATAATGATTTATTGAACAACATCAAACTGTTGTTCCTCTATATTTTTGGTTTTAGCCGATTTGAGTCATCACCATATCATTTCTTCTTCGTGTTTTCTTTTACACATGAAAAAAAAAAAGGACCACTATCTACAATAAAAATAGAACTCGCAATATTAGAGTAATAAATAACACAATCTTGTTTCATTATTAAAGCGAAAAGCGGATAATGAAACAAAGTAAAAGAAAATGCGAGAAGGTATATAAATTCGTCTATTCTCCCGCGAGTACTTCACAATTTTTTTCGATCAGTACGGGAGGTTATAGCATTATACCAAGTCATTTTACATTGACTGAGACTTATCACAATGAGTTTTCATTGGAACTTTGAGAAACAGCTACTTCATTCATGGAGTTAAAGTAAAAAGGTAACAACAAGTAAAAGTTTTGAAAGAAAAGTTAGTGTTGAGTTGTCACACCATGACAATAGTTAACTTAATATAAATAGTTTATCAGATCGATCTTAAGTAAAGCATTGAAATCAAGTTTCTTGAAGCTTATAAATTGGGGTAAGCCCACGATCCTGTTAAAAGTATGAGTGAAAAATGTAAACCGTATTTAACTTGTAAGCTTCATATTGACCACCACAGGTTTGTCAACTAAAACTTGTTTTCCTAGTAATAATAGAGTGAAAAAAAAAAATCAAATCATTTCTTATAAAATTCCCAGAAGATGCTAAGCCTCCTGTACTAAAATACTTATGTCCCTTGAGAACCACTCGATATATCGAAGTATAGCTTTTATTACTCGCAGACTCAAGTACCTACTTATGCAAAAATCACGCTTTTTGCTCCGTCTAAAGAGAATAAACTCGAATCTGTACATTGAATATTTTTTGAAAAATCTTATTAAAATAGCCATTATCGATATAGAGGCCGTATCTATAGTTTTTATTTGTATTTTTGTCAGCCTGTCTGTCTGTGACCGCATTATGAGAAAGCCGCAGGGCAGATTTTTGAAATTTGGTATGTTCATAGCTGGTAATCCGGCTGAACATATAGGATACTTTTTACTGCGGAAAAATACCTTGTCTCTGAGAAATATATGAAAAATAAATAAATATGTTGGGACATTATTACAACAACGCCATCTAGTTCCGAGGTAAGCTACGAGGCTTGTGCTACGGATATCAGATAGTTGATATACTACACATATAAACTTTAAATACATACATATTATAGATATAAACACCCATGACTGGAGTACAAACATTCGTGCTCAACAAATGAATGCCCCCAGCGGGACTCGATCCCGTAACCGCTGGCGCAGAAAGTAGGGTCACTACCAACTGAGCCAATCGTGTCGTCAAAAGAAGAAATGTATCCTAACATACGTAGGGCTGAAGGTGAATAACTAATACCATAAGTTTTCTGCAATAAGTTTTCTCGATTTATTTTTCAAGATCTCAAGAATTAAATGGAAATAATATATTCTCTCTTAGTATAGAATACACATTTACTTCTAAAATGTCGAAAACCCGTAACCGTTTTAGATAAATTATGTATATACATTCTGAGAAATGTAGCTTTGTTTTTAAAATAGAGAAAAATACTCTACTAAAAATACAATAAGGATTGGTACTCGTAGCTTGAACAAATAAGCACTGAGGCGACGACTTGTCACGTATCACAAAGCAGTAAACCTTCTGTAAAAATAATTGACATAAAGTTTCAGTAAAAGTAAATATTTTGACTGAAAAGGTTTGATTTCAGGTCGGCTAAATCCATACCAGTAAATTATTCAACGACTCTTAAAAATCAAAAGTATTTCGATAATATATACGAGTATTATGAAGTAGCGATTCGCCCTTGCTTCGCTCGCGTTCGTCCTTAGGTACCTGTAAGCCTAAAAACTTGTTTCAAGCTTCTAGCTTTAAAAATGACGTAACTTTCATCCCCAATTTCAACCCCTTAAAGCCATTTTTTGCCTTGAAAAGTAGTCTATGTCCTTTCTTAGGTTCTAGTCTATCTATGTACCAAATTTCATTGAAAGAGGTTCTGTAGTTTTGGCGTGAAAGCGTAACAGACAGACAGACAAAGTTACTTTTGCATTTACAATATTAGTAAGGATTCGAAACGATAAAATATATTCTAACTTTATGTTTTCCGAAATAATAACGCTATTAGTTTCATCCTGAAAAGTGCACTTTTAAAACAAAATAGCCGTATTATATTTTCCACAAAGTTTCTTAGCATGACAGTTTTTCTCCTAGTACATTAACATGAAGCGACCTTAATAACGGAGTTGACAGTGAAAATAAAATGTATTTTCTAAAGCCATTAGCATCTGATAAGGTGATTAATCACATTGAATAGAAGGGGTGTATATGGAAAACATTTCAGTGTTTTAAATGAAAAATGTTCTGGCTGAATAAAGAATATATATTATATTATACTGTAATATACTGTCTGGGATTTTTAAGTTTGATTCTCTCTCGCTACAATTCATACTTAAAGGCATTATTAGTAATTCATTTGTATTTAATTGTAAGAAAACACTAATAATAATAGGTTTATGTAGTAATTTAAAAATTTGTATGGAAGTAATTTAAAAATCGTCTCGTTTATAATATTTTTTGTAAATTTTAAATAGGTACTCGTAATTCTTTGATTCTATGTTGCCAGTTAGTTGCCATCTTGAATTAAAAACGGCGGGAAAAGAGTTAGGTACGTTTTATTTTGTGAATTAATGTAATATGCCATTCCTATTCATAAAGTTGTTTGAGGCGTTATATTGAATCTGTATAATATAATAAATAAAAATATATACCGTTACATCGAATTTCACTTTTCCTACCTGACCTACTTTTGAAAAACTCGCATTAAAATCGCTCAAATCTCTCTTTAAAGGTAATTATGTTACAAATTATAGATTTAACATTAATATATAATTATTTACTATTTATTTAATTACAACAATTTATATTACAAAGAATTACAATTACAGTCAAAACATGTATGTAATAGAAAGTGCAATTTAGATAGACGGAGCGTATTATATGCTTATCGAAGTCAAATAAAACTGGCCATGTAGTTTTTTTTATTTTGCTTTTCTTTGTACGTATGGAAATACCAGAGTAGCTTGCCTTGTATTATAAATCAACCTTATTATAATAAAATTTCGACCTTCAATATTTTTAGTGAACGCTCCATCTATCTTGTTCTTTTGACCTGGAAAGGGGCTAATATATACAAAATTAATTCAACATTCATAGTGCGATAATAATAACAATTTTTTTACAATTATATCAATAATATTCATTAGCGCTTTTCCCCATTGTATTATTAAAATATGCTAAAGGTTTTTCAGGAAAGCATTTAATACTTAAGGAACTATAAATTAAAATTACACTATATTTATCTACATATAATTTGAAATTTTAATTTAATTTGCCGCCATATTGCCGGACGTACGTAAATTTTTGTTTTGGTCTTCAAAGACTTACTAGATGGATTTTTGGCTTATAAGCTTAATATTTATGTTAAATAAAAAAGTAATGAATAAAAAAAATATCTTTTGTTTTCAAAAACATTGTAGAATGTAAGGAATTTGAAAATAAATACCCTAAAACAATGTATAGACGATCCCGAGTCGATTCATCAATGTCCCATACCGATACGTTCAATAGGTTGTACGTGATGGCGTGACAAAGGAAAAATCGCTTTATATAGATTAAATATATTACTAAAAGTTCTCAGTTTTTTATTTTCTTAGTAAAAAGGGTTAATAAAGAGCATAGAAGTTGACATAGTTAAAATCAGGCCTTTTTGTCACTGTTTTTTTGGGCTACACTAATTCTCGAAAGTACTAGTCCACAATTTTGGTACACCCTCCCCTGTGTTATGAGTTTTACTCTTTTTTTTCAAAATTTTTGAATTTTTCAGTTTTAATACCTATTTTTTGATATTTTCCGCATGCCGTGTGCCCCAACAAAAAATCCCTGGTTAAAACTATGCATGAACAACACATAAATAATTGCTTCATTGAATATTATGCAGGGCTGAAGAGCCCTGGGTTCAAATACCGAATTGAACCACGTGTCGTTATTCGCTCCCTAAAATTCTTTGTCGTGGATATTAAAGACATTGTTCATTGTTCAAAATGCCGTATAAAAATTCATGCTCCAAATAAAATAAAACGATTTCCGAGAACTTTCAAACTTCATGAAATGTTTGAATATATTCTATTTAAAATTTTACACGTTTATTGAATTAAATCAGTTAAACTTTTTAAGTTTAAACTGAGTTTTTGTGAAAAGTCAATAGTGCACAGCATTTACTTCAAGCATTACTCAGATTTTAAAGAGCAAACAAATTTTGAATTTATTCGACAGATTTTTTAATATACTTACATTTACAACATTTAAAGGAACGAAACGTTATAATAAAGTTATATTACATTACATTCATTTATAACAGTATATATAAAACCATCTATTACATACTAGGAACAATAGGGATTTCTAAATTGACTAGTGAATAAAGCTATACACGTACTAAAATTAACAATAATTTACCAAATAATAATATTTTCTTATAATAACAACATTTTTTTATCTATATTGCTCGTGGCATCCATCTTTATATAGTATATATGAATTTAAATGCTAATTATAATCAAAATTAGCCTCTTCTACAAATAAATTAAACAGACCGACAGCCAGTTTGAATTTAATGTACAGTATTGAAAATTATAAGAACATTTAGCGAAAATATCGACCCCTGTTTACTTTGTTATTCTAATATGTATTTATAGAACGTACAAACGAACGATTCATAGATTTTTATATAGATAATTCATTTTTATAATATATTATATTCTTTGTACTAATTTTATATGTACATTTTTATTAATAAGTTCACTATATACAAAATTATCACAGGAATGTTTAAAATTAAAAGTGAAGTCATTGTTACAAAGTTTCTTATGATTTAATTGATTTAAAAGTATTTATTTGCTTTGCAGTATTCAAGCTTTTTTGTAAGGTATGTAATATTTGTCAACCGCTGCTATTTTTTTTTTCATAGTAAACTTATTTTAACTAAGTGATTTATTTTGGCTTAGCGTAGTACGTAATTTAGAATAATCATTAATTTGCACTTACTTGAATTACTATTATTTGACTGATATTTTTTTATAAAGATTGCATTCAAATACCTCAGAAATGCAACTAGGGGTAATATCGTAAATAGTTTTTAATAATAAATGAAACGTTGAAAAAAGCTCAAGATGGCCGCGGTTGGCAGCAATTCAAGTTATTAGATATTACTTTAAATATGCTTCTATATTCGTAAATGTTCGAAATAATTAAATTTTTGAAAATTTTAACAATTTACATTTATGTTTACACTACAGAAACACCAAACTTTTAACAGATTTCAATCTTTAGTACTACTGCTAACAAATTTTAATAGTTACACTTAAACTCTATGAGAAAACTACGCTATAACCAGTGAGCCTATTCTATACCTACTTGATATGTAAACGCATATGTTACTAGGCATCTTATTGCAATGTTACACGAAATTATAAGACAGCCATACAAAATAAACAGTCTTTTACTTACACCACATCGCTTTTATCGAGCAATTCGTCATCCTTGCTCCCGTTTTCCTGTCAGATGTGATAATCCCTCAGAGGCTTGACCGATTCAGCCGAAGATCTGGGGGTCGGATCGACCCCGGAGAGGCCGAGAGAACCACTTCTTCGGACAACTAAAGTCTTAGTTCCATAATCGGTAACGAAGTTGTCGTTCCTAGTGGGAGTGTGCGCTCGAACTGTCTGGTAACCGCAACATGGAGGGTATTTGGACGTGAGTATTTTTTTGAATGCCTCACGGAATTCCGTGTTGAATATAGAGTAAATGATCGGATTGAACGCGGAATTGGAATAGCCGAGCCATGTGAGGATTTTAAACGCGAGATCTGAAATAAGAATATAGCGTCAATCATCCATTTTTACAGTTAAAAAAAGGTTTTCAGTTAAAGTATCGAGATTACTATCTTTTTAATAACTTGTTGTAGCTATTATTCCTTTTTTTTTGTTAAAAATATGTATTTTGTAATGTTAATTAAGAAAAATTATATTTATTTGTAAGATTCTTATTTATCACCATGTTTCTTACTTAATGTTTAGTTTGTCAATAAATTGACATCGAAATTTGTGAATTATAGTTAAAAATACATAACCATCAGAACTCTTAAAGACAAGATTAGTCTAAAAACATAAAAAAATAAAGCGTACCGTTTAAACACTTATATTTGATAGCCACGCAATTTGCGGCACTTGGGGTTGCTACATATTAATGTGTTTTTAAAATCTTGTTAATAATGAATGCAGTATGAACCTAATTATCTCTGCCTCCTTACACACTTGACCCAAATACTTAATGTCACTGTACGTGTAATTTTGTCAAACGTTATTCATAGGTTCTTTCTTACGACGTCTCTCGTTTTCATACATACATATTTTTATTACTACAATTTCCTCCGATATATTAAGTATAATATAAAATACAATTAATGGTATTTTATTAATACATGATCGATAATGTCTACAAAGGTAGATTTTACGCGTTACCGCTGGGCTACCAACTACTGCCTTTCTATAAATTATTTAATAAAACAAAATGTAACATTAACGTTTGATGCCGTTAGGTTTTAATTCAATTAAGGTTAAAAGCAACATCGTTAAGACTTTTAACTTTATATCAAATGATTTTACAAACTAATATTAAAAAAGGGTTAAAATTTATTATTTCACTTATTTTATTAAACTTATTTTTGTTAGGAGTAATAATAATAAAACGATGACTTTTCCAATGATCAAGTATTTGAGTTTACCCAACACTCGCCTAGATTTAATTTAAGTACCGAGATAAGTATTCTTATGATTAATACAACCCCTCTGCAATCGTTTTCAACCCCTTCGTTTCATTAAAGCAAATATTTATTAAACTAAAATTATCGGTCATAGTATTTTTTATAATTATTCAGTGTCCTATACTACATAACATATTTATTTTAAAAAAATGAAGATTTTTCCTACTACTACTTATTACTCTCCCTAACCACAAAAGATAAAAAAAATATAAAACCAATAAAAATAACTGAAATAATACATTTGGTACGTAATACAAAATGACACTCACCGGGTATACAAGTCTTGCAAAAAGCAGCGACAATGTTGACACAAAAGAACGGGACCCAGCATAGAAGGAATACTCCCATAATGATACCCACAGTGATGGCTGCTTTATGGTCAGACACGTGGTATGGCGACGAGTGGACATGAGTATGGACTCTCGTTCGAACTGATTTTGTTCTATTGTCCGGCAACTGTACCGTCCTGGTGACAGCTCGAATCGATTTCACGTGCTTTTGAGCGTAGCAGTACAATCTGACAAAAGGTGTTTTAAAATTAGTATATCAGCTTGCAATATTTAAATCAAAGGCCTTTATAAAATAAATTGAAAAAATATTAGAAGGTCTTTTAAATACATTTCGGTCACAATGCCCAATCTCATTTACGTAGGAGATATTATAGCCCAGTGTTTCACTTATAAGGTCCGCTTCAAAATGTACTCTCAGAATCTTCAAATTATGAGATTGAACCATCGCCTTCATCATTGTCAAAAACCCAATAACTATAACAGTAGTCAGAACATCAGCTTTGCTATTTACAGACTATTTCAAAAAGCGTCTGTTTAAACTGAAAGTTATTTAAGTAAGACAAATAATATTTAACTTTTCTAAGGAAAACTCTTGGACGAGACAACTGACAGACGTTAATTATCATGGGAGTAGATCGTTCAGCTTCATCTAGAAAATGCATACCTTTTCAATGCACTTTAAACACACTAAAGATCATATAGTTTTATACCGTCACTATATGCTACTTTAAAAGACGCAATTTCTATTCCCACGAAGTAATTTTTTGGTAAAATTATTTACCTTTAACTAAAAGATGTATGTATTATTTAGCTGTATAACGCCCCACTGAAGGGCCTCCCTTCAATACGAAGATGATAAGGCCATAGTCCACCATGCTAGCCTTGCGGGTTGGCGGATTTCAGATGCTTTTCGAAAACTCTTTACGTTCTCTCGTTTTATTCATCGTAAGACAAGTGGTAATCATGTTAGATATGATTCGCACATATAAATGCAAAGGTGTGAGATCCGGATTTGAACCCACTTCATTTGGTTATACAAGCGAGCGCCTTAACACTGGGCTATCACTGTAACCCTTAAAATCTTAAAATATAGAGCTAATGTAAATTTGAAGCACATACTTGGCTAAAATTGGGTATTAAAATTATTTAACTCTTCAAAATACCGTTATTCCATTACAATGAAAACCACATTTTGTAACATTACCACGTTCGCTAATGGCTAAAGAATTTACCAAATTTTGGCGAAATTTGATGAGCAATTAGTATCACATTTGATCGTCAAAATATGTATGAGGGTAGCAATAATTTATCTTATATGTTAACGATGCATATTTTAAATCTCTATTGAGGGAATAAAGATTCTATTTTTTAAACAGCATGGCAATGTGCCAGTGCTTTTGATTAACACTGCCAAAAGGAATCAGCGTTAGTTTGCTGGACTGATTTCAATTTTGCCTCTAATTTCTTTTTATTGATATAAATTTTATGCAGTTTTTCCAATAGGATTTTTTTTGAGAAATATACGAAAAATATATTATTATAAGAATGATAATGGACAAATACAACAATGGCATAATTGATTTCATTTCTGATATTGTACATATGTATAGGTTTTATGGTTAGAGAACCCTATGTAATACATAGGGTAAGGAACTGCAACTCAACTATCGTCAAACTTAGATTTCCACTCCCTATAATAATAATTTATCTTTCATTTCGTTTTTTTATAAACAATATAATGGAGAAGAATTTACAATCGGCCCCGCCTGCAAAGTTTATTTATGTATTATTGTTACATTCTCCACGATCGTAACATGATGTTAAATAGCTCAATAAATAGGGTATAAAATTTATATAGTATTTTTGATATACTGTTATACTGTATTACACTGGTTTTATTGATAAACGATTGATATTCAAACAAACCAAACACAATATAGTATAGCGTATACTACAAAAGGCAGTGGAAGCGTATCTAATTAGATCTCGCACGTACGTATAATATATCTAGGCAAATCGTTGTGGAAATGATTACCACTTTCTAATATGATAAAGAGAAGAAGAAACTTGCATGACAGATAACTCATAAAAGTTTTCTAATGATATGTAAAGTCCACCAACCCAAAATCAACCAGCGTGGTGGGCTATGGTCACTTCCTTGTATTAAAGGAAAGCCTATACTTAGCTGTGGAGCTTATAAATTGTTGGGACATTATTACAACAGCGCCATCTAGTTCCGTAGTAAGCTACGAAGCTTGTATTACGGATACCAGATAGTTGATACACATAAATTTTAAATACATACATATTATAAATATAAACACCCATTTTAATTAGAATACGATATTAAATATTGACGTACATTGTACATACGCACACGTCACATACCTGCAATATATGCTTATCATTACAATACAAGGCAGTATGAATGATATGCAACTCGACACCACAGCGTATGTGGGAGTTAGAACCAGTGCACAAGTAGGATATCTAGGTGGCCTTTCCGTAGTGGTCACTTCGTCTGGAGGTCGATGAAGTCCTAGAGATATTGGTAGAAAACTGACAAGGACAGCTAGAAGCCATATAAGGGCAATCGTTATGATCGCTACTCGACGTGTCACCCATCGTCCGTATCTGTGGACAACAATTTACTATATTTTTTTGTTTTTTGTATGAAAATAATTATACGTCTATTATTTGTATGTCAATGTGTCTAAAAATACGTAGTAATATAACAGGAGGGTTTATAAAAAAAGAGGAAGAACTATTGTTAATTATGTGTTCATTATTAAAGTCACACTTTGTCGGTGAAACAAAACTCTCAGATCATATCTAAAAGTTTATACGCTATATATTAAAATAAAAATAATATAGAATGCCCCATAATTGATGAGATAAATCAGCAATACAAGTGTTTTGTAGCTAAAATTTTACAACTAAATAACCTCCCTGAAAAGTATATTTATATACTTGGGGTTAAATAAAGAATAATTTGGAATCATGTAATTCGAAGTATATTCTGCGAAGATATCGTCTAGCAAAAATATTACACCTCCTTAAAATCAGCTAGATTAAAATTTAGTTAAACACAAACTTATATATAATATTAATTAAGAAAATTAATCACCAAGGTTGTAAGTAGAATTAGAATTTAGGTAAATTCGAGAAGTTATGGACTATAAAAGTTTTACGACAGTGCAAAGGCCTCGTTTCATTTCAACAAAAGGCTAACGTAATGCTGAGACGCTGAGAGCAGTAATTCGAGCTCAGGTGTAAAATTCAACAGGTAAAATACATTCCATGTTTATATGATTAGTTTATGAGCGCGTTAATGCGCGTTACAGTTTTTATATATAAAAAAAGAAGTCAAAAGTGTTATTTACCACGCTTTTATGTAAGAAATAACAAATATATAAATAACGTAGATGTTCATACTGTCTAATATTATTACAAGTATAGACTCTGAAAATTCAGCTTTTCACTGCTAATATCTACCCATTTTTCTTGAAAGATAGTCAACGTGAGCTTTAATTTACTAATTCATAAACACTTTTTAATCTAACCTCTTTTATTTCTATACGTTAAACAGTTTAAGCATTCTACTATATTAAAATACTGTGAGTGTATTAGCTAATGTATATAATAATATACCTTAGAGGATCTTTAATATGTATATATCGATCTAGCGATATGGCGCACAGATTGAGTATAGACGCAGTCGAGCACATAACATCGCATGCAACCCACGTGTCACAGAATTGCTCTCCAAACACCCAATATCTGAAATTACAATCTTGTATAAATACAAAGTAAAATAAATTAATATCAACGTCACCTAGCTTTACTTGAGTTCCTACACACATTTAAATTAATAATAACAATAATTATTAAGTTATACATGTACCATTGCGAAATTTAGGATACGTTTAGTTTTATGTTGCGACCTACAGTTTTCTAGTAATTTTTTTTTGATATTTTAAGGTCTAGCCAGCATCTAAATTTCTAAAGACGACTCCATCGAATCAGTTATTGCGTTTTCCCGTGGGAATTTAAGGGTTTTCTGGAGTAAAAGGTTTTCCAATAAAGAAAGTGGGCCGACTACTAAGTTATCACTTCACAAAATTAAATTGAAATCGTAACAGTACATTTTGTGTTATATTTACATAGATATACAGACAAACAGACAAAAATCTCAATTGCTATAATATTATTATTCTCCTCACAACACGCAACAGTCATTGTGCTTTAACAATATTTCATGTAAAGATTTAGCTTTCCATACAAAAACATATTTTTTGCTTCGTTTGTACTCGCTCTACCGAGAAGTATGAATTTAATATAATTTATTTTTTAACACAATTTACAAAAGTTAAAGGGCCCGTTTAAAAGTTCTCGTAATAGAAACTCAAGTGAGCGTTAATATGCGGAACTGCGTTATTAGAAGTTTCTTAAAAGCTTATGTGCTTTAAGCCTAACTTCTTCTTTGTGCTATATAAGTTAGCTGTGAGTTAAATATATTTAAAGTAATTTTTATTGATATTATAATAATATAATGTTGAGTTAAAATACACACGAATAACCAATACAACAGCTTTATAAAATGTCTCAGTCTTTATATTATATAAACGACCATTCTACCTGAAAAACTACTGTATATTATTCATTTACATATGTATATAAAAAAGTTTGGACTTATACCCCATTTATAACTCAAGATTGGCCGGATTTTGTGATCTTTGATTTGGTGGATTTGTCTAGAATTCGTAAAAAATGTTAAATATTGCTAACGCTGACTAATACTTGGTTAGTTCAGAATTCTAAGAGATGTGATAATTTTTATGAGTAAAAGATATCCTATATATATATATATATATATATATATATATATATATATATATATATATATATATATATATATATATATATATATATATATATATATATATATATATATATGTATATATGTATATATTACCCAGATAACCATCTATCATCACACCAAATTTCATCAAAATCTATCTAATGTTTTTTTGTGTTCTGCTGGACGCAGACAGACTGATATATAAAAGTACAAACAATATAAATTCATGGCTGTATCGATGGTAATTACCATTTCAATAAGATTTTCTTTAGAAAATTCTTTGCATAATAGAAGTTTTAATAGGGTATACATCAATTTTTGAAAAGTGTCTTAATTAAATTCTGTAGTGATAATAAACTACTAAAAAAAACAAATTTTTATTCAACCGTTACGTGTTACAAAAATGCATTTAAATTACATTTTTATTTTCGCGCCTCATTGGTCTTAAACGCTGAACGCAGTGGACGCCATGATTACTCTGTGTCAGTACTTCAGTGGGTTTTGTAAACAAATGCGCTGATAATTTGTATGAAATTGATAATTGCTTATAATTTAAAAATGAGTTACTATTCTACTTATCGGTGTGCTGTTCTTGAATGCAACAATACTAGTGTAAAAACCCCTAACAAATTATTTATTTTTGTTTACATGATGGTATGACGTAATATAGTGGTGTCTACTATTTCGTGGTGCTTAAAAACAGATTAAAAAAACTGAAAACTTAGAATTTAATTTTAAAATTTATTTTGTTATTTTATGAACTAAAACCAATATTTTCCGAATACTTTTTGCCTTTAATAGTATATTTTTAGATTGTTTTTCATATGGAGTAAAATACCCTATTCTAAAACTTAAATACACAAACAAAAGACGCTCTCGATCGAACAACAAATTGATTTCTTCACTAATGTAAAAGACATCTATGTACATTTAATCAAGTAAAGTACGTGACATATTCACACTGTAGGGAATTAATTGAGCTTAAGATGGCATCGCACCTCGTTATTATGTTATCTGTTAGTCTTACATCGTATTAAATTGTTGGTAACTTAGCTTCTGTCTAGTCATGTTTATAATAGAATGTCGATTCCTAGTGAGATAAATGTAGGCATTGCGTATTATTGCTTGAGAGCATTAGAATTGGCAATTATTGTATGCTTATTCATGATGTAACAATAACATAACTTGAATGTTACAATTGTATACAGTAAATGCATATAAAAGTATATACAGTACTTAAGTTCAAGTGGTAGTGCCATGCTTGTTACCTTCGGGTAGCAGCCGAATGGGCCGGCACGCCCCGTATAGTACCACTCTCTCACAGAAGACTGGCGTGAAGTGGCAGCCATGCTGTCGCGTTTCGTCCGGTAAGTGAGAGTCCGGGAGGCCCACTCCCCATCCCTACTCCCGTCCTTCTCCCTCCTCCTTCCCTCCCTTTCCTGAAAGGCCGGCAACGCATCTGCAAGCCCTGTGATGTTGCAGATGTCCATGGGCGGAGGTGATCACTTACCATTAGGTGAGCCTCCTGCCCGTTTGCCCCCTTTGTCCCATAAAAAAAAAAAATAATGAAAATATATTTTTTTAATTTTGTCTGTCTATCTGTTTGTTCCTGCAACCTCTGAAACCAATGGACCAATTTTGACGTATTTTTTTTTAAGTTTTGTCTGTGTGTCTGTTTATTCCGGCTCTGAAACGGCGGACCAATTTAAACGAAACTTTCAATCGCAGGTAGCTAACGTTATAAGGAGTAACTTAGGCTACTTTTATTTTATTAGAAAATTATAAAACCGTTTAATTTTTTTAACTGACGCCCAGCAAAGCGGGCCGGGTTTACTAGTATAAAAAAACATCCTATACAATACATAAAGTTCGATCAGTTTGATCCAACTGCGAATATAGCAAAGGTACATAAAAAAGGGGATATACGTACCCAAGCAAATCGTTTACTCCAGCGAATGTCATGACAGCAGCAGCAACCAACATGTCCGCAATAGCTAACGAAGCTAAGAACAGATTGCCTATACGTCTCAGTCCCCTGTCCGTGTATATCGCTATACAAACTAGAATGTTACCCGCAGCACTCACGAATATTAGAAGAGAGAGGAATATACCTGAAAAGAGTATTATCGTAAATCATCATTGTAATATGGTGACGTACTATATATGGGCATATACTTAAAAATTCATTATAACTAAGAGCCATTTTTCCTTATTTAATTAAAATTACTATAAATAAATATGTAAGCTACGAGGCTTCTGTTACGGATATCAGATAGTTCATATACTACACATATCATTGATACGCCCAACAATTAATGCCCCCAACGGGACTCGAACCCGCAACCGCTGGCACAGCAAGTATGGTCACCAATCTGAGCCAAACGTTTAGTCTAGATATCGTATAGCAGTGCTAAAATAGCACTACTTTTGAAAGAATTTAGAGAAACGGATCAGTCATTTCATAAAGTACCCCTGCATCTAAACTTTAACTCTATAATATATTATTAGTATAGACATGAAATATTTGCCATTTTATCTTCTATTTTTATTCCTCAAGCGATTAGAACGCTATTGCTGTAGCACGATCATTAATCACAGAACTCGAACTTGAGTTTACCACATTACAGTAAACTTGTTGATAACCTGCTTTATACCAATAATAAACGTTACTTAAGTAATTTACAAGTCTGTATAGTTTTATATTATAATGTATAAAAAAATACTTTATACGAGTCCTGAGATATGTTATCATTGTTTTTTTTATATCGAATTGTAGCATTATGTCATAGAATAGCCATTTCAATTTTTGTTGGATTTCTATTCTACGTATATATCTATTATACGTATTCTACATATTATATCGTATTGAACACGATTTTAGTCTTTCTGTCAAAATTCCTAGGTTGGTAATTGAAAAAAGACTTTCAGGTTAGATCCAAATTCCTCACAACTATATTAAAATATATAAACATATTTATTAGCAACTAAGTAAATAGAAAAAAAATAAAGAAAACTAGACTCAAAATAATAAATAAAATATGTTGTTAATTTCTGGAAATGGAAGTATAAAATTATTATAATGTGTTATTTAATTAATAATACTGTTATACTAAACTTAGATTAAAAATGAATTAAATTAAATAATCATAAACTAAAATTTTCGAAAAATGATGTATTTAAATTATTATCAGCTGCTACCAGTTACCAAAAACATCCAATTGTTTTGACGAAAAATAATAGAAGTTTTGGAAAATTAACTTGAACATTTATGACAACAATAGGCTTTAAAAGCTCTTATCGGATGTTTCACAAGACAGCCACATTGTGTAATGCCGTCAAAGTTTTAGAAAAGCAGCCTTTATGTTGAAGACTTAAAATATTATAAATAAGTGGAGAAAAAACTATATAATCTTAAATTTTAATAAAAATATAAAATTTGTTTGTCTTTATGTAATTAGAAATGCTTACCGCCGCACTCAGAATTACTTAAAGAACCATTAAGTCTTCTTTAGTATGGAGATTCTCGACTTAATGGTTCATTAAGTGACTGCGTGCGGCGGTTAGAATATTTTTTTAAATGAAAAAATAAACAAATATAAAGCTATTAAAAAATCACCTACTTGCTGTACTACAACTTTCTATTTCTAAATATATTTAAGCCCATTCATATATGAACATGTCTGAGAAAACAGCAAGTTTTCATAAGACGTAAAGTCCGCCAACACGCACAAGGCCAGCGCGGTGGACTGTGGCCTGATCCCCCTCGTACTGAGGGAGGCCCTTGCCTAGCAGTGGGACGTTAAAAGGATTGAAGACAATGTTCATATATAACTCACATACAAATAAACAAATTAAATATATCTTTATTAAAACAAACAGTATTTTTACTATAGATATATAAGGTCATGAGCTAAACATATATATTTTTGTGTATTGTTAGAGCTAACTTACCGACAAGTAATATCGATAGCAGTGTAACTGCATCTGGGTCCTCGGCATCTTCATATTCAACTGTCGTGTCGTTTAAAGGCGCCACCTAAAAATAATTTTGAATATTTAATATACAATTCTTAATTGAATAATTTCGTAATTATTCTAAAGTAGTTTAAATAGTATTAAGCTTATTCTTATTCTAAACAGCTTTAGAATGTATTAGCTTAATCTTTTAGCGACTCGAACAACAGGTACATGTGCAATAGGTACATAATTCGAATGTTCGTTTCTTTGTGTTTAAGCTAATTTCATGTCTTATGATGTTATACCTCAAGGATAGAATATATTAAGATAGGATCTCATGTAAATTTGGAGAAAATTCTACTAACAGAGTCAGTAATTACGTTTAGTTTTACTTCGGTCGTCCAAAGTATTAACAGCTAGTCCTTTTTTACTCTCCTGAACTTGGTATAAGTTGTAAGAATTACTTAGAACATCACACTATAAACGGAACTTTCTTTTCGCATTTTGT
This sequence comes from Boloria euphrosyne, assembly GCA_951802675.2. Lineage (NCBI taxonomy): Eukaryota > Metazoa > Arthropoda > Insecta > Lepidoptera > Nymphalidae > Boloria > Boloria euphrosyne. The sequence goes on from OX637893.1 coordinate 5,998,341, forward strand.
TGCGTATTCATTTAAATTTTTGGTTCCCAACGCTTCGAATACTTTACAGTAATATTATGGTCACGGGAGAGAGCTCCCCTGAGAAAATTTTATATAATGCCAAATATTCGCGTAAATTCAAGAAAGTAAAAATATCACAGATAAATGAAGGTCATCATTACAATTTTCTCTTTGAAATTAACATTTTCTTCGTATTAAAGGCATATTTAGTTAATTCAAAATTAAAATAAAGCTTCTTTAAAAATACCTAGTCATACACTAATTCTCTTGTGTAAAAATTCTACTATTGGAATTAACTATCTTCAAACATGGTTAATGTAGACAATAGATAATAATAATTATTGATACCGAATTCCTTATTGAACAAGTATATTTTTTCTTACTTATAATAATTTTTTAAGCTAACTACGATATTTGTAGCAAAAAACATAATTATAAGGCAATATTACCAAAGCATATTTCACGAAATAAGCGGAACAGAAGTAAACAAAACGAATTGATGTAGCAGACAGTAGAGTTGAGTGAATTTAAACAAATTGAGTACATATACGCCACGGCTCGTTTCTTTAAAATTCATTTTACATTCTGTCAATATCTAGGTCATACGTTAGTAAAAGTAAGCAACCAACGAGTATTAAATATATATTTTTAATTTCAACGTCCCTAGGGAAGTTTGACATATGTCTGCCTAGTAGTTTGAAGGTCATTTTCTATTTCCAACTGGTTGCATGACAATGAAAGTGTAAACAAGTAATTAAGAATATTATAGAAAAATTCCACGGAGAAGCAAATAAATTAAAAATTAATATTTTTTAATATCTCAAAATGGTAGCATAAAAGTATTACACTGGTGTATAATATTTTTACTTGAAATTGACAATTTACTTAATCTCTATTTGAAAGATAGCACCTACTCGTATTATCACTAACGCGTAAATCGTGAAGCTTTTGAATTCCGGGTTTCGCATCGCATCTCTAATATTCATGTGCAAATCATATCCGACGTGATTACCATTTACCACTTATCTTAGGGTGAAGGAAAACATCGTAAAAAACCTGCATGATTGAGAGAAGAACCTATCAAGTCCTCGAATGATATGTGGAGTCCGCTAACCCGCACTTGACGTCGTAGGTTATAGGAACCATTACTATACCTGGTGATTCAACAAAAATCTTTAAAAAATATTTGTGGATACATTGATAGAGTATTACGTTTTTTTTAAATAGGTTAAAAAGGAATCAGATTGTATTCTACATACATTTACAGTATTAACTTATCAAATATAAAATATTTTTAAGACGTTTGAAGAACGTTTAGTGCAAAATACAAGAAAACTACCTCGAGAATAATAAAACATGTTATTCTTAGACATCCACGTCGTAACCATAAACTATTAAGTTGCAGTAGTTAAACTCAAATGTAATATTTTACAGAACTTTTAGAATAATAAATGGGACATCAGTTTAAAGTTTTTATGACGTGATTTTTAACTTACGTAGTACGTTAAAGAGGTTTCGTAGCCAAAATTTTTGATTTGCTGTGTGTTCATCAAGCCGCATATGACAGCTGGAATATTCAGTCCTCTTTAGTGTTCCCCTGCAATTAAAGGCCTCCCTTCAATACAAAGGGGATCAGGCCATAGCTCACCACGCTGCTCAAGTGCAAGTTGGTGGACTTTATATGTCTTTCGAACAGAACTTGCCAGATTCTCTCAGACTGGCAAGTTTCTTTACGATGTTTTCCTTGACCGTAAGATAAGTGGTAATAATGTTAAAAATGATTCGCAAATGAAAATATCAGAGGTCCGAGACCAGGATTTAAACCCGCATCACTCTGTTATTCAAGCGAGCGCATCACTACTGGGCTACCACTGCCTACTCAGAGATTATCAGATCACTATAATAGAGAATATAATAGATAAAATTATGTTGCTGGCTCATGTGAAATTCTAGTTAATCAGTAGTGTGCTGATGTACGAGTATAATATGTGAATGTAACTAAAATAGGAATGGCACTTGAATACATTTACAAATGACACTTATTTCTTAAAAATGTGTAACTATACGCCTACCCCTTACTAGCTTTTTAAGTTAATTTAAAAAATATTATTTTAATTAATTAGTAGTAGGATCTTCTGGAATACTTACAAAGAAAAACATCTTTACCTTGAGTATCAAACTTTTGAAAGAGAGACTTTGTATCTAATTCGTATCCAAAGTTTATAATGCGAATTACGAAATACAAACTAACTTGTACCGTCAACAAGATAAAATTACTGTTAGTAAATTTTGTTTTATTTTAATTTTAACTTAATAAATGACAAATGTTCACAGAATTCATCTTAATGTTCTATCCCAATGCCTAATTTTTCTTTTATTGTCCTACTATTGAACTTTCTAGAGCTTTACGATTTTATGTCTGTTTTTTTTTAAATTGGATAGTATTAAATGCAAGTTTAAACTTACAGACTTAATATGAAAAGAAATCTATACTTAAATTTCTTTTTTTATTTTAGATACAAAAAATAAAAGTACTACTAGTCTATTATACTTCTACTTTAATCGACATCAAAGAGAAAAGTAAAACCGTTAAGAGGACGTCGATTGGTATATAATATTATGGAAACTACTAAACTACTTTATTTAAAAAGCAATTAAAAATACCGCTTATGTCATTTCAGAGATTATCCAGAACAAACAGACAGGCAGACAGACAGACAGACAGGCAGACAAGATTTAAAAAAATTGATTTTTCGATATATGCATTAAGTGAAAAGCTGTTCATTTGAAATTAAAAAACACTTCGATTTCATGTATATGTACTGATTTAAGCATAAAAAGTGAGGAAACAGGTCAATCTTTTTAAAAAAGGTCTTTCCATAATACATTTTTAGTTTTCATGACTGTTCGTAAACTTTACGTCATCCTTCTTTCACACCTTTTAGTTTATAGTTCTTCTATATTTTACTTTGTATTTACTACAAAAGCCGATACATTCAGTGCAAATGAAAGCAGCTTGTTGAATATTTATGTTTGATTTACATATGTAGGCTAATAACACGGTTTTAAGCTTTAATACTCAAGCATAGGGTATATTTTTCAACAAGTTTTGTTTTATGGCGAAATCAGTAATGTAGGTGTGTTTCAGCGGTTTACTTAATGGGCTTAGTTCAGACTTTTGTTTGTCAGAATGTCTCTTTTGTTTAGTTTTGATTAAAATTATGCTCTCTTCTGCTTATGAGATGAAATATAAAGGCAGTGTAAATTGCCTAGACATCAAAAACAACTTTTCGCATAATTTAATATAAATGTAAGAAAATATTATTTAATATTAATAAAAAATATATGAATCGTATAGCAGATATCATTCTAATTAGGTATATCTTCATTTGAAAAAATATGGAGCTTTTAGATTCATCGTAACTCAACTAAAATAAAATATTAACAATAAAATTGCTCCAAGCCTTAGGCAATAAGTTATAAAATGCCTTCATTTACGAGTATGTTTTGTTAATGAAATGTTTAGTCCTTAATGCAGTAAATTAATAAAATAACACTAGTTTTCTGAAATAGAAATAAGTTTTAAATTTTTCAATTACTTTTATATTTTACAAAGTTCTTCTTTAGCTGTAACCTTTACTTTGTAATGCCCTCCCGGTCGATTTCAGCTACAAATATTACAATCTCATTGAGACTAGCCAACTGCGCAGGACATATATTAGAGCACGAGTGTACGCGCGGACACAAGTACACTCTCTATCCCTATTAGTTTTATACTTCAGTGTGACGATCAATCGGCACGTCTAATACGTTAATACTCTGTATAAACTGTAATAATGTAATCAGCCCTTTTTAACGTCCCACTGCTGGGTGCGGGCCTACCTCAGTACGAGGGGGGATCAGGCCATAGATCATCGCGCTGGCCTAGTGCGTGTTGGCGGACTTCACATGTCTTTCGAAACTTGCTAAGTTTTCTCAGACATGCAAGTTTCCTTCACCGTAAGACAAGTGGTAATCATGATAGAAATGATTCGCACATGAAAATATCAGAGCTGCGAGTGAGTCCAGAGTCCCGGATTTGAACCCGCATCGCTCGGTTATACAAGCGAGCGCGTTACCGCTGGGCTGCTGCTACAACTGCCTTATCTATATCTATATATAGGTATCTTCTGAACAAGTACTCAGATTTCAAAAGTATTTACAATAATATAATATATTAGCCTTTCTTACTGTTATTAAGTTTAAACAAAAACCAATCCCTGCATATTCAAAACATCGAAATTTAAGATATTTTAAAGAGCTTTATTTGATGCATACTAAATTAATCTATAGAGGCTCTAAAGTTTTGAGGTTTTACTTATGTATTATATATAAATGAAAATATGTTGGGACATTATTACACACAGCGCCATCTAGTTTCATGGTAAAATACGAAGCTTGTTTTACGGATACTAGATAGTTGATATACTACACAATACACATATGAAAATTTAAATATATACATATTATAAATATAAAGTCCCGAGCGGGACTTGAACCTGCGACCGCTGGCGCAGCAAGTACAACTCAAGGTCACTACAAACTGAGCCAAACGTGTCGTTATAAGCATATACGAGTAAAGTCAAAATGATAGCGCGGTATGTACTTACATTTAGATATAGGCTTTTCAATTAATAGGTTTTTAAATATACATAGATAAAATTTCTTCATTGAAGTTAAATTAAAAGTAATCCGTATTTCAAACTAAAATACAAGAAGTTTTAACACTGCGTTAATAACTACCAGACAATAAAAGTTTCTAAGTGAATATCTTTATAAATAACTTATCGCGAAGCAAACGCAAAAGTTTTAGTTTCATAACTTGTACATTATTCAGTGTTCAGCAAAATACAGTGAGTGATCTTGAATATTTGATTTGTAATTTAAATAATTTACATAATTATTAAATTTAGCACTTTGACTACACTTACATGATTCTATAGTAACTGTTGGCATCTCCAACATGTAATTTAAATATAATAAAATTTAATATAATAAAAGTGCTTGTTTTAAATGCTAGGTTAATTTATAGTATCAATATATTTTTTGTTAATAAAGTATTTTATAAAAAATGTCATTTTTTTTATTTTAAGTTTGTTTCAAAGAAGCCAACCTTTTCTAAAATTGAATTTATAGCATGTAAGTTTTGCTGTTTAATCATAAAACAAAAGTTTCGATTTTTACTTGACATCAGGATTGGCTCAGTTGGTGGGTTGTGTTGGTTAGGGTCCATTTACGTGACGATCATAGAAATTAATGCCCCCAGCGGACTAGAACCCGCAACCGCTGGCACAGCAAATTGAGATAAACGTGTCGTCAAATGTCAAAATTTCTATTGCTCCTTCACTGTAGTAGGTACATGATGATGATGATGTTGTCCTATTATTCCGTTACGGAACTTAGGGCTGCAGCACTTGTTTACCATGCCCTTCTATCTTTGGCTAGTGTTTCGACATGTTTCCACGTGATTCCCGTCCTTCTAAGGTCCGCTTCAATCGACCTCCTCCAGGTGTTAGTTGGGTAGTACATGATAACAATTGGTTTTATATAATGTACATTTAAGTAAAACAGAATAACAAAGCTTTTATAGTACTTCTACTTGATATATAATTACCATATTTTTGGGAATAATCTCGTTAACAACTCTCAGTTAAAAAGAGTTTCTAACGTAAATTAAACGGTTTACTGTTACTTTTTATATTCTTTTACGATCCGTCTGCATTCGTTCCCACATACATTATAGTCGAATGCAGACAAAATTATCCAGTGAAATCCAAATTGAACGCGGGTAAGCTTTATCCTTCAAAGCGAATTCTGGCTAACGGCTCATTTAGAACCGTTTGATGTCAGTATGACGTGTTAAACAAAGAGTGATCTACCCGTGCGTTTGCGATTTAATGTCATGTATACTAGAGTCTGGGTGAAATTCGATATATTATATCATTTGTTTATCTTACACTAATATTTTACTTGTCCACCAAGCAATATCTAACTCTACAGCCATGCCCCGAAATCTTGCCCCAAAATCACATTATTATCCAAAATTCATTAAAGAAAAAGTACAGGAAAGGAGAAGACTGAGAAAAATTTGGCATAACTCAGGATATCCTAGCGATAAAGCCGAATTTAATAAAGCCTCTGAAAATCTGAAAAAACTTATAAACAAATACATAAATGACAACCTCCAAAAGAGACTAACTAAACTATCTCCATCAAAAAGAACTGATCACTCACTGTGGAAAGTTACGAAAGAGATCAAAAAACCTACTCGTCATACACCACCCATCAGGAATAGTCTCGGTTATTGGGCTAGGTCCGACAATGATAAAGCTAATGCATTTGCTCAACATCTTCAGAATGTTTTTAAACCATTTCCTAGTTCAAATCCAAGACACGATGAAGAAATACGTAACTACCTGGATTCACCCCTACAGCTCGGCTTACCACTCAAACCTACAAACTTAAAAGAAGTACAGTCTATAATAATGAACCTAGAGCCAAATAAATCACCGGGATATGATCAGGTTGATGCTACCTTACTTAAACAACTACCAAGGAAAGGCATGGTCTTTCTGGTTATAATTCTAAATGCATGCCTTAGACTATCACTCTTCCCTAGTCAATGGAAAATAGCGCAGATCATAATGATACCAAAAAATGGCAAACCACCACAAGAAGTTTTTTCATACCGCCCTATAAGCCTACTATCAGTGCCTGGAAAAATTTTTGAAAAAATTATCCTCGCTAGACTTAAGCCATATCTTGACTGTGTACTTCCGCAACACCAGTTTGGTTTTAGAGAAAAACACGGCACTATAGAACAGATTCATCGCCTAGTCGACATTATTCACAGAGCGTTTGAAAGCAAACAATATTGTTCAGCACTGTTTCTAGACATTCAACAGGCGTTCGATAAAGTCTGGCATGATGGGTTACTTTTCAAAATAAAGAAGAATCTTCCTCACTCATTCTTTAAACTGCTTGAGTCATATCTTAGCAAGAGATGTTTTGAAGTTAAGTGTAACTCAGAGACATCCGACATGTGTGAATCTCTCTCAGGAGTACCCCAAGGGAGTATACTAGGCCCGATCTTTTACTTAATATACACAGCTGATCTGCCAACCCATGATGCTACTACAACTGCCACTTACGCTGATGATACAGCGCTGCTTTCAGTCCACCAAGATCCAAACTCAGCATCTGCAAACCTACAATCACACCTGAGTAATATCGAAGAATGGTTTGATAAATGGCGTATGAAAATAAACCAAAACAAATCGTCACATGTGACATTCACACTTCGAAGGCAACTTTGTCCTACAGTTAAAATATATAATGCTGAAGTACCACAGACAGAAGATACTAAATACCTTGGAATGCACCTTGACAAACGACTTACCTGGCGTAAACATATTTGGACTAAAAGGAAACAACTCGACACTATGATGAGAAATTATCATTGGTTAATTGGAAGACGTTCACAGCTCTCCCCAACGAATAAAATTTTAATCTACAACACAATTATAAAACCTATCTGGACTTACGGCGTTCAACTATGGGGAACTGCTAGTAACAACAACGTTGAAATTCTAGAAAGATTTCAAAACAAAATGCTGAGAACAATGCTTAATATACCATACTTTGTAAAAAACAAATATATACATCTAGATTTAAAAATTAACACTGTTAAACAAGAAATTAAAAACTTCAGCGAAAAATACCAAAATAGACTGGCAGCCCACATCAATGACCTAGCGTCAGAACTTCAGGGCGCCGATGGAGCAAATTTCATTCGTTTGAAAAGACATAATGTATCAAGCCTAGTAAACCGCTTCTAGTCACACTGCCAGAGAGGCATCAGTGGATGTTTCCTAGCTTTTTAACATCAAAACTAGAATTTAAATTCTGACACAGGAGTGGCTTATTGTTATTAACAGATTGCCATGTCACAGAACTCAAAAGAAAAAAAAAAAAAAAAAACTAATATTTTAAAAGTTTAAATAACTGTATGTTTGTTTGTCACCATTTACGTTTGAACCGTTGAACGGATTTTGATGTTTGTTAAAATAATCGTTTTCAGATGATGAAAAAAAAAAATAAAATTTGCTTTGAAAGTCTTGTCCCAAGAAACGTTGCCCACCTTTGCTCACATTCTCGTTATTACAATTTCTGTTACATTATCATAATAATGTGCAATAAAGAATATATATATGAATTTATGATATTACATTTTTTTTCAAAAATCGATGCGATATTCGATATTAGATTTTGTAATCCTTCAATCGACTACTTCACTTATGTTTACTAAACGAATTAACTTCTTATATTAGAGAATGAGATTAAATATTTTCCTGTATCCTAAATTTTGACCCGAGTAATAAAGTAAATTACTAAACAAAATTTAGTGAAAGTCAGTACAGCAGGTTTTGCGTGAAAAATACAAAAATAAACAGTCTAGACTAACTCAGTAGACTACCAGTCGTTGATTTCTGAAACGACTGAACTGATTTTGACGGGATTTTCACTCGCATATAGCTAATGTTATAAGGAGTAACTTAGGCTACTTTTATTTTAGAAAATTTATTTATTTTAATTAAAGGACGGATTTTTGTTCTACGGACTTTAAATTTGGCAGTGAGCACCTCGCTAAAATAATATTAATATTATAAATTATAATAATAAATTACTGGTGTGCCTAGCAACTGCCTTATATGTTAATAAAATGTTAAGTTTATATTATTTATTTGGTATAGCTTATTATTCTGCTTAAAATTTTATTCATCTCAAAATTGTCGTCTTAAAATTCCCTTTCACTGCGGAGGCCTCGAAGCGAGTACTTACTGTCAAACAAAAAATAGAAAACTTTAAGTAGCAAATCTAAAGCGAAATTCAAATAAAAGAATTGCAAAAGTTATCATCTTTTACTTTTACTTATTTTAATGTCTCAACTCCAGAACAAAATACATTTTTAACAAATGTAGTTAGTCAGTAATTTCAAACAATGGAAACCACAGCTTTATTATAAAAACTAGATTCGTACAACTAAGTCAATTCAGTACAGTACTATAATAAATAAAAATTTTACAAGAAACTACCGCATATTTGGGTTTTGAATTTTTCTTTTATATAAACAAACCCGGCCCGCTTCGCTGGGCGTAAGTTAAAATAAATTAAATGGTAATTTTCTAATAAAATAAGAGTGGTCTAAGTTACTCCTTATAAAATTAGCTAGTGAAAGTCCCGTCAAAATTGGTCCAGACGGTTCAGAAATTAACTGAAACAAACAGACAGAAATTTTAGTGAAAAGCTGTTAATTTGAAATTAAAAACAGACACTTCAATGTTATTTATATATACTGATAAGACAGCGCCACCTTTTGGTATTCAAGGTCTCAACCTTATAAGTACTTAACCACTAATCATCCAGCTAAGTCCATCTATTACTGGCTTTAAAAAAAGCATTTTCTCAGCAAAAGCTTCTTAGCAACTTGTTTTCTTACTAAGCCAGTTAAGCACAGATTACCCATGTCACGTAGAATGGAGAAGAAATCCACAATTATATTACCAACTGTTACGGTTTGTTGGGCTGCCATTCCTTCACAATGCAATGGTACGTGAATTGGTGGGTAGTATTCATGTAGAGTGCTACAAAATTACGTGATGCATTTCTGCATGAATATTTTAGTGTGTGGCTTTGGAGTGGAAAATGTGAAAATGACGATAAACTGGGCTGACACTTCCCCTTTTTGTATTCACCTTCACAATTTCAGTTTTAAATATTATAACAATAAGTGTTTAAACAAGAATTGATGTGATCCCCCTCGTTTTGAAGGGAAGTACGTGCCCAGCAGTGGAACGTTAAAAAAAGGGCAAAATTCATGTGTTTCAAAGTTCATTCATCCGATCAGTGTTATTGCTTAAAGCAATAACACTGATCGGATCGAATAAGCTTAGATATTAAAAAATATAATATATTCTACGCTTTATTATTATTATAATAAATAAAAAGGGTAATATAAAAAATAGACAATTTCCTTATAAGTTAGAGATTACAGTAGATTAAGTAAAGTTCAGTTTTTTTTTGATTTAGATTAAGTAAAGTTCAAAAAAATTTTTTTTAACTATAAACAGATTTATTTTTAGATTCTCAATTTAAGCCCAGCTTCCCGTATTTCAGGGCAATTTTTGCATTATATATCTTAAATAACATTCACATTTAATAAAAATAACCAAGGCAGCCCGGCTTTTCTCAAGTGATACGCTTGTGCGAACTAAAAACAAAACGATTTCTGCGTTAGGAGAAAAGCTACTATAAAACATTTTGTCTTTGCCTATTTATATGTTATAAACCTTCCATTACTGCTTAAGAAAGGGTCGACCCGCGTACGTGATGCGTTTATTGAAAAGATTCAATGAAGAATTTAGAAGAATCTTAAGGTATTTTTGAAATTAAATTGTTGTTGAGGCGAAGGAACGACAGTGAAAAGCTCAAAGGAACTTAAACATCTTGCATATAAAGGGGTATGTGGTTAAAATAAGGCATAGTCTACATTATACATCTAAAGTAACTGGTTATTTATTAAATCATAATTAATTTAAATAAATTTTTTATAGAACTTATTTTTCGCGCGATACTCGACACAATTTTAAAATGAGCGCAAGATGAAAAAACGTGTAATGCTTTTACCATCACGTCACTTTTAACCAGCTTTTAAGAAGGAGGAGCGTTTATTTTCTAATAAGCTCCTTGTGACGTCATCATAAGTACCAGGCGATCATAAATATTAAAGAATGGCTGTAGTAACTAGTTTTTATGCACTCTTTATAATTTACGAGTATGTTGTGAGAAAATCGTAATCGTGTGTTCTCTGTACAGGCCCTTCTTCGATTAGCTTCAACATGTATAATGTACATTGCTTCGTATTTATAATACAATTTTCAAGGCCTAATGTACGACCCAAGTTATTCCACAACACCTTTCGACGTTTTTTGTGCGTGTAAATACGTACGTTTATTGCCTTCAATTTACGGTTTAAATATGGTTCTATGAATAGCTTTAGGAAAACAAATTGTTACTTAAGTATTTTATGTACGTGATGGCTGTCAATCTCAGAAACGATATTATTTTGTATACTGTTATATTGTTTCTTTACAAAAATATTTTTTTACGAAATATTTCTAGTAAGCGCAATTCCATTGAATTAAATTAAAAATTTATCCGATTGATAAGATGATAATACTTGAAATTTAAAATATTCTAAGCAATTATACTTTTTTTTATAAATCGAACCTACTTAATTTTATACCTTCGTATAAAGAATACTATAAATATTATTTTCTCCCTTTCCCCAAATCCTATATTCTATTTGTAACCAGTAAAAGCTTGTTCAAAATTGATTTAGCTGTTCTGACTGCTGCATTGCTAGTACAAATTCATATTAAAATTTAAAATATTTTATTCAGCATGAAATTATTACAATTTTTTACTGAACGTCATGAGTCTAGTCTTCGGAAAGAAGAAGCCGCTGACCTGAGAAGAACTTGCGAAAGAAACTCAGCGGTACTAATATATATATATATATATATATATATATATATATATATATATATATATATATATATATATATATATATATATATATATATATATATATATATATATATATATATATATATATATATATATATATATATATATATATATATATATATATATATATATATATATATATATATATATATTGTCTTAATCTGTTTTTCTTTTTTTAATTAAATTGAAATTAAGAATAATTCTATAGGTTGAAACAGCCTGGAGGCGATCACATCATTCCCAAGGCGTACTGTCTTCTAAAAAATCGTTAATCGTATCATGTACTTTTATTACAAGTTTATTTTTACTCCTAGTATTAATGCAATGCATGTCGCAATTCCTGGGAAATTCGTGTATTATAATATATTATGAACATATATAACATTTTCGTACACGTACTGAGAAGCAACAGTCAATATTTTTATTTGTTTAAGCTTATCTCTTAATGATACTCTAGGGCCTAAACTATAAATAATTGAACGAATAGCTCTTTTCTGCAGGACAAAAATTGTATTAACGGTAGCTGCATTTCCCCATAATAGGATAGCATATGACATAATACTATGAAAATAACTAAAGTAAACTATGCGAGCTGTATCTATGTCAGTAATAAGTCTAATTTTTTTAACCGCGAACGCTGCAGAGCTAAGCCTATTCGCTAGCCCCTTAATATGTAGATCCCACTGCGATTTCGAATCTACAATAATACCTAGAAATTCTCTACTGGTAAACTCACCATTATCAACAAATTTAACATTAGGTGTTGTGAATTCTATGAATTTTATTTTTTTGTTATTTAATAATAAGTTATTTGAATTTAACCTTTCAAGTTAACCTTTGAGAGAGCATAAAACAAACAGAGTACAAACATAAAAATACATTGAAACACATATTTAGGCTGTAACAATGTATAAATAGTATTATAGACATTAGACAGGTCCTATTCAGCGTATTTTATTTGAGCCCGCATTGACTGATGTGCAAACTTCCATAATATGTGTAAAGTTTGCAAACCACTTAGTAAGCTACTTTAGTCTCGTTAAAGGAAATTGATAACGTGTATTTTTTGTTTTTTTACTTTTTGTAGATGTGGATTGTGGACCAAATATTTTGTATTATTAGATTTTTAAGATGTTATGCTTTCAAATACAAAGTATGTCTTTAATAATTCAATATCTGAGCCAAAATGATGTTTTATAATCAATGGTAAAAATTGTGAGTCTACGCGGTATAAAATATTTTTAAATTAGGTTTAGAATTGGTGAAGATAAGTCGTGACACAAATTTCTTATAAATTCATGCCAAATTTCAGCTTTCTAGTACTAAGAGTGTCTTCTGAGCTAAGCTGCGGATGGATGAACGGACGACTATAATAGCGAACTATAATAGATTTTATACCATCTCCGTTTATTAGATACTAATAGCACGAGTAAAGAATTTTATTGACTTTGCTAATCACAGTGTAAAGGATAGACCCAGTGGTCCAACGCGTTTGAAGTCACGCGAAATGCCGCTTTTGTGTAATATCGCTGGGCTAAGATTTTTTACCTTTCTTCAGTTTGTGGAAAATGATGAAATTTTAAATTCTTATCTAAACGAGATAATGACATGCAGTCTCCTACAGTACATGTAGTACGAACCATTAAAGATAAGTACAAGTCAAACGAAACACTTAGAACAATCAAATTAAAAAGCGTCAACCCTAGCTAACGCGTACCGAGCGGAATGTATGGCAGCTCGGTACGGCTACCCCCTCCGAAACCCCGCACGATTGCTCTGTCTAGACACGTCCGCTGGCTGACTATATGTTTTATTGACTTTGCTAATAGAGTGTATTGATTTTTAAAGCATCATCATCAGTGAAAAACAAAAAAAAGATCCTTAATGTAAACAAAAGGAGCGTCAACATAATAAAAAAATCTAATAATAACTAGTCACAGCCCGTGGCTTCATCTGCATAAAATTTGTTCTCATTTTCAGGATAAATATTATACTATATGTAAGTGCAAAATGAGTATATGTATTTATTCTATAATATGCTTTAATTTAACAGTGAAGAAGAACAAAGAGACAAACCAATATTTCAATATTCCAACATTAGTATAATAGCAGTAATCGAATCTGTAACTATCTAGCAAATAACCGTTTTGTGAAACAAGCATTTGGCTCATCGCATTTCTGTGAACAACTCGGATTTATTACCCTTGCACAGAAGTCAAGCTATGTTCCATTTTCCTTAAAACTTACAAAACAACTGGAGCGATTTAAATGTCGCTAGAACATTTTCCTCGTAAAACAAAATAGGAGTATATTTCAGACGGAATGTTATATTTACACATTGAGCCTACGACGACCCAATTAGTTATTATCAATATGAATTCAGTTTAATTTTAGACTCACTTACTTCAAGGTAAATGTATTTTTTACGAAAACGCGAGAAAAGTAATGCTTTCGCCTCTTATTTCCCATGCATTCAAGTAGAAAACTGACAACGTCAAAACTTTTCTACATTGATTTTTAGGGGATATTATTCTACTATATAATAGGATACTTTTTACTCTGGAAATCAAATTTGTATGGGAAATCGATCATTTCTCAAGTAAGAATATTAATATTATGTAAACTGCATCTTATCACAATAAACACTTATTTTGTTTTAGTCTTCTTTTTCTGTATCGTACTTGCTTGTATATTAAGATCATAAGATAACTCTGAGTTTTAACTTTGGCGATACAAGAATTTATTAATTATTATTCAAGTTTATTAACTTCAAACACATTTTTTAGATTACTGATAAAAGGATATTACAGTTTCTGATAGCATAATTGGTCGTCTAAACCCTTAATTAACCTCTAATTGTTGACCCGTCAATTTGCGTGCCGTTGATTACGTTACTGCCGTGTCTTGAGGTTCAGCGCTTAAGATACTGCTACCACATTTACATACAGTTTATATTATAGTACCTTATATTATTGTCATAAAATGTAATTGTCGATACGAATAGGATAGAAAAAAGGAGAATAATAAAAAAATAATTTAGACTTAGAATGGTGATAAAAGATAATTATACTCGTAATATAAAAATTACTAAAAAGCATAGCTGTGCGCTGTCATAAAAAGAAGGGCTCGGCTTTTATTGACATCCTTTTTTACATTAGGAAATGTATTAACGTATTCTACCTACAAATATAGAGGCGTATTTGTGGGACTCCGGCTAGAAAAGCCAGTAGGTACTACCTATTAAAGCTCAACGGGACCTCCCTCCGTTAAATAGAACGTTGCAACGTTGTTACACACTTCTTTCTCGTCACTACGTCCCAACGCCAGCTAGGCAAAGCACACCATATAGGGTCCCCCAATGACCGATTGTACTGTCAAAGAAGTACTAGGAGCAAAATCCGCACGAAGCGTTTCTTGGGTTCGCGCCCGCCTGAATTGCTAACGTTAATGAACCGCCCTATAACACATTAGAAGGAGGGATTTTGGAGGTTAGGTTGACACTTGGCCTTCCAGGTGTGATTTCGTGACTGCCTTGTAAGTTCACCTCTAAACGACTATAGCGTTATTTAAATAAATGACCTACAGTTTATCAAGTACTTATAGTAAATGCGTGTCAGAAGTAAGAACTAAAAAAGAATTCGTAAAAGTAAAAGAAAGTGATATTTATAGTGGAAAATACTCTGTGGCTAAAGTCATTACTGTGCAAATACTATTATACTACTATACGACTATTAACAGTCTGTTTTAAACGAGGCAATATAAGTCTATATTGTACGGCCCTTTAATATTGATCTTTCAACTAAGCTCTTAAGTTATCAAGACTTACATAACTCACATTAGTGGGCGACACGAAGTTAAAATCCATCTTAATCTCTTTTTATCATTCTGTGCTCAGATTTTGGTGTCCACTTTCCAAAGAAAACTCTGTAACTGGTTTCTTAGCCAAGCTATATGTAGATGACCCATTGTGTTTCATCACACATCTGAAACAAACAAAAAAGTCGGTATTACATCAGTAATTAAATAGTTAAATATTGATTAATGTCTTTGAGATGTTGTTCATATAAGTTTTTTCTTACTAATAATAATATGTTGGAACAATATTACAACAGCACCATCTACGAGTAGTTCCGTGGTAAGCTACGAAGGTTGTATTACGGATGCCAGATAGTTGATACACTATACATATAAATTTTAAATACATATACATATTATAAATATAAACACCCATGACTGGAGTACATCGTGCTTAACAAATGAATGTCTCCAGCTGGGCTCGAACTCGCGACCGCTGGCGCAGAAAGTAGGGTCACTACCAACTGAGCCAAACGTGTCATCAAAAACAAATATTTTATTAATAATCTAAGTTTTATTAATAAAATATTTGTTACTTTTTATATATTTGTTTCATAGTTTGATACTTCAACTTTATCAGTCCCCAGGGTTCCCAGAGGATAAAGTCTATAGCTATACTTCTTATACTTTTTCAATCTAATGCTTATTATGGTTTTATTTTCGATAATAATTATATCCACCATGCGCAATAAAACAATATTTTTATAAGCGATTTTTAGCGTAGTTAGTACGTTAAACTATTAACAATAAAAATTTACTGAAAAACAATATTGAAATTGTAGTAATATTATAAAAAAATAGTAATCTTGAATTAGTTTTGTTTAGTGAGACTCAAATGAAAATATTGATTTTATACATTAATGTACTCGTACTCTATCTTAGATGCAGATAAAATGTAGAAATGTCTTTTTACTAAATGTATATATATTATGTAATTGTATATGGTACTTATAAGAAAAGCAATTTATTACATTTTTGTCTGTCTGTTTGTTCTGGCTAATCTTCGAAATGGCTGGACAAGGACGGGACTTTCACTGGCTTGCTAAATATTATTGCGAGTAACCTAGGCTATTTGTATTTTAGAAAAGCTTAAGTCGATAAAGGACGTTTGTATATATAAATTGATATTGTGTATCTCGAAAATGCCACTAGCGATTTGGACCAATTTTTTTATTTTCATAAGATATTGATTTTTTAAGTTTATATGTAGGTATATCGGCATATTTTCTAAAAAAACGCACTTTTTTACAAAAAAAACTAAAAATAAATAAAAATGTTTTCACGTAGATATAAGCATTATGATATATAGAAGCGAACTTATTCGACAGGATTTTTTGTGTGGCTTTCAAAACGTTGCAAAACGAGAATCGCGTATCATTCCCTGAGGCTTTCCAAGGGATAGGTTGATAGGACCCCCTTGTAATGCTCATTAACCCTCGGTTTCATGCCTCCAAAAAAAAAATGTTGATGATGTTACTAATGCCTTGCATTAATTCTAAGGGTAATTCTAGAATGGTTAAAATATTTTAGTAAGTCATAGATATTATTTAGAACTCGTATCATTTAATTCATTATACTTAATTGACGTTTGTTGAAACTGCGAAATCATTCTATCTACAAGTAAATATTAATAAAATTCAGAGTCTGTACAGCATATTATATTTTTGGAAAAATCTTATTGAAATAATCACTATTATCGATCTGTCTATCTGTCTGTGTGTTTCTGATAATGTAAATCTCGGTCTAGACCGATTTCAATAAGATTTGGTATCCTGGTGAATGGTGAATGGTAGAATAACGGGAAAATATGTAATTTCTGAGATATATATTCTAATCGTTAAAGTGAATCTAGAACCCGAGCGGAGCGATGGTGAGACTCTAGTACGAGTATCTATATAATATTAATCTCTAATTATTATAATGAATAGTTTTAATGAAATGTGTCGAACATTATTTAAATTCAAAATATTTTATTCATCATTAACTTATTACAATGTTTGACTGAACGTCATGAGTCTACATACATAACATGACAATCTTTCTGCGCCAGCGGTCGCGGGTTCCAGTCCCGCTGGGGGCATTCATTTGTTAATCATGAATGTTTGTACTCCAGTCATGGGTCTTTATATTTATAATATTATGTATGTATTTAAAATTAATATGTGTAGTATATCCACTAGCTGGTATCCGTAACACAAGCACGTAACGTAGCTTACCACGGAACTAGATGGCGCTGTTGTAATAATGTCCCAACATATTTATTATTTATTTATTATTTATTTGCACATATAGTACCATTCATACGTACAGACTAATTTCAGTACTAATAATTTAGGTTCTCTAACGCCCTACTGGCCAAGGATATTTGAAAGAGAGGGAATCTCAGTCCAGTCCCAATGTTTGCGGACTTAACATGCCTTTCAATTATAGCTTCATAAACATGGCAATTAATTAAAATAAAATTTATTTCATTACATTTTATAGATTGAAAGTCGCCAAAGCTGTATTTCTATAATACTTTATTCAATCCACAATCCAGATATATACTTATATGTATAGAACGATCAAGTTAGTTACCTCCTTATATGGGGTTGTTCTCACGAATGAAAGGACCTCACTTCAAACCGCTAACGTTGGTAGTGATAACGTGCTCGCTTGGAAAATGAAATAAGTCCCCGAGTCCCACACCTCTGATATTTTCATGTGTTAATTAACCATTCACCGGTCTAACGATGAAGAAAAACATCGTGAGGAAACCTGCATATCTGAGAGCAAGGTTTTGAAATACATGTAAGGTCCGACTACCTACACTTGACCACTATCTCTGATACCCATCGGATTGATGGGAGTACTAGTAATTTGGTTTTCCATCTCTTTGTTCTGAATAATCTCCTGATCATAGCTAGATAGATAGGACGGTTAATGTTAATAAGGTGTGACTTAGACCGCTCAAAAAAAAGGATAACGTGTAGGTCCCTGTAATATAATAAGCTTAATTTATAAACTGACAGAGAATAATTATTACAAGCTAATATACTTTTTGTTTTGTACTAACTTAAAATATTATAGCTACAATACAGTAAGACGCCATTCGAGTAAAAGTACGTATGACGTATAACAAAGTGTGCGGGTTACGTAATCTATGTCCCACTACGCTCGAATATATCGCGTGGCCATTCTGCCATTGCCTATAATTAGAAACAGGCTTGTCAATCAGAATTTTTTATGAACGAATGATTTATTTGCTTAGATTGCTCAAATTTCTTAAAGTTAAGGGTAGAAATTTTTCTATAAATATTTTTCTGTAGAAATTTTTCTCCAAAAAAGTTTTTTCAATTCTAACCGGATTTTGAAGAAGTTTTTCTAAATATTTCAAACTGAAGATGCGTGAAATAAGCTATATCTTAAAAGTATCTTAATTCAAAACCCTAATATGTTTACTAAAATATGACAAAGCTTTTTGTTTAAATTAGTTATGTATTAGCACATTATTATTTGTGGGTCTGAAAGATAAATTGTCCTCACATCGCGACGCAAGTGAAACTTGTTGCTGTTGTGAAAAGAAATGAACTTAGATACAAATTGTATTCATTATTTTCCTCCATTTACGAGGACGGTTGAACTTAAAGAGTTTTGTAAGATTTATTTTCATTTTTCATTTTCTCACTGAAAACTACATATTATAATGCTTTAGAACACGAAAACTATCATGTTAGAAATGATTCGCACATGAAAATATCAAAGGAGGGAGACCTGGATTTGAACCCGCAACACTCGGTTATCCAAGCGAGCACGTTACGACTGCACTACCACTACATTAATAGTTATTATTAGCTAAGGGAATTCTATGCCCTCCACTTAATGTATTAACTTAATTTTATCAATTAGTGTATTTATCTCTGCGTGTTAGGTCAATGCTATATTAGGGTCATGACCCTTTGTTTAAGTAGCTTACGTGTGAAAAGGAAATTATTTTAAAGAAGTTGTAGTTCAAACCTGCTAGCCCAATTTTTTAAGTTATATTTTTTTGACTAATTCATATTAGTATATGAATGTAATTTCAAGGTATTTTTTAACAAAAAGCAAAGACTAACTAAGAAGAAAGTTGAATGTAGAATTAACAAAAAAAATGGTTATAATGAGTAGGTGGAGGTACATGTTATTTCGTGATGGACCTTTCAAACAACTTATATAATGCCAATTCCTTGGCAGAAAATTCTTATTTTGTTTTAAAATGAGTAGATGCATGTTTTCATTTCGTGATGGACCTTTAAAAGGCATAAAGGCCTTTCTCTTTTCATAAGGCAAAAAATTCTTATTTTCTTAGAATCTGCAATGAGAAATTATTTATTCCCAAGTAGTCACACATCGTGGCACAGCTCAGGTTCGTCCCGTAGGTGCATTTTAACGGTTAGATTTTAGAGTTGTTATATTTTCCCCTCGTAAAAAGTATCTTGTATGTTCACATGAAGCTATATCTAATCATGCCAAATTTATCCAAATCTGTTCAGCGGTTTTCAAGTGATGAAGTCAAAGATGTCTGTGACCGCATCACGATTATGGATAAACAAACGATCGAAAGTAAAAAAAAAAATATTCCCTACGAATACATGTAAGAATATATGAACTATAAATTATTAACGGTTTTTAAATTAAAATACTATACCATCGCATGATTCATATTCATCATTTATTAACTAACAAAAAAATCATATTTTCATAGTACAAATTATTAAAATAGAACAATTTCTTCAGCGCTTTTATCATTTATCTTTCTCAAACTCTACATTACAAAATAACTAATCAGTAAATAAGTTAGCTCTAGTTGTTAAACAAATGAGCGCCTAAAATAACTAGAAGCACGAATATTAAGTCATCTTACACTTGCTTATCGCGCTTGCTTATATTATACTACGAATATGTGATCCACAAAAACAGATTTTTTGTATGAAGAAGACAAAATTAGTGTTAATATTGTATTAAAAAACGTCGATATTCTCAATCACAAGTCGATTTTTTTATAAAGTAATGTACATTTTTTTATAATATGTTTCAATTTCTTATGTCGCGAATCCATTCATTCAAACAGTTTCAATATAAGTGAAGAAATTTCCTTTACGATAAATTACATACATTCCTTTCTTTTACGTAATATAACGTGGTATTTTTTTCAATTTCCTTGAGATTTATTCATCGGCTAAACTCTGACAGACGTACAAATGTACAATTTCGATAAGAAGGGATCGAGATATCAATTGGATATATAGCGTAAAGCATTTTCTGATTCTAGAAGTCCTTCAGTATTTCATATTAATATTGACAAAATTTCATTTTCATTTTAATTAATTATTTATTACTTGTCACTGACATTTTCCACGAGTCTTATCAAACGGGCAGATTGGCAAGCTATAATAAGATTTACTTTGTTCTTGACCCGCTTTTAGTGATGAAAGATGACAAGGTCGATCAAGAGGTTCTTAGAAGCTATCGAGATGCGAAGAATATTACGTTGTATGTGTCAAACAAAGTTTAAAATAATAGAAATAACTGTACATTTATGGAATACATTGTTCTTCTACTCTTAATCTTATTTTATATGCATGTTTGTGGCTTTTTAACGTTTAAACGTAATTTAATGTAGTTTTACGTTTAAATCATTATTTATATCAAGATTTAAATCAAAATTCATAGATAGACCTGGAGCAACTCAAAACCTAGTAATAAATTTGCCAAAAAGTAGCGGCACCTGTACAACATATAAGGACAAATAAAATTAAATTATGGCTTGTAATATCAACATAACAGCTTTTTACTTAATTCATATTTCGTAATTACATATGGTACTTATTAGAAAAACTCAATTTTCTACATTTTTGTCTGTTTGTTTGTCTATCAGATTATTCCCGCTAATCTGGGGAACGGCTGTCAAGTCCTAGCGATTTGACTTGATTAATATATTAAAAAAAATAATCAACACCTCACCTCAGCGAAACGACTACATGGCGCTAGTACAGCAATACATAAGTATTAATTTAATCTAAAAATAGCTGAATCGTGTAAAAAGTAAACGGATTTTCTAAGAACACTCTTAGTTACCTTTGAAACACAAAAATACTAAATTTAAATCTATTCTACTACTTTGGTGCTACAATGCTACAGGCAAATACACAAGTTAAAGTTAGAACATCTACCTTTCTGTGCGTAGGGACTTAAAAATTCGCTTCGTCAGCTCGTCGCGTCGTGTCAAGTTGAAAAGCTTTAAAAAGTTTTTGTATAAAAGTCCGCATTGTAAAGAAAATGTACAATTTAACTTTTAAGATTTATTTTATTTTCCGCAGTAAGGAAAAAGTTTTTTAAAATAAATAATTTATTCATCCTTTATAAAAATGCTTACAACCATATTTATAACTTATTTTTTGTTGGCATTGTGTTTGAAGTAGAATAAAATGATTTAAAATAAGACCAAAGTTCCCTTAAATCCCGTCAAACCGGTCCAGCCGTTTAAGAGATTAGGCAGACAGACGGACAAACATTTTAAAAATTGATTTTTTGATGTAATTTCTTTTATATTCCTTTAGTGAGAAGCTGAAACAGATACTTCTATTTTAGTTATAGTTGTTGACGTACTGATAGTAGCAACTTGTTACAAAAAAGCAAATTATAATATAGCCAAAGTCAATTATACAGCTTTATGACTGCCGTATAAATTTATTGATCATAAAGATTATAAGAGCTATTTTATTAGCAAGTAATCTGTCCCAAAAATATTGCCGGTCTCTTATTTTATTGGAATTGTAAGTGAATTAAAATGGTAATTTAAAATTTCCTTCAGGGTATAGTTCCGTAGGGAGAAACAAAACAGTTTTTTTTAATGAGTAGTGCCCAGTGACAGCTAGTTTGGTTGCTAAGCTTGGTTAAACTCCTGGGTTCGCTCCTTTTTAGTCTTAAAAGTTCATTTTCAACATGATTAACATTTGCTTTCGATTAGTGAAAGCATTCTGAAGAAAGTTGCATAACAAAGACTTATCAGAAGGTCAAATTATCACTACATATTATAAAACAAAGTCCTCTGCCGCGCCTGTCTGTCTGTTCGCGATAAACTCAAAAACTACTGCGTCGATTTTCATGCTGTTTTCATCATGAATAGATTGGTTCTCGAGAAAGGTTTTAGTATGTAGCTAGCGGAACCCGCGGCTTCGCTCGCGCTAAATCGGGATAATTCTAATCTGGCAAATTCCGCCAATTCATATGTGGCCCGGTGGGTGGGTTATGGCCTGATTCATAATTACTTTTAATATAACACATTACCCTTAAGGGAGAGAACACTTATTGAATTATTTTATGTGAAAATAACTTCACAACTGAAAACATTGCGAAGCATATACACAAAACACACTGGAAATCATAAGGTAAGGTGCATTGAGTTTATATCATTTATATCATATACACAGGTTAAATAAAAATAATCAATCTGTTAATAATTTGTATTCGGACTAGACAAATTCACTTACTTATACAGGACTTATAAAGTTCGATAAGTACCTATTGCTTAAAAGAATGAAATGGCTTTTTATCCGGAAAAGGAAGAAGTTAAAGAACAGCTTAACTCATTTTACGGGTCGGTTAGTGAGGTGCGAGTGGAACGTAAGCGATTTCTAGCGTCGTTAAAATAATAAAAAAACAATTTTTCATTCCGAAGAACAGTGTATTCTGTCTGTTACCCACAAGGGAAATAGCATGAAGTAATATGAAATTCAAACATGAAAAAAAAAAATATACGGCCTAGATTTGTTATCTGAGTTCACCGGTTCTATGCATTAAATAGTTTAGTATGAAAATTATTAAAGGTTGGCGTTATTTAAAATGTAATTGATTTATTTATTTATTTGATTCTCCAGTGGTAATTATAATGTTACAATTTATTAGTAATTGCGTTTACAGTGGTTCTTAAAGCTAAATGCATAACCTTTTAAGGCGAATAAATATAGACAATTTAAGTAGTCAATACTTTTTGATTTTTGTGCTAGGACCGACAATTTTTGTTGTTAGTTCTTGCTAGCTTTTATCAATCTCTAATCTCTAATGTCATGGCCGTCTGTCCTCGTCGTAGCGTAGTGATTATGCATATAAGTATTAGTAACAGAGTGTGAAAAAATGTATTGCATATTATTTACTTGGAGTGTTGTAACAAAAATGAGTAATAAGTAATTATTTTATATTAAGTAAAATAGAATATTACTAGTAGCAGCTTACTTTATATATTTGAAAAATTATAAAAAACAAAACGTTATGTAAATGAAAATACAATATGAATAAAAATACAAGTCTTTTAAAATCTATTACTTTCAGTTACTTTCTTTTAAGAAACTAAAAGTTAAAGTTACGAGGATCAATCAAGAGTTACAGTTAAAACTATGACGGATCGTCTCTTTGTTATACAAGGAGTTCACTCAATGAAGCTTCTTAATACCAAGATGAGAAAAGTTTGAGTTAATATCTCCCAGGTATATTTTTATCTTCTTTCTTCAAGAAATCATTAAGATACGGTAATAGAAATGGTTCTTACAAACTATTAACTATTTTGTTTTAAATCTTCGTTAGAAGCGAAGCTTTGGAATAGGATTCTGATAAGATTATAAATGACTTTAGAATTCAAATCTGGCTTAAAAACTCTATGTGAGTTACTTCACAAAATTTTATTTATTGAAGTATGTTTATATAAGTATGTAATTAAATGTATGTATACGTATTATTAATTATTTAATAATAATTAGTTTGTAGTTTGTAACTCCAACGCAACTCTTTGTTATTATAACATTTTCTCACGCTCGAGGGTTTCTAATGGTGTAAAGTCTCTATGAGTTTATTGTATTATGTAGGCGAAATATATATTTCTTAAAGAAATAAGGCATCCTTTGTACATAAATAAATAAATAATAATATAAGGAAGTAAGGGGTAATCTCTGAAAGCAGTTATATCCAAGCGGTGACGCGCTCGTATATGGCTCGCGCTTGGATAAACGAGTGATGCAGATTCAAATCCGGGTCTCGCACCTCTGATATTTTCATGATTACCATTTGTCTTACGGTGAAGGAAAACATCCTTAGGAAACCTGCATGTCTGAGAAAACTTAGCAAGTTTTCGAAAGACATGTGAAGTCCGCCAACACGCACTAGGCCAGCGCGGTGGACTATGGCCTGATCCCCTTCGTATTGAAGGGAGGCCCGTGCCCATCAGTGGGACGTCAAAAGGGCTGAAGACAATCCGACAACAAGAGATCCTTTCACCAATAGAAAGCAACCAGCTACAGGCGATTTCTTGAATGATATAACCTGTCTTTGAACTAAGCATTCAAACATAAATTATTGCCACTTAGAAGCCATTAGAAGTATCAACTTTATGCATGCATGCATTTATAATATTTAGAATAGTCAAATTATAAATTTAATCAACTTCCTCAGCGTACTAAGTAGTACCAATTAAATATGCCACAGCTACGAGAGATTTATCTTAATAAGAATGGTATAAAAAATACTTGAACGTGACTTGCAAGCAAAACGGACCCTCTGATCAGAGAGACCTCGGAGAACTGATAAGAAATGGCCTAATATATTTTAATTTCAATACAACAAAGGTCCGATATGGACGACATTTTGATCTTAAGAAAGTAAAAATAAGTTTTCTCTAAGTTTTCATCATAATTTTTTTCATTATTATTTTTTGTAATTAACTGGCAGTATTTACCTATGTACAAAATAATAAAAATTCGAATTGAATCTGTACTTTAAAAAAATTTTTGGAAAATATCTTTGAAATAGTCATTATTCGATGTATAGGCCGAATCTACAGTTTATAGAATTTACGTCTGTCTGTCTGTCTTTCTGGACATATCTATAATAATTTTTAGAATATACATTACCTATAGTACATTTCAAAAAAATTGAATATAGATATAACTATATATCTTTATATTCTTGAATTATTTGTGGAAGTCCAGAGAAGGTCTAAAAGGTGAATTACCTAGAAGGACGAACCCGAGCGAAGCGAGGGTGAGTCGCTAGTGATGAATATTTATTAGTTCCTATATCATGTATGATAATAAAACTAGTAATTGTCAAAAAATATTTCATAACGTATTTAAAAAAATGGCGAAAAAAAGCACAACTAAAGTTGGAAAACTAGATAAGGAAAGGGAAAGGTTTTAACAATGAATGGCTAAAAATGCATTTAAAACGCAAGTGAACATCATCCTAGACATGTTTCTAGAACACATGGCATACCCAGGCCCTTGGTAGTTTATCAGCATATAGTGCACGTAACGTTTACTGGTAAGGACCTTTATGTGCGAGTAAAGCTACTGTACATATATATAAGGTATATAAAGTATATGGTATCTTAAGAGTATACTTATGTCATATAAGTAACGGTAGAGAAAGCAGACTTATTGTTATATTCCCGCTTATATTATAAAAGCAAAAGTTTATAAATGTAGGTAGGCTCATTACGAGAGAGTGTGTTTGATACTTCTCCGCGTTATAACATCTTTACATATTCAGACGAAATCCAGACTTTCTGGATGAATTATCTGAATTATAACATAAAGACAAGGCTCGACATACCTAATAATAAAGAATATCACGAGGCAAAAGTCCAAAAAAAAACTACTTTAATCAAAACTATAAAAAATAAAAACACTCAAGAACAAAAATCATTGATAATTTAGAACTGGTTATATTTCTGTAATTACTATATAAGTACTCATATATCCATTTTTTTCTTTCACTATAATTTATACCTCACAGCATTGAAGCAAAGCACTCCCTTGTGGCAGTGAATTCGTTTGATCACCTGATGGCTAACTTTCCGATCCTCATCTATTCTCGTTAGGTGTGAATCAAACCCTCTGGGTATTATTGCATTCTTCAACATTTTCTTGATTTTCTTTATAAAGATATTTATATTATTCTTACCTATGTGATTTTCTCTCTAAAACTTCAATAGAACTAGTTTTATTTGAGACATTTCATGTAGATCGCTAATTGAGCACTAAATAATGCCCAAAAGTATAACATTTTTTTAAACCACTAGTGTCTATTTCTTGACTATCCGTAAACCACAACACATATGGCAAATTCCTAAGATGAAACTAGGTCTACCTTCTATATTATACATTGATATACTAGGAAAAAAGGTGTAGATAGGTCACTTACAAGGCAAACGGTGTTTTAAAATGGCACAAAACGCACACACGTATAATAGACGCCACACTTAATAAAATATGATCACTTATAGTTCAGATAAAGTAGGACGGCAAGTCTAAGCATACGTGCGAAAAAGAAACAACTATATAGCTCTTTGTATCGTCGCGAATAGAGACAAAATTTTAGAGAATAGTTACTGATTATTATTTGTAAAATAATAAATAAACCATGAGAATTGTAATACTTACGAATGATAAGTGATTCCTTGGCTTTTGGAAGTTTTTTTAGTATAGTTGGTGCAAAATCTCATCACACACGACGGCATTTTTGACAAGTGACTAGTGACAAGTGTGACAAGTTCAGGTAGGCCAATTTTACCTAGTTTTAGTGTGCCACTTTTTGAGCGCGTATGACGTATCTACACCTTTTTTCCTAGTATATCAATGATATTATATATACTCTTAGTACAAGAGAGACATCTTGTGAGACTTTACAAAAACATCGTACATCGCACAAATCGAACTTGTAACCCTTATAACATAAGTACAGCCCTAGAACATCTTATAGCTTATTAGCTTAAAATTTGAAACGAAACATAAAAAACACATAGTAAACAAAAAAAAAGAAAAGAAAATTAGGTTAAGAAAAATTCTGTTAAAACTTTAAATAAAATCTCGTAGAAATTTTCACAGTTAATTAACGACGCATTGCAATTTAATGTACACGGCCTTACATACGTTCATTATTACGTACATGAAGAAAAGTACAAAAATGTTTAGAATTCGACTGACATTTTGAGAACAACATTGTATTTTCTCTTGTATTTGTAAGACCCATTGTATTTTGGCGGACATAAAATTCTTATTGAACTTTTGCGGATTACTGAATTATTATTTTTTCGAGCAATAGGTATTCGTTCTACGCTTTCTCTACTTTCTTCCAACATTTATTAAAATGTTTTTTTTTGTTTTCCTTAAGTTTAATCTATATACATACATAATATAATAAAATTCTAACTTAGTCGTATCTGTACATTGAATATTTTTTGGTAATTCTTATTTGAATAATAATTATCGATACAGAGGCCGAATCTATAGTTTTTAGAACTTTTGCTTGTCTGTCTGTCTGTGACCGCATCACGAGAAAATCATTGGACAGATTTTGATAACCATTAAATCTAGCTGTCACACGGTTTGTGAAATCTAAGAATTTAGTTTCTTTAAAGCGCGAGCGGAGCCGCGGGAAATGCTAGTATTATATAAATATCAGAAGAGTAGGTAAAATAACTTCTAAGGTAGTAAAGGTGTTAAGAAAACACTACATTTACGAGTATCCGTGAAATATTACTTCAAGACGATCATAAAACTTTCGCAAGAACATAAACACTAGCGAATTCTCTTTTTCTTGGCATTCATGACCTATTATTACTTAAGAATTCTTGCTCAAACGGTTGAACATATTTCGATAAAATTTTCTACACAGATCGACTAAAATAGAATAATATAGGTAAAGGGATTTTTTAAAGTATTTATTTCGACAAAATACACTTTTTGAATGCAATTCTTAATATTTTTTTTCTTAAATTCTTTCATTACAATGACACTTTAAGTGTCTTCTAATATAATTTAATTCAATTAAACAGATCAAATTTTAACTACATTGTTGCTTCGTATTTAAAGGAATTTTATTACAAATATACATTATCTATTACACGATGAAAATCCTCAACAAAGCTTATCCATTCAGGAACATTGCCAATTACGTCGCCCAGCTCCCAGTAATTAATACTACCCGGCAACTGATGTATAATTAAAACATTATTTACATTCATACATAAATATTATATTCGCTTTGCTTCATATTTATATTTTTTGTTCTGTTACTTTACTTCCTTTTTTAGATTTCGCCAATGTTTTATAAATGAAAATATGCGATTCGTTGATTATTTGTGGGCAGTATTAAGCCGTATGAAAGTTGAATGGCTAAATACCTTTAACAAAGTTTAAAAAATAGTCAAAATGTGTGGACCAAAGCCGTTATTTAGCCGTTTTTACATCTATTCTTTGAAAAAAACACTGAGTGTTTCCTCTCTCGATCCTTGTTTAGTAGATATCTCTCGCCAATATCTACTAAACAAAGATCTATAAACAAACAGTTTTTGTATTACAGTTACGTATATATTTTATTTACACTTTAAATTATCCCGATTTTTTTCGATTTATAATAATCATGGTCAGAAAAATAATAGATATTTTCAACATACCTATACAAAACCGTACTTAATAATGGAAGAAAATAGACATGTGAAAAGAAAATACCATAATACAACTTTGGTAGATAAAAATTTACAGACTTGCGAATTAAGGCATCATTATAAAAATTATAATAAACGCTTATTACTTCTTAGACTAAACAAGGCCTTTGCCAATTACCAACTGATTTTTTACCGAAATTCTTTTCAACTATAAAAGGTTTTTTTAATGGTAATAAGTATACAAATTAATTATCTATTATTTATAACTAGTATTGCCTTAGTACCTAGAGCCTTTATTGAATTTTAGTTAGTTTTTTATATGTTTAAACTACGTTATTGAATGCTTTTACGTTAGTCAAAGCCTTTTCTATGAAGAAATCTTGCGTTAATTGATTTTACTTTACAGTTAAATTGCATATTATACCTACTTCTAAATTGATGGTACGAATTTCATTTTTCTCTTTAATGAAACACTCTTATGTTCACTGACTGAGAGGTATCATACACGACATGCAGCTTAAGATGTCCTGGATCAGACCAAAACGAAACAAAAAGTACTTTAATAACTCTATTATGGAATATGTAATAAAATATTAAAATTGTTCCTGTGTGGAAAATTGACAATGTTACATAGAACTAAAGATTCTTAGAGTTCCTTACAAGAAATGATCAACGGTTAAGAATTCTGGCACATAAATTTATATACGCATTCCTAAACGTTTAGCTTCAAATAAAAGACCTTCCCGACTATAAGAGCTCCTAGTATTTAATTTTGAGGTCTGATCCGCAGTCAACAAACAAAGAATTTTGTAAACACGTGCAATACACACGTTAATGGGCTTAAATAGTACGCCTACACCATACAACACCATGATGTGTAAAATAAAAAATAAATTAAAAGTAAAGAACGAAAAAAAATAAACCTGTAAATGATTGTTAGACGAATATTTTTCTACGATTGATTTATTACACAATAGCTATAGCGTATTCAGGTAATATTATACAAAAACTACGCACGTTCGACTATTCGATTTTATAACATTCATAAAGAATATTGTATGGCCTCTATTTGAGTTTAAAAGCTTTGAAGTGTCGCACTAAAGACGTTTGCTCGTAATTATCTAGTCTACACTCACACCTGCTCTCGATGTCTCTACAAACGTGCGACGAGATGAAGTTCATTTTCTCCTTTGAACACCGTTATATAAACGGACTTATAAAGTGTGGACGATATTTTAATTTTTAAATACAGGTAAGTATAAAAATAGAATTTAACCTCGCACTAAATTTTCGATTCAATTTCTCTTATTTATAAGGTTTAGGGTCACAATATACTGAGCATAAAAACAAAAAATGCTGACAGTTCCAGGTGGAGCTTCAAGCGCCATCTGGAAACAAAGTTTTTGGCCGATATCTCGGAAACTATGCACTTAAGAGCAAAAGTTATTGAAACCATTATTGTAGAGAATAAAAATTCACATCTTTTATTTCCTGTAAGCTTTTTTGTAAAACTTACCGTACCGTACTTAATTTAATAAAAAAGAAAAATTGTATCGGAAATTTAGTGCAAGGTTGAGCTAAAAACACCTTTTTTTACTACACTAATGAGATTATATCGTACTAAATTGTTGATTGCTTAATATGTTAATAGTTACTCGTGTTAAAAATAGTTTTTGTGTAGTGAATTATTAAAATTTTGCTAATTTATTTTTGAACTGATTTCTATTTATTATCTACTGAAGCTTATTTTATCTAGGTATATGATGATAATGAAAAAAATGAAAGAGACAAAGGTAAGGATTTTACATAACGTATTATTCAACGTTATTGAAATTAAATACATGGTTATATCATCGATTCGCAGTTTCTGATGTAGATATTTTTGTAAAATAACATAGATAGTACAGACACTACCATATTTATTTAATAATATCAGTCAAACATGTATATAAAATAGACGAATATCTATCGTAGATTCAAGCTAACCTGGGATCAAAATCTGATAAACAAAGACGAACATGTTTCTAGCCGATCGAGGGTAGACATGAGAAAGAAAACAAATTCCCAAAGCGGATAATAAGCTCAAAGCCGAGCGGTGAGGCGGGGCGAGAAAGTGCAGCCAGTGGAAAACTTCCACTACGACGGGCTTTCAAGTATCTACTGCTAATTCATTCCAATAAATACGTAGCTGATATAACAGTAATTTTGTGAAACAGTGATAAAATAATAATTTTATATTATACTAGTATTTTCCGTGGCTCCGCCCGCGTTCTGAAGTCCGGAAACCAAATTGTTACATTTAACATATTAGTAGACAGTATGATGTTGTACAGCCGATTTGCTACGGTTAGTTTAGATTTTTTTGGAAATGAGTTATTTTCTAGTAGTTAAAAGAAGATATCTTATATATTACATGGATAACCAGCTATCATGATACAGCCTCGGTGGTGTAGTGGCTAGCATGTACGGCACACAGGTCCTGGGTTCGAGTCCCCAGTCGGGCAAAGTTTAGTTATTGAGTCTTTTTGTTTCGTTAGCCTTAGTAACAGCCTGGAGTTGGGAGGTTGGCATTGTTTCACCCCGTGCCTCGGTGGGTACGTAAAGCAGTCGGTGCTACGCTCTCACTGGTCATATCGAGTAGTCGTCCCACCGGATTATGAGAGTGATGAGGAACAGAGAGTGCACTTGTGTCTGCGCATACACTTGTGCTCTAATATATGATGATGCGGTTCGATAGTAATGTGTATTTCAATTAGGTTTTCCAAAACATATTTAATGTACAGATTTGACTCAGTTAGACTTAAATTATATTTAAGTAAAGAAAACGAACATTTAACAAATGAGATTTTCTTAACTACTACTGTTTTCAAGCATATAATATTTCGGCCTTTTTATGAGCGGAGTTTACATTGTATTTATGACAGTGGGACTATATGTGCTTGAAGTTTTAAAGGTTTCTAGTTAAGCTTAAAAGTTTTAAGTACAAGTTAAGCTTTAAACTTTAACTATATCTAAGTTGTTGTTTATTTTATGTTTGTTTTGTTTTAGTTGTATACCTATATGTTATCTACAGATTAAATATAATAAAATATTTGGTTTAATAATTGATTTTTGTATAAATATAAGTCTAATTTTTTTTACATGATTTTTAAAAACGAAAATGTGTTAATTTAAAAGAAACTGGCTTGCGTACTTAATAGGTATTAAACTAATTAAAATTACTCAGTAATATAATTTTCATTTTAAAACATGCACCAACGCCAAACTCACTTTAAAATTACAGTACTTCAAAAGACACTTTTTAAACTTCCATATATTTTATCTAAAGTATTTCCTGTCCATCGAAATTCTGTGCTACATTATCTATTATCAGTTTGATGGGCTCGCTAGCGGTCTTTGATCCCTAGAAGACGTCGTATTTTTTTTTATGGGACTAAGGGGGCACACGGGCAAGAGGCTCACCTGATGGAAAGTAATTACTTCCGCCCATGGACATCTGCAACTGCTTGCAGATGCATTGCCGGCCTTTCAGGAAATGGAGGGAGGGAGAGGAAGGGAGGAAGGAGTGAGGGGGGAAGTAGGAGGGATGGGGAGTGGGCCTCCCGGACTCTCACTTACCGGACGAAACGCGACAGCATAGCTGTCACTTCACGCCGGTTTCCTGTGAGAGAGTGGTACTATACGGGGCGTGCCGGCCCATTCGGCTGCTACCCGAAAGTAACAAGCATGGCACTACCACTTGATACAGCTTTTATTTTATTATCGGTTTTAAAATTGTATTTCTGATATAATTTTTACAATATTTGATACCAAATAATGCTATTTATATAAATGCTAACGGCTGATATGTGTTTATTTTCAAATTTATTTTATAATATGTACCTACATAAATAAAATTATCCGTTCAAGGCAGTGGTAGCCCAGTGACAACGCGCTTGCTTGTATAACCAGGTGATGCGAGTTCAAATCCGGGTTTCCTCTCAGATATTTTCATGTGTGAATCATTTCTAACATAATTAACCACTTGTGAAAGAAAACATCGTGAGAAACCTGCATTAATGGGAGAACCTAGCAAGTTTTCTAAAGACATGTGTAATCCACCAACTTACCTAACTAACCGTACTTGGCCGGCGTCGTGGACTACAGCCTTATCCCCCTCGTATTGAAGGGAGGCCCACGCCCAGCAGTGGGACGTTAAAAAGGGCTGAATACAAATCTATTTAAATGCGGTATTATTTGCACTCATGTTCATATTAAAAATGCTTCACTATATCTGACTCGCACTTTAAAATCATTTTTCTTAATTAATAACCTTTTTAATTGTAATTGCAATGAAAGAGCATTTGTCCCCATAGTACTAAAATATTGAATTTCCATAACTTACAAATAGATACATCAATTCTCTTTAGCGAGATTTATGGTTTATCCGCTCGCTTAGTATTGTTTGATTTATCTGTTGTAAATACTATGCTACTGCATATCAATATTGCAAAATAATGCAATAGAACTAAGGCATATTTTGTGTTAAAAATAATATAAATTTGAATTTTAATGCATATTTGTACTATAAGCAGTTATGTTTTCAACTTTTGTTCAGTTTTGCAGCTTTAAAAGCTTTTAGTTGTTTTTTAATAGAAATCTACTGTAGGTGTTTAAAAGTTGCGAGCTTTTTGTCCACTTTGAACTAAGTTACTTTATTCAATATTATAATGCGGGTTTTCCTTTGCTATTCAAATAATTGATTTTTTTAAGTGTACATTGTAGTACGAAATTATTATGTTCTTGTCAGACACCTATTACAAATTTAAAAAATACTAAGCCTATAATAAATGGTTTAAGCGAAACAAAATATCAGAAAAGCTGTGACAATAATATATTGTAAAATTAGCAGATGTATAATGGCGACAAGATGTATCACATGTGTATAATATAAATTCTTTGTGTCTCTCACAAAGAATAAATAGGCCCTCATATTCTGTGCTTACGAAAAGATAAATCAGGATTGTGTTATTTCGAAGGAGTAAAGATAAAATACAGCAGCAGTAAGCTTATTCCTAATGAGATCGGTTAGAAAACCAAGGAAAGCAGGTTCAAATTTTAGACCTACAGTTCTTAGTATGAATTTTAAAAGAAAATCTCACAAAAAAATACCTGTAAATCTTTTTTTTTTATGGGACAAAGGGGGCAAACGGGCAGGAGGCTCACCTGATGGTAAGTGATCACCTCCGCCCATGGACATCTGCAACACCACAGGGCTTGCAGATGCGTTGCCGGCCTTTTAGGAAAGGGAGGGAGGGAGGAGAAAGAAGGACTCCCGTCCTTCGAGGGATGGGGAGTGGGCCTCCCGGACTCTCACTTACCGGACGAAACGCGGCAGCATAGCTGCCACTTCACGCCTGTCTCCTGTGAGAGAGTGGTACTATACGGGGCGTGCCGGCCCATTCGGCTGCTACCCGAAGGTAACAAGCAACTTAACTACTTTTTTCTCGTGCGACAAATGAGAATTATAGCTTTCATGTAATACGGGTCTAGATGTGATCAACCAATCATTGTATACCAATATTGAAAGTAAATAGAACCGATAATCGAACCCAAATCTGTTTCAAACATCAGAACGTGCCTGAAAACTACTGGCTGGTTTATTATTAAGGGATAGAATGATTCAATAGTCTCGTTCAGCTATAAGCGAATTCAATAGCTAACTAGCCATTCAATCATTCCCAATCTTACACAATTTCGCACATTTATATTTCATTAACTGACTTTAACATGAAAGAAGTCAATTAAACTATGAAAATTGGCTTATAATTTACAAAGATATAATGTATTTTGTATAAAAATATTTGGTAAAAGTTTGTAAAATTTATAAAAACACTTTTATTGTGCTCTTAGATTCGTCTTTCTATGATGAAGCATATTAAAAATAAATCATTTCGAACAATACTTAATTAAATTAAAAATTCAAGCAATAAATTGCTACACTTTCAGCTGTTGTTTAAAAATCATTAAAACTCGACTGTCGTTTAAATTTTTATGTTGTAATAATATTTATTTATATTCGTAATTAATATTTTGACGCAATATAAGGGAATCTAGTGACTTACCCTCACTTTGTTTGGGAGTCGAGCGTTCCCAGATTTATAACAATGCGTTTGATTAATAACCTATAGTATGTGTCAATAGTAAAAAACCTAAAACTTTTTTTACCGTAATACAAAAAAACAATATAATCTTTAAATTATTATAATTAACTAGCTTGAGAAGTGATTTGTTCCCAATACCCACTTTCAACTCCCTATTTCCCAATTTCAAGTTTCATTTTTGTGAGAAAAAGCATTCTATCCTTTTCTCTTCCAGTATCCGGTTTCAGCAATTTAAAAGTATAAACGTAAAAACGTCACAGATAGAAAAAGTTACTTTTGCATTTATAATATCGGTATGGACAATGCGATAAGAGTCCAATCACGTACATTATTTTTCTTATGAATCGTTTTTTTTAAGTGAATTCTGCCAATCCGCACTTGACCAGCCTGGTGGACTATGGCCTAATCCAACTTGTATTGAAAGGAGACCTGCGCCCAGCAGTGGGACGTTAAAAGGGCTGAATACAATTATAAATAAGCAATACTGAATATGGACAATGTACACCTCCACCTCCTATTCTTGTTTAATAAATAGAAATATATTTTGAAAAACACATTAAACCAACTAAAGTGTGAATAGATCAAAGTGTGAATAGAGTCATTTTTTAAAAAAGTACCTCCTATTCAGATTTATGCAAAAAGGAAAAACAAACCTTTGCTTTATTTGACCCAATTTTTCTGGCTTTCATACTTCTTTTGTATAAAACTATTTCACTTTAATATTTGTAAAGAGTTTTTATTTGATCATTTTGTTGAAGGCAGTGGTAGCCCAGCGGTAACGCGTCGCTTGTATAACCGAGTGATGCGGGTTCAAATCCGGGTCTCGCATCTCTGATATTTTCATGTGCGAATCATTCCTATCATGATTGTTGTCTTGTCTTACGGTGAAGGAAAACATCGTGAGGAAACCTGCATGCCTGAGAAAACCTAGCAAGTTTTCGTAAGACATGTGAAGTCCGCCAACACGCACTGGGCCAGCGCGGTGGACTATGGCCTGATTCCCCTCGTACTGGGGGAGGCCCGTGCCCAGCAGTGGGACGTTAAAAAGGGCTGATGATGATTGTAGCTGTATGCTAGCTTACTTGCGGGGAAGGAGTCAGTCAGTCAGTTAGTGTCATACCTATTGATCGTAATATTTATCACACATAATATTTAAGAATTGATATCAACGCCATTTTTTTATCTCAAGGCCTTCACGGTTCACATTTATTAATAACCTCTGCGCGTATTCTGAGAAGATAAAAAATGCAGATTACTTGCGTTCGTATAGATACAAATAGGAACCGTTATTATTCGAAAGTGGATATTTACTATTACTACTTATTTATTACGTTACTTTATAGTAATTTAAAGTTTATGTGGATGGATGTTTGTTACTTGTGCAAAAACTACAAAACGGATTTTGATAAAATTTAATCAAAGCAACACATAGGCTTAAGTTTTTAAAGATACTCGTATATTAGTTATTAAATTACGCGTGCAAGCTGCGGAAGCAAACTAGTATTAGATAAGTAATTACCACTTTTCAACAAAAGAGGTAGATTGAAATAAAATAGCTTTAATAGTAATTACGAGTTGTTCTGCCATTTCGTATTGAATTTAATTATTATTATTATTATTTATATTATGGTGATCATATTATCCTGACCGATGTCGGCCACAACAGCCAATCTAACTTAGACTAGCCAACTGCCAACCCAGAAGATATTATATGCGAGGCGATGATGTAAGTAAAATGCACAGACGACACGTTTGGCTCAGTTGGTAGTGACCCTACTTCCTGCGACAACGGTCGCGGGTTCGAGTCCCGCTGGGGGCTTTTATTTGTTGAACACAAATGTTTGTCCAGTCATGGGTGTTAATATTTATAGTATGTATGTATTTAAAATTTATATGTGTAGTATATCAACTATCTGGTATCCGTAACACAAGTTTCATAGCTTACCACGGAACTATATGGCGCTGTTGTTATAATGTCCCAACTACAATAATTTTACTTTCAAAGTCAGATGGGACTAACTTACGAACATATGTCTACATCGTACTATAATGCACATACTTACTAGAATCATAAATATCGTTTAGCAACCATTACTAAATACACACGTACATAAAATATACAACTTAATTGAAAGTTTTCCATTTTGAAACGAAACAATATTTTTATAGATTGGTCAATTTTTATAACTGCGACACTAAACAAATTGCGCAGTAAAAAGCACTGAATAAAGGCCTGCCATTATCGATTTTTAATATTACATACATACATTACGTATGGTTAATATTTAACTACTGTGCTGTTCTGTTCCAAAAGAATTTATGCTTGTATTGTAAATACAAAAAAACTATTGTTTTTTAATACAAGCAGTACAAATTTGTTTTAGTTTAGTTTTTTTTCGTTTAAAGTAGTTTCGTTTCGTTTTCTTCTTTCACTTTCAGCAGTTTAGTTTAAGTAAATCTAACCTACAACAAAAGCAGCCTACTATATTTGTACAGCCAATGAGCGAATATTTTCCTTAGCTATCCCATTACTTTAATATTACTATGAATATTTTCGTATAAGCCTAAGTTGCCACTTTACCTTTTGTGTGAGCTTATATTATTAGTTCTCACGTATAAGGTATATACATACTATTTACCGCTGTTGAAAACAGAATTTGTAGACATAAGTATGTATAAAGTACAGTTGTGAAACAAAATGTTACTATAAATTTATTTTTCTGAAATTGCAACAATTTGTTATTGTAACAATAATCATGTCCTCGGGACTTTCTCATTGAGACTTGTTATCTGCGGAACCTACTATAGGTTCACACAATTGCGCTCTCTATCTATTTCACTCTTAAGTTCACTTAAACGTTAAATGGTACTATCGGTGAGAGATCATACCTAGGATAGACGGCGTTGCAAGTTCTTCGGAGGTGTGACATTGCCATCTTATCAACAATATTTTAAAAAATTTTTTTGTAGTTCTGTACTCATCCCGACCCAGGAATCTGCAGATCTAGAGATTCTGAGTTCAGATCTGCAGTCGCCTATACATCCACTAGACATATTTATATTTCTTGTTTTCTTCATTTTTTTGAAAAAAAAATCTTTTATCGCAAACCAATCTAATTATTATTGATTAATTCGTAAAGGATTTGCTAAAATTAAGCAGAAGCTCACCTTCAAATGAAGCAGATTCACCCCTTCAAATGAATGTTTACACACTACGTTTGTTTTCACTTTAACCCGAATAAACAGGTGCTTAGACTCCCTTCGCATGTGCGACACATGTGAAATTGTTGAGAGACGTAATTTTATATGTATACTAGCATTTTCCTCTAACCGCGTTGAAAAAGGAAATCAAATACTTAGATTTATTTTTTTATTATATTTTACTAGTAATATTACATAAGTAAGTAATAAGTTATAACTGTTAGTTAGATTTTTTTGAAATAAAATATTTTCCTTCAGTAAGGTTAAAAGTATCCGAAATGTTGATCCGAATAACCAGATATCATCATACCAAATGTCATCAGTGGGTTTCTCGTGATGCGGTCACAGACAAACAGATAGACAGACAAAAGTTCTAAACACTTTAGATTCGGCCTCTGTATCATTAACAATGCCTATTTACATTTTCCAAAAAAATTGAAACATGGACAAAGGTTTGGAAAAAAAGTACTTACTTGTAAACTCTACGACTCCTGATAGACTAAAAGTATCATTTTTTGAATGAATGAAGGTCAATAGACATAATTTTATATAATATTACTTTACATTAGGTATACACATAATACTAGCGACTACTAACCAAAGGCGAATTTGGGAGACAAACACAAAAATAAAGCTATTTCAGGAGAACTGTACATTTTCCGGGATAAAACCTAACCTTTGTTCTATTCCAGACTATAATCTATCCAGGTGCCAAATTTTATTCAAACCCGCTCAGCCGTTGTGGCGTGATTGAGTAATAAACAAAATCAATCCAATCCAACCAATATACCAAGAAATCTATACTTTTATGCTACAGATAATAAGGTTCTAATGTTAGTATTATCTACAACCGATTTAAAAAAGGATGTATTTCATTTCACAAAAAAAAGTCAGTTTTAGTTATCTTCGTAAATTGAAAATTGAATCAAATTTCGTTATTCTTTTTTTCATCCGAAGGTATTATACTTTCTATCCCTTAGGATAAAGAAAGCTTTTAAGTAATTTTAAAGTGATTTTATTCGAAGCTGTGGGCTTTACCAACTTTGATATTAATAATATGTATTCATAGTGTAGTATAGTGCGGATAACCTTAGTTGGCTTGTCTCATAATTTTCTGTGA
The DNA here is from genome assembly GCA_951802675.2 of Boloria euphrosyne. Lineage (NCBI taxonomy): Eukaryota > Metazoa > Arthropoda > Insecta > Lepidoptera > Nymphalidae > Boloria > Boloria euphrosyne. The sequence continues at coordinate 6,037,744 of OX637893.1, forward strand.
TTATGTTTGTTTATTTAACGCCAAAGTGAACAGTGAACCGTTCGACAGTACAAAGTACTTACGCTTGCCGAGTAATCTCTCGAGTAAGAAATATAAATCATTATTATTTATTTTATTTTTCACTTTTATTTACTATTTACTATTTACTATTTTATATAAAATACTAGCGACTCCCCCTCGCTTCGCTCGGATTCGTTCCTACGTGCACTCTGCCAAATTTTAAATTTGTAGCACAAAGAAATGAACGATTTTTATACAATATTCCATCCCATGCCAAAATTCACCTTTATACGTCAAGCAGTTTTCGTGCAAAACGTCGTTAACCCAAAGGCGAACTTGTTGAAGCGTTAATAAGCACACATACAATTTAAGTAAAAAATAGTATGAGACTGTACCACAATAATAATATTATATACAGAGGCAAAATTGATACTTAAATATTTTTTTTATTTTTTACGTTTAATACCCCTCGATGGGAAGTGGGCCTCCCGGACTCTCACTTACCGGACGAAACGCGACAGCATAGCTGCCACTTCAACGTGAAAGTTTGTAAGAATATATGGATGTATGTATTTATGTTTAGGAACGAACCCGAGCGAAGCGAGTATTAGTCGTTAGTTAGTAATAATAGAAGAAGATATCATAACAATCTAGATGTATACATACTTCTCAATAAAGTTCGTTTTCATTAAAAGCATATCGCAATAACAGTTCACTAGTTATAACAATCCTGTGACTTTTAAACCACTGAAAACAAATGGCCAGTAGTAAAATTTACTACCCAGTAGCTACTTCGGTGAGCTATAACTATTTTATTAGCAAATTTAATAGCATATTAAGCCGTGTAGATATTATTCATGAGCTTGCAATATTCAAATTGTATAAAATACTATAATATATTCGTTTGTATGAATTTAAGAAATACATTTGGACTACATAATGGTATATAGTAGGAGTCTGCCATAGTAATTTCTTTTAATCAATCTGCCTGCTTTTTTATTTAAAACGTTAATAAGAGTCTTTCTTTTTCTCTCAATCATTAATTAACCGTTTTCAAGCCACTTATGTACCCATTCTTTTTTATATCACTAATTTTACCTTCACATGATAAAATTTACTTCCATCCATCTTCTTCACCACCCAACATCCAAACATATCAACAGATGTAAGGAAACATCCATTAATTACGTGAGACAATTTAGGCGATTTTTCTACTACGTGATATTTGCCTAGACCACCCTGAGATTGAGTGAGATTTTACTCGACACCCTTCCTCCCATAAGCGATGTAATACTTTCTTAGATTTACGCGAATATTTGATATTATAAATTTGATATAATAATTGTGGGTAGGCACTGTCTGTTACAAGTGTATATAAACCTCTGAGACGTCCAATACCTTAGTTTCTACCGTGACCATGATTGCTGTAAAGCAATCGAAACTTCGGGAACTAAAAATCAAAATAAATCCGCGACAAAATCTGAAAAAATAGTTTCATTTATAACGCCTTACGTAATTAATGGATGCCCCCTAAGAGATGATATCTTCATTTAACCTTACACGATTAATACCAATGTTAAAGGTAGTATAATACAAAGTTAGCATAATACTTACTAACGATGAGTTATAAGGCTTATCCGTAGTTTACCGAAGTATTTACAGTTACAGAAGTTATCCGTACTTTATCGAAGTACCTACCTGATTTGCATGTAGCAAATGTATGTACGTTTTAAATAATCATTTATTAATGTTACGAATGACGAATCACGAATGTTTAATAAATAGCTCAATATTACTTATCAGCTTTTCAGCTAATTTTTCGGCTCTATTATCATGAAAATATTAATATATAATCATAAAAATGGAAGAGATATTTAAATTTTCATTTAACTATATAGGTACTAGTAAATTAAATTCATTAATTGGTACGCACTGCGTTATTCGTTTTAAAGCGCTGCCGAAAACCGATTACGAAAAAAGAAAACATAAATTGTCTTAAAAGGTTACGTAGATGAAGGCTACCAGAATCAAGTCAAATGTCTTCAGCCCTTTTTGACGTCCCACTGCTGGGGGTGGGCCTCCCTCAGTACGAGGGGGATCAGGCCATAGTCCACCGCGCTGGCCTAGTGCGTGTTGGCGGACTTCACACGTCTTTCGAAAACTTGCTAGGTTTTTCTCAAGACATGCAGGTTTCCTCACGATATTTTCCTTCACCGTAAGACAAGTGGTGATCATGATAAAAATGATTCGCACATGAAAATATCAGAGGTGCGAGACCCGGATTTGAACCCACATCACTCGGTTATCCAAGCGAGCACGTTACTGGGCCACCACTGCCTTTATAACAGTGTAAATTTAAAAAAGTTATATACTATATGTTACAATTGATATTATATGTAGTTGAAATAGTTTACGTCGGTCAATAAAGCTGCGGTCAGGCACATAGGTCGTAAGCACCACTTTCGAGGTAGTAAAGATTTTTATCACTACAACCACACAATTTTACTAGTCTTTCTTATACCTATTATGGGTAACTTCAATAATTGTGGAAAGAATTTGTTTACAAAATACCTTTTCATTTATATAGTAATTCTGGTAATTATAATTAAATAAAGATTACACGCACGTATTAGGTAGAGTATAAAACGTGAAACTCTACTAAGAACAAAGGGACTCTAGATAAAAAAGAAAAGCAGGAGTTTAAGCGTTTTTGCCCCTACCAAATCATTTTTTTTTTATTTTAGGACCTTTTCATTACTTAAACCCTTACGATACTTACGATACTTACTACTCGTAAGTATCGTAAACTTATTAAGCGAGAATTATATTTAACTTTTAATTGAAACTAGAAATGGTATTATTTTTGGTCATTAAGAATACTTTTTAGGAGGGAAACTTGAAAAACACGTTGACTGACCTTGACTCATTTAGGTTCAGTTTTATTCCACTCTACGCTCTGTTCATGAGCGTTTGTAATTTTAGCATTTCAATAACTTATTTCAATACAAATCTACTATTTTACAGTAAAATATTATAATATTGTACATTATTTACTCAACGAATATACAATTGATTCCCTTAAATAATTAATACCAATTGATATATTTGTACATACATAAATAATTTGATTTTTGGTTGATGTTTATAGAAAAGACTACGATATGAGTCTTATTATTTATGATTTAAGCTTAATGTTCTGTTATAATGTAGATTAAAAAACGATTTACTTTATGTTATACCTACTGGTTTTATTAATATCGTAAATGTCACAAAGTACGCAGTAAATCTTTTATCATTACCGCATCACTATTTTACAGGTAGTTAAGCAAACGTCACGATAGATAGGTGTTTTGTTAGAAAAATGAAAGAGACGAATGAGAGGGAATTTTATTTTTAACTTCTTGACCCAACCGATATAGTCTTGCACTAAAAATACTTATGTTTTTTTTTCTTATTCTTGTTATTCTAATTATTTAATTCGTGAAGTGAAGCGGGTTCAAATCATAGGTCTCGTGTCACTTCTAATATTTTGATGTGCAAATTATTTTCAACGTGTATACCGTCTTATGGTGAAGGATAACACAGTGAGAAAACTTGCATGTTTGAGAGAAATAAACAAGTTTACGAAAGATATGTAAAGTACTTAGTAGTACTTGGTCAGATACCCCTCGTATTGAAGAGAAGCCCGAAGGGAGGCCTTGTATTAAGGAGTGCTCAATACTGGGACGATAAATATGGCTCAATACAATTCATGGAGTATAATTTATTTACTTAATGGAAGGATTAATAATGAAATATAAACGGTAAAGCATAACCAGATAAACTTTAAGCTTCAAGCTTATATTCTGTTAATGCTTTAACATTTGTCGTTCAAAGTTATTCCTTTTCATCGTAACCTCGTACATTATACGATGTTAATATATCTATAATTATTTATATTTGATATTAAGTTTTTAAGCTGGTATTGCCCAAAATGTAAGGTTAAAGGTTCAATTCCTGCTAGTTGTAATTTTTTTATTATTATTTCTATACTCAATATGCTGATATTCTAAAATAAATAAGAAAATATCAGATTTAGTGTATAAATATCAAGCTTTTAGTTATCTTTAACCCGTTAAAGTTAGGCTCTAACTATTAAGCTAATCTCTAACAGATTGTCTACCAAAGATCCATACTAATGTCAAAAGTGTTCACGTATCAATACTAATGTATTTGATGCAATAAGGTAACTGAGTTTCTTCTACCCCTTCTTTTCTTATACAGAAAGGGGGAGTCCCTAAAATTTCTAAGTCCAAAGTGACTTCATTGGTTAATTCATCAAACAAATTTTCCACCTTTCTACCATAACAATAATAAATCAAAGAAATTTGTATATAATTCTCAATCAGAAAATTAATGGTCCTTTAAAAACACATGAGTTTTGTAAATTCTTCCTAGGTTTATGTAAGGAGTACATCGTAATCGCAGCTCTTTAGACGCAGTAAACCTTTTATTACAACTCAAGCACTATTTTATAACTCTTAAAGCTTAATGGCATCTCTTGTTTAGTGACTGAGAAAGATTTGTTTTTAGAACCAAAAGGCTCTAATAGTGAAAGTTTTTGTATAGCGCCCAACATAAAAACACACTTTATAATAAATAAGTTCTAAATCTTAAGATAACAACAATTAAAAGTCAAATTTCATCATAATCGGTTATACTTACTCGTATCTGGCTATTTTTAAAGAAACATATTCGTAAAGTCATAATAATGTATTTATTATGAAATTCATTAGAATAGTTGACCTTCCAAATAAATAGATTTTTAGAGAACTTATTTTGGTCGTCAGTCAGACAATTAAAACCTTAGCCTTAAGCATTCAAAACCCCGGGAACCAAAAAAAAAAATTATATGCAAAAAAAATCCGTAATATCTAAGTAAAACCATCCTAACGACTTGCGAAATATTTACACGTAGGTAATTTGAATTAATCATTATTACCTATACATAACATATTTTTTTGTGAAAACTTACAAAACGTATGGCGTTTTCGGATTCCGTACCCAAAGGGTATAACAAGACCATATTAGTAGACTCCGCTGTTCATTTGTCTGTCAGTCGTTTGTCACCAGGCTGTATCTCCTGAACCGTGATAGTTAAACAGTTGAAATTTTCATTCTTTGTCACTTTAACAACAAATACTAAAAATCATATTTGATTTTTTTTAAGATTTTACTAGAACCTATCTAATCAATATAATGTAAGCGTCATTTTCGTATTCACTTGTATGGAAATTATCATCATTACAATCTGAACCGAGCCCTTCTATCGAGTTAGCGAGGGTATAATGGAAAACGTCCAACCCAAAACAGGTACCTGATCTATGAATATATTTATTCTACCTCACACATAATTTGAATAATCTGCAAGCCAATTGAAATGAAATGAAGCCTTTATATTCCTAGAACTCCGTTTGGACATTTCTTTTTTTTTTTTTTTTTGAGTTACAGTATATCTCGGAGTTCAGTGTGCCTCTTGGCAAAGGCCTCCTCTAACGATTTCCATTGTTTTCTGTCCTTTGCAACTCTTCTCCAGTTTGGACCTGTTGTTGTTTTCAATTCATCTTCCCATCTTTTGCGCTGTCGACCTCTGCTTCGTTTACCACTTCTCGGGTACCATTCCGTCAAGATTTTGCTCCATTTATCCTGAGGGCTCCTTAACATATGACCCGCCCACCTCCACTTCATTTGGTCTATCTTAGTTAGGATGTCTGTTACTCCCGTCCTACTCCTTATTGATGTGTTCCTTTCCCTGTCAAGTTTTTTGATCCCTAGCATGCTTCTCTCCATGGCTCTCTGACAATTTTCTAACATATTTCTGTGGTGTTTGGAGAGCGCCCAGGTTTCGCAGCCGTAAGTGAGGCAAGGGAGAATGCAGGTGTTAAAGACTTTGCGCTTAATTGAATTGCCCAACTCTTTCGCTTTCATAACCTCTTTCAATGACCAGTATTTTTTCCATCCATTTGCGATTCTTCTTTTGATTTCTTTGGTGGTTAGGTCAGTTAGGGATATTATTTGTCCAAGGTATATGTACTCAGTCACATATTCCAGCTGTTGATTGTTGATTGTTATTTCATGTTGAACCGCATTTGATAATAATTTTGTTTTGCTTGTATTCATTGTTAAGCCAGCCTTCTCGCTTTCTTTGTTTAAATCTTGTATCATTTTTTCCAGCTTATGAGGGTTTTCCTCGAACAGGACGATGTCGTCTGCGAATCGGAGGTGGCTTAATCTCTTTCCATTTATGATAAGTCCAAATTCATCCCACTCTAGTTTTCGGAATATGTTTTCTAACACTGCAGAGAATAACTTGGGTGATAGTGGGTCACCTTGTCTGACACCTCTTTTAATTTGGAAGGTTGCACCTAATGTTTCCATTTGTATTCTTGCTTTACAATCTGCATATATATTTTTTATGATGTTGATATAGGCCTGAGGTATTCCTTGATTTTCTAAGCTGTCCCAAATTTCATCATGCTTAATACTGTCAAAAGCTTTTGCATAGTCTATGAAAGCCATATAAACAGGTTTGTTATATTCCCCATATTTTTCTATTATTTGTTTGACTGAGTGGATATGATCTATTGTGGCAAAATTTTTCCTGAAGCCAGCCTGTTCAATTGGTTGGTTCTCCTCCAAAGCAATATTTAATCGATCCAGTATTATTTTGGAGAACACCTTATATACATTGGACATCAGGCTTATTGGTCTATAGTTCGATAAGTCTTCTTTAGAACCTTTTTTATGTATAAGAATTATGTGCGAGGTTTTCCATTGTTCTGGAATGTGACCTGATGTTAGTATGTTATTGAAGATTATGGTTAAGATAGGTACAAGTTCTTCTAAAGAGCCTTTCATTACTTCGTTTGATATCTTGTCTGGACCTGGTGCTTTGTCAGACTTTTGGCTTAGTATAGCTTTTCTGACTTCACTTTGCAGTATTTCTGGCTCTAGATTTTGGGTGTGTAAGGTCGTTATGTGGTTTTCATAGTTCCTCTGTTCAGTGTTATCTGGGTTGGCATAGAGGTTCTGGTAGAATTCAGATGCTATTGTAATAATGTTTTTACGATTCGTGATGTTATTATGGTTGCTTTTCAGGTTAGGTATCCATGTAGTTGTTTCACGAAGTTCTTTAAGAGCTTTTCTAGTTCCTCCCGATGCTGTGATGTATTTTTCCAGTGTTTTTAATCTCTTGACTTTCCTATCTTTTCGTATGCCTTCCCTGATTTGCTTACTTAACTCAGTTATTTCTGTGGTATTTCGTTTGGTGTTTTTATTTTCAAATAAAACTTTTCTTTTATTTATAACCTGCAAAGTCGAGTCGCTTAGGATGTACTTTTGCTTCTTATTTTTTTGAATTGTGTAGTTCATAAGTTGATTTTGTAGTTTAGTGTATTCGTTTATTATTTTAATTCTTTCAGTTTTTAATTTTTCTCCTATCTGAGTTCCTAGTGAGTGTGAAGTTAGTTTGTTGGGTTCAATTTCGAGGGCTCTGTTGATCAAGGCATTGTACTTCCGACGTGTCTTAGGAGGCGCTATTTTTAAAGAAGCTCTCACCATGCGATGGTTTGTATTAAAGTTTAGTCTTGATATAACTGATGTGTCTGCAAAAAGTTTTGGGTGACTGCTTATAATATAGTCTATTTCGTTTCTGTATTTCCCATCTGGAGAGACCCATGTCCATTTATTATTTTTGTTCTTTATGAAGATACTGTTGGTAATAGTAAGGTTGTGTTCTAGGAGGAGGTCAATTAATCGTTGGCCACTAGGACTTCTTTTTCCATACCCAAATTCACCCAGTACGTATTCATCCTTATCCTGTCTAGCTCCCACTTGTGCGTTAAAATCTCCCATTAAAATGATTATGTTATTGGAGTACTCGTATAAAGTTTTGGATAGGGTGTTGTAGAATGATACATGTTCTGGTTCATCTGCTTGTTCAGTTGGGGCATAAGCTTGAATGATTGTCCATGTTTCTTTGAATTTAGGTAGTTTGATATGTAATATCGCTATTCTGTCTGTTACCCCAATGAAACCTTCAATGAACTTTTTAAGGTGTGTTTTGATCATGAATCCAACTCCTCTTTGGCCCCCAGTCTCACCTTTATAAAACATTATATAATTGTCATGTTCTTCAATTGCTTGGCCTGCTCTGCGTACCTCACTCAGTCCCAATATATTCCACTTGAGGTCGTTCAATGCTACTTCGAGCTCTAATAATGATTCAGATGTCCTTAATGTTCTAGTATTGAGAGTTGCAATATATATTTTATGATTCTCTGTTAGAGGGTGGTGGTCTATACTTCCCGCGGTGACCAGCCGTGGTGGGATAGTTTTTTGATTAAGTTGTTTTGTAATGCTTGTTTTTTGTATTTGTTTTAGTTGTTGTTTTCCGGTTGTTGGTGTTGTACTTAATTTGTTAGGTTCCGCACATATTCTTATTAGTTTTTTGAAACCTCTGATGATGAAGTGGATCTTTCTCTTCCGAGGTAATTAAGTATATTTGGTTTTAATATGTCTTTTTCTCCAGAAATGTTTGATTTACTTGGTGGGTTTGCAAGGATATTATATGTGGTAGGCTTTTTCTGTGTTAAAGACTGGGGAGACTCAGTCTTCTCTCTTTTCCTTTTTTCGCGTTGGTTATCTTTTGGTTTTTTAACTATTAACTGATCTCCTTTGATAAAAGCTATGTTCCCTTTTTTTCTTTCTTCTTCTAATTTCGGCTGTAGCTGTTTTCGAACTTCCAAAACCTCTTTGGGAAAGTCCTCTTTGACGTAGATACCTGTTGGTAGTTTGGATTTGGCTTTTAAGATGAGGTGCTTTTTCCACATGGTAGATAGCGTGATAACAACAGGACGATTTTTACTAGTTTTCGCTCCAATTCTGTAGACATTATTTATTTCGTGACTGTCAAGATTTATTTCTGCTTCTTCTATTATTTCCTTTATGTGGTCAACAAGTTCTGTCTCCCTTTTTCCTTTTTCCTTGACACCGAAAAATATTAGGTTTCCTTTCCTTTTGTCTTTTTCTAAAGTACAAATTTTTCGTTCTAATCCTCTTATTTTATTTTTTAGGTTTAGGTTGTCTTCCATTAGTGTTTTTATTTTTTCGTTAATTGCTTCCATGACATTTTTGGTAACTGCTGTTGTTAGTGTATGAGTTTGCTGATTTAGTTTCTCGTCCAGCTTACTTTCAAGTTTTGAAAACAATAATTCCATTTGTTCGATCATTTTGTAAGTTTATTATGACAGCACTTTCTGAATCAACGATAATTTGAATTTGTAATCCTATGTGTTAATATAAAATTTATCTTTACAAAATTTAATTATATTTTATTTATTTATTTATTTTTATTTATTATTATTTTTTTTTATTTTTATTTTTTTTTTTTTTTTTTTTTTTTTTTTTTTAACTTGCCACACTGACGTTTCTGTCTTCCTGTTATATTATCTGTGTTACTGTTATGTTGGTATGACAGATTTGTGGTGAACTTCACTTTACACAAAATTTTAGGTTATGTCACTTTTATTTTTCACTGCACTATTTTATAAATTTATCCGCATTTCCACGATGGATTCTTCTTTTGTTTGTACTTTATTACAAATATCCAGTAAAGTTATTCCAAAACTACACGAATTATTCGATTTTTACGTTGTTTTCGATATTTAATTATGGAGCTAGCTGTCGTGCGTATTGACTGTCTTATTACCGGAACTCTGCAAGCCAATTATAAATATAATAAAATTCATATCAATAAAGCCTGAACGATTTAATAAAATATTTGCTTCGAATATATCATCTGTATTCACATGAAAGCGGTTTCCAATAGACATAAAGGTCGTGAATGTCTGTTCTATTTGCCCTAAGACGACCCTAGTACAGATTTGTGTAGTGTTCAAATGAGGAATGGAAAAAAATATGTCTTTACATTTTCCCAGTATTGACTGAATTTTTAAATCGTCGTCTTAATATAAAATTCCTCAGTGAAAATGAAAATTCAATTCATAAACGGCGTTTCTTGTAGTGGTTTTGATCTTATTTTCTTACTTTTTTATTCTATACGAGTCTATCACTTTCCTCCGGAATTCCTTTCCGGAATTGCTATATTCCCGCGGCTTCGCCCGCGCCCGGAGGATGACAATTTAGGGTTATAAGAATATTTTGATGCCAAATCATAAAAAATTTAGCCTAATAATAAAAATAATAAAATATCTGGAGAGGGCCACCCTTATCATCTAGAGGAATAAAAATAGCTTACGACCTATTCTCAGACCTACAGACAGACATAAAAAAATTCACAAAAATCGGTCAAGACGTTTCGGAGGAGTTCGATAACAAACACTGTGACACGAGATTTTTATATTATTAGAAGATATATTGAATTCTTTGATTCCTGTTGTCTGAGTTTTTATCTATTCATATCATATAAAAAAGTGTGTGTGTACTTATGTACATGCGTTAGAAGTTATACTTCTTTGGTGTAACAAGATAAAATAATGAGCGATTTAGTGAGCAACTTCATTCTGTTAATTTCGTCACGGTGCGCGCACATCGTAAAATTTCACTCTCATCAATTTTTCATAACGCGCCTAAAGAAGTATAACTTCAAAAAATACGGATGTCCGCCATCTTGGATTTGAAAATGGACCTCATTTTCGCAATCAGCACCCCGAGAAACCTCGAAAATGACACCCATGTCATTATTGAAAAAAAACCGGATATCTGCCATCTTGGATTTGAAAATGGACCTCATTTTCGCAATCAGCACCCCGAGAAACCTCGAAAATGACACCCATGTCATTATTGAAAAAAAAACCGGATGTCCGCCATCTTGGATTTGAAAATGGACCTAATTTTCGCAATCAGCACCCCGAGAAACCTCGAAAATGACACCCATGTCATTATTGAAAAAAAAAACCGGATACCCGCGACCTTGGATTTGAAAATGGACCTCATTTTCGCAATCAGCGATTTAGTGGGCAACTTCATACTGTTAATTTTGTGTCACGCATCGTAAAAATTCACTCTCATCAATTTTTCATAACGCGTCTAAGAAGTATAACTTCAATAAAATCCTAACTTAGTCGACTATATACATTAAATATTTTTTGGAAAATCTAATTGAAATAGTCAATAATAATTTATCGATTAAAAGTCCGAATGTATACTTTTTAGAATTTTTGTATGTCTGTCTGTCTGTGTCCGCGGCACGACAAAACTACTAAACAGATTTTGGTGATATTTATCATGATTGACATGAGAAACGGGCAAATAATTCATCTCTAATAAATTTAAATAAACTTTTAAAAGGAACTTAGGGACAACCCGTGATTCACCCAATCGCATGTTTTTTACCTTTAAAATTTATAACGATAAACAGAGTAATATCACCGCTTCACGTATTAGAAAGGTTATAATATTTATTGCTTAAGTTGTTGTTCTATCCTATCTTTGCCTTCATTTCTAGACTAAAAGTCAAAAATCAAAATCGAAATATTCTTTATTCAAATAGACTTTTACAAGCCCTTTTGAATCGTCACTTTTGATTATAATAATAAATTTAAATTATATGTCAATTCAATTCTCTTATTAATTGCTTCAAGCGTGCCAGTTGAGCACAAATTACTTCGCCAGTGTCACGTAGAATGGAGAAGACACGAAGGAGATTGGTCGGTAACATAGAGTCAATAAGTATATTTAAATTATAATTGTATAAGGGAAGTATATCCTTACTAAACCTACAACAAAAGACAGCACAGTTAGTATTTACACAGAAACTTTAGTTAGAAAAAAACATCGTTAGTAAATGTTAGTTATATTATACAAAATGTTAGTTTATAATTTAATTCTATTAATCTTAATATATTTACATAAAAAATTACACAAAGGACTAAACACAAACATCAACAAACAGTTAACATTAATGGGTAAATTAAATGTCACTCTGTAAGTCTGTGAGTAAACTACCACCGACTCGGAATGCTGTTCTGCTGAGAAGAGCCGGTGAGAAACTCAACAGTTGCTTTAAGACGGATGAACAAACTATACTATTTTAATAATAACTAAATACAAAATGTTTTAACAAAATCTATGAATAACTGATGATTACTTTGATTAATGAAGATTAATTCAAACTCGATAGTCATTTTTATCCGTCAAAGAGTTTTCAATCATACTAATCGACGTTTTAATTAATGAAAATGATTGAATGTGTGCTTCATATATTTTTCATTAATTAGATTTATTTGACTTCGACCGACTCTGCAATATGCTTTGGATAGTTTTTTATATATGTATATTGTATTTGTTTGAGCTTATTACTACATAGTATAAAATAAAGACGCCTCGCTGTCTGTCTGTCCCTATGTATGCTTAGATCTTTAAAACTACGCAACGGATTTTGATGCGGTTTTTAATAGATAGAGTGATTCAAGAGGTAGGTTTATATGTATAATACATGCATAATATAGTAGAGAAACAATAATATTTTAGAGGTTTCTAATGTGATGTCGTAAATAAACACTTTTTGCGCTTACATTGCAAACGCTAGCTGAACCCTACGAAATGATCAAAATAATGTACACTGTAGTATTGTACACCTTAAAAAGGTGTACAAAAAAGTCCGCAATAGTATATGTCTATCTCTTAGGGATAACCCACAATAACAATTTTTTAACCTTTACTAGCGGAAACCGTGGTTTCGCTCGCGCTAAATCTACGTATGTACGAGCGAGGCGAGAGTAAGTCGCTAGCTGAGTATAATATTATCACATATTTTTACTCGAATAAATAAACACCATTTAGTTTCATGGAACGTAACCTACGAAACTTGTGTTTCGAATACCAGATAATTGACACTACTCATGATCCGAAATGGGATGATTAGAAATGATAACTACAATATCTTGATAAACTTTTAAGATATAATATTTCCTTTCTTATTACGTCTTATTATTCGTACATCTTTTTACATACTGACATCATTTTCTATATTATTCATTATTTTTAAAGAAATTCTTAATTTAAATTGTAAATAGCATTAAATCGTTTTTAAATATTATACAAACATATACAAACTACTTTTGATTTAGAATAACTCACATATTATAACTTTAAATTCATACATATTATAAATATAAACACACATGAATGGAGTACAAGCATTTGTGCTCATCACACAAATAAATGCCCACAGCGGGACTCGAACCCGCGACCGCTAGCACAGCAAGTGCAAACAAAACAAACTGAGACAAACATATCAACGAATTAAAAGTAAGTAACATTTTTTGCTCTTCGGTTAGCATAAAAGGGACTTTTTCCTAAAATTTCATTCATTATTTCTTATTTTCAATATGGAAAGAACCACGATCTGTGATGAATATAGAAACCAAAGAATAATTCGTGTGTAAAATATAACGATGAAAATCAGCATATTTTTATATATGTTGGTATATTTTTATACATGTTTGATGGTCGCAAATATTATCTTTTAATAGGTTAGAGTTCATCGTTTCTCCTATCGATGGTGTCGATAATTGTCTTACTAGATATTAAGACTGAAAAGTGTTAATATTGCATTTATATCGATGAGATTGGCGACCGTGGCTGAAATCGGTAGAAGCTTATTTTTGTGGAAATCGATTTTATGGCCTTAAGTAGTTTTTTTTATAAAATATATATATATATATATATATATATATATATATATATATATATATATATATATATATATATATATATATATATATATATATATATATATATATATATATATATATATATATATATATATATATATAATATAAATATTTTGTATACAAAATAAAACCTTTAACCCGTTACCACAGTATTTTCTATTAAATTTTCCAATGGGATTATGCTAATTTATTTTGCCGTTAATAGTTACCTGTCAAGAAAATCCTACGACAGCAGCTCAACCAATAACGCTATTAGTTGTAGTAATGAGATTTTAATTAAATTGCCATGATCCGGAAAATATCTCAGGCTAAGGCTATTTAAATCACGACTTTTATTTTACGATATTTTTTTATTAATCCCTATAGAGGGTTGCTTTTTAATCATCACGTTCAAACGTTATTTATAGAATAAAATAAAATGCAATAAATTTTATGTTATTATGCTTGCACAAGTAGTAAAATTTTATTAATTTACTTGTTTGTTCAGTTGTTAAAATTTATTTGATGGATAGCTTTTATCTGATGATTGAAAACTCAGTACTTTTGTCATTTAAAAAGAGATATGTGTATAACTTATATAAAATATTGTTTTATAACATCTCTCTTTCTCCTTTCACTTTCTCTCTCTCTCTCAATCACTCTCACTCACTCTCTTGCCTCTCAAAAAAATAAGCTTTCTGTTCTCTATTATGTTGATTAACTACTGATATTAGGACATGGTCCGTTACGCCACAGCTTTATAATGTTTTTTTAATATATTGCATTTGTATGCCATTAAAAGAAAAATCTCATGTAGACATCTCTCCTGCAATCGTTGTTAAGTGGTACATGTCTTGCTTTATATGAGAACTATAGCTAGCATAAAATAAATTATTTTATCCCAGGAAATTTGTATCAAAGCTTTGATTTTACAATTTCGCAAAGTGATTCCGTCGTTCATACGTAAACTTGATATCGTATGTAACTATCGTAACGGTACAAATCTATGTCGACATTTATGCGCTACCGGTTTCTATTAGATACATATAGATATATCTTCCGTCTCTTCAATATTGAATTATCCACCACTTAAAAAAAGATATTACTCGTTAAAAAAAGACACCTTATCTCTTAAAAGTATTCCACTTTCAGCTCTCGTAAATGAACAAAAAATGAAGTATGCTACAAATTAAATATCAAAAATCAAAGTTTAATGTAGGTACTGTCTTTATTTACATGTCTAAGTTCATAACTAACTAAAAATACCAGCGATTTACTAAATGCACATTATTATTAATTCGGTACTTAAAAAACACATTTATTAACATTTTTCTGTTGGTTCTAGCTAATCTCCGAAACGGATGGATAGATTTTGAATGGATTTTCACTGGCAGATAGCTAATATTAGCTATATTATCTTTTCTTTTTCAATGTAATTAATTCTATCATCTACGTACGTATTATCATACTTGGTTCAGAGTTTACCAACTTTGAATTAATTGAAAATAGAACACCATAGCATATAAATATATCAACTGTACATATAGCGTTCTTTTTATCGAACTTGCTACCTTACAATCTAAACGCGTGGCATCTGCACGTGCCGATAGACTACTATCTAGTACTAATTCCAAATCCATTACATTCAATGGCTTTTCATAGGAAATATACGCTCATTTTCGATAATTCACACGTGTGCAAGCGTTTGAAATATAAATCTTGAATTTACGAGTATATAGGAATTGAGTACACTCACCAAATACCAATGCGATAGCTGGTTAAGCGATAAAGCGAAGTAGTTAAGCTCTGTGAAGAAGATGTCATCTTTTATGAATATTTTTATTATAATTTTACGCTGTTTTCTTTGAAATTAAATTAATATTAAACAGTTATAGTTTATACAAATATCTTAATTAAAATATTTTCAATTACAATAGAAAAGATTTTTCGAAAAAGTATTCATAGATTATAATACGTAAAAGTAACATAAAAGCTGTTATTTTGACATTACTATTACATATAGACATACATTTTGTTTATTATTTTATTTATTTCTATTTGAACATAAGCTACCAAATACGGATGAACTGTGTCGAGTATACCTTAAACTATAAATTTGTCAGCCCTTTTAACGTCCCACTGCTGGGCACGGGCCTCCCTCAGTACTAGGGGAATCAGGCCATAGTCCACCGCGCTGGCCTAGTGCATGTTGGCGGACTTCACATAGCGGTTGGCGGACAGAAATGATTCGCATATGAAAATATCAGATTTGCAAGACCCGGATTTGAACCCGCATCACTCGGTTATCCAACGGAGCGCGTTGCCACTGGGCTACCACTGCCTATTAAACTATAAACGCTAAATTAATATTGTACATTCAAAAATACTCACAATAAAAGCAATTAAATTTGATGTAATAACCACAAAACAACGATATTGTTGTTTTACCGTTAACAAATACATATTTATGCCATTAGCAAATCCTTACTTAATATCATAAATGTGAATGTGTGTTTGTATATAATATACTCTATTTCATACTAACCGTTAAAATGTACCGAAATTACGGTATAAATACGTTGTATTTAAATTTTCAGAGCTTCAATATTGAAAATCACTTAGATTTATAGATTAATTAGTAACAAATTTGTTTGTTTCATTTGTGTATTATTATACGTTGTTGCTGTTGGTATATACTGTTGTTTTTTTTATATGTTAGGACATTATTACACACAGCGCCTTCTTGTTCCGTGGTAAGCTAAGCTTGTGTTGCGGATACCAGATAGTTGATATACTACACATATACATTTTAAATACATACATATTATAAATATAAACACCCATGACTGGAGTTCAAACATTCGTGCTCAACAAATGAATGCCCCCAGCGGGATTCGAATCCATGACCGCTGGCGCAGAAAGTAGGGTGTCTACCGACTGAGCCAACCTTGTCGCCAAATAAAAACGTATAATGACAAGCATGTACTGGTGCTGATTCAAAGTTTAGTATTAATTATTTTTAAAACTAATCGAGATCATTATTATTAAATCATACTTATGTAATGTGGAATGCAAAGATATTTGATTTTAAACATGATTTGAGAAATATGAGTACTTTTACCTGCGTCACTCAAGAAACTCTTATATATTGCAAATATAAATACCTATCTTATTTCTTAACCACAGGTTTAATATACCTGTTGTTAATCAAAATTTATTTTTAACCTCAGTTATGAACAACTTCAAAAGCAGTAAAAAGCCTTTTGACTTTTTGTGAAAATCTTAATCAAAGCATAATATATTGGTACCTTTCATTTTAATTACTATAACTTTACTTAAAAAATAGCAAAAATACTATTTAAATATTAAAGGAAGATAAACAACTTGCTGCAGAGCATCGAATAAATATGAGACGATCATGCCGGGGAATAAATTTCTCTCTTATTGTTGGTAGTCCAACATCCATCTATCAAATACTCTAAAAGGATTTATTTTATACATATTCATATATTTGCCAGTACTTATTGTACGAGAATGTGTTTAAGTTTTATAATTATCTACTTTCTGTTTCGCATAAATGCTAGCTTTGAAAATGCACAAGAGTTTAAGAACTGCTTAAAATTTAACGTTTTAATTCAAGTGGTGTTACATATTTTACCTCAAAGTTCTAACTTGTAAGTTGTAGGTTAATGCTAAGGTTAACGTAATAGTAATAAAAAAAAATTATAAAAAAATGGTTAATAGAAAGCTTTTATTGCTATTAGCACATAATATATTTCTTTGATAGGGTCATAAATAATACCTTGATGCTTCTTATCTACTTAAATAACATAATATACTAGATACTACAAAATTAGTTAAGTTTACAGATGCGTCCGCGGCTGCTGATAGATACATCCGTAGATGGATTGCCTCGAGCCGTCCATGTCTGTAGGTCGATCAGTCTATGTCATGAAAACCCTTTGATCCGTGTCACACAACTGATAATAATCGGATTCAAGTCGGACGCATCTGCGGACGTCAAATACCTACAACAGACGCGCAAATTACCCCCTCTATACGTTAGCGGACGCATCCGAAGACGTCGTCTGCACATGCACCTACAGACGTGTAGAGGAGCCATATAATGGATGGCTGATATGTACTGCCGCGCTCATAGTCACTTAATGAACCATTAAGTCGTTCTTTAGTAGAAAATCTCTACTTAGTCGTTTCGGTTCATTTAGTGACTATGAATGCGGCGGTAAGTCAGTTTGACATCCGATAGATACGTCCCTCGCTCTAAAAATAGAAGAAGCACGCTCCAACGATAGTAAATTTCTAAAGTATCCTAAAACAATAGAGTACCTACTAGATGGATTTTATTAATAGATAGACTAATAGTTATATTATTTATTTACAAAAGTCGCATTGAGTTTACAGCTTAATTGATAAAAATATTTAAATTATTACGCGTTTTTAAATCTCGTTTATACGATGCTTTTAGGATGGCAAAATAAAACCCGCATTGTTTTTCTATTTCATTTTTGTTTCAAAGACTAACTACACATCTTATATGAAGATATGATGATAAAATATACTATAAAAATGTCTATAATAGTTTTACATCGTTCTGGTCATGCTGTCCATACGTCATCATAAGACGCACTCAGAACTATGAGTACCATAAATAACTTTATTTATAAGAAAAATATAACGGGACTTTCCTCAATTGTTAGCCAGCAAAGAGCTTTTTTCGCTACAGGAAAGCAATTTTAGAAATACTTGCCATTAAAGGTGATCCAAATAAAGGCAATAATAAATTCAATAGGTATAATAAGTTCTGCTCAGTAAAATTCTAAATATAAATTCTTTTTGTGTAAAAAATACGAATTTGTCGTACTTATACAATTTGTAATACTTATAATAAATAATAAAAGAAGTCACAAATATGTGAACTGTCTGTCTGTCCGTCTGTCTGTTCTCGCTTGAAGAGAAAACTAACGGGCGGATTTTAATAAATTTTAACCATTATTCATAAAACTACCTTAACCAATATATGGTTACGATCATAGCTGGCTGTCTAGATCATCATATGGGATACTTTTTACTACAGGAAAATAGAACGTACCGTGCCTTCATGATTTTTAAATGTGGTACACATAACAAAAACACTCTGTTTTGTAATTTTTGTCATTTCTCTATGAACTATCATAGAGAAATGACAAACTAGACTAGAATATTTTTATATTACAAACGCGGAATTTGTGGCATTTAGAACATATGCTTTTGGAGGTGGATTCCCAACTCCGACATTCAGTACGTAATATACTCGTAAATCACTATATTTCTTGCCTAATGTCTTCCAAATGGAAATTCTTTCAAAATTGAAAATATTATATGGGTCATAGAAAGACATTTTCAATTTCATTATTGATTTGACACGAGCGGTGAGAGAGCAGGCACAGATCCCAAGGGTAAGGTACTCGCTGAGGTTCATGTCAACTTTTCGTTACTGATAATTTCTTAAAGGTCCCGGGACTCGAACCCAACACCTCGGTACAATATATTCTGGGGAGAGTATTAAAAATAAAATAATTGTAGCAGTATTCGATACACAAAGTTTACTTTATCCATTAGTTAATTATCACTGCAATTTAATCTGGATACATTAAGCTTATAACATTAATTAATTAGACTAATTCCATAATGCCTTATTTGCGATTATGGATTACGTTAAACGCTCAATGTGTTTTATTTAATCAAGGCATTGATTGGATTGCGAATTAGATATTGAACTGTTTTTGATTAAACATTAATATTTTAATAGTCTATGATTAAGGGCAAATGTGATTTATAATTAAAGCGATAGATTCATTAGATTCATTCAGAGATTACGCTAAGAAATATTTTTTTTTTCACAAGTTAAGAGCGTGATTTGCTGTTTATGCTGCTATTCACAATTTTTTCAAAGAAATTGGTTTTTTTCTTAATTAATACACCTCAAAAGTACAAAAAAGCTGATTAAAGTTTTTTTGTTGTTTACTTACCTATTTTATGAATATTCTTTTAACACAAGGCTTAAGACATATTATTTTAATACACTAATGTCTGGCTGTCTGGCTTGATACTTCAACTGCACAATGCCTATAATAATCCATATTCTGAGGATAAAATGTACATATTACACATATGTATGTATATAAATATATGTATATAATTTATGTTTCGATAATCTAACAAAAATATTTAATCAACGTGACACACATCAGCTGTCAAGCGACACAAAAGTATCGCCGCCAATGATATTTTAACTATAGATATGTTATGAGCGCGCAATCGTGAAAACTCGAAAACATCCTAATTAGGACGTATTGCCTTTAGTCTGTGTCACCGCATGGCGACGAGTGGTACGCTGCTACAAAATTAAAAAAATGCCATCCTGTGTATTTAGGAAATGCACCAATTATGATACCAAAGTTAATAAAACACAAGGGATCTCATACCACATGTAAGAACGCAGTATACTTCGATTTATTAATATATTTCAATTATTTGCCTAATATTCTGATATGTCATCGGTCGCTAGACTAATGTTTGTTTACATTGACGCGCAATTGACAACATTAGCTGTCTCTTTTTTTCTTATTGATTTTATCGACTATCCCCTTTCTATCATTTTGACATGTACCTTGAATGAAAAGTGTGTATGTGTGCAGCGCGGAACACTTTTTTCGGTTGTTTAGTGAGCGTATAACATATCTATAGTTAAAATATCATTGATCGCCGCATATTGCGTGACGGCTGCCTCTGATTTTCTTTTACATTTAGATACTTTGATATATTGAAAATATTCAATGGTTTAGAAATAGTTACATAGAAAGATTCGGGTTCGATTTACGTGCAGTAATAACTTTCTATTCAATAATGTGTGTTATTGGAAATGTGTAAGTAATTTATTTTCAGTACAAAAATTGTACTGAAAATAAATTTATAAATTTATTATTGTATAGTTTAATATTATTAAAAACGTTTAGATACTTTTACTATTTTGAATAATAATCTATGTTTAAAAAATAGTACAAACTATAAAATATAATAGGCAGTGGTAGCCCGGTGCTAACGCGCTCGCTTGGATAACCGAGTGATTCGGGTTCAAATCCGTGTCTCACACCTCTATAATATTTAATTATTAATATATGATAATTTCATGTGTGAATCATTTCCTAACATGATTACCACTTGTCTTACGGTGAAGAAAAACATCGTGAGGAAACTTGCATGTCTGAGAGAACCTAGCAAGTTTTCGAAAGACATAATATGAAGCTTGCAAACCAGCACTAGGCCAGGTAAAACTTCTAACCCATAGCCCCAAAAGAAACTCCTAGTCCCTAAAGCATTCACTTTTAAGGTTCACACCCGAGCGAAGTCAGAATAAGTTTAAAAATGAAACTGTCTTTTCGAATTTTGTCGCGGTTTTATTTTATATATTTGTTTTCGTTACTTCTAAGATAGACTAAAGTTTTCAATGTCAAAAGTTATTTATTATATTATAGTTGTTACGAACTGCAGTAAGAAGAATACTCATAAAAATCCGAGAGCAAAAATATATCTTTCAAGAATGTTAGTTATATAAATGTGAAATATCTAAGTAAATATTACGAGAGAATCATAATAATATAATGTTCTTTTTTAAAATTCTATTCAATTCAATTCAATTCTTTCTATTCTTCGACGATAGTAAAATGGCATTTCTTCTACGCCTTTATTTGATAGACAATATTTTCTATTTAATAATGTTGATTCTGTCCGTAGTTTTCCGTACACGTGTGTTTTCGCTACGCTAGTAGCCTTTTGTTGTAGTTGTTTGACAATCCTGAGGGCCTAGACAAAGTAACAATCGATTAGCGAAAGCGATAGTAGAAAAGTCCAAAATGTATGGGTTTGACATAAGACTTAGATATGTCACGTGATCTGTTGTCAACGAATAGATGATGCTAGACAATGTACATTCATTTCAATTATTAGTGATTTAAAGTTCAAGATGCATACGCTGCGTTTAAGCGATGACGATTGTAGAAATCGAATCGCTTCATAACGAATGCCGGTTGGCTATAGGCCCTGACCTCGCTCTCTATTAGCCCGAGGAACTTTTCGTGTAGGCAAAATAATGATGGTATTTTAATTTGATATAGATATTATTGACCCTAAAACGTGTTAATGTTATGTAAATATTAGTATCAATCAAGAAATATTTACAGTAAAAGCAAAGAACTTATTTTTTACAATTGAATTATAAATCATAACAGCGGAATAACTACTTGAAAGTCATTTGCAATTCCGTTTTTAGTTTTTTCCATACTAATAATCTCTTTACTATCATTTATAGAAAATCATTCTACTGAATGTTACTTCTTATGGAATATAGAAATAAACGATATAAAGAATAGCTTGACATCTAATTGTTATAAGCTAGCTATAGCCTATGTTTAGAAGCACCTCTATATTTAAAACAAGGTTGTCACGATATGAGATTTATAAATACAGCTTCTCTGCATCTTAAAATGTTCATACTTTTAACGACCACCAGTGACCCTGATTGCATTATATGTACTTAATTACATTAATTGTATGCTTCTAATACTCCACTTTAATAAAATAACTAAAAAAAGTAAAATTAGTATAATAATTCCTAGCCTTTTTAAAACTTCTTCTTTTATACAATACAAGAAGGTATTCACAGTTAACTGAAGAAACAATAATTTAAGTAAAGTGTACGTATTTTTCTAAATAACATATTTCTGATCTTATATACTTTTTATGAATGTACGAAACTCTTACTGATGCAATCTTTAGTGAAAAGATTAATAAAACCGTAAAACATGATTTTATCTGTTATATTACAATAGCTAAATTAATTTAAAAATATATATATGTATACAGCTTTCGCTTTCATTAATTATTCATCCTGTATACTGTCCATTTAGGAGAATTGAAATTTCAATTAGGCACTATTACTACGTAGGTTCGTGATTTCAATACCCACCGACCGACTCTACAAATTGTTTGTATCGATACAAAATATAATATGTATGTATGTAAAAAGACTCTTCAAAAAAACTAAAAAGATTTACTACAAATTACTTTATAAGTATTTTCCAGTCCTATTGTCGATTTTTTCTTAAAATTTATATATAAATAGGCCAAGACAAAAGAGTTCAGTTTGATTTCCTGTTATTTTTATGTAGTAGTTATCAATGAGCCTTAGTGTTATTAATCAAAAGTATTAAGAAACAGTTACTTTATTGTGTATTATATATATGTGAATTCCATATATTTTGCTCAAATTGTCAATAATAATGATTACCAACCACCTTTATAGACCATTGGGCAAACATACCACTTATGGCTGTATATAAACGATCATTGGTTGTATATAAAATCGCCTTAAAAAAGCATCGTGAAAATCATTTGACGGTACATAACACAAAATAGAACCCACTTGTAAAGTGAGTATCACCTTTTGTACAAGTCGGTCAAAGCACTTCTAAAAGTATTTTATTCCACATAATAAAAATACCTGGTTCTCTATAATACATTAAATAATGTAGCAGCTTTATCTGAAATAGCCCTGAACTAAGCAAGCTCTATGCATCACTCACATGAGTTGAAACAGGAGTGGGCCGGCCGTTATTTATACCATGAGATCGATCAAGGGCGATCTATCACGGTATTGAAGACATGATCGTTATAGTTTAAAGATAGTTTCTGCTGTTCATTTGTAGCTATTACAATAATGTTTGAGACTTGTTTTTCTTTAGTTATTTATATTTATAGGGCTTTTAATATTTTGAAGTAAGACTAATATTAGCTTCACTCAGGTTCATTTTGACGGTTATTATCGTATATGAAAAGTAATTTAAAACTTAAGAAATCAATCAATCATCAGCTCTTTTAATATATGTATGTGGTATTTAATAGAAAAATTAAAGTTAATTAAAACCTAACCACTCCCAACCACCATTTTGTTAAAATTACTATCTCACTCATATCATTTTCATATAAACTTTGCTAAGTTTTGAAAGTTTACATCCATAAATACCTACAAAGTATCAAATTTGTCCCATTTTTACACTTATACCACCGATTTACCGTGACTTACTAACGGTGCATTCGTATGCGTCAACAGTGGCCAGTTGACATTACTCCACGTCATAGTTCATCTGTAAACTAAGGTTCATCCTTTGATAAGCCGTCTCAGTGTAAAGCAAAACAAATATAAGCATACAAGCACATAAAGTGAGAGAGCGACCGTTAATTTAGGCTATATTTTATTAAATAAATAAATAGGTTGGGACATTATTACAACAGCGCCATCTAGTTCCGTGGTAAGCTACGTTACGTGCTTGTGCTACGGATACCAGATAGTTGGTATACTACAAATATAAATTTTAAATACATACATAATAACATTATACATATAAATATCCATGACTGGAGTACAATCATTCGTGCTCAACAAATGAGTGCCCCCAGCGGGATTCGAACCCGCGACCGCTGGCGCAGAAAGTAGCGTCACTACCAACTGAGCCAAACGTGTCGTCATATTTGGAAAATCTAACTCTAATAGTCATCATTATAAGTACAAAGGCTGAATCTAGAATTTTTAGAATTTTTGTCTCTCTAAGACCGCATAACGAGAAAAAACACTAGACAAATTTTGATGAAAAGTATATTATAAGATCGTTTTTACTGCAGGAAAATATCTACTATTACCATACATTTTTTCTGATAATATTTCTAAATTCAAATTTTATTTACGTAATTTTTATTTCAAAAACAATTGTAATTTGTATGATTTATTACTTTGATTTTGTTTAATTAATTGTAATTTTTTTTATTTTAAGATAATTTTTAACCTATTGTTTTTCTGTTATAAGTATGTATATATGTTAATCTTTGCCACGTGTGGAACACCTGTAATTAAGATTACATTTAGGCCATTAATTGTAGACATGATTCTGTGTACTTAATAATGTATATCTTGTTGGTGTTCCTAATAAAATAAATAAATAAATAAACCTCATTCGTAACAAATCTTTACTAACACTCAAGTCTTATAGGAAAGAACCCGAGCGGAACCAGGGCGAGTCACTAACTAGTAAAGTATAAATATTAAGGCTAAATTTTCAATACGATTTTGTATCCAATTTCTAAAGACACAAACTTGAGAGCAATTTGAAATTTATTGAAGCCTAGTGATCTAATTATTTGTTCAAACGTAAAATGTAATCTCTTTCAAATAAAATTAATATTATATATTTTAAGGTTATTTTCATGCAAAATATTCATTCATTTTACTTCTATATGTACTATGTAGTGAAGCGAACAGGCTCTTAAAATATCTTACGTTAAAATTATAAATGACATTTATATTTCTTTAAAATTAAGGTTATCAGACGGGTAATTTTTGTTCATTGTCGTCTTTCATACATCTGATCATTGAATGAAACATTAGTATCGAATGAATTCATTAGAGAACCGATCCAACAGCGTTGGAAATTTTTATCTAGTATCTTTCACTCCACTCCGAATCAGAGAGAATATACGGTCTGAACACAGAGAGAACGTTCTTCAGGTTCAGACCTTTTTTCTCGAGTCCTGTAACTGAATTGATTCGATGACATATTAAAATAAATTAAAAATGATTATTTTCTATATCATTCCGCCTAAGCCATGTGAACATGGAATGAAAGAAAAGTGAAGCATTCACCCGAGTGAATAGTCATTACATTGTACCGCTACCGTCTGATGTCACCCTTAGGCGAAAGTATGTTTCTTAAGTTCTATACTACTAAGTTGGTTAGGTATATTTTATTGTGAAAAATGATATATGGTAATAGAATCACAGATATTTTATTTATAAGAATAAAATGCAGCGTTGAATTAAATAAGAGCATGCTTTTTATTGATTGCCCTGAAGAGTGATAGTTATCCGTTAATTTTACGCGTGAAAATTATTTTTTTATCATAATGTCTTCTTTACCTGGCATTTTCCCTTTTTTCATCAGTATCATAAAACAAAATCCACGTACTAGCCAATTCAAATTACAAACACTTCAAACTTTATTTATAAGTTCTCTATAAATAAGATTATATCTCATGAATCTCAAATCATTTATTCGTAGAAATTTCCTATTTACAAATCAATTCGATTCAACGCTGCCAAAAGGATTTTCCTTATTACTTTAAACTTCTTCCTCTTCGTAACTAAGCCCAAAGAACACGTCTGGTCCGTGTAATGTATGCACATACATTTGCAAATCAGATATCAGAACCCTTCGTCAAGTATTTTTTCCTTCCCTTTCGACTCCTTGTGAGAAAACAATTTTTTGTGTTCTCCGTCAGCAACATATGGTAAATTTTATGGCAGTGTTCTTTATGGGCCTCTGTAGACATATCAGTATGAATTGTAAAATATGTATCGAAATATTATTTTTCCTTTCACCTTCTTATTGTAGCTTGATTATATTTAAAATGTTAGTAATTTCAAAGGTAATTGCATACAAGTAACACACATGCAACCTTTCGCAATTCTAATGATTGTCCCAATAATATGTCTCGTAATAATCGCTTGAATAATAATATAATACATTAATTCTCACATCAGCTTATTCCGTCTCGGTAAATTTTTCAATGGCTACTAAAATCTTAAGTTATTCAATAGTATTTATTAAGAGTTCAAAACAATACATAATCCATTTATATTTGTTTATATTTATATACAAGTGAATCGTTCAATGTTTGCGCCGTCACTATTTTTTTCAATTATCGATTCAAAACTATAGCTTTACATTTGTTGTAACTAGGTCATGTCCTTATTACAAAACTTTCAACTCTATGCCAATTAACGATGAAGCTAATTTATGTTTAAAGTTATACCAAAATCTCAACTGTTGAGGTTTCTAACGCTATGTCTAAGCTGTAAATCTTGGTAGATTATATAGAAATAACGCTGTACCTAATACCTAAAGTAGGTAGATATTATGTTTTTAAATGCATTAGTCGGTAAATAAAATATCCTTAAATTGTAAAGAAAACTTTTTATATTTCGTGATGACAGACAGATAAACAGACAATATATCTTAAAACCATATACGGCTTCTGTATCGATTAGAATCAATATTTTATTGATACTCCTCAAATAGTTACGTAAATACGTATATATAGACATATGGGGTTGCCTTCTCCGTTTTTTTTATTAAATTGAATACATCATTGTGTAATGTACAATCATGATTCTACTTACATAATCCCTTAAATTTCCAAGAAAAAATTCTCTAATGTAGTAAAAATAAATAAAAATAGCCAGTACAATGACATTTTAACACAAAAAGTATTAAATAAGTTATAAACCGCATTAAAAAAAAGAAGCTTACTACTTAAGGTCTCTAATTAAAAATGTCCACCAAGCTCACAGAAAAGTAAAAGAGAAAATGGAAAAGGCAACAAATTAAAAGTTAGTAGAAATAAGACTAATTCAAAGTTTTGAAAATAACAATATAGCAGTGAAGTTTTACATTCCCTTTATCGCCTCTTTGTTATGCTAGCTGTCTCGATGGTGTAGTGGCAGGCAGGTACGGCCACGTATCGAGAGGTCCAAGGGTTCAAGTCCCAGGTCAGGCTGAGTTTAATTATTGAGTAGTTTCTATTTTGTAAGCCTCAGTAACAGCCCGGAGTTAGGAAGTCTCGTGCCTCGGAGAGCACGTAAAACTGTCGGTCCTGCGCCTTAATTATCACTGGTCGTGTCGAGGAGTCTACTCACCGGAGTATGAGAGTGATAGGAATAAAAAGTGAATGTATGTCTGCGCGTGCACTTGTGCACTATAATATCTCCTGCGCAGGCTAGTCTCAACGAGATTGGCCGCCATGGCCGGAATCGCTAACAAAGTCGTTTTTCAATTTACATTTTTCGCTATGGTGCAAAATCTCTCTTAAGTCTTTATTACACTTTACGAGCATAACGCTCTACAGTCTTTCCACCGTCTTATAATCGAGTTAAGAATTATTTATTTATTATAATTAAAGTTAAGAAGTATATATTGTTATAACATATGTTGTTATAACCTTAATCTAGTTCAACGGTTAGGTACAAGCCTTGTATTATGGATGTCAGATAGTTAAGCTACACATACATATATAATAATTCATATATAATTGAAATAGACATTATTATCGATATATATACCAAATCTATTATTTTAATTTTTTTGTCTGTCTATCTGTCTGTGACCGCATTACGAGTAAACCACTTGACGGATGGAATTTAGTATGATGTTAGCTTAAGTTACCCGGGTCAATATATAGGATATTTTTACTGCGGGAAAATAAATCATCTATGAGAAAATACAAAAAGAAGGAATAAAATCACGATTGCATTTAGGTCTTTAGAACGCATCAATACTAATTAAGTTTTTAAAGTATAATGTGCGATAGCTTTAAATAAAGTGCAGTAAACAACTTTAGTACCTAACACTTGATGGTGGATACAGTTTCACGTGCTTTTGAATTTCAATGTAACTTGTAACCACTGAATGACTCTAGTTTTATATGGAAAGTAGGGCAACCTCGCAAAGTACGCAGATCCAAATCTGCACTTGCTAAATTGCAAATTTCGTTGAGAAGAATTTTAGTCAATCAAAAGTAAAATTATCATAAAACCTTAAACAAAACAGAACTAGTGACTTATCCTGACTTTCCCTCCTCAAAAACACCCTTTTGTATTTATTAAATTTTACACAATGTATAATAGTAACCCATGTATTGTACTGGAATATGATATAATCTATCTATATATATCATTGATCTATATATTATATAAAAATGAATTGCTGTTCGTTAGTCTCGCTAAAACTCGAGAACGGCTGGACCGATTTGGCTCATTTAGGTCTTGAATTATTCGTGGAAGTCCAGGGAAGGTTTAAAAGGTGAATAAATATGAAAGTTGTGCGGAAAATTAGGAAATTAAAAAAAAATCTTTATAACATTAATGGCGTTTGACGTATCATGTTATTACGTTGCCATGGTGCGTGCAATGGTAATTAAATCATTACATAATGGGCGGTGCGAAGTAAATGTTGTTTTGCGAATGCGTAAAAAAACATTTCACCGGGCGGAAAAGTTTAAAAAATTTATATGTGGACAGAACGTCTGTCGGGTCCGCTAGTCTTAAGTAAATTATTTACTTATGTAGTAAATATTATCAAAATCTGCAAAGCATTTTTAATGTGAAACAATAACACAAGTGAAACAAGGACAAGCATGTAGACATACTTTATGAATATTCGCATTTAAATGTGTGATAATCTCTTTGAAATTTATAATTAATGTCTTATATTATATAAAACTCAACTCATGCTCGTAAAAATGAAAGATAAAACTTGAATATTCGAAATAAAAGAGTCCATTGAAATTCGTCAACCTATT
Source organism: Boloria euphrosyne (assembly GCA_951802675.2). Lineage (NCBI taxonomy): Eukaryota > Metazoa > Arthropoda > Insecta > Lepidoptera > Nymphalidae > Boloria > Boloria euphrosyne. The sequence goes on from OX637893.1 coordinate 6,066,924, forward strand.
TTCAAGAGATCCGAAGCAACCCAACAGAAGCAGCCAGAATTTCTAAAAAACTTTTGTTCCTACTTCTATTCTATGTATATCTTATCAAAGTTTTTAGAAAATAATAATTATATAATAATAATGTTAACAAAATCAAAGACAGATCTAAATAAAACTATCTAACCTATGTATGTTCACTATGGACTGTAGAATGGCTGGAATTTTTGATGGTTTTTAGACATCCTATGAAGTTTGGCAACGTTCGGAACTTTGAACGCGTGTGAAGCCGCGGGTAAAGGGTAATAAAGTTAGTTATAATATAGACACTTTCATAAGTAACACTTTTTGTTATTTATCTTACAAAGTAGATTAGAATTACGCTTAAAACATTAAAACCTATGAACTTAGCACCTAGGAACGCACTCAAACGCAGCGAGAGTACGTCGCTAGTATATTATATAAATAAATAAATATGTTGGGACATTATTTACACACAGCATCATCTATTTCCGTTAATAACTTTTTAAATTCATACATATTATAAATATAAATACCCATGACTGGAGTATTCGTGCTCAACAAATGAATGTCCTTAGCGGGACTCGAACCCGCGACCGCTGGCGCAGAAATTAGGGTCACTACAAGTTTCAGTACAAAAATATCATCAGTAAAGGTATTATATATATTTTAAATATTAAATTCTCTCAAAGATACAATATTGTTGTGACGGGAAATTTCTTTATCTAGATCGACACTAATCTTATTGGAGCATCCGGGATTACAATTTGCTGTGAAATTTATCGTGTAAAGGGGTAAAATTATTACAAAAACATTTGTTAGGCATATTTTTCTATTTGAATATAATTCAAAAATAACTTACGATATCAGAGATTACAGCGAAATAGATATTTTAGATTGGATTCAGTGTTTACATAATAATAATTTGTGTTGTAGTAAAACTTAAGTGTTATAGTTAAATAGCAATCTATAAGGTGGGGTAGAATCGGCAATCGGTTTTCATATTTTGAGTATGATAATAAAAAAAATCGGGATGCATTTGATAGTCTTATACACTCCAGTACATTAGTACTATACATTAAGGCTATTTTAGTCATTTAGGCTTGAATACTTACGATTTTAACGTAAAACAAAACATTGTTGGTAAATGTTTCAGATAGCCCGGGTATAGGTAAAGAGATGTTCTTTCAGCAGTTCGGCAAAAACTTTATTAAATAAATATAAATAAATATGTTGAGACATTATTACACACAGCGCCATCTATTTCCGTGATAAGCTTGTTTTACGGATACCAGATAGTTGATACACTACACATATATAAGTTTAAATACAAACATATTATAAATATAAACACCCATGACTGGAGTACAAACATCTGTGCTCAACAAATGATTGTCCAGCGGAACTCGAACCCGCGACCATAGCAAGACCAAGTATAGTCACCATAAACTGAGTCAAACGTGTCGTCATTATTGCAGCGCATAGTCCTGTGTCATGGCCAACGATAACGAACTTACCCTTAGATTAATTATTTTCTCTGGGATATGAAAAAACGAAATCTACAAAGATAATATGTATAATGCAATTCATGACTTGAAACGTTCAGTGTACAATGTTTGATAAGTTTGAATTTAAACTTTAATTTTAAATGAATGCCTATTATTCCAACTTTCTTTTTATTGCTTTTCTTGCCCAAGAAAATTATTATACTATATAAGATCCTCCATTCGCTGAGATACGTGACACTTTGAACCAAGACAGTCTTTAAAAAAATGTCTTTCATAACTTCTCCTCATCAACTCTCCACGCTTTGCTGCTAATTTCGACGTCCCAACAAGGCGACATAATAAACTTTAGTTATAAAACTTGCTAAAATACGTGTCATGTCACATGGAAAGTCAAGTAAATTACTTTTAACACTCGTAAAACTTCATCAATCATAAAGTTTGTTCATCGCTTCGTTCGCAATTAAATCATTTTCATTTAAGATATTATAATGTTTTCAATAATTATAATTAATTGGTTTTTGTTATCACAAGGTGTTCTTTGACTGGATTACTGTCAAGATTTAAACTGTTTAGTCGTGATATAATGTTATAAGCGTTATAATTAAAAAAATCTATATTAATACCAAAGCCTATGAAACGTATAGTCAGCCAACGGACGTGACAGAGACAGTCCAAGCTGCCATATACTCGCTTTGTAAAATTAAATTTTGCAGCATTAAATTAGCACTAAATGAGCACTTAATTACTGCAAAATTTTAAGCTATTCTGCCCAATTGACCTTACTTGCTTAACATACGTCTTCTGACCAAGTTTTTCTATTATTTTTCTTCTTTTGTGATATAATAAAGGTTCCTTCTTACTGCGGAAAAATATCTCATTCTGAGAAATGATTTTCCAAAAATATTGCATGTACAGATTCGGCTAAGTTAGATTTTGTTTATAATATGTATAGATAGATCAAGTAAAAATATGTAACCGTTAAATAAATCGGCTATGCAATTCTCTAAGTAATACAGTTAGTTCTGTAAGTAAACAAAGTGAGGTAAGCCTCAGAGCGTCTGACTGTTGGCAAAGAAAAACTACGATGGAGCATGCCTTCACTTTATATGACCCTTGCGCATAAATCTGACTCCTTGTATAATATATTTAAATAAAACTTGCATGCAACATTTCTAACCATTTCATTCTTAAACTTTTATATTCCTTGATTCATTTCTTTAATTAATGCTTTATTTTACATACATTGCGTCTTATTATGCCACTTAGCTAATTTCATGTGCGATTGAATGATCTCCAACAAGACTACATAAAAAAATACACAAAAATCATATTTATTTTTATTATACCCTTTGTAACCTATAATAAAACCAATTTAGGTAATTCACAATCACCTTTTAATTTATATTACCCTAGAAATCTTAGGGAAACAAAATTGCCCCGAGATGTAAATTTATATTACAATTTCGTTATTATAAAAGATATTTCTTTCATTTCAAGTAGAAACATCTAACCTCATTTAAGAAATATAACATTGTAAATATCTGAATAGTTACTACCCAATATACTAGCACAAAAGAAAACAAATGTGTATTGTATTCAGCCCTTCACGAAGCCTTTCCTCAATATCAAGAATCAAGCCATAGTCCAGCACGCTGGGTAAATACGGGTTGGTGGACTGGGCATATCGAAAACTTTTTTTTTATATGTTGAGACATTATTACAACAGCGCCATCTAGTTCCGTGTTAAGCTACGAGGCTTGAGGTACCAGACACCAGGTAGTTGATACACTATACTTGCAAACATTTTAAATACATACATATTTTAAATATAAACACCCATGACTGGAGTACAAACATTCGTCCTCAACAAATGAATGTCACCAGCGGGACTCAAACCCGCGACCGCTTGCGCAGAAAGTAGAGTCACTACCAACTGAGCCTCCTCACAATGTTTTCCATCCTTAAGGCGAATGGTAATCATAATAGAAATGATTCGCACATGAAAATATCAGAGGGGCGAGACCCGGATTTGAACCCACTTCATTCGGTTTCCCAAACGAGCGCCTTACCACTAAGCTACCACCGCCTTAATAAATAAGCATAAAGAATTAAAACATCCATAGTGTACAAAAGAAAGTATAAAAATAATAGCTTACGTGACCAAATAAATTGAGGTTAACTTATCCTGTATCTACAAAGACAGTATCCAGAGCGGAAATTACTCTACTCAGTAAATAAAAGCATTTTCCTTTCTCGCAAATATTTTTATACAACCAATTGTCATAATTTGATAACGTACAAAGAATAAGGACTTAATGAATCAAATTTCCTTCTAACGGAGTGATATTCAGAAAATAAATTAGTGAAGAGCTACCTTTACAATGAATGACAAACGATAAAATTTTGTTATGAAATATGAAATTCAAAAATTTTTATCTTACGAGTACGAGAAAGAGTACGAGTATTTTTATTTAGAACTTATTAGAATTTAACGCTATTATATTCCTGAGTAAAGACGACTTTAGGCCAGTATAATAGCGTTAAATGATATTAGTTATATTAAAAAAATATCGAAGCATACGTTTTTTTTAAATGGAATAATTTAATAATTTAATACTGAATTAGTACGACTTACCATCTACGACTACGTTACCACTTACCATCAGGTGGAACGGGGTCAACACTAATTCCGAATGAAATAAAAAAAAAGAAATTTTACATGCTCTTGGAAAGTATTTAGAGTTTAAAGGTCTCGAATTTATTGGGAATTGTTTTTACCAGAGCTTCAACATTATTATGTGTGAGGAGTAAAAATATAGGTGCAATTAAAAACGTACTTATAGATAAACCTACAAACCAACGTAAATATTTTGCTTCAACTAATACATGTAAACAATATCATCTTGATTTTCCTTATGGAATATTTGTACGCCAAATATATCCAACATAATGGAAACACGATATTTGTGCTATTATATTATAACATAAATATTATGCCTATAAATTGGTATTTAATTTTATCAAACTTTTAAATTAATATTGATATTAAGACGTTATTCGTATAAGCGGATTATAGGTTAGCGTAACTTTGAATATAGCTTATTGAAACTGTTTAGTTTAAAATCACTACATTTATACCTAAATGTGTTTATTGTAAGGATAATCTCAGGTATAATAAGGTTGTAGCTAAAAAAGACAGATTAACTATGTATGATTATAATAGTTAATTAAGTCGAAAGAAATAGTAGCTTTCAAGAGCACATCCGGTCGTAGCAATTAAAAGCTTCGTAACATGTTTTCTAAAAACTTTGCTTGAAAAATATGTAAAAAAAATTCAAGTAAAAAGTAAAATTAGTCAGTAAAATATGATGGAAACATTCAAAATTTCCCATCTTTGTTACCTATTAGCCCTTAGGCAACTAAATGTACCCTCCATATACGGTACATAACGGTACGTCGAAAAATAGCTCATGTATAAATTTAAATGATGTCTTAAAAGCCGGCCAAACGCAGTCGTTTTAAAAAATTGTATTGACACTATTTAATAGAATCATAAATCATTCCAATACATTTTTTCTATTCCTTAGTAGTTGTTCTCTACAGATATAAGGTATTCACAGGCTTAGTTTCACTCGATTAGCGTAACCGTTAAATACCATCATATTATACTTAAATACTACCGTATTAAGATAGTTTATTATATGGTCTAGTTAATAGATTTAATATTATAGTTTAGTCAATAGATTTAATATATTTCATATTGTAGTTAGATTAGTTATTTAGAAACCATTTAAATATTACTCAGGATTTTTTAAAGTTTAAACTTCAGTTAGCATATAATTTTGTGAAGACAAATTTTAACTCTGACAATAAGGTATATTTAATTACCTGCAACAATGTGCTCATTATAACTGCAAAATTCGAGGCTCGTTAGCTTCACTCCAAAGTGAAAAATTAAATTAAACAAGTTCTGACAACGCTCTCGAAACAACGAAGAAAGTATTGTGTAGAAAAATATCATGCTTTGTCAAGCCAATGTGAGTGTTGCGAGAATATTTTCTATGCGATGTACTTTATTCAAAAAAATGATTTAAAATATATAAGGTATATTTTACTTCTCTTTTTCTTTTTCGATACGAAAATTGTAATTCTCGTATTGACAAAGAAAACATTTAGGTATCAAGGACAGAATAACTCATAAATTGAGGGGTGTTTTTAATTATAATATGTATTTATAATTATATATGCGTATGTGTAGTGTTTTTACCATATAGTACGAGTACCATTAATATAAGGCTCGGAACTTACTGTGGAACTAGATTGTGCTGTGTTAATGTCCCAACATATTTAATAAGTTCTTCTGGAGTTACGACTACACTGTTATTTACTTTATTAATAAAGATAGATTCAACATTTTGCTTGTCTTATTTCGAATGTTTGGTCCCAAATAAATTTAATTGTATTGCTGTAACATAATACAAACGTCAAAGAACAAAAACAAACAAATAATGAAAAAACCATATTATGTAATTTAATATAAAATTTTTAAAATGTGTTCGCGTAAATCGCGTAAAAGTATAGTTTAGGTCTTTATTCAAACTAAATGCATTTTTTGTACTCTAATAATTGAGCTGTAGCAAATAAGCGTGGCAGTTTTATTTCGGCTATTGTGGTAATGTCCATGTGAGTATTTCTGATATAACCACAACATGATATTCTAATTTGAACATTCACCCAATAGTTTAAACGTATAAAATTAATTACAATTTAAAATATTCGGCCATTACGTAGTGGATTGTGCGGAATAGAAGCATGTTTAATTAAGCACACATTTCTAGAGAGCTCCATTAATTTTTATACACTAATTTTTTGATAATTAATTTCTAGATATTATCTATGAAAAAAGCCAAACTTGTTTAGCCAATGATTAACTTAAAGGATATATTTAAAATTGTTTTACTTCTTACGTATAACCTGCAAAATTAAACAATAAGGTTCTACAGAATTAACCTAATTTTCACTAATATCAATTATTTAAAAATCTTATTTTAAAAGTTTAAAAATAAATAGGTTAAATAACACGTAAAGACTATACTGTAGTATATCAATTATATCACATTACATTTTAAAGTTTTTTTAATAATTATTAGATACTTTAAAGCTAACTACCGTTAATTAAGTATAATTAATTAAACTAAATTAAAGTTAATCAATTAAACTTCCGTTAACTACCGTTCTACTCGTTTGGCTCAGTTGGTAGTGACCTTCTGCGCCAGCGGTCGCGGGTTCGAGTCCCGCTGGGGGCATTCATTTGCTAATCACGAATGTTTGTACTCCAGTCATGGGTGTTTATATTTATAATATGTATGTATTTAAAAATTATATGTGTAGTATATCAACTATCTGGTATCCGTAACACAAGCTTAGCTTACCGCGGAACTAGATGGCACTGTTGTAATAATGTCCCAACATATTTATTTAATTATTTATTTATTTAATTAATTATATTTTCACACGAAACCATTGTTTAAAATATTGTATCAATATTTTTACGTGTCACCCAAAGGAATGAACATATCCAGCATGTCTGAAACATTAGCGGTTTTCAACACGTTGAGAGCATATGTCGCCGCAACTCAACCACAGCTTTGTAGGGCGCGTAAGCTTAAGGTCCACTATGTAATTGTTAACTAGTAAGTACCTAGTTTTCGTAAATATTTCCTTTTTGCAATATAATCTTCATTTAATGTAGAGGTAACTGGTTAAAGATAAATGATTTGTGAATAGTCAAATGTAGAACTTTGAATTTTAAAAATGGCTGGGGAAATAACAAAGTTAATTGAAATTTCCGCTCTGATAAGCGAAATAGGTGTATCTTGTTAACTACAATTTACAAACACTATATATCTTATTATAATAAAGTTATTATGCAATATCCCATATGTAATTAGTTAAGCTGAAGAAATCGTTGAATGACATTTTTTTAATAAAATAACTTATTATATTTCACAGATTTTCACATTTTTTTTTATTATTTTTCATTCTAACTACTCCATGAACGACATTATTCGTTTCATGTCTTATATAAAAGATACCATTTTATACTACGAAGATAAATCCTATGGACAATCAGCTTTACAATAAGGCGGTTCAAACGTACCCATGTGGGTCACTTCCCTTGGAACTCTGTCGTATTCCGTTGCAATATTGAACAAGTTGTTCCACTGTTCAAGTCTAGTAAAGATCCGTTTGGGCTTTAAGTAAAGATGCTTGTTACCTTCGGGTAGCAGCCGAATGGGCCGGCACGCCCCGTATAGTACCACTCTCTCACAGAAGACCGGCGTGAAGTGGCAGCTATGCTGTCGCGTTTCGTCCGGTAAGTGAGAGTCCGGGAGGCCCACTCCCCATCCCTACTCCCGTCCTTCTCCCTCCTCCCTCCCTCCCTTTCCTGAAAGGCCGGCAACGCATCTGCAAGCCCTGTGGTGTTGCAGATGTCCATGGGCGGAGGTGATCACTTACCATCAGGTGAGCCTCCTGCCCGTTTGCCCCCTTTGTCCCATAAAAAAAAAAAAAAGAAATTTTAAAATACCTACATTTCAGGGTTTTTTATTTATGAAATTGCAGAAATTTACCAATATTTTTTTTTGTCTGTCTGTGTGGGAACAAAATAAACTGGACATTTTATTAGAATTTGGTGTGATGATATTAGGTTATCCGTGTCAACATAATATATGATAGTTTTTACTGCCAAAAACTTTATTGCTTATACTCGTAATAATATCAAAACGTAGTTGGCTTAAACTAGGCATGAACCCGAGCAAAACGAGAATGAGTTGCTAGTAGAAAGAGTTTATAAAATAAGCGAATATCACCAAAAAATTATGTACTAAGAAATACAATTAAAAATATAAACAAAAATGTATTTCATTTTTCATTTTTATTTGAACGATGAACAAAGAGAATTTAAACATAATATGATATTACAAATCGCTGTCAACAAGCAGCAAGTATGATCTCCTTAATAACTCCTTCCTTCAGATGTAAACAATTACTGAATAAAATTCAAGACTTACAAAACTACGAGATTAACATTCATTCGGTCTTAAAAGTATTGTCTTCTAAGTATTCGTTAAATTCTATTCTAACTTTCGACGAATTTTAAGATAATGGCATACCATTTACTGAAGCGGGAATCAAATAATCATTAAATGATTTTGGCACTTATATAATTAAAATTTTAATATATAAAGTTCCGGTGTCACGATGTAAGTCAGCGATGAACTGTAAAACTAGACTTATCTGATCTAAACGTATTTTTTTAAATATGTGATTTATTCTACTAAAGGATAGGTTAATTTCATCCTGAATTTTTGAACACATGAACCTTAGAAATGGCTACCCTAAACTACAAAAGTCACAGCGTAACACTAGCGTTTTAACTGTAAGATGCCTAACTGTCTCTGACTTTATTCTAACTAGAGGCTAACTCTTAATCGCTCGTCTGTAGGTACATTTTAACAATTAGTATTCTATATAGTACCCAGAATATTACTATCGATCATCACACCAAATTTCATTGAAACTTCTCCAGTGGTTTCCTCTTGTTAATGTCACAGACAGACAGGCAATAATTACAACCTACAGATTCGATCTATGAATCGATAATAATGAGTGACTATTTCAATAATAATTTTTATAAAATATTTAATATACACCAATTACTTCTGTTTCAGCAATGATTATTATCATCGCTTAAAAATAAAAATATCATGTAGGTAATTGCATATAATTTTTATTTATTTATAGAAAGTATGTACAAAAACATTATTTTGAAGTACTTACCTCAAGAAATAAAACTTTATAATATTATAATTATAATAAAATTATATAATACTATGTTACAACTAAACACATATATAGACATAACAATCTTACAAAAACAAGCAGCCATACACACAATCACCATACTCAACAAGGTATTAGGAGATACTGTGTTCGTAAATAGTACACCAAATACACAGCCCACGCCAGACACACAACAAACATCACACACACAACAAACAACACACACACAACAAACATCACACACACAGCACTCATCTATTGCTCAACATTCGTCTACCACACACTCTCCAACTGCTGAAAATCACCAATCCACTACATCAAACACAGCATCAAGCAGGACACGAAGAAGAAGAAGAAGACAAAGATAGGGAATAAATAGATATCTTTTTTCCTACGGGATGTAGGACGGGATATTTATTAAGCCGACGCAATGTCGAGTATCGGAAAACCGAAAATGTAAAATGTTATTATTTATTAACCCGTAGCGTTTAATAATCCAGCACTAAGTATTACAAAGATACTTTGTAATGCTTGAATACCTGAATGTAGTCTAGACTCTAGACGATGTAATGAGGACTGGTGTTATTAAAATAGAGCTTAAAAAGATTTACGAAATATTAAAAGCGAAAATATTAAATAATAATGAATTAATTAATTAATCCAGTTTAAATTATTTAAAAGTAAAAAGGTTGCTTTAAACGGGACACGGGACTTAAAAATTAAAAATATTTATAAAGAATAGAAGATGAATAAAGCCATTCGCAAAGAAGAACATAAGTGGTGTGTACAGAAACTATCCAGCAACGCCCCATTGCACTGCGGCGAAGGGTTCCGCTGTAGGTTTAAGTGAGTAGGAGTCACAGTCTCTACCGGTTGACGGATGATGGGTTTCCCCAGGAATATATAAAAAAACATGAAAGTTATGTTATGATTCTAATGTTAATTGGCGAGATGATTATTTCACATCATTTAAGAATTTGTTATAACCTGAATAGAAAATCAACCCTGTAGAGCAAGTCAATCAAAGCTGTAGAGCAAGTCTTTTCTAATCTAAGTATAGGTAGGAAACTTGTCTACTAATATAATTATTTTATATTCTTAAAGAAATAAACACATATAAATGTAATTAAGTACAAATTCTTACACGTAGCGCAAATTTTACAGCCACGCCATTAAATTTACACCCCTGATGAGGTGGCGTCGTTTGTGTAACACTAATATAGATTGTTTAGAATTCCACAGTTAACACTGTACTGAAATGTTTTACATTAGTTTTTTTTTTAATTCAAATTCAAAATATTTTATTCAGCATGAAATTATTATATTTTTTTACTGAACTTCATGAGTCTACTACCAGTTCGGAAGGAAGAAGCCGCTGACCTGAGAAGAACTGGCGAAAGAAACTCAGTTTGTAATAGAGAGTACATTAATTTATACTTCTAATTCTATTATTTTAATTTCAAATTCATTTGCAACTCATTCAAGCTGTACTCTTAATCTAAAATTGGATCCAGTTAAGATATGTTTATTGTACATTAATTTTTTTAAATAAGCAGAACAATAAAAAGTTTCTAGAATAAAAAAGATATAAGCTCATTTGTTTAGTACAAATGAGTTGGATCCCATAAAAATTGTAATGAAAATAATTTGTTTTCGAATAAGACTCTCTTTTGGCTCAAAAATATAAAGAACTAAGACTACCCAAATAAATATTAATGTTTTAGGATACTTATTAAATTTTCAATGTTCTATCACCAATTCCTATTTTTAATAGTGATTAGAACGTGGGTGAAGACGCGGGAATTGCTAGTTTATAATATTTTTTTTAATATTGTTTGAATCACTTTTAATTTTGAAGACTATAAGGAATGATCAACAATCGTACATATTATTAAAAAAAGTCTTCCGCCGGGTCTGTCTGTCTGTCTGTGTGTTCGCGCATAACTCAAAAACTACTGCACCGATTATCATGCAGTTTTCACCAATGGAAAGAATGGTTCTCCAGGAAGGTTTTAGTATATATTTTGTCAAGTTTTTGTATACATTGGCTAAAATATAATGATATCTGTTGGAGGTGTCGGAAAAAACGTAAGCCGTTTGAGAGCTTTCAACGAAAACGCTGCCTAAACCCTTTGAGATATAACAAAATGATGAATGAAGGAATAGTGTATCTTATATAGATCTACAAAAATGTCGGCGATGGCATATGTATATCTATAAAGGATAACATACTGTATCCATATGAATAGTTTAAAAAATAGTAGGCGCAACGTCATGCCTACTGTTTAGCTAATAGCTTTTCTTAAAGCTTTATAGTATAGTTAAACTTTTACAATCTTGCTAATCTAAGAACGTCTAAATAAATAGATAAGTACTTCAATCTCTAACAAAACCTAAAACACTTTGTTAATTCGAAGTTACGATATAACCAAAAGGAACAATTTCCTTGTAAGCCGTACTGTACGTATGCATTTTGCGGTAAACCCTCGTATATACCACTTGCATGCCCTCTTGTGGGTCTCTATTGCTTTATACAGGCTTTGAAAAGCGCCTAAATAAGCCGGCCTTGGATAACGAGGATTTATATAATGTGTGTTAGAAACTACTGAAAGACCGACATTTGACGACACTTTTAGCTCAGTTTGTAGGGACTTATTGTGTCAGCGGTTGCGGGTTCGAATCCTGTTGGCGGCTTTTCTTTGTGTGAGGAACATGAATGTTTACATTTCAGTTATGGATGTTTATATTTATAATATTAACTATGTATTTGAATTCATATATGTGTATTGTTTTAACTATTTGGTTAATTAATCTTGTATCTTACCGTGAAACTAGGCAATGATTTGTCTCACTAGATTTAAAGAATAATACAAAAATAAAATTATACTTTTTAATAGTTAATTTAAAGTTAACCTGATTAAAAAACTGTTAAATTCAGATCGCATTTTTCCTAAATGCGATTCGTATCACCGAAAAAAAGTAATTTTTAAATGGTTTTCATAGTTTATGTAGAGCAACATTCTCAATAAATACGTCGATATTATTAACCGCCCCAGTCGGTTAAGTAAAACCTGTTAAGTCAATCAAGCCGATCCCTTTAAAAGATAAAACGCTGATAATGTAATTGTAGTGTGATACAGAACGTTAAACAAGTTCAATATACGAGCGTTTGCCCTTAAAATTAAATTGGCGCTGATTGGCAATTTATGCGTTAGCTACGTACCGTGAAATCAACGGTTGATACGCTACTTTGGGTTCATCGTGGCAATCTTTTAAGAACAAAAGAGATATATCGTTAGACTTGCAAATAATTTGGAACATTCGTCAAAGCTTTAAGACTGATTATTGTAATGATTTTATTAGGGATATAATAGGTTTGGCGTTTTTAAATAAATTATAACCATTAATAATAAATATGTTAGGAGGCTACAAGGTTTGTGTGATGGATACCAGATAGTAGATACACTACACGTATATAACTTTAAATACATACGTATTGTAAATATAAACATCCATGACTGGAGTACAAGCATTCGTGCTCATTAAACAATTGGGTCCCCAGCGGGACTTAAAACCGCGTCCGTTGCTACAACAAGGTCACGACAATCTTCGCCAAACATGTCATTGAAAATTACGTTTTTTCCTACCTATCTAGGTAAATACAAACTGTATAATAAATAAATATACAAATAAATCCATCATCTAGTACAAAGTAAAGTAGCAATAAAGTTAAATACGTACTTGCATTTTGATAACGAGCATTTATAATGATATGTTAATTATTTTTAGAATTTTTGTCTGTCTGTCTGACTGTCTGTCGGTGACCGCATCACGAGAAAACTACAAAACGGATTGTGATGAAATTTCGTGTGGTGATAATATCTCATTTCTGAGAATTCTTTACTAACCCTCAAAACGTATCTTATCTATAATGCAATAAATGTTTAGCGATTTTATCGGAAGAGCGTCAATTGTAATTAGATTTAGCTTTAATTTGAATTAATTTCGTTTCGCCAGCATTAAATTAAACGAATTCGATCACCAAAGAATAATACAAGGAATTTTCAAGTACAAAATTGAATAAAAACAATACATAAAATTATAATACTTTAAACCTCGAGATAGCCGGCTTTTAAGGAAATATCTAACAAAGCGACCCACTCTATTGTATGCCTCAGGCCTAAAATAATTTTCAATTTCATTAAGTGAAAACCAACTCGGTCACACTGGAAAGTTTTGAAAGAACTTTCACAAAGTTATACCGATTAGTACTAAATGATTAAATATTGTAGATATAACAATCTATAAAATGGTTTTTAATATATATATATATATATATATATATATATATATATATATATATATATATATATATATATATATATATATATATATATATATATATATTGTAAGCAAGAAATCTATACGTAAGTATAATAAAATTCTAATTTAGTCCAATCTGTACATTAAATATTTTTCTGAAAATCTAATCGAAATATTCATTATTAACGAAATATACATAGACCGAATCTAACGCTTTTAAAAGTTTTGTCTGTCTGTCCGCTTGTGACTACATCACGAAAAAACCATTGGCTAGATTATGATGGAATTTGGTATAATGATAACTGGTTATTCGAGTCAGCATATAATTTGCTTTTTACTGCAGGAAAATACCTCATTTTTGTGAACTTGGTTTCCGTCCTTTAACGAGGACTGAGCCACGGGAAATGCTTGTTAATTAATAAAATTGTTCATTAGCAGAGGTGGTCCAATGATAACGCTTTCTAAATATATTTACGGTTATTTCTTTGATTTTCAATAATTTTATTCTATTTTATAAAGCTGAAGGTTTACTTGTTTATGTATTTTAAATCTTTTCACGTTAAAATCGTTGAACCATTTTGGGTGAATTTCAGTATATCAATAGATTATAACCTAGAGTAACACATAGACTGCTATTAGGCATCAAACATACCCGACCGAAGCGAGAGAAAAGGCTAGTTCTATTTTTCAAAACTAATATTTTTTTTTATAGTAATAAACATTAAACCGCGACTTTTTAAGTCTACGACATCATAAATTTACCTCTAAATCAAGTTAAATTGTAGGTACCTAAGTAAGAGCAATTACATTTTTATCTCAGGAGATTTACCGAAATTACTTCTAAGGGATTACATTATACCATCCTTTTTATATAATATTTACTAGCAATGCCCGCGGTTCCGCCCGCGCACGATGGATGAAAATTTAGATTTTAAATTGCCAAATGCCAAATCAAAAAAAAAATGAAAAATAAAAATTTGGTCCAAAAATAAAAATAAAAAATTCGAGACGGCTAACCTTACTATCTAGCGGAATAAAAAATAGCCTACGACCTATTCTCAGACCTACCAAATATACACAAACAAATCATAAAAATCGGTCAAGCCATTTCGGGGGAGTTCGATAACAAACACTGTGACACAAGATTTTTATATATTATTAGATATACTACGTAAGTAATTCTTCTTAGCTACTTACCTTCTTCCCATTGGGTACCGTCGGAATATTTGATTTTAATCTTTAAGAATATTGTTACAATACTATACGAGTGATGTTATTTTAGTAATACAATTTGAGCTAGCTTCTATACAAATCCGAATCTAAGATATTTATAGGATGAATAACTACCATCATTATACTTCTATCCATCTAGTATGCAACTAAAATAAAATGAAGAAAATTTTATAACAGGAAGCAATGTATCTAAAAAAAGGACTTTATTAAAAACAAAATACATTGGTACAATTTCATACAACCCTAGCTCCTGAACTAGAGACCTGTGTTTCAGGAGCTAGACCTTCCCATATTAAACAATACAAATTCAATGTATTACCAATTTAATCGTAACAAAAAACTGCCTTTACAGAGAGAATATCTTATGAAGAAAACTTTTTATTTACAATAAAGATAATTACAAGTAAGCTTAACTATATAATTAAGCAAATGTACTAATTATTACTTAATTTGACTCTCAAGAATAAAATAATTATTATTAACATAAATTATGAATGAAATGTTGATGATGGATTAACGAATAAGTTCTAACTGATAAAAGCTCTACTACTTTTAAAAAAAATATTAGGCACGCTGACTTTTAAACCACTATAAAGTAATTCTTTCACCCCTTTAGAAAGGGTGAATTTATTTACATTTAGATGACTCCATCCATGATATATAACCTATTCGATAAGATTAGCGAAGATATGGTGTAAATATACTATATACAAAAATGCTGACGGATTAATTTATGCTTTTTAAAGACACAAAATAACAGCAAAGGAAAAAGTTTGGTTTGTAATCTTATACCTATTAAATTAAAAGCAGACGACGTGTCAGAGAAATTCCGATAAATAATACTGTTTTCCGTTAGCTGTTGAATACAACATGAGTCAAATAAATGTTTGACAACTCGGCTCAAAGGATATCAAGTAACAATGCCTTCGTAGAAAACAATAGAAGGAAATAGAATGTGCTTACAGTCATATTACGTGTTTTATAGCTGAAATATATACTATACTAGGGAGTAACCCTTGCTCCGCTTGGGTGCGTCATTAAATACACAGATTTGGTTCACAATTTAATTGGTTCTCATATTTTGTGGGGAATCCTAATTTTTTTCTAATACAAGTTCTTTCACATATCATCAGCCATGTGCTAGTAAAAATCCCATTCAAATCGGTCCAACCGTTTTGGAGATCAGACGAAGCAAACAGATAGACAAAAATAATAGTTTTTATCTCAAGTAGCGTTTAAATTTTATATTAAGTAAAAAGCTATAGTAAGTTTGATGTGACAATCAGATATTATTTCTGTATAACTTATTTATTTCGATTATAACTTGCGCAATTGATTAATATTTCGTATAAGGTGAGAGATAAAAATATAACATGGACAAAAAAAATATTTCAGTTGGGTAAAAAATGGTATTCATAAAGAGAGTAATTATTCTTGCGTGACATTTTATTTATTATACCTACAAAAGTTCACATTTAAAATTGACTTTGTACGAGCCTTTATTTTAGATGCATATTGTTTAAATACCACAGTACAATATTATTTATTTACATTTTTTTCGATTCGGATACACGTTAATTTTTCCTAGCCTATGCCATATTCATAAAAAAATAAAAATATTAATATGCTGGGATATTATTACACACAGCACCACCTAGTTCCGTGGTAAGCTACGAGGCTTGTGTTACGGATACCAGAGACTTGATATACTACACATATATAATTTTAAATCATACATATTACAAATATAAACACCCATGACTGGAATACAAACATTGTACACAGTGCTGAACAAATGAATGAACCCAGTGGGACTCAAAAAACAAACTGAGTCAAACGTGTCGTCACGTCAGAAAAATGTAAAGCCCTTTTTAACCCGTTGATATCTGAGCTGTTCCATACGTTCTTAATTCTACACGATATTAACGAGGTAAACTCTACCAGCTGACACGTCTAGAAGCCACAAAGAAAGAATTGAATTAAATTATTGAATTGAAATGGAGAAATTCCTAATGTGCTGAATTCATACAAATTGCAGCAAGTGCGAGTCTCATCCACATACTCAGGGAAAAATAAAATTAGTCACAAAAATACAAATGTTCTGTTTCAGATGTTTTCCTTTTATTTTATTATAAGACATTGATACTTGTTAAACATGATTCTAGGTCAACAGGAAGTGCCATATTGATTTTGATTGGGAGTGACAGAATATGCGGCGTAAACGATCGTATTCTTTAATTGCATTACCTTAGAAGTTTGATTATTTTAGACAAACAGAAAGACCGACAGAGTGATCTTTTAAAGGTTCATTATTTTCTTTTGAGGTGTAACCCTAAAAACAATACTCTTTCTGGGGCGAGAAAGTTAAGTTTTTGACTAAAAAAGGCGAAAAAGCTAATAACAGTTAAAGGATATTGGGCACAAAAAGATCGTGAAACATCACAATATACTTTTATTGACAATACTACTCAGTATTTGTATCAAAGTTAGCCCAATTTTCACATTATTATTTTTTGCTGGAATTCTTCTATCAAGAAGAAAATTACAATAGCAGTAGGTATTTGCTTAATTTTCTTTCTAGGAAATATATTACTTATATTAATTTACTATTATATTTTAGTGGCAAAGGTTTTGTAAAAATAAAAATTTATAAGATTTTAAAATATTCACCATCATTAATGTACTACTACTACTACTTATACATAAATAGGCAAAGATGACAAAGTTAAGTACTTTTACTTCTTTGTTCTTAGATTTTCTTTTTTTTTTAGTAGCCTATTGAAGAGCTTTTTGTTACCAAAAAAAAGTTTTAAGTACATTAACTCAGTAATTATTATGTCCTCAGTGGTGTAGTGGCTAGCATGTACGATTATACATTGAGAGGTCCTGGGTTCGAGTCCCGGGTCGGGCCAAGTTTAGTTATTGAGTTTATCTGTTTAATAAGTCTCAGTAACAGCCCGGAGTTGAGAAGTTGGTGGTGTGTCACCCCCGTGCCTTGGGAAACACGTGAAGCCGACGGTCCTGCGCCTTAGATCTCACTGGTCGTGTCGAGTAGTCGTCCCACCGGAATAGAGAGTGATAGAGAGTCTGTCTGAGTCTGCGCGTACACTAGTGCACTATAATATCTGGCCGCCACTATAGCCGCCATGGCCGCAATCGGTCGGAAAACATTATTAATTATGTTTAAATTTCAATCACCGGGCGAACACTAATTAAATTAAGTATACAGGTTATATTTTCGACTGTGACAAAATTTCTAAAATATTACTTTCAATAATAAACGGATAATTTAAAAGCATTGAATATATTTTTTTCCAGTACAATAGTAAGTTCCAATCATTCTCTTTGAGTTATAAAACGGAGCTATTGATTTTTCAACTGCAAACAGTTTTCAAGTACATTCAAAATGTATTATTGTGAAGTAACTGCCGTTGCTGCTTTGTAAATACACACAATGTTACTTTCGAGACGTAATTTACTATCACCGCTCCTATACATTTCTAGCATGAAAGATTTTTAGTATTTAACAAACTCGTAGTACCTAGTATTTACGGCATATCTGGAGGTCCTGGGTTTGAGTCCTGAGTCGGATCAAGTTTAGCCTTTGAGCATTTCTGTCATGAAAGTCCTAGTTCCCAGGAGTATGAAAGGTCAATCACCATCATGTTTCAGGTAAATGTAAGTAATATAATATGTAATTGCTATTACTTCTGGCTTTACGAATATACTATAAATACATATTGTGTCTATTTAGTTTACTGAGAGTGACCTATTTTCTATTGAAGTGCGTTAAAGGGAAAATTAAGTGAACAAGTTTTGACAGAATAACAAATAAATAAATAAATATAAGATATTAATGTTTTAAATTATTATTTTCTGCGTACAAAAAAATAATATCCCTTTAAAAAGTGTTATGTAATACGCGATATTCACATTTTGAAACCAAAATCCCTGAAACCCAGAATTTTCAGTAAATGTAGCTACGATCTTAATCCCGATATTATTTTAATATTTTACTAAAATATAAGATAACTTTGCTTGAGGTTTACCTCAAAAAATATGTAGAAAAATATTTTAAAAACATATAACTTTCTATTTGGGAGTAATTGAAAAAGCAAAGTGTCAGTTATTTTTAATGAAATTGACCAAAACTTGAGAAACTCCTTAATAACTAATAATAACGTAGCTTTCCATTTCTATGTAAATTGAACGAATATAAGAAATAAATTTTCATTATTTAAAGAAGAGCAGCCATCTATTTCGTTCGTTTATAAAACTTATAAGAGAAACTGGTAATTTATTCTAATCGTTACACGAACAACCATTAAATAAGGTGCTAATGATATTAACCTTATAATATTCTATCGCTGAATCACAATATTATTATGAACATCGCACATACCGGATTTTACAATAAAGTTATATAATTTTTATAAGCACTTTCAAAAAATTAAGTGGCTTCACTCAGGTATAAATATACCAATATAAATATTGACATTATTTAAAAATTTTGATTTGGCCTCTGTTATAATAATAATGACCATTTCAATGACATTTTTCAAAAAATATTTAACGGGCAGATTCGATTAATAAATTTAAGTAGTTTAAGTTACTTTTTTATTATAAAGTATAGATTGATTTGTAATTAGTAGTGTTTGAAACCGTATTCTCTATTACGTACTATATACATATATACTATGTAAATTAAAATAACAAACCGACACCCTAACATTTGGTTTTATACATAGAAATTACTTAAGTAAATTAGCTTCACAAACAATGTTCCACATATGTTTCCAAATACCTTTAACATAAAGAGGTGGTGGTGCCATTGAAGTTCACCGAGTTTATTTCAAGACAATCAAAGGAATATTTCTGGCCTTAATTAATTATTCTCCGAGCTCTTATGAGATCCACAAGCCATCTTTAGACATATTTGTATGGCAAATGAAAGATAAATATTTGTAGTAGTGCTTAAGTCACTGAAATATTCAGATTAATCCCTTGACGAAGTGTTGTATTTATGTCATACAATAATATATGTATGTATAATGAATATAAATGTCTTAGTGCAGATGTGCAGTTTCAGATTTGGAGGTTCTGGGTTCGAGTCCAGAGTTGGGGCTCGTTTATTATTAAAGTTTTTGTTATGAAATTCAGCAGTAAAAGCCCGAAGTTGCGTAGTTGGCAGTGTTTTACGAGTATCCCCGTGTCTTGAAGAGCACGCAAAGCTATCGATCTTGCGCTCGATTTCTCACCGTTTTTGTTGTTGTACCTAGCTGGTGTACAAGTGAACGTTGTTTGTGCGTAAATTTCAAAACAATAGTGTATAATATATGAGATATTTAAGAAATTGGTTGAAGAATAGTCTGATTTAGATTGGCCGTCTTGAAATCGGTTAGGTAGGCATAAACATCATGTTCATATATCATATAAGTTATGCCTATTTAGGTAATCAATTCGATTTCTTTATACATTACACCAAAAAAAGAACCTTCTACGTAACACGCTGTCTTTATGTTTGAACAAAACAAAGTTTTGGGCCTTCCTTCAACACGAGGGGTCATATTTCAAAACGCTGGCCAAGTGAGGGTTGGCGGACAACCGAAAACTTGCGTGGTTTTCTCAAATATACAGATTTCCTCACAATTGTTTCCTTCACAATATTTATGATCATTGAATATCAATAATAATTAATTATAATAATTTTTAATTTTATTTTATTAATAATTAATTTTATTAAATTAATAATTAATAATTAAATAGGTATATTATATATATATATATATATATATATATATATATATATATATATATATATATATATATATATATATATGTCAGTCTCGGACCACGTTTGCTTTAGTATAAGTTCGTAGCATGTATCGCTAGTTTTAAGTCTTTGTAAATGTAAAACGCCAAATCAAATGTAAATTTTTTAAAAAAGGCACGGGCGCTTAACGCCTGTGGATGATTTCATTATAATAGAAAAAAAAATATTTATGATCCCTTTACTACTAGAAAATATCTTATCTGTAAGAAATTTATACTAACTATATATTAAAACGTACGTAGGGAATAGGGACTAACCCGAGCCGAGCGAAGGTGTGTTGCTAATTAGTAAAATTTTATGTTATACGATTATAATATTAATTAAGATAAGTAATCATTTATTAAAATTTATTTGTTGATTATTCAATTCAATTTTCTCGTTAATGCCTTCTAAACGTGCCAGTTGGGTACAGTTTACATTTATTAATTATATAAAATGCTTATTAAAGTAATATGTGGTTGTAAATACACAAAGTATCGTACTTATAATTAAGTCAGAATAATCAGTAATAGCAACCTATATTCTTACGATAAATACAAAAGATTTTATGTGTCTGTGTGTATGTTTATTACTCCATCACGCAAAAGATAGATTGTCCTGATTCAGCTGTTGAAATCTAAAATTATCAGATACTTATGAATTTTCACTTACTATCAATTAAATTAAATTTTTTTAATAAAATATTAATATATGTATAAATATAAAATACTAGTAATACCTGCGTGCAATAGCAGTAATTGTATAATCAAAATCCTAAGTTGCCTAAAAAATTTCAATGCTTATTTGGCGAAAAAAACTATTATATATATATATATATATATATATATATATATATATATATATATATATATATATATATATATATATATATATATATATATATATATATATATATATATATATATATGTCAGTCTCGGACCACGTTTGCTTTAGTATAAGTTCGTAGCATGTATCGCTAGTTTTAAGTCTTTGTAAATGTAAAACGCCAAATCAAATGTAAATTTTTAAAAAAAAGGCACGGGCGCTTAACGCCTGTGGATGATTTCATTATAATAGAAAAAAAAATATTTATGATCCCTTTACTACTAGAAAATATCTTATCTGTAAGAAAACGAAAAAAACTAGACTCATTTATGTAAAAAGTATGAATGCGTTCGATTAACATCGCAATGCATATTCTAGATAGAAATTATTGTATACGTAGTAATTTGCTACCTCGTAAAAAGTACGTAGCATTTTATTCGTTATAAAAAATAATATACTGTTACGACTATTTGTGATAGTCTTTTTATGCTTTAAACTATTTTATTATTCATTGAATGAAGGAGTTAGTACAAGTTTTAATATTTTAGGTATACACATATTGTTCATATTCATAAGAAAATTAAATTAACAATCCCATTTTATCTAATTTTCTTTTTTTATTATTTACTAGCGACTCACCTGCCAAACTACTAAATGCTTGCCCCGTAATTAAAATAAATAAAAATCCTTAATAAATGTAGCCTAAGTTACACCTATAACATTAGCTAACTGCGAGTGGAAGTCCCGTCAAAATCGGTCTTGCCGTTTCAGAGATTAGCCGGAATAAACAAACAGATAAAAAATTTAAAAATTGATTTTTTGATGTAAGTAACATAGAAACTTTCATATGCATTTAGTGAAAAGCTGTTAATTTGAAATTACAAACAGACGCTTCAATTTTATTTATATGACACTTATTTTCCTTATCACTGACAGTGATTAAATTTCAATGAAATTCAGAACGAAATTGACATATAGTAAGTCTTTAAGTAGACATTTTATCGAAGTGAAGACATCTATTTACCATTGAAGTATAATATACTCGTATCTTGTCCTAAATTCAAATTTCTTGTTAATGGCTTTTAAGAGTGTTATTTGAGTATCAATTACATCGCAAGATGTATCAAAAGCCAATATAATTATGGAGCATAATTACAGTGTTTGATCACATGGCATTATCCTTTCTATTGATGATGGTATATCGACAATTATACAATATCATGTTATGTTCATATCTTGCAATCACATGAATATTTCAATTATGATTAACCCCAGAAGAAGCATTTTGAAATCTCACGCAAGACGTATGTCTTTCTTTGGTTTCATTTTAAGTTTTTGTAGCCAATTGTCAATATATATATATATATATATATATATATATATATATATATATATATATATATATATATATATATATATATATATATATATATATATATATATATATATATATATATATATATATATATATATATATATGTATATATTGACTATATATATATATATATATATATATATATATATATATATATATATATATATATATATGTCAGTCTCGGACCACGTTTGCTTTAGTATAAGTTCGTAGCATGTATCGCTAGTTTTAAGTCTTTGTAAATGTAAAACGCCAAATCAAATGTAAATTTTTAAAAAAAAGGCACGGGCGCTTAACGCCTGTGGATGATTTCATTATAATAGAAAAAAAAATATTTAGGATCCCTTTACTACTAGAAAATATCTTATCTGTAAGAAAACGAAAAAAACTAGACTCATTTATGTAAAAAGTATGAATGCGTTCGATTAACATCGCAATGCATATTCTAGATAGAAATTATTGTATACGTAGTAATTTGCTACCTCGTAAAAAGTACGTAGCATTTTATTCGTTATAAAAAATAATATACTGTTACGACTATTTGTGATAGTCTTTTTATGCTTTAAACTATTTTATTATTCATTGAATGAAGGAGTTAGTACAAGTTTTAATATTTTAGGTATACACATATTGTTCATATTCATAAGAAAATTAAATTAACAATCCCATTTTATCTAATTTTCTTTTTTTATTATTTACTAGCGACTCACCTGCCAAACTACTAAATGCTTGCCCCGTAATTAAAATAAATAAAAATCCTTAATAAATGTAGCCTAAGTTACACCTATAACATTAGCTAACTGCGAGTGGAAGTCCCGTCAAAATCGGTCTTGCCGTTTCAGAGATTAGCCGGAATAAACAAACAGATAAAAAATTTAAAAATTGATTTTTTGATGTAAGTAACATAGAAACTTTCATATGCATTTAGTGAAAAGCTGTTAATTTGAAATTACAAACAGACGCTTCAATTTTATTTATATGACACTTATTTTCCTTATCACTGACAGTGATTAAATTTTAATGAAATTCAGAACGAAATTGACATATAGTAAGTCTTTAAGTAGACATTTTATCGAAGTGAAGACATCTATTTACCATTGAAGTATAATATACTCGTATCTTGTCCTAAATTCAAATTTCTTGTTAATGGCTTTTAAGAGTGTTATTTGAGTATCAATTACATCGTAAGATGTATCAAAAGCCAATATAATTATGGAGCATAATTACAGTGTTTGATCACATGGCATTATCCTTTCTATTGATGATGGTATATCGACAATTATACAATATCATGTTATGTTCATATCTTGCAATCACATGAATATTTCAATTATGATTAACCCCAGAAGAAGCATTTTGAAATCTCACGCAAGACGTATGTCTTTCTTTGGTTTCATTTTAAGTTTTTGTAGCCAATTGTCAAAGGTCATCGTAAATCCTTTGTAAATTACAAGATCCGACTTTAATTATCATGTTTATAATAAATAATAATAATAATAATAAATAAATATGTTGGGACATTATTACAACAGCGCCATCTAGTTCCGCAGTAAGCTACGTAGCGTGCTTGTGTTGCGGATACCAGATAGTTGATATACTACATATATAAATTTTAAATACATACATATTATAAATATAAACACCCATGACTGGAGTACAAACATTCGTGATTAGCAAATGAATGCCCCCAGCGGGACTCGAACCCGCGACCGCTGGCGCAGAAAGAAGGGTCGCTACCCACTGAGCCAAACGTTAATTACAAAAACTTTCCGCTTTTACGCTATTATCGAAAAATATATAGATACGTTTGATTTGGTCAGTTTGTAGTAACCCTAATTTCATCGCCAGCGGTCGCGGGTCGAGTCCCGCTGGGGGCATTAATTTGTTTAGCACGAATGTTTGAGTGTTTAACGAACTCCAGTCATGGGTGTTTATTGTATTCATAATAAGTATGTAGTTATATATGTGAAGTATATCAACTATCTGGTATTCGTAACACTAGCCTCGTAGCACGGAACTAGTTAGCGCTGTTGTAATAATGTCGTAACATATTTATTTATTTATTTCTTGGTTTCATGCGCGACTGGATTTTCAGACGCACCCCTAATTTAGGAGTCCCATGATTGCAACCCCAAAAAATCCGGTTCTATACTGACCAAGCTATGCAAAAGTAGGGCAAACTTACTGGCAGGTTATGGACAAAGGATACATTTAGCTATAGAAAGTCTTCCGTCTTGACCGACCATCATTAATCAAACGGCATTGATTAATTGTCTGGGCATTGATGAAAATTTATTATTTTACCATTTTTCGCATATCATAACATCTGGATAATGTTAAAACTAACGCGATTTTGTCATTTTTTTTTCTTGTTTTTTCAAGCCTAAAACTATTAAACAATAATATTATTTTTTCACTCACCCGTTATTCGCTTTGGGTTCCTTAGTGAAATGATAACCTATATTCTAGTCTATAATTTATCTTCCTAAATTTCATCTAATACCGTTCTGGCGTGAAAGAGTAACAAATTAAAATCCATCCATCCAAACATTCTGGTTTGTAATTGTATACAGCCCTCTTAACGTCCCACTGCTGGGTACGGGCCTCCCTTGAATACGAAGGGGCCATAGTACACCATGCTAGCCAAGTGCTAGTTGGCGGCCTTCACATGTCTTTCAAAAACCTGCTAGGTTCTCTCAGATTGCGGGTTTCCTCACGATGTTTTCCTTCATCGTCACAGATTTCATATTACTTACATACCAATATGTTTATTCGTGTATTAAAATATTAAAGCAAAATAAAATTAATAAACTTAAGTTTTCGATCAAATTATTATACCAATATTTATAACTGCGTATTACGCTGTCACATCAAAAGTTATATCGCGATAATCGTTTCTTTGATGACATGAAAAGCTGTATACATTTTTTCATCGTAATCTGTTCTCCAACTTGACAGGTTTTCACAAAAAAATCTATAAATAACGCTTATTTATGTTTAGTCATTTGCTAATATTAGTAAGTATTTTAATTTTCAAGTAAAAATAGTTATTCATAAAAACCAAAAGAGGTATAACATAGCTTATTTATTGTAAGTATTTTAAAATAAATACTATTCTATTCTTGTTTTTAGTGAATTACAGAATACTTATACGAAAAAAAGATAAAAAATCAATAACACTCAACAGTGCTTCAATTTTCTCTTTGATAATTAAATGTATGCTAAATTATATCTATTACACAGAAACTATTTTATATTTACTTTCAGAACAATATTACGATAAGTTTCTTGTAATGAATCCTAATGGTATAACCCTTTTTTAGGTTCACGCGATTGTTTGATATTATAAATTAAACTACGTTTTCGGATTTTGTGGTGGACTTTGTGTGGCTTTTGGTCTCTCCCGTGACCTTAATTGTAACGCATCCGAAATCTCGGGAACCAAAAATCTAAATAAATCCGCGACAAAATCCGAAAAGATAGTTTTAATTAGTATCATTATCGTTTTTCTTTTTTCTTTTCATACTGAGCATTCTTACTTATTTTTACACGTGAATATCCTATGAAATGTATAAAAAAGAAACAAAAAAAATCATATATACCAAATCTAAATAAGTTAATTTCCACAGTTACTATGCTAGAATAGGACAAACTAGTTACTATGTTAGAAGATATCGGAACTTCCGTTTGAAAAGCTTTAGCTTTTCTCTTCTAAATTCTTATCCGATCATATCCTTGCAAGGAAACGTATTGTAAATATAATTTGTACCGATTCTGTATTTGAATTCAAAATATTCGCGTAAAAATATATTTATTGTTTCGAATTGTTGCTTTACTGAGCTAAATTTTTTTTTATTTGTAGATCGGCATTACATTTTTCCTTAAAAGCTGTTTATTTTACATGGAAAAATTTATGGCTGCTTGACCACAGGTACATTATTTATAAGGGATTTTGACACTATAAGTTTGTTCCTCTAACCACGGGTAATCTATTATTGGTATTGGGAATTTCGTTGTTGCCCCAATTTCATACAAATCTAGTTACTGACGGATTTACCCGGTATTCGATCAAAATGTTATCTATTTCTGAATAAGATTTTCATAGATCGAGATTGAACGCCATAGATTGAACGTAATATATTTAACGCTTGATATTCACTTTTTGACCGACTTCAAAAAACGGGAGGTGTATAATCTGTAAAAATTGTAAAAACCATGGATTTTTTTTTATAACTTCATCTAGGATAATAATATAATGACGTATTAATATACAGTGGTACCTATATATTTCCTTCTTTTAATTAATATAGTATTATAGCCTCAGATATGAATCTCTCGAACAGTCTAAAATTAATACCCTATCTATCGATCGCATGAACTAATGGAGATAAAATAACTTCAAGCCTTTATTAAATAGAACAAATAAATTTCTTTGTTAGCCAAAAGTATTTTATCATACCTACACGATATATGAAATATATATAAATAATATTAAAAAAAGTAAAAAACTAAATTTTAATATTAATGACAGTATAAAGTGTATTATTGTCATTAATATTAAAATTTAGTTTTTATAAAATTCTAGATTTTTAACAGGTATGTTTTGAATACTAATATTTTTAATACAAGAAGTATTTTTTTTGTAATTGAAATTGAAGTAGATTTCTTTATACTCTAATATATTCTTACTGGACAAATTCTAGAGTTACTACAAATAATATTATTCTATAAATGTAAATACACTTAGATATGCATATTTAAATATTATGACTATTCATTCTATTTTTATTCATTCTGATTTAAATCAACCAATTTAAACGTACAGGTTACTATGTTTTTATTTTATGCAATAAAAATTACAATATTATTAAATTACTATTTAATTTTAAATATTCAATAACACCAATTTGTTTTACTTAATATTATTGAGTTTTAAGACTTGCTTTTATGTGAGCGTTAAACGGCACATACTTCATAGTAAATGTTAATATAAAAAAAATCGCTGGCGTGCTTATAAAACGAAACCTAAAAAAAGTATTTTGTAGGTGAGCAGAATAGTTTTAAAATCATTTTAGAATCAATGTCTTGATTTTATTAAATAAATCTAATATAAATACATTTCATTTTAATTTAATACATACTCGTACGTGTTTATTTTTAACATTAAGCCTACTCTTAAATAAATAATTAATCACTTACCTATATTAATCAACCGTCGCTTATTTATTTATAACTTTTATAACAGTTATAAATTAATTAAATCAAGTCACAGAACTTTAAAATTATAGAGTTAAATAAAAAAATCACTTGTACACATAAACACAAAAATCTGAGAGCGCGCACTTTTAAAACAATATTAGGATAAACAAAAAAAGTAAGACTGTCAAAATTTCGCGCCAAAAATCACAGATAAAATATAATTGGGACTAAAAAGTTTTGTTATTGTCTTTTGTTTATTATTATTTTTTTAAATGTTCCGAAAGTTTTCCGCGTAGCGTTCAACTGGTGGGCTGTTCGTCCGGCGCCTAAGAGTCTACTGCCGTCCGTAGCTGCTACGATCAGACTGTACCCGCGTGGTGCACTGTACACTTGCGCTTAGTAAACTAAACGAACAACATTAGTTTTTCGAAGATTAATCATCAATTTTTGCGATTGTTAGATAAAATTATTTTAAAGTTTAAAATATAAAATAAATATTATAAAACGGTGTGTCTATTCGTCCGATAATCGGGTGAATAAAAAAATATTATTCGTCCGACTTTAAAGTCGTTGGGATCTTAAATTATTAATTTTCAGCTCGGTAGCTTAAGGTTATTTTCTTTTTGCATATATCCTACACCTAAAAATCACTTATTTTATATTAGAAACAAAAAGTGATAGATATTAGTATAAACCGACAATAGTTGGAGGAATTTAATTATATCTTTAGCATCCGATTATCGGACAAATGGCAAGAGCCATTGTTAAAAATTAAAAGGCTTAAAACTGCCTTAGATCTACGCGAATATTTGGTATTTTGTCAGAGAGCGATTCAACACTTAAAAATATTTGATTTCAAAAAATACATCTGTTATTTCGTTTCATAGTATCGTATTCAGAATAAGTTTATCCTTTAAAAAATGGCATAAGAATATAAAGTTATTGGCTATAGTATTTATATTAAAATATAGTGTATTTAATTTAGAAAAAAAGATATTACGTTAGATACATTATGAAAATGCTTTAAAATGAAAAATTTAATTTATTAATTACTAAAAATTATTACTCTTTTATTTACACAATAAATGTAATTCCAATTAACATTAAAAATGTAATTAATGAATCTCATTTTCTTTCTGAACTGTCGTCAAAATATTGGGGCGATGTCATATTTCTATTAAGAACATAAAAGCGAAATTAAAGATTAATAATTAACGTAAGACGTAAATTTCTTCACAAGTTTCTTTTCATTGACTTCGTTACAAAAGTATATAAAGCGTAATTAACATTCAGTCTCGACAATTATCAATTAATAAGTACAGTGCTGAACAAACTTTATACAATATTAATAATAACTAATTACAATCATATATAATAATATTCTAAATAGGTCAAATGTGTACATGTGTTAATGTGTTTGGAAAATTTTATTATAATAGTAATTATTACTGATACAAAGAATCATTTTTTTATCTGTTTGTCTGTCCGCCTGACTGGAATATATTATGATGACAAAACTACTTGAAAGATTTTGATGTTTCGTATGATAGCTTTAGGATACTTTTTACTGCGAGAAACAAATAAAAACGATTGCACCGTTTGTCAAGCCGTTTTACCAATGGAAGGAGTGGTTCTGCATGAAAGTTATACATACATGAAAGTATATACTTAATATAATGTGTCAAGTTTTTGTATAGATTTACTAGCGGAACCCGCGGCTTCGCTTGCTCTAAATCTAGCTTGCTAGTCTTATAGATGTTATTATCATCAATAAATATTATCATCATTAATAAATATTATTATCATTAATAAATATTATATTAATAGAGATCATTAAATACAAACTTTTTACTGTCTCGTTTTTTTTTTGCTTCTTTTCAACTTACTTTGACTGAGTCTTAAACTACGAAGCCATGCGATCCTAGATCGTAGCGATAGCATAAAACTTAAAGTTCTCAAATAAAAGTAAAAGTGTTTTAGTAATTTTATTTCTTAACTTTAAAAAAAGTATAAATAAAATATTTTAATAATGGATTTCTTGTCGTCAATAAATAAATATTAGAATAGGAAGAATATTAATATTTTTTATTTTGGAAAATAGGTATGTGCATACATATGTTGGTATATAATATTATGGTGTTTTAAATCAAAAGTTATTTGGCTCGAGTATTGTATAATATAGTATATTTTTATTTTTTTAATAGTCTAGCAAATAAAACATAATAAGTAGTAAAATTATCAACATAAATCAATTCTCATATAATTTTTTTTGTTTAGTTTTAAATTTATGTAAATTTTATCGGTATGGCAATGATAAGGAAATTGGACTCTTCTCTCTAGCACTTGAGTTAAGGAATTTCCTCAAGCATATTGGAGCAGCTAATATCCGACTGATGTTATTTAAATCGCCTCTAACTTAAGTATTATAAAATATATTTCAATTTCATTTGGAATTGTTTTAACGAAATTTCTTAAAAATGTACCATTTAATTCTTATTAAAACTTAAAATAGAACTTTCTATGATCACATGCTGGGCTAATAGTTTTATAAAAATTTTATCAAAATCAATCCAGCCTTTTTAGAGTATATGAGGAACAAACATACACACATTTATTTATATTTACTGTAGAATGTTGAAGCATTACACATACGAGTATTATGTAAGTTAATTATGCGGATAACACGCAACACTAGCATATTTATCAATGAGGCACATATTAAAATCAAATAAATAAATAAGATTATCTACAGTACTTTTGAAGGTTTAAATATTTATAATATGCTTAACTTACCTTTTAATTAATTAACCAACCACAACGTATAATCTAAGCTTACATTATTAAAAATCAAAATTATTCTACATTCCTACGAGTACTTATTATATGGATAAACTAACGCTTCGCTCGGATTCGGGTTCCTCTCTAGTATAAAATTTTTACAAACTTTGAATGTCTTACTTATTTATATCAAAAGCCAAAAAATATGTTTCAAGCGTCTAGCTTCAAAATGAAGTTTTTTTTTATGTGACAAAGGGGGCAAACAGGCAGGAGGCTCACCTGATGGGAAGTGATCACCTCCGCCCATGGACATCTGCAAGACTGCAAGACTGCAGGTCTTACAGTTTTGCAGATGCGTTGCCGGCCTTTTAGGAAAGGGAGGGAGGGGGGAGGAAGAAGGACAGGAGGAGGGATAGGGTGTGGGCCTCCCGGACGCTCACTTACCGGACGAAACGCGGCAGCATAGCTGCCACTTCACGCCGGTCTTCTGTGAGAGAGTGGTACTATACGGGGCGTGCCGGCCCATTCGGCTGCTACCCGAAAGTAACAAGCATGGCACTACCATACAAACTTTCATACCAATTTCAACCCCTTTTTCACCTTGAAAAGTAGCCTATGTCCTTTCTCAGGCCTTAGACCATCTGTGTACCAAATTTAATTTAAATCCGATCAGTAGTTTTGGCGTGAAAGTGTAACAGATAGACAGACAGGCAGACAGACATACAGACAAACAGATTGTTATAGGTTATATTATTCTATAATTTATGATATGATTGATTATAAATTCATATTTGCCAATACAAATAGAACGAAGTTCGTTCGAAGCTCGCCTATTAAATTAAAAGCGGGCTGCATTCGAGTGTTGAAATCTCATGATTATGAAACTTTATTCATTTTAAATTCAATTATCTTTGTGGTATCTTTGAAATATTCTCAGACTGCAGTGCATAGTCGTTTGTTGTGCAAATGCAGTATCGATGGAACATACAAATGCGATTGTTCGAATACTATATTTAGCGACCATCTTTCGCATATTTAAGTAAAAAAATTTTTATACGTTACATACATACTTTGGTAGTCGCTGACAGAAAAAACTTAAAAAGTAAATAGCAATACTTACCACATAATGTACACATATCGAAAGATGAAGCAACCCCTTCACAGATCGACCAACGACTTGGTCTAAGTCACTGGAAACCACTTGATTCGCATCACAAAACTGACAGCGGTAAAAATCTTTACTCTTCAGGATTTGTATTCGCAAGCACATTCAAATATAATTGAAGTATCGGTTTTTAATTTCAAATTTACAGCTTTTCCCCAAATGCATATGAAAGTATATACGGTACTTACAACAAAAAATATTTTTTTAATATTTTTTGTGTATCTATTCCGGCTTAATACTGAAACGACTTTTACTCGCAGATAGCTAATGTTATAAGGAGTAACTTAGGCTACTTTCATTTAATTAGAAAATTATAAAAACCGTTTAATTTATTTTAACTTACGCCCAGCAAAGCGGACCGGGTTTGCTAGTTATAAAATGAAACTTAAATTCAATAGTTAAAAATGATGCGTTAATAACCCGTAGTAATTATTAATAGCTCTGCACCACACAGTAAACCGCCATTTATCGTGCATTTCCTAATTTATATGCAAACACCGCGATAGTTCGCAAGTGGCATAATTATGTAATTAATTCAGTATTGTTGCAATACAATCCTAAACCGCCGTCTAATTGGCGGTTTTTCTAAACAATGCTTCAGGTTGTTCATAAAACGTTTAATAATAAAATTGACATTCATCATATTTTTATCGATATACCTAGGTTATATCTAATAAAAAAAGTATATGACTTTTAATTAGTATATCGCTTTTATTATTGTTGTATTAATTTTTTTTTATGGGACAAAGGGGGCAAACGGGCAGGAGGCTCACCTAATGGTAAGTGATCACCTCCGCCCATGGACATCTGCAACACCACAGGGCCTGCAGATGCGTTGCCGGCCTTTCAGGAAAGGGAGGGAGGGAGGAGGGAGAAAGACGGGAGTAGTTCGTCTGCTACTCGAAGGTAACAAGCAAATTAATTATATAATTATAATATTAAGCTGATACATCAATAAATTCTAGCTAAATGGCGGACCCCGACGACACGTTTGACTCAGTTTGTAGTGACCTTACTTGCTGCACGGCTACGGTCTCAAGTTTGAGTGTCGTTAGAGCATTCATGTGTGTAAAGAGGCAACCAACCTCAATAAAACTATCCATGTGCGTAGGAGATATTATATCGCACAAGTGTGTGCGCAACTTAAGCACTCTCTATTCTAGTCTCTCACATACTCGTCGTCCCTTACATCGTCGACATCGTCCCACTGACGACGATTTGCCTTGACGCAATACAAAACACCGCCAACTTGCTAACTATAGGCTTTAATAAAGTATTTCTTGACAGAAAACCCTAATAACGCTTCTTGGTTCCATGTGTCAATAAAATTACACATTTGATCTCTGTTATTGTTACCTTAAAATTATTTTTAGTTCTTGACATATAATTTGAGAAAAAAAAACATCTTCTGATGATTTATTATTAATTTTACATCGAAGCAAATGTTTAGATTGTAAATATAATTATTATATTTTTTGTCCATAACACTAAACCTCGTAGATAGATACAAAAAATGTTTAAACAAATGAAAAGAGCGGAAAAAGAAACTAACTCTACTGTTTTTCTACATTATATGCCGATTTTTATTTGAATTTAGTGACAATTGAAACCATGGATCAGATCTAAACCACATTCCATGTATGGAAGGATGTATCCTTTAATAGTTACTCTATAGAAATATATAAAATCCCAAAGATTTTACTTAATAGAGCAGAATGTGTGTACGAGTTAATTATATAATTCGATAGGTCTTACTATTTGAGGCCATTAGTTGCTTATGATATAACAAACAAAATTATTTTTTTATTATATATATAGCTCCCCATTGCTGGGAATAAAAAAATAATCCAAATTTTAGCATAGCTATCAAATAATATAATTCATATGTTTTTGGGAAACTAGTTACATACTCGAAAGATATGCAAGTTTCGTTCGGATATTTTTGTTTCAACCTTCTTAAAAGTAGAGGAGATGTTGAAAATGAGATTAGTGAAGTCCTAACTAAACATATTTTGTATGATTTAGATAGCGACATGTGTTTATAACTAAGCTTTTATTCGTACATTCGGTCACGTATTTCACATAGGAAAAAAGTAGATTTCATAAAATTTTGTTATATTCGCATTAGATTCTCTGATTCAACGCCATACAGAGCTCGACAAATAGAGTGATTTGTTAACACGCATATTATGGTTTAGGCAGCGTTTAAGCAGCGTTATCGTTAAAAGTTCCGAGACGGCTTATTTTTCTCCGACACCTCCAACAGATATCATTATATTTTAGGCAATGTATACTAAAACTCTACAAATTATTTACTAAAACCTTCCTGGAGAACCATTCTATCCATTGGTAAAAACGGCATGAAAATCGGTGCAGTAGATTTTGAGTTTATCGCACACAGACAGACAGACGCGGCGGAGAACTTTGTTTTATAATATTATGTATAGATAATACTGTCTTCTGGATCGATTTCGACCACGGAGGCCAATCTTACTAAGACTAGCCATCTGCGCAGGAGTTATTATAGTACACATGCACAACTTCACTCTCTATTCCTTTTACTTTCAAAGTCTGATGGGAAAATATTTCCAACGACTTTACTTTGTATCAGAGGTACGATATAGAAACACCGCTCAATTCCCAACTATGGGTTGCTACTGAGAATTTATCTACAGGAATACTGAATAACTGAAAACACTGTATATTGCTTCAAAAATTATTACATTATTTAAATAATTATATTTTTTTAATTAGTGATAATACTATATGTAGATAATATACATGATATTGTTGTTTTGTAATTATTTTCGGAGAATCAACATTTTTTTTTAATTAGACCCGAGAAAGAAATAAGAAATAAAATTTATTTTGCTAGACAGAAGGAAAAAAAGGAATAGAGGAAATTTATAATGATTTAAGGGTTCATTTAAATAAGTTGATCTCTTAGACTAGCTCATCTCTTCGCCTTTCCAATATTTAATAGCAATTTTAAAGATAGTAATAAAGATTTACCTACAGCCAAACATTTTATAGACATTATCAGCGGCTTACTCTTGTTTTTCTTGTTCCTATTTCCCATACTGACGTCTATCTGCGTGCTATATTTGGTCCAAATCTGTCTACTACTTTCAGCGTAATAGAATAAACTAAATTAATACAAATATACGCACTTATGTTTACATACAAGCTTTCATAATAAAATACTAATCTGAAATTTAGGTAAGCCCGAATTTAAAATCAAACTCATAATATTATAGAGATAACTTCCAATTTCAAGGCAACCTTAGGGAAATCGGCATACAACAAGGTAGACGAGATGATACTTCATAACGATCGACGATCATACATACATACATACATACATACATACATACATACATACATACATACATACATACATACATACATACATACATACATACATACATACATACATACATAAATACATACGTGCAAAGTACCTATAGTACATACAAATAGTATAACGCAAAACATAATCAAGACAGTGATAGCGTTTGCTGTAAAGAAAATCGTTACAGTTAATTCTTTAATCTCTAAATGGACGTACAAAAATAGCTTTTCATCTCGCGGAGAATTTAAATTTCGTGAGAAATATAAATATTAATTAAATTTTGTATAGTCAAAAAAGGTAAAATCCAGTGAAATCCTATTTGATGCTCTTGGAATTTTTAAAAATGCAAGTTCTTTTGACAGATTTTTTTCAGGCCGCGATTCAGAATATTAGATTATAAGTGGCTTGTGGTGAATGACTGTAGGTATTCATTAAAAGAATTATTTACAGTACTAAAATATACCGTAGATAAAATATATTTTTAGTTTTTAATTATACCTAGCAGCCAGGTTTTAAAAAATATTAATTTCATACATAAAACAGCCGATAATTAGGGCTAGCGAAGTTAGTCCTAACACTACTCTCACAACCTGAGCATTTTGTGGTACACTTTACTGAAAAACTATCACGCCTTTAGATTTGTGCTGTAACATAGTAATTTAACTTTATATGTAGATGTGGTATCTATAAAAAAATAATTTATTTTTATAACCATTAAAAAATGAGCATTCACAATTTTGTGTTCATTGGATAG
This sequence comes from Boloria euphrosyne, assembly GCA_951802675.2. Lineage (NCBI taxonomy): Eukaryota > Metazoa > Arthropoda > Insecta > Lepidoptera > Nymphalidae > Boloria > Boloria euphrosyne. Next base: position 6,103,091 of record OX637893.1, read on the forward strand.
AATGTTATTGTACTACTAACGCTATCTGTTAGATAACCAAAGAGTTAAATATCGCTGTAACATTATTACCCGTTAGAAAAACTACGCGAGCCTTCACAAAGTTCAGCTTTTTGCTAGTTATTAGTCACATTTAAGGATGTTAGTATACTCGTATAAGTATAATAAGATTTACCTAAAATTTTCTCCGCCCAATGCTGCTGAAAGCGACAGTATGGTAACAAACCTATTTTCCTGCATCTCTGATATTATCGTACTGTTAAAAAAGTATGCTTGAGAAAACTAAATAGGTTATACAGATATAGTTTCGCCAAACCGCAAATCCCTAGCGTGAGGGACTGTTGCCTTTTTCCCCTCGTATTCAAAGAAAGGCATATCTATAGTACGTTTTTTTTAATAGATCTGACTGAATACATCCGCCCTCCTAAAAATTACCAAAAAAAAGTGTGTGTGTACTTATGTACACGCGTTAGAAGTTATACTTCTTTGGCATAACAAGATAAAATAATGAGCGATTTAGTGGGCAACTTCATACTGTTAATTTTGTGTCACGCATCGTAAAATTTCACTCTCATCAATTTATCATATCGCGTCTAAAGAAGTATAACTTCAAAAATATCTCTACATTTCTATCTGGATAAACTATGAGTAAAGTAGAAAAATCAATTATTTCTTTTAAAACAATTCAGCTATCCTTTATTGAATGGCTCTAATCCAGACTGGCCTGCGTGAAAAGGACTAGTCCTATACAAATTGCAAAGAGCATTGTTTTTTGTTAAATTGGTTTGGTATCCTAAATAAAAGTAAGCGAAAAAACGTGATGTATCTCTTTAATTTGGATTTTTGCGCGTAGATTGTTAAAGCAACTCTTTGTTTAAGCTTTCGTTTATAGTTTATATATATTCCGTTATTTTTATTATATATTCTAGTCTAAATTTTGTGTAGTGATAACTAACTCGGGTCAATATTTAGTACAACTTTTGTTTTAAGATTTTTTTCCCTTCTTTTAGAGATTCTCACGGAAAAAACTGGTTCTTTCGAGTCTCTTCACGTTGGTTTAAGAGATACATCAAAACGTAATGTAATGTAATTGTAGGTCTAATTAAGGTCTACAGAAAAATCTGCAAGAGTATTTTTTTTTTTTTTATGTCACAAAGGGGGCAAACGGGCAGGAGGCTCACCTGATGGAAAGTGATCACCTCCGCCCATGGACATCTGCAAGACTGCAAGACTGCAGGTCTTGCAGTTTTGCAGATGCGTTGCCGGCCTTTTAGGAAAGGGAGGGAGGGGGGAGGGAGGAGGAAGGACGGGAGGAGGGATATGGTGTGGGCCTCCCGGACTCTCACTTACCGGACGAAACGCAACAGCATAGCTGCCACTTCACGCCGGTCTTCTGTGAGAGAGTGGTACTATACGGGGCGTGCCGGCCCATTCGGCTGCTACCCGAAGGTAACAAGCATGGCACTACCACTTTAAATATATATCATCATCTATTTAGAACCTACCTTCCTAGGTAGGTTCTAAATAGGTTAGAGGCTTTAAGCATTACATGAAAATTATGTTATACTTTTATACTATATAATTTAAACAAATATCTTAGAAGTAATATGTAATCCCAACAAAAAATATCAAAAAAATCGCTAGTTAAAAATAAATATAAAATGTAGAAAGTCTGTGTATACAAGTATACATAGGTATACTGCTATGAATGTAGATTTGTAATTCCTTTTTTGGATTGGGATAAAATCTAGTAATTATACTATGAAATTAATTGAAAACACTGTAGGCGTATATTTATCCAAAGGTGTCACTAGCTTTTTGTTATAAAAGGAACTTGCCTATGTTATACATACATAATATATATTATATACTTACTTTTAAACTATGTAGCAAAAGGTAACCGTGTGAAGTGAAGGTTAGTTACAAGTTAAAAGTTAGCAAACAACATTTCTCCTTTTTACTTGCACATACTATAATATTATAACTTTATCTAAGCATTAACTAAAGCATAAAAAGTTCATCTACATGTATGAACTTAAATCACGTTTCAAATGGAATAGATGGGACTTCATTTATCACAAATCCCTAGCAACGAGCGGGACCCAAAAAATGAATTTTCTCAGTCAAATATTTACGCAATTTGCATTCCATTAGACATCTCTCGTTTATCTAAATATTTTCAACATTTAAATATAAATATTAACTGTGTCCTATGCTTTCATTTAAAAATTATTCGTGGCTCATTGAAATGTTAAACGTACTTACATCAAAAATATTTAGCTTCTACTTTTTCGTCTTGTGTTTAATCTATAATATAAAAATGAATCGCAAAATGTGTTGGTAAGCGCATAACTCAACAACGCCTGGACCAATTTGGCCAATTCTTTTTTTGTTATGTTTGTTATTGTTAGGAGAAGGTTATTATGAAAGAAAAAAATAAGAAAGTTGTACGGAAGATTAGAAAATAAAAAAAAAACTTTATAAAATTAACGGCGTTTGACGTATCAGTTTTGACCGTTGCCATGGTGCGTGTAATGGTAATTCATATTATAATCAAGTCAAATATATACCGGGCGGTACGAAATAAATATATACAACACGTACCTAGGGACGAACCCGAGCGAAGCGAGGGTGAGTCGCTAGTATTAAATAAACATATTATGAATCTATACAGATAATAAAACAGTAAAAAGCGAACAACCTAAGCATTTTGTGGTACACTTTAATGAAAAACTCTCACGCCTATAGATTTGTGCTTTGACATAGTAATTTAAATTCATATCTAAATGAACATTAACAATTTTATGTTCATTGGATAGAATGTTATTGTACTACTAACGCCATCTGTTAGAAAACCAAAGAGAATATCGCTGTTACATTATTACCCGTTAGAAAAACTACGCGAGTACTACTAAATAACACTGGAAATATCGTAAGCTATAATTTTAATTTTCTAGTGTAGAATCTGGATTAAAAGTATAATATAAAATCTTATCTTTTTCGATAACTTTTACTTGGAGATGCAAGCGAAATTTTCAAACTTTCTATTCAAGCAAATATGATTTATTAGTCTAACCGCCGCACTCAGAGTCACTTAATGAACCATTAAGTCGTTCTGTTGTATGGAGATTCTCGACTTAATGGTTCATTAAGTGACTATGAGTGCGGCGGTAAGTAAAGCAATAGTAAAATAGGCATAATATGAACACATATTTACATTGATTTTGTGCATATATATTGTATACATTTTTTTACTTCACATAGACAATGGCACGAAGTACATATAAAATTCGTACAACTAAGCTATCTTAAAGAATATTATGTAAGCAAATAATCAAAATACCTAACAAACCTTACCTTAAATCCCTGTGGTGGTGAAAAGGTAATCTTAGGATGATCTCAATTTATCAACTTCAATGTAACGTGTAATTAAAGTACGATATATTAATATTACAAGTTTCAATGCTATTTGGGTCTTAATTGCTTGTCATGTTCAAAATTGAAGTTCATTATGAAGCTATCGTCAGTCAATATCGTAACGAGATTTAATAGTTATCAGTAAACCACTTAATCGGTACCTAAGACAATCTATTATGAAATGTAAAGGTAAATGTTAGAAATTATTAGGCAAATTGTTTAAATCGATTGTCTCAAGATCAAGCGATTCTCTTTCACAACTTTACGTAATTGCTATGATTAGTTATCTTTTACAATAACAGACATAAATTAATGAAGGTGATACGAGTAACGAGTATGACGTTTAATTATAATTCGAATAAATTGAGTTCAAAGTTTCGTATAAACATTATGACATGTTTAAAAATGTGATAAATACATTTTAAAAAAAATGGCTATCACGGTGCGTAAACTGAACTATAGCAGTCACAAATATCGTTGTTTTAACCTTAAAAATTGTATATGCGACATGAAAATGCGACATCTTTCTCCTTTCACGCCTTCAATTGTTTAAAAAAAACAGTTAAAAAAAATCAAACAAGTGCAAGTCGGACTCGCCCATGGCATGGGTTCCGTAGCAGATTGCGGTTTACAATTTATTACGTATTAAAAGAAAACTACGTACTAGATCTCGTTCAAAGCAATTTGCGCGGAAGTGTGCATGGTAATGTACATCATATATATTTTTTTTGTTTTATCATTCTCTTATTTTAGAAGTTACAGAGGGGGAGACACACATTTTACCACTTTGGAAGTTTCTCTCGCGCAAACTATTCAGTTTAAAAAAAAATGATATTAGAAACCTCAATATCATTTTTGAAGAACAATCCATAGACCCCAAACGTATGGGTTTGATGAAAAAAAAATTGAGTTTCGGTTCTAAGTATGGGGAACCCCCAAAATGTATTGTTTTTTTTTTCTATTCTTGTATAAAAATCTTAACGCGGTTACACATCACAGAATACATCTACTTACCAAGTTTCAACAGTATAGTTCTTTTAGTTTCGGAAAAAAGGGGCTGTGGCATACGGACGGACAGACAGACAAACATGACGAATCCATAAGGGTTCCGTTTTTTGCCATTTGGCTATGGACCCTAAAAACGTGGACATGTATGTATCAATAGTAAAAAGATACAAATAATATGTATTTTTTACACGCTTTTTATTAGCTTCACCTGTATGTTTGTATGTTTGTAACAGACTTCTTTGGGCGCGATTTTGATCCACTTTAAACGACCAGATTTCGTTCAAACTTTGTAGATTTATCGAGGACCGATGACAATACACTAATTTGATAAAATGATTAGCTTCACCTGTATGTTTGTATGTTTGTAACCGACTTCTTTGGGCGCGATTTTGACACACTTTAAACGGCCAGATTTCGTTCAAGCTTTGTAGATTTATCGAGGACCGATGACAATACACTAATAAACCAAACTAAAAAGTAGAAAATAAATAATAGTTAAAAAAAACTAAAAACACGCTTTTTATAGAAAACCGAACTAAAAAATAGAAAATAAATTTTAAAAATTATTGGATTTAAAAAAAAGCGTGAGGTGGATGGTGTCAATAGTTATAAATATTTTATTGACAGATATGAGTAGAGCGATTATCATTTTGATAATATCTTAAAAAGCACCCCTGTAAGCTGTTATTATTTTAAACAAAAACTGAATAGTGTCTGTAAGCTTCTCTACATACATAGTGTAAAATGAAGTCGCTACCCGCCGTCTGTACTAGATCTTTTAAACCACGTAACGGATAGTATTGTGGTTTTTCATCAATAGACAAAATGATTGAAGTTCACATGCATATATATTAGTTAAAAATAATTCCGGAATATATCTAATTTCTGAGAAAACTATATAATCTGTATAACTATCTTAATTCTTGTATAAAAGATAAAATACAACAGTGAAGCAATAAATTAAAATTAACATATGCATAAAGATTTTATAAGATTTACTGTTAGAACCTAGTTTTTTTCATATAATAGTAACTTTTATTATTTGCACGTGATGTAATTTAATGAGGCCTGGTAACAGCCAAAGCAAACGGTATAATGGAACTTCACCGCGTTAGTTCAGTATAGTTACACTAGTTTGTAAACATACGGCGGAATAAATGTATTTATAAGATAGATAAAGAATGTCAAAATTCGGTCTATACATATTCACATCTACACCTAAGATCGTGTATTCTTCCGTTAAAAAAAATATATATATTTCTTTAGAATTTGTCGTGTTTCACTTAGATTTTTTTCCTATAAGGTTTCTATTGCTTTATAGGAAAGTAAATGTTGAAAGGAACTTAGGTTTTTGACATCCTAGAAATCGATTAGACGGCAACTACTCCCAAAATTCTATTACAAATTTATTGGTATAATAACAATCAAGTATTTACGGATGTAATGTATAGGTCTATGAGTAAAAACCAGAAATAACGTAAATAGATTTCATAGAAAAAAAAAAATCACTACCATAGTGCCAGGTGTCAAGTCTAACATATAGTTAGACTCGACACCTGGCACACACACACTCAGGAATCATCACAGTAACTAAGTAAGATTTAGATTTCAAAAAAATTTCAAAATTGGTCAAACCGTTCATGATAAGAATTATGAACACACCAACACCAGATTTTTTTTACAATAAAGGACAATTAAATAAAATAGATTTTTTTACAATTTTTTTATTAAAAAAATTAATATTAAAAGCAGCTTTTTAAAATCACTTGTGTTTCCAGATGTTGTATGAAAAAGCTCTGAATAACTAACGAGCTGTAAAATCTTTTCCTGTAACAAGTCACCTGTAACGCAAAAAATGTAATTAATCGCAATATAGAATTTCGTTTGAGAATTCTCATTTGTTCCTCTGTAATTTGAATATTGAGTAAAAGGCAAATTATATTACTTGTAAATTTAATATCTTTTTCTAATTGTACTTACTTTGCTTTGTTCTATTTACATCTTTGTAGACGTATAAACTGTATAACAAATCTTGAGTCTATATTGTTTTATTAATGTATCTAATTGCACACTTGGCTCAAAATTCTTTGACAAATTAAAAATCGGGTACCTGAAAATTAAAGACATAATAAAATTACAATATAATTAAATGTCTAATGAATAACTACGACATCGATCAATGTATGAAAATTTAATACTCTCGAAAATATTTACACAGAAGTTATATGACTGTATAATTCTAGACCTGAAGTTATTTCTTAATTTTTCTAAAGTAAATATATAACATTTATTGTCTTCACTTTGCTAGTAATTAAGTGTTATAGTTAAAGCAAAACTTTCTGTTAACGTCCAAAACCATTATTTGCACGTGTCACATCCAATTTCGTATATTTAGAAACTTTGTTACTTTAAAACTTGCGCAAAATAGAAAGTGAAAAGTTTATTTGGGAAAAAATATTAGTTAAAATTGCTTTCTTTAGAGCAACTCACTTATTCAATTATAGTTGAACTATCTTTTCTTGCCTCGGTGGTGTAGTGGCTAGCATGTACGGCCACACATCGAGAGGTCCTGGGTTCGAGTCCCAGGTCAGGCCAAGTTTAGTTATAGAGTCTTTCTGTTTAGTAAGCCCAAAACAGCCTGGAGTTAGGAAGTTGGCGGTGTGTCCGTCGGTCCTGCGCCTTAGCTCTCACTGGTCGCGTCGAGTAGTCGTCCCAGCGGAGTATGAGAGTAATAGGAATAGAGAGTGCATTTATGTCTGCGCGTACACGTGTGCACTATAATATCTCCTGCGTAGTTGGACAGTCTCAATGAGATTGGCCGCCATGGCTGGAATCTTTCGGAGAAGATCATTATCTAAAATGTTTGTGATTTTCTAAAAAAAATGCTCTTATTTAATTTATATATAAGTAGTTACATATTATATAATGTCTATAAAAAGTCACGATCCATTGCTAAGTTAAAACACACCTCATCTTTGTCACTAAATGTGTATAATATTTTTTTTAATAAGTTCCAAAATCGATGTTGAAAAATAAACTTATTCATAAAGTATACTAAAAGTTTGTAGTGTCGAGTATACACTGTACATGTTATTTTAATAACCCAGCAGTTTTACAGATAGCTCTATTAATATTTATTCACATTTAAAATTCGTAAATTTTAATTTAACTAAGGCTAAGTGAATCAACCTGTTTATAAGTTATAAAATTGTAAACTTAAACCTGATAAACACGTTACATATAAATCAGTTACGGCCGTCATGGTTCATTGTAAACATCGCAAGATCAACCTCAAGAGGTAGTGCCATGCTTGTTACCTTCGGGTAGCAGCCGAATGGGCCGGCACGCCCCGTATTGTACCACTCTCTCACAGAAGACCGGCGTGAAGTGGTAGCAATGCTGTCGCGTTTCGTCCGGTAAGTAAGAGTCCGGGAGGCCCACTCCCCATCCCTACTCTCGTCCTTCTCCCTCCTCCCTCCCTCCCTTTCCTGAAAGGCCGGCAACGCATCTGCAAGCCCTGTGGTGTTGCAGATGTCCATGGGCGGAGGTGATCACTTACCATCAGGTGAGCCTTCTGCCCGTTTGCCTCCTTTGTCCCATAAAAAAAAACAAATATTTTACTCTAGCGATGCATATTACTTATTATCGGTAACAAATAGAATTTTACACCAGATTTAAATCTATCTGTCTACTTAACACCATCTAAATCCGTCAAGTAGTTTCAGCTTAGACGAACTTTCGTAATAATAATAGTATATAGGGATTAAATGTTAGGAGTTAAAATACAGCTATTGTCTAAGCCATTTGCGACTAACAGGCTTCTAATTGAAGTTACCTCTATAATTACTTCAAAGCTTACCTATATTTCTTAGTTTAGAATTGAAATGTAGAAAAAAATTGAAGCTTATGTAGCGAAAATTTTTAATGACTTAAATTAAGTTAAAAATTACGAATATTATAATTATTTTTACATTATGCTGTTTCTCGTAGCATGTCTACGAAAATGCTACGCCGACACTTTTGTATGTCTTGTGAATATTTTTCGAAGCTACAGTATGTAATTAGCTTAATAAATAATTATTATATATGTACGTATTCATTTTCATTTAAAATATTTGCATTTTTTCATAAGTTACACTTACAAGGATTTATTTACCTAATCAAATTCAACTCTTAACCACATATTATAAATACATTATAAAAAACCCCTACATTCTTTATATTACCTTGCTTTTTGCAAGCAACTTAGCATCTTGCTCAAATTCTAAGCTAAGATTAACCAAAATTGAAATTTTAAATTGCTTTCAACTCGCTCCGCTGTCAAGAATGCAAAATGCAATTTCAGTTTAAATTTCTGTTTCCTAAACAGCTTAACAGTCATCTTCGACATATGTATATAAAATACGTAGCATTAATTTATAATTTTCCTCCACAATTCTTCGAAGTAGTAATACTTATCTATGTAAAGAAAATCAATTACCGTTGCAAAAAACGGCTGAACCGATTTGAGTAATTCTTTTTATTTTATTGGGGGTGTATCAGGGACGGTTTAAGTATAAAAATTGGGCCAAACCCAAAGAAACAGCTCAATTTTTTTATAACAATCAGTTATAAAAAAAATCGTTAATATGTACTTAGGAACAAACCTGAGCGAACAGAGATTGAGTGACTGATATCATACAAAAAAAGTGTTTGCTTGCAAAGTTATTGCTTCACGCAGCCAGGTGCTAAATGCTTTGAGCTACATTTAGACAAATACAATATAATACAGTCAAAAAATAAAGACCTAGAATCTATTAATTAATATTCTACACACTTTTATATATTTGAATAAAATATAAATGTATCAATGAAAATGTTAATATCGTATATAATGTTAGGAGGTGAACAAATTATAATCTAAGCTTGTTATTCTGTTGGAAATTTCTTGTTGATCTTTACGCATGTTCAAAGTTAAATATTACAAGCTTTATTTTAACGTAAGTTTACTTTAGGTCTTAATTTGAGAAGTTTCTTAATTAATGATGACTTATTTTCAAATAAAGTTAAATAATTATTTGTACTGAATTATGAATCAAATTCTATATAACACTCTAGGTTGTAAGTTCGACATTTGTATACAAAACTCTTTGGAAATGTACCGTTTTAAGGCACCATTATACATTATGTATAAATAGTGTATATTATTATAGTAAAATAAATAAAATATTAAGCAACAAATCTGAAATAGTTTTTTTTTTATATAAATATTTAATTAAGTATTTTCATTTCAAAGTCGCTTGTAGAATTATTACAAATGCCAAAGTCGGTGTATTACTTCCTCGTTTCTTACTTTACAGGGTCATCGAATTTGATTCGGATGAATTTTGGTTTGATTGATACTATTTTATCCGTGCAACATATAGGTCTCATCTTTGAGTAATATGATAATAATAGGGATTGGTACGTTTGAAAATTAAGGGTTATAAGTATTTTTGATGCCAAAACATGCCAAAAAATAAAAATTTGGTTTAAATATAAAAAATAAAATAATTGGAGAGGGCCGCCCTCATCACCTAGCGAAGTAAGACATAGCCTATAAGCATCACAAAAAAATCATAAAAATCGGTCAAGCCACATCGGAGGAGTTCGATAACAAACACTGTGACACGAGACTTTTATATTTACGTTATATTAGTATACTAGTTAAAGCATAGTGAGGGTGAGTCACTAGTATAAATTAATAATTCTAACACATCTATTATAACAAAATTGAATTGTAAATGAGCTGCAATCTAACGTAAGACGCGCGAACGTCATCTGCCAAGATTAATTAGCATACCTTAACATAAAATAACAGCGTTGATTATCCAAAAGATTGTGTTAATGCCGTCCCAAAATCAGGAAATCCCTTATAAAATCAGATAGTCTTGTCCCATATTTATCTTAATTTACATATTGATCCCCGAAAAGTCCCTTGTTGATAGGTGTTTGTGTTACCAATTATTCGGTTTAACGCCTACATTGCTGAAAATTGTCGCTTATACGCTAAATAGGAATGAAGTTAAATTTTATCTTGGTAGAAACCAATTTGAATTTAGGAAATTGTGAACCCTTTGTACCCCAAGGATACAATTAGAATTAAAATATTTTATGGTATATAATGTGGATGACTGAAATAAAAAATATCAATATTTTGGATTTAAAGTTCAGTTTTATATTTTTCGTCTATTTCTTTAAAAATAATACTTTAAGAGAAAACCTCCCAACAAAGTTGAATTACTTTTTCGAGACCAATGAATATGTACAGATTACATTTTTTGTGAGTCAACTTCTATAAATACAAAAAAATAGAAATTTTTTAATTTTATTTTAATGTTTTTCTTATTTTTATAAATAATTTTATTTGAAGTACTAGGGGATCAACCCTCGCTTCGCTCGGGTTCGTCCCTAGGTACGTGTTGTATATATTTTTTACTTTGCACCGCCCGCTATATATTTGTCTTGATTATAATATGAATTACCATTACACGCACCATGGCAACGGTCATAACTGATACGTCAAACGCCGTTAATTTTATAAAGTTTTTTTTTTAATTTTCGAATCTTCCGCACAACTTTCAAAGATTTAAGGTATGTCAAAAGCTTCATAATATTGAGCATGTTTGCTGTAAATCATTCAAACATCGGAAATCTAAAATAAAGAAAACGCCAGAAACTGTAAAAATATAGTTTTATTTAAATTTCCTACCAAAGAAATAGAATTTAATACGAAATTAAACATTTTATACGTTAAAAGTAACTTTCACCAGTGTCTGCCATTTACAACTCCTGTTATTCGCGCGAAATAGCTACCAGTCAACATTTCTTGGCGAGATTCCAACTTGCACAATCAGTTCATTAATTTCTAGTTTTAATTAAATAAATATATAGTGTAATATGATTTATCGTTCATATTTAAATATAAAATGACTTAGATCATTTAGTTAATTACAAATTGACTTCAAGACTTGAATTTCAACCACTACCATTACAAAATGGTGATCCCACATCCCCATTTTGTAATGGTAGTGGTTGAAATTCGACCATAATTATTATGAAAAATTTCAGGAAAATATATATGAAAAGATTTATTTTTATTGTTATTCATTTTTATTGATAGCACTAAAGATACTAAGCAAAATAAAAAAGAAAAGCGGTTCATCAACGGAGGAAAGGCCAAAAATGTACTAGATCACTAGTTAATGCCCTAGTTAAGATCACTACGAAGTACGAGTACTTCATCTCGTTTATTTCTATAAAAAAATGAAAATGAAATGTATGAAAAAGATACATAGGTATTTGAAATAGTTAATTGAATGAACGCCCAATCCAAGTTCGATTTCGCCCGCGCACATGTAACTAAACTTGTGATTGCTGTGAATTCCAAAAAGCGGCTTAAGTTACGAATTTACAGCGTAAGTAATTTAAAATATTTCTGTATAGAAAGAAGACATCCTGACTGATATTGTTTACAGTGGTCAGTCCTACCGAAACCAGATGACTGCGTAGAAGATGTTACAGTGCACAAGTAAGTGCAACTTTAGTACACTCTCTAATCAGCGTACTCACAAATTTCGATGAGACTGTAATTTGACACGACCGGTGAGACGTCAGACCTAGGATCAGGCTTTAAAGGTCAACAGATTACTACAAACATTCAGACAAAAAAGTACCCATAGGTTGTTTATAGATGGCAAGTACTCAAGTTTCAAACTCTTATTATTTTTTCTTCATGACACTAAACGAAAATGACGTTGACAAAGGTGGTCTTAATTTAATACAATATAAATGAAATATCTGGTACGTGTTTATTAATAGTTACACATTTTGGATAGTTGACCGACTTCTAAAAAGACAAGGTATTATAATGTCCTATAATCGCCTGTATACCTGTATTTTTTTCACTTGCACCGACTTAATATCTGATTATTATTATGTTTAGTGGGTGTGGTGCCGAGATCGGCCCTGGCTACGTCGACCAATGTTGGTCCATTGTAGCTCCCTTTAAGTGTATTTAAAGTTCTCCGCTATCTAATATCTGATTAGGTATCTATGGTAAATAAAAATTACCTTTCACTTATTTTTTTACGTATATTTTTCGCTCAATATGTACTTACATCTGTATATAAATAAATGTAACATTACATTAATGTTCACTCGGTCGAATGTTCGGCATGCGGCATAATGCCTACTCGGTCAAAACTAAGTATTATGTATAAACTACATAATAGTGCCAGTTATGACAGCCCCGTTACATTGTAAAGAAAAATATATGTGTTCAGGGCCTATAGCCAACCGGCATTCGTTATGAAGCGATTCGATTTCTACAATCGTCATCGCTCAAAAGCAGCGTATGCATCTTGAACTTTAAAATACTAATAATTGAAATGAATGTACATTGTCTACCATCATCTATTCGTTGACAACAGATCACGTGACATATCTAAGTCATATGTCAAACCCATATTTTGGTTATTTTGGACTTTTCTACTATCGCTTTCGCTTATCGATTGTTACTTTGTCTAGGCCCTGGTAGCTATACTATTATTTATTCTATTTAGTAAGGAATCATACAATATTTTCACTGTTTTGTGTATTAGCGTGCATCAACAGCGTTGTTGTTGTTTCGGCTAGTCTATGAAACGGTTGGACCGATTTTGACGGGACTTTCACTCCCAGATAGCTAATGTTATAAGGAGTGACTCAGGCTACTTTTATTTTAGAAATTTTATTCATTTTAACTAGCGGAACCCTGATGCTAAATCTAGGGAAGAACCCGAGCAAAGCGAGGGTGAGTTGCTAGTATTATCATAAAAATGTATTTTTAATTAAAGTTTATAGGGAAAATAAAACTTATTTAATCCCTACAAACTCCTGAATAAGCCAAAATACGAAATCCTAAAAGCTATTCAACATTTCAAGTTAAGTATAAATATAATTTAAGGTCAATTTTCACTCCTTGTAATTCAATTACAGTTAACTTCAACGTAATTGAATGAACAAAACCTAAACTCTATACATCTATAAAGATAAATTAAATTAAAGTATCTGTTTGTGACATCATTATAACAGCTTTTTACCAATATACGGTACTTACGAGTGTGAGAAGAATAGAATTTTGAAAATTTAGTTAGTGTCTATTTGTTGTCCTGATTTTTATTGATTTTGATGGGACTTCACAGAACTCGTGTTATTAGGAGTAGCTTCTGTGTAAAATTCAATTTCAGTATTTCATAGTAGAAAACGTACTAAGGTCAGACCCAGGACTCTAACCTAGGCTCTCTCCATCTAAAGCGTTACATATTAACCACTAAGCCAACGAGACAGTCTAATTAGATTAGTATTTTAGCAAAACCATATAATGTAGTAAAAAAAGCATACAAATCTTATAAAGAAAAAATATTTTATTCAACAGCTGCTATTGAGGTTTCTTCTAGATATAGGAATAAAACTAATAGATAATAATCTTAGTATGTACGAGAATATTAATACATTTTAATAAAATGATGAGATCGTACGACAAATTTATAGTATCTGAATTAAATTTGAGATTTTTTACCTTCTTTCAATTAGCGAACATATCGCGTAACATCACATAAAATGTTCATAGCTAATAGGCCATTTTCCTAATTTTTTAAAATCGGTCAACTAACATTTATGCAAAACTTCCATCTACTCTTGTATGTTGGACCATTGCATAAGTCAAGCAAAACAAAATTGCAATAGTATGGAATCCATTGCTTTTGAAACGACGCTTATTTCTTTTGCACGTTACATTGAATTAACTTTAAACTAAAATAACTCAGTTTCCTACTAATTTCAGTATATTTATTAGTTTTTTAAATTTTTTATTGTATTGTTTTTCGTTAATTGTATTAGCTAATCGTATTTTAATACACCACTGCTGGGCACGAGTCTCCATTAAATACGAAGGGTTCAAGCCTCAAGGGCCATAGTCTACCACGCTGGTCAAGTTCAGGATGGCGAAGTACATATTATGGTTTTGGTTTTCATATTAGACTAGATTTTCTCACACGTGCAGGTTTTCTCAAAATGTTTTCTTATTATTTTCTTCACCGTCAGACAAATAGACAAATGGTAATAATGTGAAAAATAGTTCCCCATTGAAAATATGAGAGGTGTGAGATTCGATATTAGAATCCATTACACTCGGTTAAAAATAACAAAGGATATAATATATATTATTGGGACAATAACCCATAATCTCAGTATGAAAAATATCAAAAATGATTAAATTTCATTTTTGAAGTACCTACTGACAATTACATGTATAATATAAAAAAACTAGGGGCTCACCCTCGCTTCGCTCGGATTCGTCCCTAGGTACGTGTTGTATATATTTACTTTGTACCGCCCGGTATATATTTGCTGATTTAATTACAATTGGACGCACCATGGCAACGGTTATAACTGATACGTCAAATCAAGCTTCTAGCTTTAAAAATGACGTAATTTCCATACAAACTTTCATCCCCTATTTCAGCCCTTTAAAACCCTTCGCCTTAAAAAGTAGCCTATGGTTCCTTTTTTTCTTTTTCCTTTTCCTGGCTCTAAGTTACCGCCCCACCAATTTTCAGCCAAATCGGTACAGCCGTTGTTGAGTTATAAATAGTGTAACTAACACGACTTTCTTTTATATATATTGATATATAGATAGATAATCACTATACACTATTACAGAAGCTTCCTTTAAAATATCTGAATTCCGCGACAAATAAACCTGAACAAACTATACATTTCAAAACTATTCATGATTCGGTTTTACAGAACTTTACCGATATCTCATTTAAATTTTAAATTTTCTATATTGAATTTCTTAGAACTCCTATCATAAATGTATGTAAGAGCAGTTCAAGAAATGATACGATTTAAATTTTCAGTTAAACAGGAAAAATACTTAACTTTTTAGTTTAAAAATATTTTAAGATAATTATATTATATATCTATAAAGCTAATATGCTGGATGTGATTTTGTCTTTGAAAATTATCAAGTTATCTGATTTTACTATACTAGCGTCTCACGTTCGCTTTGCTCGGGTTCGTCCCTAGGTACGAGAAAACTAAACTTGTGAGAGCCCTTAGACCTCCTTAATCCAGCCCTATCTCAAAATTCGTTCTTAGCGGAAGTCTAACGAACTATAAACTACAAGTACCTTTCTGCCAAATTTCATCTTTATACATCAAGCGGTATTCGATATTTCGTAATGAGTAAGTAAGTGAGTAAGAGACCTTTCGCTTTTATATATTTTATTTTATATATTTTACAAATGATGAGGGAAAAGCTGTTAAAAAAGTTTATTGTAAGTCTCAAGAACTTCCTTTTAATTGTAACTATAGTTTGTCCACTTGATTGCGAACAAAAAATATAAGGTATTCTGTAGCGAACAGTCCTCTCCAAATAGTTACTTTCTTACTAGCGACGTTTAATTTTTTTAGGCACTATACACTATGAATTTGATTACATTTTTAAGTTTCAATATATTAAATATGAAAGAGTATAGCAATTTATATTACTCCTTAAAATTTTAAATAATTTTTATTGTCAAACGAAAGAGTTTCCGTATAGAATTGGCTTTAAATAAAAACATAGAAAGAAACAAACTCTTGAAAATAAAGTAGTAAGTATAAATAGAAGTAAAGATGAATAAAAAGCAATAATTAATTAATGTTAAATATAGATTATGTTGAATGAAACCTTAGTGAAAGTTTATATACGAGTAATATGTAGTTTGAAATGGGCTTTTAAGTTGTAGAAAACGAGAAACTATGGCAGGAAATTCTTTTCCAATATGGGATTTGTGTTTAATGGTTTCGTAAGGTACCACTAGTTTTGTGTAATAATTCATTTGAATTGAACTGATATATGAACTTATGACATACAATCGCTTCGTCTGGAATCGTCCCTAATTTTTGCCATACAATTTATTGTTTAATTAAAAAACCAATACGACAGCAAGTTCACTCACAGTTAATATTTCTCAAACATTTTTATCAGAATAAAATATACTTAACAGTCTTCGGCGATAATTTATATTTTATTACTGAAAGAATTTTCAAAATCGAGTCAGTAGTTTCAAAGATTACTTCCTACATATCATAAACTTAAAACTTTATTTCTTTATAATACTAGAATAGATATAACATTTTCAATTCAATTTATATTCATATTATATTTCGTCCATTTTTAACATTTTTTCCTCTCGCTGATGAAAGGTGAGAGCTTTTTTTTATAAGTTCTCTTGAGGAAGACATGCAGTTTTCCTCAAGATGATTTCTTAGACCAGTGGTAATCATGAAAATTCACCTTCTTCCTTCTTCTTCCTTCAAGTTCTTACCCAAGCGAGCGTATTACCACTTGCCTACCATTGTCAATGTTGATGAGCTTTAGTAATATCTATACAAAATGATTATGGCTAAAATTCTACTGAGCGAACACTTATTTAAGTAAATGTGTAAGTTAGAACGCGAGTCATGGTAAAAATAATGTACACTTTACATTTTAAAAATACTCACGAATATTTTAGTGGCTTCTACTTTAACATCCTAAAAGTTCAGCAAGATCGTTATTTTATTTTTCAAGCCATCGAACCCTTTTGCACTACATTAATTATTTATGTGGGACTTAAAAGAGAACACTCAGAGTCTGGGAAAAATAGACAGAAAGTTTTTTATTACTTTGTATTTTTATTATACATATATAATTTGTATCACTACTACTTCTGAATATTATATTATTTATATTAATTATAAACGAGTATTAATACAAAGTAATAAAGAAATGTTTAATATTTTTTATGACTTTAATATATTTAATTATTGGTGAGTGTTTTTAAAATAGAAACAGTAATTCAAGTAATTAGATAATATACTCGTATTCTAGAATTTTAGTTATAAATTTTTTAGAAAAATTAAAATCGTATAACTAGTACTTATTTTACTAAATTCAATATAAATGACATATTTGGTTTAGTTTAGCCCGCAATAATTCTTTATAACCACCAGAAATCGTTTGGTCCTTTGAAACAAATACTCAGTAAAAGTAAGTATTATTCTAAGTATTATTTTTCTATTTATATTCTTTTTAAATAGACCATGAATAATTATATTTCAAAATAAACTAAAATCACAGTAAATTAAAATATAAATACTAAAACAAAATTAAAATAATTACAGCAAATAAATCTACAAAGTTGTGTTATATAGAAAACAAACGTGTAAAAGCGTGAATAAAGTGTGATATCAAAATAGAGAGTTACGAGCGCGTTTTCATTAAGGAAAGTTGTTATTTAATTATGTTACCCTTCAACTGTGGTAACTGGCAACATTTTAATCAAAATTATTGTTGTTTAAACATACCGTGAAGCATTGTAGTGGTAAACCTATTTATTTATGCTTGTTAAATGTTGGGACATTATTATAGAGTGCCATCTAGTTCCATTGTAAGTTACGAGGCTTACGGATACCAAATAGTTGATACGCTACACATATATAACTTTAAATACATACATATTATAAATTTAAACACCTATGACTAGAGTAAAAACATTCGTGCTCAACAAATGAATGCCCCCAGCAGGACTACAGCCCGCGGCCGCTGGCACAGAAAGTAAGGACACAACAAACTGAGTCAGACGTGTCTTCAATATATGGATGGACATTATTACACTCAGCGCCATCTAGTTCCACTGTAAGCTACGAAACTTGAATTACGGATACCAGTGACGAGATCGTTGATACATAACTTTTAAATAAATACATATTATAAATATAAACACCCATGACTTGAACCCGCGACCGCTAGCGCAAAAAGTAGGGTCACTAAAATCTGAACCAGGAGGAGTGTCTTCAAATTACATTATTTATTATTAAAACCAAACTACAAAAGAGCAACAGTTAATGTTCTCGCCGGCTTTTTCAGACCTGCCTTCCGAGACGGTGGTAACAGATTCCTCACGAACTTTTATAATATAGACATTTAATTTAAATTTTAATAATGAAAAATTTGACGATTCGAAAATTCTTGTAGAGAGTATTATGAATAAACTAAATATTTTGATTGGATTTATCTCAAGCCCAACTATATATTCTTTCGATTTAACATAATATATAAAATTTTTATTATAAAATATTACATTTTTATTACTATTTTGACATATTAGCAACAAGAGCTTTATTTTTTTCATTAGCATTAAAAAAAATAGCTGCAAGCACTTTACTTGACTATATTATCACTTTAATAGGCCACAGATAACAATTATAACAACTTTTTGAAACTCATATATAGAACTGTTCATAAACTTTATATTGCAAACCTTGAAAGCTGAAAATATGAATGACTGTTTTATATGAATAGTAGTCTATCACGGCTTTGCTAAAGGGATAAGTTTTAATGAACACAAATTGGTAGCCCAGTGGTAATGCGCTCGCTTGTGAAATCGAATGTACCGGGTTCAAATCCCGTGTCTCGCACTTCTGATATTTTCATGTGCGAATCATCTAATAGTGAAACATGCATGGCTCTTGCTCAGCAGTGTGATGAGAAAAGACTTAATAAATCATAGTAATTTTATGAATGGCTAAGTGGTTATGTTTGTGGGTGTGTATGTGTGTATTTGTGTGTGTGTGTGTGTGTGTGTGTGTGTGTGTGTGTGTGTGTGTGTGTGTGTGTGTGTGTGTGTGTGTGTTTGTGTAATTGGGTGTATTTGAGTTGGCACTGCCTGTCTAAAATTCAAATTCAAAAGCATCTAGGGGAAACCCCTTTTCCTTCATCCATTCCTTCTTGAGGGTGAAATAAATACATATATTTTTTTATTTAGTATAAAAGTATACTGACTACAAAATAATGTTACAACATCAAGATATTATGTTTATTGCTACATAACAATCGACGCTGTTCAATCAGCCATATTTATCCAACGACAGTGAAATCAGACGTATGGTATTTCAATCTGGGTGTCGCTTGTTTCAGCTGGACATATTGCCGCTTATGCCACGTTAAAGGAAATGAACATTTTAATGAAACTTCCACTCTTTAATATGTTACGTAATTTTCAACTCTATATTTATAGACGTAGAGCTATCATTCGCTTGTCAAAACATTTTTAGCCGATTCTAATTGACTGCATGCTTTTGTTGGCGTTTTGTGCTTCAATGGTCGATACATATTGGTTACATATTCTGAACAGTTCGCAATACATACTCTTAATTAATAGTTGTGGATTAAAAGCTCTCTTTTATCTTTTGTTTAAGAATTCTTAAAATGACGTACATAATATATGAGTAATAGTCTTGTTAATAGAGTACTAAAATTGGACATTAACTCTACTGATAATTCGAGATTTTGCAAGAACTGTTAAAACTTTTCTGAACTTAACTTCGTTGTACTTATCTAAAAATGTTAGGAAATTTACGGTCTATAATTTTTGTATTGACTATTAGTATCTAAGACGACGCTGGAAAAAAGACGTTATTGGGTATTATTTTAAGGTCCTTTAATGTTGTACCATGCCGCTAATTACTGGGTAGTTTGGTTTGGATCGGCTTCCACCATCTCTTTCAATTCATTGTTATTCACCTGTGTGGGCGGTCTTCCACGTGGTTTGTTCTTCAAATCAAAGTTTTCATCATGAAAGATTTTAAGTCAAAATCGCACGGTGCGCTTATTAGCAGTCCCCTATCCAAACGCAACATTGATATTGCGAGCTGTTTCTGCCGCGTTAGTTCCGCGTCTGAACTCGTATTGAAAAATCACTCGAATTTTCGAAGTATCGTATCGTATCTTTATTGTCTAAGCTGACTAAAAAAAACAACTGAAAGTCGATAATCAAATGTTGCACATTTTTAAAAGAACTACATAGGTACCATGTGAAAAAAAAATCACTCAAAAATATCAAACCAAGAAGGTTCTATGTCAATTCGAAGTATCTATTACAATAAAACGGCAATTTAATATTTTAGCCCCTATTATAATGTCTACGTGAACATTGCATAACGCTTACCGACTTTAATTAAGCTCTAGCCGGGATCGATAGTTAACTACAAAGCCTAATGAAGTCACCGAGAATGTTTGTTTTAGATAATTACACGTATCATGAATGGTAAACATTAACAATGCTTGTATACATAATAGCTGTCACTTGTTTCATCAAAGCATATCATTGACATTAGGAGTATTATATTTGACAGCAATTTTATTAATGAAGATGCTTACAGCAATTATAGTAATAGTGTAAAAAATAATATTATTCCCACATCCCTTCTCCTTTCTTTTTTTTCGATTTAGAAGGATAAAATATATTTTAGTGTTTACCGGAAAATTAAATAAAAAAACAGCGAGTAGTGCTGAAAAATATCTTTCAAAACTTCCACGTCGAAAAGATTTTTTATCAAAAGTAACTTTATAAGCAAGGAAGTTTTTTGTTTAGAAGTTAATACAAATATATGTTAACACACATATATATATATATATATATATATATATATATATATATATATATATATATATATATATATATATATATATATATATATATATATATATACATATAAAATGCTAATGTACCCTTAATTATTACTATATAGGGCTCATTTTCATTAGTCGTTAGAGCACGCATTCGGGGTGCGGGAGATTACTGTTCACGCATGCCATAGGGACCGCATGCTGTAATCGTTTTCATTAGTCGATAGGGCCCGCTTGCGGATTGTTTGATATTCTTCATTGCACATTTATTTTGAAAGAGTGGGACTGAATAGACGTAGGTACCTGCTATAGATCAACAATTATTGTTGTGTGGAGCAATGTTATCTGTTTTTGATTTACTGTCGCGCTTTCACGCCAAAACTGCTGAATTGATTTAAATGAAATTTGGTACACAGATAGTCTAGAGCCTGAGAAAGGACAAATGCTACTTTTCAAGGCTAAGAAAGGGCTGTAAAGGGTTAAAATAGGGGATGAAAGTTTGCATGGAAATCACGTCATGTTTAAGGCTAGAAGCTTAAAACTTATTTTTTAGGCTTTCGAATAGATATAAATAAAAAAGACATTCAAAATTTGTAAAATTTTTATCCCAAAGGTGGTGGGGACTAGCGAGCTAGTGAATAGTGATTGCTATAAATAAACAGGCTAGAATACATAAATAATTATTTTTGTAAACTAACGAACAAATTAACACAGATCGTTATGTTTTAGAATAATTTAATAATTCATAGCACAATGTAAGAAAAAGTCTTCCCAAATGTAATAAATACCTTATGAATATAGATAGCTTCTATACAATTTTCATATATATATATATATATATATATATATATATATATATATATATATATATATATATATATATATATATATACATATATATATATATATACATTATATATAAAATGCTAATGTACCCTTAATTATTACTATATAGGGCTCATTTTCATTAGTCGTTAGAGCACGCATTCGGGGTGCGGGAGATTACTGTTCACGCATGCCATAGGGACCGCATGCTGTAATCGTTTTCATTAGTCGATAGGGCCCGCTTGCGGATTGTTTGATATTCTTCATTGCACATTTATTTTGAAAGAGTGGGACTGAATAGACGTAGGTACCTGTTATAGATCAACAATTATTGTTGTGTGGAGCAATGTTATCTGTTTTTGATTTACTGAAGAAGAAATTATTAACTTCACTGAAGTTAGACAATTACATTCGTAAACTGAGTCCCCGCACGGCGCACCACGCATGCTTTAAACCAACCGACGAATTTCATTGGTTGTTAGGCCACGTACGGGGAATACCCGCATGCCGTATAACGACCGAGATATAGATAGCCTATTTTCATTAGTCGACAGCCCGAATTCGGGGATTCCCCGCTTGCGGTGTAACGACTAAGTTAACGACTAATGAAAATGAGCCCTTGGTCATGTCATATTCCCCCGCTTAATACCGATGTCAATTCTTTGGACAATAAAGGGATCTCTTATTACCAGTACAGGCGATAAGAAGAGGTGTTATATCTTTTAAGAAGTGCTTAACGGTTTGACTCCACAGGTCAAGTTTCTACAGCAAATTCCAAACTTGCGGCTCACCCTCGTTTCGCTCGGATTATTTAGCGTGAGCGAAGCCGCGGGTTCCACTTGTAAATGTATATTTATATATACAAAAATTTTACAAATTATATACTTAAACCTTCCTCGAGAACTGCTCTATCTATAGGTGAAAACAACATGAAAATCAGTGCTGTAGTTTTTGAGTTTATCGCGAACAGACAGACAAATTTAAATTATTTTTGCGATAATATAATTTTGACTAAGAAGATGTTCTTGTACCTACAAGAAAGATGTTTTCCATATGAAAAAAAATGTGCGTGTGAAAAGTATGTACCGACTGAGTTAGGGAGAAATATAATATTAAATCGGCTCAAAGTTCATAATGCAATACTTAATTTTAAAAGTATAATATATATAATTATGTATATATGTATTAGGGGATAAATAGAATTCAAATACATTTCTATTCCCGTCATTTCCTATGAGCTGCATTTACGCTCAAATTGCTACATCACAAACAAAACCAAACCTTTCATGCTGATGACAGATGATATAGCGGCAAAATACTTTACTAAATGATACTCGTATTTACATCAAATGTAATAATCCAACTTACTACTTTATCAACAAAGTAGCGGTTATCCGTCCTTTGCTGGGCGTACGTAAATTTTGCTTTTAACCTTCAAATACCTTATCGACCAAGATCCCTGGGCCGCCAAAGTTTACTTATTTTCTTATGAACCAAATGTATAGGACTAAAAAATAAGTAGTCAGGCGGCCCTGGAATTTTGGTCGATTAGTGCATATTTAGATACGCTTACAAGTTCTCATGTTGTGAGTTAACAATGCGTGTCATATAATAAAATTTGATTTATATCATTACATTCAATAGAATTATATTTTACGCCGATTACGGATTTTTCTTTGGAGGATAGGTACTCTCTTTTGTGACCGATAGTAACTCTGTCTGTCTGTCTGACTGTCGCGTTTTCACGCCAAAACTGCTGAATTGATTTAAATGAAATTTGGTACACAGATAGTCTAGAGCCTGAGAAAGGATATATGCTACTTTTCAAGGCTAAGAAAGGGCTGTAAAGGGTTAAAATAGGGGATGATAGTTTGCATGGAAATCACGTCATGTTTAAGGTTAGAAGCTTAAAACTTATTTTTTAGGCTTTCGAATAGATATAAATAAAAAAGACATTCAAAATTTGTAAAAATTTTATCCCAAAGGTGGTGGGGACTAGCGAGCTAGTGAATAGTGATTGCTATAAATAAACAGGCTACGTAAATAATTATTTTTGTAAACTAACGAACAAATTAACACAGATCGTTATGTTTTAGAATAATTTAATAATTCATAGCTCAATGTCATGCTCAAAAGTCTTCCCAAATGTAATAAATATTATAAATATAGACAGCTTCTCTACTATTTTTATAAATATAAATAAAACAGTAATAAAATAGTTTATTTTTAGAATAAAACTTATTCATCTAAAAATTTTTAATAAGATTATAATTATTTAACTCTTCACTACAGTTAATCAAATTAAGCTCTCGAGTGAAACAAATTTCATTTCAAACGTAACAAATTCCTCTTCGCCGCTATTTCATTTCGTTTTTAAAATTGACAAACGATTTAAAGCATAGGCAAATTTACTGTTATACAATATACATAGGTATTATTATTGAGTTTGTTATAAGTTTTGATATTTAAGTATTTTTTTTTAAAAATAATTTTTTGAAGAGGTAGTATTTAAAATAATTAATATTACAAAACTTTTAAACATAATATGAGTTGATAATAGTACTGTAAAACTCATCTAAATGAGACTAAAAACGTTCTTATTCTGCCTCTATTTCCCTATTCCTAAATAAAGGACTCCTCATTGTTATGTTATTACTAAGGTTCCTGCGCAACCTTACCCTGGAAGTTGGAACATAGTATAAAACAAAGTCATTTCTACCGTCTGTACGCTTAGATCTTTGAAACTACGCAAAGAATCTTAATTCCATTTTCATCAATAGACAGAGTGATTCAACAGCAGGTTTATGTTTACATGTATAGTAGAAAAAGCCTAAATGATATGTAATTTCTTTGAAATTCATAGTAATCATTAGCGGAAGCGGAACGAGGGGGAGACGCTTGTATTATAAATACTATCGTATATCGTCGTATCTACATGCCTAAAATTCTGCATAATCTACAATTTAAATTAAATGATTCGCTTTTAAGCATCTTTAAACTTTATGCGGTTTCGCGTGTCAATGTTATGAACAATATGCAATTCGAAACGTCTAAACTAAAGGAATCTAACTCTCATCCTAAATTACCTTAAAAGAAATTGCCCCTTGAAACAAATTGAATATTTTGAAAACTGTTGTTATCGAACAATTTGTATTACAAGCAAGACCAAAATACAAAGTTGATTGATAAATATAAAACACAAAGCATACTTTACATACAAAGTAAAGTAAAGTCACTTCCAAAAATTCCATAATTTTGCGTACTGTGTTACTTCGACGTCTACATTCATAGATACTAATTAAGACAAGTTCGTAGGAAAAATTATATCAGAACTTTTTGTTAAGCTTACATTGCCTGCCCATTTGCCCCTATTTTAAAATAGCTTATATGAAGTTCTAAAAATTATAATTCATTTTTGAGCAATAACTTAATACGCTTAAAGCTTATAACTCAAAACTAAATTGTATAAGTTCACAGACAACATTAGTGACATATGAGTGAGGATGGAATTGAACTTCTACAAAGTCTGCTGATTCTATTTAGTATTTACTAATCGATATTATTTTCTCTACCTTCACATTTATATCATCATTATTATCGATTTTGTTAATATTAAATTCTTTTACTTTGACGATATTAATAAATATATATTTTTTAAAATATAACTTAGTTAGGTTTCTATTTTTACATACATTTTATAACGTGGGTTCGACGTCCATATAATATTAATTACAATACACATATTTTATTGGACACATATTTTAACTGCCTCGGTGGTGTAGTGGCTAGCATGTACGGTCACACACCGAGAGGTCCTGGGTTCGAGTCCCGGGTCGGGTCAAGTTTAGTTATTGAATCTTTCTGTTTCGTTAGCCTCAGTAACAGCCCGGAGTTGGGAAGTTGGTGGTGGTTCACCCCCGTGCCTCGGAGAGCACGTAAAGCCGTCGGTCCTGCGCCTTATCTCTCACTGGTCGTGTCGAGTAGTCGTCCCACCGGAGTATGAGAGTGATAGTAATAGAGAGTGCACTTGTGTCTGCGCGTACACTTGTGCACTATAATATCTCCTGCGTACTTGGCCAGTCTCAATGAGATTGGCCGCCATGGCCGGAATCGGTCGGAGAACATTATTTTATTGGATCTTGTAATTGTAATTATAATGCAGGTTTCCTCATGATGTTTTCTTTCACCGTAAGACAAGTGATAATCATCATAGAAAACGATTCACACATGAAACTATCAGAGGTGCGAGACCCGGATTTGAATTTGCATCACTCGGTTATCCAAACAAGCGCGTCCTACGTTGCACGTAGTAATAATGAAAATAGTGTATTGAGATGAGATTAGGCAATAGGTAATTAATACTATAAATACTCGTATTACTTACAATCTACATACTTACTTATAATTAAAATTATTTATTTTTTCATAATAATAGGAACGTATAACTTATTTAAAGATGAAACGAAATCATTTCAATTTATTTATTTTATCAACCCGCAAACCTAGAATAGAAGAAGATTCCTGATATTTATATAAGGTAAAATTTTTATCCGAGTTAAATATCTCCTTTATTTTTAAAAGCTCGTGTAGTTACAAAAAACAAATAATCTTTAAGGGTTGTTGTATGATGCCTACTCATGTAAAGGGTTCGAAATGATATCCACCGTCCGCTTTGAAGTCTACATCAAAGCTGTCTATCATTTGAGAAAAAATATTGGAAAAATTCTTATGTTGCGTCTAGTAAAATATTATTTATCATAGTGCTATAAATTTGTATTTTAAAAGATTTTTATTAATATTTAGAGAGACGTTTGTTTGTATGCCTTACATTTAGGCAGCAATTGTAAAACGGATTTTATCCCAATAGAGTAAAAGGTTCCCATAGGACAGTCGTTATACTATTTCAAAGTCTTTATTTCAGTATCAGGCACTTAACATATATATTATTTCATTACCAACATCAAACCCAAGTTCAAAAAGGCGTAATGCCTAACGGTGAACGAAAACTGCATGTCTGAGAGAACAATTTTTGTGAACTATGGCGTGATCCACTTGTATTTAGAGAAGGCCCATGCCCAGCAGTAAGACGTTAAAACATAAATAAGTACAACAAAAACATACATACGTGTACGGTACAGATATCTTATTTCATTAACTTCAGGTACTAACGTATACGTAAAAAGCTCAATAGGTCCCGTAATTCTTTACAAGAATTACCGAACCTATTGAGCGTAAAAGCATACGATTCCTTTTATGTGATTTATAAAGCCTGAACGTGTTTTTAAAAAGAATATTTCATTTTAGGAGAAAATAAGATGTTGTTAAGCATTTGGTTGTCTTTTTAGATTTTATTGACATATTGTATTAAATATTTGCCTGTCATTTAGTCTAAGAAAAGCAAAAATTTCTACATATACAAATATGTATAAATATGTATAAATATGTATGTATGAATATGTATACATTAGTATGTATACATTAATATGATAGTGCCAACTCCTTTGTACACACTTGGTCTATTTTTTTACTCGTAACTATGTTTAGTTTTGTTTCTTTTGTGACCGAACCAATTTGTACGTCTATCTCCTCGTAACATTCGCTTAATTAATCAATGTACTGATTAAGCCTTAAGCCGAGACCTTTTCTATTTACGTTAGTTCCTTCTGTCCCCGTCAAAAACACTCGCATCATTTATTTTACTTATTAGTAAGCCTTATATATTTCTTTTCTAATTGCTAGGCATTGATTATATCAAAGATTCTAGCTTCGATTTCCTCATAACCCGTTAAGTAATGTTCATGTTAAACTTACGAGTAAACACGTCTTGGTTAAGTAACGTCAAGGCAAGGTCTTCAAAAAACCGTCACTATCATGTTGGTGGTGATTTTTGTTTGTTTAATAAATTACAAAGTACTTAATTTCTATTTAATCTTAAATACATTCATTATTCATAACGATGTTTCTTCACGAATTCTAATACCACAGCTTCAGCTTCCGAATTCTATTACGTAGCAAATTAAAATGATTTATTAAAATCACTACTCAAACTGTACTTTCAAAGACTTTTATCTAAATATATTATTATATTATGTATAAAGATTAAAATTGGCAGGAAGGTATTTTATTTATTTTTTTATTTGTCCGCTTAGAACGGATTTTATGACAGGGTCGGATTAAGGAGGTCTAAGGGCTCTCTCAAGTTTGTATGTCTTTCATATTTATATTACAAACTTTAAAGAAGGGACGGACGAACGAGCAAGAGAAGACTTTACAAGTATTTATGTATAAATTTACGTTTACTATATTAACTTAAATGTGTTTGACAAACCTTTCTGTACAAGGAATAAATTGGTCGATTTGTTATAGATGGGCGAGAATCGACTACAATCTTTGTTTAAATGTTTCCCCTTGTGCAAATATTTTTTACTGCTCATTTATTGATCTATTTATTTACGACCTCTGTATTACCAACACAAATATAAATTACACAAGCTTAAAATGTAATTAAGTTAATTCAAAGGAATAAAAATAAACAACAAATGGATCAGTGAAGGCATGTTCTTTCCAAATAAAATTCGGGTCATGCCCGAATCTGTTCAAATCCGGTCACCGCATACACCCGGCTAGTTGGACCCTAATCACGCAAACCACCTCGTTATATCTTTATATTGTACTAGTTGTAACCACAATGTTGTTTACCTTAAAAATAACTAAGTACGACTAAACTTTAAGAAAATATAAGCTCAAGTTTTCAATTAAAAAGCTCAAAAAAGGGACCTGTTTTTGACCTCATGCATGTGTACATATGTCGTATGTGTTCTATTCTATTGATAATTCATACGCCATTTTAGTTGGTTTGGTAATGTCATAAAATATACCCTATATTTTATATAGATTTCATTATTTAAAGTCAAAAAGCAACTCAGGGGTTTTTAAGAGATCATTCAAAATATATAATAATAATTGTAAAAAAAAATAATTTACAAAAAATAAATAAAAAAATCATTTTTGTAAAATAGATTTTTTACTTTCAATGAAAATAACTATTGATTTCTATTTTCAATATTTATTAGAAATTTAAATATTCAACTGTTTCATAGTAAAAAAAGCAGACAGCATTAATATTTTATAAGTCAGCAAACAATCACAAATCTTAAAAGTAATTTTCAGTACATTTATTTTCACAAAGGTCTTTTATAAAACTTAAACAAAATCACTTGACAAAATATATTAAAGTAGAACAAATAGAAGTAAAAATAATACTGAGAAGAAATGGAATTCCATTTGTTTCAAAGTATTACTTTAACATTCATGCGACAGTTGAAATTGCGTGAACCCTAAACAAAATGTTTTATATTTATCACTCACGATTATGGCGCGTTAATAAATGATTCTGTCTGACAGTATGTTGAAGTTTGAGGGCTTATTTCTTTTACGTTTTAACGGTAGTAGATATATATTGACGACTCGTTTGGCTCAGTTGGTAGTGCTTACTACTTTCTGCTCCAGCGGTCGCGGGTTCGAGTCCCGCTGGGGGCATTCATTTGATATTCACGAATGTTTGTACTCCAGTCATGGGTGTTTATATTTATAATATGTATGTATTTAAAATTTATGTGTAGTGTATCAACTATCTGGTATCCGCAACACAAGCACGTTACGTAGCTTACTGCGGAACTAATGTACTTTAAACCGCTACATTAGAAAGGCAACAGTACAAAGGTAGCTTTAAACAAAAAAAACACTATAACCTTTTATTAGTATGGTTAATTAATAATATGAACTCTATGAAAAATATACTCATATCTATAGGTACTACTAATAAATGGCGAGACGTTTCTTCGTTCGCTCTAACTGCAAAAACTACAGAACGGATAGACAATGAACTTATTTCATATAGGATGCAGCGTGTTTCGGTGAAGGTTTTAGCATATAACTAGCAATTCCCGCGGCTTTGCCCGCGTTCTAATCACTATTAAAAAATAGGAATTGTGTGAGAATGTCGAAAAATTTTCGCTTCTTGTAAGAGCTATTAGCTAAACAGTAGGCAAGGGGTAGGTTCGGCGATTGCACCAAGCGAAGCGGCACTTAAAGCAGTGCTTGCATTTTGTTCTCGCGTCTGTATTTTTTACGACATTTTACGTAAGGTATACAAAAGAAATAAAAATTACTTGACAAATTATATACTAAAACCTTCCTCGAGAACCTCTTTTTCCAGTACTTTTTGAGTTTTGCGCGGATAGACAGACACACGCGGCGAAGGACTTTGTTTTATAATATGTAGTAATATGTAAATATAAGATCTTGGTTTCCGGTCTTTACAAAGCTGGCGGGGTCGCGCGAAATGCTAGCATATATCGTAACTCAAAGTTGACTCTACCAGATATCTTAAACTTCCTTGAAGTTGATATGACATGTTGATATTAAGAAAGTTTTAGGGATGTCTTCGCTTATTAATAAGTTTCGCGAGATCGTATAATTTGAGCAATCTTCGCTGTTGAAACTAAGTAACTTATTTAAGTTGTTATAAGTTATTTTAGTGTTTAATGTAACGTATTATTTTTTAAGTCATTTATTTTAAGGTAAATTTTGGGAAATCGTGTAAATCTATTTCAATATTAAATCTAAATAATAAAAATAATATTTTTATTGACTCATATCAAAATGTTATAATCCTCCCATCCACCAAAAATTAAATCGATGAATTCTGTGCTAGGTGAGTCGTGTCAAACCCGGGCCGTGTAAACCAAACCAAAAAATATTTCATAAAAAAAACTAAATGCTTATGTACGAAAAGAATTATAGGCACAAAGTTTTGTAATGTATTTATAATAATATAGCGAGAAAAAGAGATCTAATAAACATTAATATAATATCGATTCCCATCCCTAATTATAACCATATCTTACAGAGGTTAAAAAATACTATATTTTACTTAAGCATAAAAATTATGTATGCCTCAGTATTTACCACATATTAAGTAAGATCAATTCAATTATTTATTTACGGCTTTTGACTAACAAAAGCCATTATGCGAGCTGACAAAAAGTATGAGATGAGAGCTAGAAAGATTAAAGATTGTCCGTACTTAAATATACAGACTTAAGGTTCTCGGCTAAATTCAAAGGCGACTTCTTTCTTTGAAGTCGTAAGTACCTTACGAATGCAGTGTGCGTTGCTTTTAACTACTTAAAATAAGTTTATAAAAGACTGTTTATCTCATACTTTACCTACTTCATCCTATATTTAACATACTGCTGTTCATAAATCTAACTACACTCAAAATGCAACCTATTTTATTTTATTAAATACATGTAATTTTAACATTAGTAAACCTTGTAAATATTTTATTAAAATGTTTTTTCCGGATTTTGTCGCGGATCTACTTAGATTTCTGGTTAATAACGTTTTCAATCAATCAAAGCAAACATGGTCTATCCAGATATCTAAGGTTTTCAAGTAATAATTCGCAAAGATAATTTAAAAATGTCAAATATTCGCGTAAATTTGAGAAACTATTATCTTGTATTTTGTTTATAAAATTTAAAATAAATTACTTTAGTTATACAGCATTTTTATTATATCTAATAACAGTGAAAACAAGCAGCCAAGCTTTATTATGTAAAATTTTAAAAAAGGTTGCCGTTGCTACACATTTTGGAAAGCTCAAGCCTGTTGACATACTAATCACTAATCTTTTCATTTTTTCAGTTCGTAAACGCATATATTTTCAAAAGGAGTTGATGTTAAAAAAATTGTAGAACAATCACAAGATTTCAATAATTTTATAATATCATACTCCCAATGTACTTTAAATCCTTACAATTTTGATTTAAGAGAAGTAATATACAACAGGTGGCATAGAGTATGTATATTAAATTACAATTCATCACCGTCACAAGCACTTGTGTTTATTAATATATAGCTTCATTATTCAACATATGGTAATGATTGCATGCGTTATTTCAACTAAAATTGTTTAAAAATAGGTTTTAATGCCATTTCTTCCTCTAGGGCTATTTATAGTAGGTTACTACTACTCTTTACTAACATTTTATCATAAAATAATTTCTAGTTAAAGCTTCCTTTATTTTCTTTCTTAATTTAAAAATGCTGGAATATCTTTGTTAGTAGAAATAAATGGTATTGATAGACAGACAGACTGACAGACGGATAACAAAGTCATCCTTTAGGATCCGTTGTTTCCTTTAGAGGTACGGAACCCAAAAAAAAAGGAAAATATAAAAATAAGAGATATAAATCTCTTTTATAAATCCCACCAGAAATATTTCGAAAAGCATACTTCAATACCCATTGTATAGTAATTTTCATGGCTTCGATTAGAACCTCAAGGTTGTTACAACCTTGTATTATTAAGAGAAGACTCTTTTTCTATAGCTGATTTTTATCATACACTTACATTGTAAATATATTTTGGGAATTTAATTAAAATATTTATTAAACCATAAAGTATACTATAAAATAGTAAAATTACATGTGAACTCCAGCAACTTTCAAAAGTGTAATTAGTAGCCACAATGTTTGCAAAGTGTAAGTTACAACTTACACATTCAAACATTGTAGCTCGTCCAGCATATATTGAGCAATGTTACAAGTTACAAACTAAACTAATCACGAAGATAATTATCAGATAGCTTAAATAGCAAAATTAATCTATTAGACTACTCTTAGTGTAGTATGTGAAACTTTATATTTATTCCTATTATAAGGAGAGCAAAGTGTCCCAAGTGACGGAAAAACTCAATGAAAGCAGACTTAGGCGGTACGGCCATACGAGACGAAAGCTACTTAGTAAAAAGAGTGATGAAGAAGCATCGGTACCGGGAAATTAGGAAATTAGGAGAAAAACCTCGTAGATATATACTGTTGAGAAAGACTTGAAAATAGAGAATATCCCACCGTTGAAAATCCAAGGTTTGTGCTAGCACAGATGCACAAAAAGGTTTGACCGCAAGTAAAGTTGAGAAAGGAGGAGAAAGAAGAAGATGAAGTATGAGTATTCCTCCTTTACGATGAAATAGCTGAACGCTATCGAGAAATGTTATCAAAATTCAACATATTTTTATTAATGTATTTAATTATTAAACTTTCAGCAAAAAAAACATTTATAAAGGTAAAAATAAATTACCCCAGTTATAGAACTTAATTAAAAATATTAATATATATAGTAATATAAAAAATAATGTAATCAAAATAAAATAATATGAACTCAAAATAAATAAAAAATAAATGTAAGTAACATTACATACTCTACATACTTGCGACTCGATAACCTTCTTATTGAAGTCGGTTAAAGACGCTACATTTAATGCTACATACGTTTTCGGAAAACTATTAGTAACTACGAAACTAAGTTAGAAATTCGCAGATAGAGACCGAATAGCTAAAATATCAATTCATCTACAAGACAATTATTACAGATGTAAAATTTTGTATGTGTGTTATTTATTACATTTTCAACCTGAAATAGCTATACGGATAATACTTTCTTAGACTTACGCGAAAATTTGACATTTTTAAATAAATCCATCTTTAAAGATTTTTCACGGATTTATTTTGAACTTTTGTTTCCAATGTGTACGGATTTAAATGAAATTTAGTACACAGATTGACTATGACCTAACATTTATTTATTTATTTATTTCACCTACCGTTAAACACCTAGGGATGCTCTAATTTATTGGAATATTTATCGATTTAAGTTTAACATAATATTTTGACTTAAGGCGACATTAACTGCCCGCGCCCTTGAGCATACACTGCCGCCTGTCGCCCGCCAGAACCTCGCTTCAACGCGCACCAAGATTATTCGAAAAAACAACCCACCTTGATTTATCAAACACCATACAAATAAAAACCGTATACTAAAATATGGGTCATTAAATTGTCTTTTATATGATTAAAGTTTCATGTAAATACGCCCCATAGTTTTTGCGTGATTGTCGCTTTTTTGTCCGCGTTAGACATTACTTTACAAATTAATTACACTATGTTATTAAAATATAATTTCACATTTTCACATATCAAATTATGAATAAAATTGTCTAGTATAACATATTTTTTTTTTCAAAGAAATAAGACTAGAAGTTTAGACGTGATGTTCAATATAAAATCATTAAATGTCGTTTATCTGCGCCTTAATTAAAAAACTCTTTTACGACGTATATTGTATGAAATCTTTAATTAAAAAAACTTTTTCTTCACGAAACAAATGAAAACAGTCTAAAGTTATAAATGTAAACATTTCTTTTCACTACATAACACGACACAAGTGCCACAACTGTAAGCCAGTAATAAAGTTCAACCGTACCTAGGCGACGCTTTTCTGTGATTCTGAAGATTAAATGTCAAGAAGCATGTAAGTTAAATAAACCGCTTGACAATCGAAGTCGACAGTTTAATGTTTAGTAAGAACCTCGTTTTCTTTGAATTTTATCTGGAAAACCTTTCTTCAATATTGTTTGTGATCTTTGTCTTCAATGTAAAGTATTCGTATAAATCTGAGAAAGCATTATTCATTAAAATCCTAAAGGAATGAGCATTCTCACTTTTTCAGTACTTTTTCAGGCATTTTTCCTAAAACCTTGTATATTTTTTTAATGAAAACAACCTCCTTACAAAATTTATGAGAGCAATTATAACAAATAAGAAGAACCAAGTCATACATGATACAAATGTACATAATATATTTTACTAACAAAAGTAATGCTTAGTTCGAATTTCTTCTGAAATTGGAGGTTTACGACGTACAAATTTCTTGTAGATTTGACTAGTTCCAGTCAACTACTTCAGTAATCAATCATACAACACCCGTAACTCATTTTGCAACTTTCTAACTTCAGTAACTCGACTGAAAAGCGAGATCGTATATGCCGTTGTTATATTTCTGGGCGAATACGTTATCTACTAGGACTAATCATTTCATATTCAGCTACAATCGTTGGTCATACATTTACTCTATACCGGTTGGACCTATTTGGATGAAATTTAATACAGAAATAGACAATCACTTTGAATAATAATTTTTAGTTCACAATTTTTTCTTACGAATTGAACACATATGCAGATAATTTATTATAAACATTAGAAATTTAGGTTTATTTATCTGAATAAAAAAACTTTAATTTCTATCGAGATGTTAAAAAAATCCAATCATCGTTATGGTTTGGTCCCAAAATGCGTCCCAGCAACACACCAGGGAGTATCGATAATGATAACTCTTAATAATTACGGACATTTAAAAGAAATAAGCAATATTATAATAATTGCTATCTTAATAATATTAATACTGGTTATAATAATTTCATATATGATATGAATAATAATTTCATACAAAATATAACTTACACTTGGAGAAAACTTGATGTAAAGAATGTTATATTCTTAAAATATATAGCTGACTCACCCTCGCTTCGGTCGGGTTTCCCTAAGTATCCCCTTTAGTATAAAATTTTTACAAACTTTGAATGTCTCTCTACTCATTTATATATAATCATATATAAATGATATGATATATATGATAATATCATTTATATTTATAATCAAAAGCCTAAAAAAAGAGTGTCAAGCTTCTAGCTTTATAAATGACGTAATTTCCAAACAAACTGGGGATAAATCTCTTTTTTTATATATTTTTTTTATTGTTGGGAAATGCATTGACGCATACCACCTGAACCCCCAGGTGGTGATGTGAGACTCACCGGCCAGAGGGCCGGTACTACCCACTAAAATCCAACATCCCCGCCCCACTCCGCCATAATGGGACACCGCAGGATCGCTTTCGCGCACTACGGACCACCTCTACGATTTGGCCGTTCCACAGTCCACTCCGATACAGCAGAGAATACCCGGAGCAGCAGGGGATAAATCTCTTATTTCAACCCCTTACAGCCCTTTTTTGCCTTGAAAATTAGCCTATGTCCTTTCTCTGGCACAAGACTATCTGTGTACCAAATTTTATTTTAATCGATTTAGTAGGTTGGGCGTAAAAGTACCACAGACAGACAGACAGACAGAATTACTTTCGAATTTGTGATACCTAACTACATTAATTATTATAATATTTAGTATCAAATTAAAAAGTGATAAGTGTTGTTTTTTCTTCACTCTCTATAGCCTATAATCTCATAATCATATTATTTAATATACATTTGTACACTTTTTATTCTTACAATATCATATTCAATTTCTCAAATAAACTGTTCACTTAGTCGTGGTATACCTTAAACGTTTAAGTTCCTTATATTTAATTTTAAATGCAAATGAATAGAATTTCCAATGCGGGAACTGCAATAACTTTATTTCTGAGTCTTGTTCCGACTTTGTGCTCTAGAAATTCTTAAAATAACTGTATTTATGATTCTTTTGTTTTACATTTTTAAAACATCTAAAAAAATTTCTCGTTAAAATATAGGTACCTGCAATGATATTATATACAAGATACGCCACAAACGCACCAAACGCGTGCCGTGAATTGGTTCCATTTATAACCAATGAACCAACCAACCAACCAAATAAGTCAGTCAAGCTGTCATTGCGAGCACACGTGTCGACTACCTACTAAAAAAAGTTAAATTACAAATAGCTGTCTCTTTCACTCTTACGCTTTGCGTATTTCCTGTCGCACTTATAGCATGTGTTTAGATATACAATGTTATTAAATGTGTATGTGTGTGTCGCGGAACAATTATGTTGTGCGTGCAGTATGAACGTAACGTATCTTGTATATATCATTGGGTACCTGTACTTCATTTCTGAATATACTACCTAACCTGTTAGTTCGAGTTTTTTAATAAATGATAATAATATAATTATTATTTTTCAGTTATTTATTATGGATACGTAAATTAATATGTAATTAAGTGTTTTATTTTACAACACATTCTAAAGAAATAAAAGCCTTTACGTTCTTGATTAGCGACCTACCCCTTGCTTCACTCATGTTCGTCGCTACTCCCTATTTACTTTAGCGGAACCTTTTTTTTTTTTAAAAGAGTAACCCAAGTTTCTTCTTATAATATCACCTATCTTCCAGTGAAAATTTCGTGAAAATCTGTCCAGCCGTTTCAGAGATTAGCGGAAACAAAAAGATAGACAAAAATGTTAAAATTGTTTTTCTTAAAAGTATCATTATAGTATAATAGTGAAAAGCTTTTATGTTGATGTTACAAACAGAAAAATCTACTTTATTTATATGTATGTAAATGATTTTAGTTAAAAGAAACATGTCTATAACTTTGTTCTATAATAAACAATTTATATTCCTAACTTTTCTTACTAAATACATTTTGTTTCTATACATTATCCTCAGAAAATATTTTTCATAAAAATATTATTATTACTACCAAAAGTAACTAAAACGAAACAAAAATATGATGAAAGTATATTCTTTATAATTATAAACTTAATTCACACTGATATATTTTTTGACTGTAGTCTGTCAAATTAAATGTTTTACAAAAAAAGTTTATAAGGCCGCTTTTCATTTATGTCGTACTAAGCAAAGTCACTGAAACTGTATTGAAAATCAAGAAACCGGAAATTTCGAGCTTTGATGTCTCCAGAGATAAAATATATTGAATGATAAACTTTCTTAATGTTGGTACAATTTTAACTTATATCCGAAACGAGAAAACCAACTTCATTGCTATCTGCGACGGTGTTATGTACCTAATTTGGTAAATTCTTCGAACGCACTGATGTAAAAATCAGATGTTTATAATTACATCACATACCTAGGCCGTAGGCGATCATACAAAAATCGTATTTTTTTGGTACACATACAAAATTGTGTGTTTTTATCCATAAATGCAATCCAAATCGTTTCGGAGATACACGAAATGTACATATGTACGTATACATTATACTAGAATTGCTAATTCAATATTAGAAGATGATATTTTTGTTTGTATAATGTGTATGCGTTTAATTTTTCTCCTTAACCCTGAAACGGTTCTACGGATTTAAATGAAACATTGTATCCAGATCGATGAATACACGTAGACTATATTATAAGTATTTATGTCCCGAGTGAATTACAAATGAAATTTTCTAAAAGATGGAAAACTATGTATGAAAAGAAAATGTTTATTTTTGAATCAAAATCGGAGCGACTCTACGTGAATCGGAAATCGGAGAGTCACTAAGTGTACTATAGTTAGAGAAGTTTTCGAAGTCTATAACATTTGTATAAATAATAACTAAAACATATATAGATAATTTTTTTTAAATATAAGAATACGAAGGTACACGTGAGAAATATTCGTTGCCAACAAGAGATGTAAATCATTATTCCTTAAAAATTAAAGGGGTATACGGCAAAAGATTCCAGTGTAATGAGGTCACATAAGGCCGAGCCGCTGTGAAAATTAAAAGCGCTTTGTCTTTATAATTTTTTTGAGATATCTTTACTATTTTTAATGTTAACCTTAGATTTAGATTCTCTTTGATATAATAAACAGTCAACATTAGTTATGTTAAAAAAAGTTGCCGATGCGATGACTTTAGCTTTCCGAAACCGAACTTTTGAATAACTTACATTCAAAAAACTGCTTAGGGAAAACCTCAGGAGACCGATGATGTACAAAACTCTAACATATTTTGTTTGACGAGACTAAAAACACTTTGACGAGATAAAACCTATGTACGGATAGTACAAATAATCTATTTCTGTACCAAATTTAATCCAAATCCGTGCAGCAATTCTGTCACATTGAGAAACCATCATCATAATCATAAGAAATAACACAGTATAAAAGAAAATATAAATATAAAAATAAAATCATACGTCTGACAGGTTTGAAACAATAAAAGCTAAATTAAAAATAAACAGTAAAGCAACCTACGGGGAAATCAGTGTCTTCAACTCCCTATTCACAGTTATTGCAATGTTGCGCCGTTCTCCTTTTCTTTTTTTTTTAATAAATATGTTGGGACATTAAAAATTAAAAATACGCTACAAAGCTTACGCTATGTGACAAATATAGTACGTACGATGTGGATTTACTCGAGCGTCGCGGAAACCTATAAGATATCGAGTAAGTCAAGGCATCGTTTTTTTTTACAACTTTGTTACACTCCCACTATCTTAGGTTAAGGTTAAACCGTCTGATAAGCAAATATGACACTCTTTACTTTGTAATTAATCCCTCTCATCTTAATCAGACGCGCTCGAATATTTCAGATGATCAAATTTTTTTATCAATCTGATGTCTCTTGAGAGTACCCACCAATATTGAGGGCTGATACTAGTCAAGGCACTTGTCCCAAATTTCCGGTTTGGGCTACCCTACCGTATATGACATTCGTTTTAGTTGAATTATTTTTTTAAATAATATCTATATTATATATTGGTACATACATATTTTTTTTAAACATTCCTATGGGAAAAGACAGTAACTGATTCTATAGAGTGGCCCTTCGAAATTTACATGCCTCACTATGTGGTGACTTACCTTAAAGAAAGTACTAAAAAATTGTAGTTCTTAAAAAGTCTGTACTTAATGGCATACGCATAATATTATCTATCACCGAAGGTACATTCGCAATACACATTTTTTCTTCTAATTTATAAAAATCTGGTACCACAGTGTTTGTTATAGAACTCCTCTGAAAGGGCTTGACCGATTTCTATGAAATTTTTTGTGTGTATCTGAGAATAGGTGGTAGGCTGTTTTTTATTCCCCTAAGTGATAAGGGAGGCATTTCAATTTAGGTACTACCATTTTTATCAATATTGAAGTGAGCAGTGAAAGTAGTATGCGAGTAATATATTAATATGTAGGATAATTAGGGTTCCGTCTTTAGAACTCGGGTGAAGCAGCGGGAATAGCAAGTATTTATATAAAACGTATAACGCACCAGAGCGACGTGAGGCTAATTTAGGCAATTTCCAAATAGGTTAACAAATAATATGACAAAAGAAATTTTGTTAATAAAAATTATATATCTACATCTACATTAATTAAGATTTTGAAAGTTTTACGGACTACAATACTGTTCTCATTATGAAATATTCGGAACAATGGCACAATTAATTAATTGACTTCATTATAATGTATATACTTCGGACATTTAAATGAGTTAATTGGTTATTATTAAACATAAATGTAATCAAATGAGGTTACTTTTAAAAACAGTATTAACACTTACATAATAAGTAGGTCCCTATTAAGAAAATATGAGAGTAAGGAAACAGTCGAAACTGCGACCACGTGCACAGCAAGTAAGGGTTACTTGTTGAATGTAGAACAATAAAAACATCATAAATATATATTATCTGTGCCCATCCACTGTAACTTTTAGTTTTGTATCTGTGGTCTTCACTTGTCATCTATAGCCTTAAAAAGTTGTTGGAATCAGAAGAGAAATGAAGTTTCTTCAGACTTGGCCTCGGCCTTTCGTCATATCGGAATGCAAATTTAAACTAGGCTGTATGGACTATAGTCCTTTGCCTTTCCCTATTGGGGATAAATTTTAAAAACTTAAAAAGTTGTTCACTGCTACATATCTGATTTTGTTTAATATAATTAATGTCCGTTTATAGAATAGAGGAGTTGCAATGTAGTTGCGTTTTATTTACCCAAACCCAATATTACTACCAACTGGGCTCAAATGTGTCAACAAAAATAAGGTTATGAATAAATTAAAACAGAAACTGCTACAAATTCTAACTGTGAAGGAATAATAAAGGTCGGATTCTGCAAATATTAAATTTAAACTGAAACTTAATCTAAATTATAAATGACCTAATGACCCGTTCTCGCTTCTGCGAGGTTTCAGCTGAATAGGACAAGCATTATCGGCTCGTATAACCGATGAGTCACGCCGCCACCAAGATGCGTAAACACATTTCTTACAGTAAGAAATAAATATTTTTGGCCATAGTAAAAAGTAAATTAAAATACATCTTAATTAACTTTTAATAGTAGACTTAATTAAAACGTTTTGATTTACAAATAAATACCTATACTAATAAGTTTCACTACAGTGGCTAATCTTTTGGTGATCCTCGAGATAATTTCTTGATAAAAAACCCTCACGAACTGAAGTACAGTTACTTCATCCGAGACTTGAACCCAGGACCTACAGTTCGGTTTTGTACAATGTACATGTTAGCCACTAAACAAAATATGCGAGCTAGTTATAAATATAATACGATATTGAGATATAATGCAAGCAAAGTGCAAAATATTAATCTTCCATAGGTACTGAGAGATCAGCCGTAATTAAAATGGCCTCCCAACAATATCCGACCGATCAATATTGGACTCGAGCGTTAAGTGTTTCGAGTTACCAATTACTGTAATTTACATGAAGACGTAAATAATCTGTAAAGAAATAGAGTTTGCTTTACAGATTTTTTTAAAAGTGTTAATTTTATACATTTAGCGTATATATCTTGTGGTAGCCCAGCAGGAACGCGCTCGCTTGGATAACCGAGTAAGCCGTTTCAAATCCGAGTTGGGGTTTTATAGAGTTAGTTTAAATTTTAGTTTAAGTAGTTTCTGTGGTTTATTCATCTAAAATTATTTTAAAACAAAAATAGGAAGAGTTAATATTTAAATTATTCATATTCATGACTGTATCAAACAAAAAAAATCCAGACCTATATTCAAATATATTATATCCAAAACTTTTTACTACGCCTGAATAAATCCTTTGATAAAATTAAATATGCCATTTATGTATTAGCATTTATGTATTAGCCTTTGTGAATTAGCGCGGAACCGTGAAGCTTTAAAAGCTATCTAGGTAAAGTTTTTATTAGATATATTATATTTAGTCTAATTTTAACTAAGGAAGTCAAAATTGGTCTAAATATATCTATTTTGTTAATAAAAATAAAGACGCAACAAAAATTATAATAAATAAATATATAATACGTAATTCGTAAATAACAAATAAATATTTTTTTAAATATGTGATGTATGCCGGATTTTTACGTAGTATAAGCTACTATGCCACTTGCTTCTGTAACTTGCATTGTCAAGTCATTGCTTTAATAGATTTTCCTTTCCTTTCCTTTAAGAGTTCTTTCTACCTAGCAATTTCTACTCCACTCTATCACAGTAAAAATATGAACAGTACGGTAACTGCATACTTAACGTTCGAAACGGCACACTCACACAAATACGCGCATCAACGAGGCCCCTTAGCGGACGCTGCGGTGCTGTCAGTCGTGTGTGCCGCATTTGAGTTTATTACCGCGTTCTTTTTAAAGATGCCACGAACTTATTGCGTAGTATACGGCTGTTTGAACTCTGCTTCATCAAAACCGGAGATTTCGTTTTTTAAACTCCCTACTGATTTTGAAAGGTAAGAATGATTTATTGTTTTAATCGATCTATAATATAAAAATGAATCGCAAAATGTGTTGGTAAGCGCATAACTCAACAACGCCTGGACCAATTTGGCCAATTCTTTTTTTGTTATGTTTGTTAATGTTAGGAGAAGGTTCTTATGAAAGAAAAAAATTAGAAAGTTGTGCGGAAGATTAGAAAATTTAAAGAAACTTTATAAAATTAACGGCGTTTGACGTATCAGTTATGTCCGTTGCCATGGTGCGTGTAATGGTAATTCATATTATAATCAAGACAAATATATAGCGGGCGGTGCATAATAATAATAATAAGAATGCGATTTTTTTATATAATAAAATTTAACAACACAGCATTTAAAACTTGTCGCAATAGACGCAAATATTTATCTGTTACCAACTTATAACATAAATTTATGTAAAAAATAAATATTAAATTAACATACGTTTCATTCCTAAAAAAAATTACCTGTTTTACTTTTTGTATGTACCAACCCTAGCGCTCCGCTCAGCTGTAGGTGTAAATTTCAAAAAGACGGCTGAGTTACGCTACTGTTCTATCTCTGTATTGTGACTCTATGGTGCTTTTTTTATGGCATAAATATTATTTTTACTTACTCGTATGCTTTAATGGTGAGTATGGAATAGAAAAACTCTGTATGAACCATCCGACCAACCGATCGATCGATAAATGTTCAATTCCAGACGATAATGTACCTAACTCTGTGCCAAGCTTCATCCAGATTCGTTTAGCCGTTCTTGCATGATTGTGTAACAAATATTCCACTAGAATTTCTCATTTAATAATATTAAATTAATAACGCCATATAATTAATGTAATTTACATGAATTATATGGCGTTTTTATATGGCGTATTGACATTATGTAAATACATTGAAACATAAAATAAAACTAGAGTTGTTAACAAACAATAGGCGAAACCGTGTAGGTCTTGCTGTCTCATTTTGAGAAAGCCTGAACATACACTTTTATTATACACTACAAGATTTAAATCTTGAATTTACTCATTTTTTTATATCAAAACGGTAACCATTTTCCTCATTCATTAAGCACAAATGACCAAACTTATGTATGAAACCTCCAGCAATAATATATATAATTTTTAGTTTGTTTCGTGTTTATAAAATAAATAAATAACGCCATCTAGATTCTAGAAGTCAATATAGCCTTCCATTTCTTCGTATAAAAAGCCTGAACCGATGTAATTCGATCAGTTAAAAGCAAAGAGGAATGCTTTAATCTGATCCTTTAAAAGGGTCAGCAATCCTACTCAGAAGCTTACGACGACTTTACAACTTAATTGAATTATTT
This sequence comes from Boloria euphrosyne, assembly GCA_951802675.2. NCBI lineage: Eukaryota > Metazoa > Arthropoda > Insecta > Lepidoptera > Nymphalidae > Boloria > Boloria euphrosyne. Next base: position 6,146,509 of record OX637893.1, read on the forward strand.
AGGCAAAAGTACTGAAAAATCTCGACTTTTCACTCAAGTAGATGGTATGTTAAACTTTGGCACAGATATTTTTATTACTTTTTCATCAATTCCGTAGATAAATTTACATATTCTAAAAAAACATATTCATTAAACACAAATAGATATTACCCAAGTATATAAGTAGTAGCTAAACTGTTGATACTCTTTTTTTTAACTTTTTCAGGTATAGTCTAGACTTAATTTTAAGCATACTATAGGAATAAAAATTTTGAATAAATATTTATTGAATTAAAAAAAAACTTTTGCATACAATTATTCATCAACGAAAACTGTAGCTTCGAAGTAGTTGATAACTACAATAAAAATCACACCTATTCACCTGTTTCGACGTGAAAAAAAGGACCGACTTAAAAATTATAGATTACAAGAATACGCGAAACAAGCATTTTTTAACCCCTCAACGCGAACAAACGAGACACAATAGATTTTCAATTGTTATAAATCTATATTGACCGCGCGCCCGTTGATAGGTTAATATTCTCAACATCGAACTAATTATTATATAAAAATAAAATTAAAGTGTCCGTTGTAACATTAACATAAAAAACTAAATTTATAAAGTTTTTGTCTGTCTGATTTTAATGGCATTATCACTGGCAGATATCTGGTGTTACAAAAAAAAACTATGCTACTAGAAAAAAAAATCAGTTCAAAAATGAAACATACCATATACCTTTTATATAAGAGCTGAACCCAACCAAAAAAGGGGTGAGTCGCACTTTTATTAAAAAAATAAAATAATAAAAGTTTAAATAGCATTCACTAAATTCTTCACTTTCGTATCTACATAAACATTCATTCACAGAAATGATTCCAGTATTATAACACTTTTTTAATATAACTTTACTCATTTCTTCATATTGAAAGAAAAGAAAAGACGATTCCAATGAGAGATATAGCATAAGAATCAAATAAAAAAGTTTATACGCCATATGTAGGTCAAAGCTGGATCTCGAGTTTCAATTACACGATATCATCGGGTACAAAAATTTATCGCCAATTTTTTGGCAGTTGTTAACTGTCATCGATACGCATTTTCCCTAATACTTGTAATTATTCTTATATTAAACTAGCGACTCGCTCTCGCTTTGCTCGGGTTCGTCATAGATTTAGCGCGAGCGAAGCCGCGGGTTCAGTTAGTTATATACTAAAACCTTTATCGAGAACCACTCTACCCTTTAATGAAAACAGCATGAAAATCGGTACAGTAGTTTTTGAGTATATCGCGAACAGACAGACAGACAGACGCGGTGGAGGACTTTGTTTTATAATAATATGTAGTAATAATAATTGATATGTATCATATTAAGGTATTTTAAAAATAACAGTAATAAATTCCACAAACGAAGTATACAGGGGCAAAACAATTAAGATTTTGCCACGTATTATAGATTGCAATGCTAATTAAAAAAAAAAAATTGTGACATTCCTTGTTTTGCCCCTGTACCCTTCAAATTATCTTAACAGTGTTTGCAGAAAAAATTGTAAAATGCTACCCCTACGCCAATAACTATTACAAAACCTGATATTATTGACTCTATTATTGCTACGTAATGACGCTGCTTCGATGTCATTAAATATACCTACTATGTCTGCAAAAAAAATAATATTCTGTGAAGTTATAAAAACTACATTTAAAAATGTCTCCATTTTACTAAATTGTATTCAAATATAGATTGATGGAAAAGAAACCATTTATTTTCTTCTTCTTTTTAAACATAAACAAATTCGCGCTGTTTGACTAACATGTATACACCAAAAATGCTATTACGTCATATCATTGAGTACTATTATCGGTAATTTTTCCAATTTTCTCTTGGCTTTAAGTTTCACCGATACGCCGGTTCATGTCGGACCCAAGTTTTGACGTTTATTTCATTAAACTTTACGCTATTGCTTCTTCATGATAGCTTTGCCTATCATGTTGCCAATCGCAGGTGTGAATTAAATAATTGAAAACACAAATTTTCTAGAATATTCCAGTCGTAGAAGGTATAAATTATAATGTATTTATTACATAAGTATAGAATTCACCTAGAGACACCTCACAATAATTGATATTTTAAATTATTTAGTAACTTTTTTTTGTATAATTATTATAAAATTTGATTACCATCTTTAATTGATCATAGTAAAGTACGGCAATAGCTTTAAAGGAAAAAGCAAGGAAATTGCTATTAAAAGCAGTAGTAGCCCAGTGGTGACGCACTTACTTGAGAAACCGAATGAAGCTGGTTTAAATCTCGGGTCTTTGACCTCTGATCTATTCATATATTAATCATTTCCAACATTGATGATTACTACTTGTCTTACGGTCAAGTAAAACATCTTTTTTTAAAAACTTACCTTTAACTACTAAGGAAAGGAAATGTGAACTCAACTGGTTCTTTTCACTAAATTTAGGAAATTTACTAGTAAGTAGCCCTTTTTCATTAACCAAAGGTATATACTTAAAGAAACGCCCTTTCCTATCCGGCGCCCTGGGCGGTCGCCCTACCGCGCCCTACCCTTACGCCGGCTCTGCCTACTGTCCATCTGTATTTCAACCAGCTACTTTTTTACAGAAATTAAAAAAGTAAAATTGACGGTGCATATGTAATTCTTTAGTAGGTAATGGTATTCCAATGGTATAAAGTGACGCGGGTTCAAATCCGGGTCTCGCACCTTTAATATTTTTATGTGCGAATTATTTCTAACATTAATTACTTCTGGTCTTACTTCTTACGGTGAAGGAAAACATCGTGAGGAAACCTGCATGAGACTGCTTAGAAAACCTACCAAGTTTTCGAAAGACATGTGAAGTCCGCCAAACCGCACTAAGCCAGCAGCGTGTTGGACTACGGCCTAACCCCCCTCGAGGCCCGTACCCAACAGTGGGACGTTAAAAAGAGCAATACATACATACTTTAGTAAGTACACGGTAATGTACTCATTAGCATCAAAAAGTATAACTATACTTTAACTTCAATACATGCAATGTAAACGGGCGGTTAATCTAACAATGTATTGTAAACAGTGCACGAACGTACTCTGAGGTAATTCCTAATTAGCGAAATAACTTACATGCATTACAGTGTACAAGTATGTTTCATTAGATGAAATGTTTAACTTATTATTTCAAAAAGAGCTTAGTTTCATTATTTTTATTATGCACTAGCAAACCCGGCCCGCTTCGCTGGGCGTAAGTTAAAACATAATTAAACGGTTTTTATAATTTTGTAATAAAATAAAAGTAGCCTTAGTTACTCCAGACTCCTTATAATATTTTTCCATTTTCAGCCGTTTCAGAGATTAGCCGGAACAAACAGACAGAAATTTTAAAAAATGATTTTTTGATGAAAGTACCGTATATCCTTCATGTGTATTTAGTGAAAACTGAAAAGCTGCTATTTGAAATTAAAAACAACACTTCAATTTTATTTATATGTACGATAATATGATGTACCTACTGATAATAGAAATATTCACGAATATTATATTGTTTAAGCTAGATTTTATCTACTTACGATAAAAATACTTTATTCAAAATGATCTATAAATTATAGTTGATACGCTTTTAAGGATCGCGACGTAGCATGTTACTTTTAATTTATTGTAGACAGCCTATGAAATCAATATTGCTGAATTCGGATTTTATATATAGAATACTTAGTCCTATAATATGTTCTTTACATTGATTTAGTTGCATAGAGAATCATTTGCAGAAGAACTGATAATCGTTGGAACGTTTAGGCAAACGTAGTGTAGGACGCCCCGCGGCGGCAAGGTGGACCGACAATTTGAAAAAGGTGGCAGGTACGGGATGGATGCGGGCTGCCAAGGATCGAGGTGGTTGGTGTTCTATGAAGGAGGCTTACACCCCGTAGTGGACGGCAAAAAGCTGAAAAAGAAAGCAGGTACTCGAGTGGCTAAGGAAACACATTGTAGTACGTCCTCATGCAGCGTACGGCTGGTATGAACTGAATGCGCAAAGCTCACGATCGTGCTTTATTGCATACTATAAGAGAAAAAAGTGTATGTCCAGAAGTGGACTGAAAAAGGCAGATCATAATGATAATGGTGATTTTCGTAACATTATCGTCACAATTTGAATTTTGGATTTCATCACACTTTTTTTCATAAACCCAACATCAATCATTTTTTATCCTCACTTTGTTTTGTTTTTTCAACCACACTATACTAAAATTATTTTTTTATCCTTAACTTGTGAAATTCCAATACAATACAAGAGTATATTCAAAGCAATTTCAAGGTAAAAAATGTCATCAAAGTTCCATCTCTATACCAAAAATTGCCACAATTGGCTCAGCAGCTTGAGACACAAAAGCAGACAGACTTACAGACTGTAACTTTCACATTTATTGTGAAAGTGTTATGTATAGTGATTATTGTGAAAGTGTTGTGTATATCATTAGTATTGTGTAATTATTATGGAATTATGCCGATTAATGATGTTGCCGATTAATAGGATTTTTTAAATCAAATTGGTAGTGCTAGATATTGATTTAATTTAGGTCGACAATCATTTATATCAATCAGCAATAAAGTATGTTGAGTGAAATGGCTGTAACACACGGGCTGCCTAGAAATAATAAAAAATAACTTTTGCTTTTTTTTTAAGCACGATCATCTTTCATATAAAACTATACTACAATTTAATTCAATTCTTTATTATGAACCCCTTTAGAAAATTCATAGACGTAGAGAATCTATTTCTATGAGAACGCAACTTTATCCAGATTTTGACAGTTGACAATCTTTAACCTTCACCGTTCACGTCAACGTCAAAAATCAAAATGTCAATTGTTGACACTTGACATTTAAGAACTGTATTGTGTTAAGCTCAAGCTGTTGATTTTAATTTACGTATTACTAGAAAATTCCACAATTAAAGTAATTATTATATACTATACCTATAATTTAAAAAATCTCGTATAAGTAATACTTGAAATAAAAAACAAATCAAATATTTTATAAAATGTCCTTTTTTGCAAAACAATGCATTCGCAGGGTAAGTTGGTATGAACTTGAGAAATGTTGTTTTCATTTTTATAAGATAAACTATTACCAGCCATTATTTTTATAGGTACTGACTCCGGCTGTATCGATAGCAAAAAAATCATGCTTCTCTACTAGTAAGTATTACATAACCTAACACTATAATATCTTATTCCGCCGGTAAATTTGTTTTCACTATGCAAGATTAGACTTCTTAGATTTTTTTCATTAAAACAAGGTATCCATTTTAATGTAAAGAAAATGTTTTATATTACGAAATATTAATTAATTATACTTTCTAGCTAATGCTGTATTTACTCCAAAAGTACAAAAACCGGCCCCTGACTTTGCTGCTACGGCTGTAGTAAATGGAGAGTTCAATCAATTAAAACTGGCAGATTATAATGGAAAATATGTTGTACTTCTGTTCTATCCATTAGACTTGTAAGTATCACAATTATTACCTTTAAAGTATTTTGACACAACTGTAATAATATTATTAATACATACATCACTATTCTTCTTGCACTGTTAATCTCTTCACTTGGCATTATTGCTTGTCACTATTCTTAATTTAAAAAATATAGATTTTCTGGTAAATAAATTATTCTAATCACCTATAAATTTTATACATTATTCATGTGAATATCAATTATATTTTTAGTGTGGATTGTAACATATATTTTTCTATTCTTAGCAATGTGAGGACAAAGAAGAAGAGCAATCTTTCAATGATTTTTTTGAGTATTAATAAAAGTGATAGTAAAACTTTGTTTTTTTATATAAAATTAATCTTCAGAGAAAGAGTTCACTTTTGTACTTTTTGTATAAGTTTTCTTTTAAATATGTTAATAATATCTATTCTCATTTCAGTACTTTTGTATGCCCTACTGAAATCATTGCATTTAGTGATAAAGCAAAAGAGTTTTCTAGTATTGACTGTGAAGTAATTGGTGTTTCAACTGATTCAGAATTCAGCCATCTTGCATGGATCAATACACCCAGAAAGGTACTACATACTACATACTACATAGCATAATTTTGACATGTTACATTCCAATCAAGCTAACTTAGCAAGATTATGATTATTATAAGGATAACCAGTCCTGACTTATCAATGGAGGTACATTTTATTTTATTTGTGTTTCCATCTTTTAGTTATGTAACAGTGGACAACCTGAGAGTGTTGCTCCTCCTGTATTCAAAGGCCTTCCTTCCTTCTTCATCAACATTCCTTCGACTTTGCATTAAGATAAAGCTCTAATCTAAAATATTTTGTACTAAGTATGTTCATTAAAGTTTAGTCAATTAAAGTTTTGTAGTAGGTCAATTACTAGACTATTCCTGATTGACCCTACCTTCTAATATGAAGTTTATAGGGACCACTAGTGACTTGGGTCCTAATTGGGGTAAAAAATACTCAATAGCATTCACCCAATTTATAAAGCAAGTAATATTCTATCAAACAAATGCTTTCACATTCATAATATTAATAAAGACATATTGTTTTCCAATTCAATTAAAACATACATTATGTTAAAGCTGGATAAACTGTATTTACAACATAACATCTTACAAAATATTTCAGGATGGTGGTTTAGGAAAATTAGATATTCCTCTGCTAGCTGATTACAAGAAGAAAATCTCACAAGACTATGATGTTCTTTTGGACGATGGCTTTGCTTTACGTGGTAATTATGTGCAATGAATGTCCTCTTCCGGCTCTTCTATGTTAAACATTAACTTCTTAACTTAAGGCTACTCCTGAGAGAGTCAATAATTGAACTTAGCCCAATTCAGGAACTTGGACCCAGGACATTCAGATCTGCAGCAATTCATTTAAAGAGACAATTTAGTCAATTTCATCCAAATTAAATAACAAAAAAATATTTTTGTTCTTTAGAATTTATACAAGTTTATTTTTTTTTTTAGTTTCCATAGCATGTATTACTTATTTAGATTTTGTCTTAAACATGTAATTATATCAATCTATAGGCTAGTCTTTTAAATCATCTAATTAAATTGTATACTATAAATACTGATTTATATAGAAAGCTGTACATATAAAGTTCTAACAAAATAGCACTATTGATATACAAATTAATAACTTACACTAAGTACTGTTGAGTTTACTGCAATTTTTTATTATTAAAAAAACATTTATTTTCAGGTCTTTTCATTATTGATAGAAATGGCATCTTAAGACACATGTCTATAAATGATTTGCCTGTGGGACGCTCAGTTGATGAAACTTTAAGATTGGTTAAAGCATTCCAATTTGCTGATAAACATGGAGAAGGTATTGTATAAGAATTAAATATTTTAAATCTTTTATCAATATAATAAAACTTTTCAGTATTTAGTGTTGTTAATTATATTTTTTTTTCATTATTTGTACTTTTGTAATAAACTTTCGCCTTTGAAATACTTTTTTACTGTCATTTTTTTTTTTATTTTGATAGGATATTGGATATTGGCAATTAATACAGCTAATTCAACAACAATTAACATCCAATAATTATAAAAATGTAAAACAATATTAAATGAAGTCTCCAAGAAATGTTATTTCAAAATTAAAATATTTTTTTTACAATAATTTTAAATTGTTTTTTATACAAGTTTTAAGGTGAATTTGAAAACAGCTGTAATTAATAATTAATTTAGTATTACTTTATGTTTTCAGTGTGCCCGGCTAATTGGAATCCAGATACAAATGCAGAAACAATCAAACCTAACCCTAAAGGAAGCAAAGAATATTTCAAAAAAGCCCACTAAGACCTTAGTATAAATAAGTAGTTTAAGAAAAAAGACCTAGCGTCTATAAAGACAGTGATTTTGATCAAATCTGTGTTAAATAATAATTTAAATTTTAAGATGAAATAATCATTTCCAGCTTATTACATTCAAAAACAAAATAATCAGACTTTTTTTATACATCTTCCCATAATGCTGAGTTGTTAATAAATGTAACAGACACTGATACTGTTTTATTATTCCCTACATTTACTTATAATGTGGACTATCATCATCAGCCCTTTTTAACGTCCCACTGCTGGGCACGGGCCTCCCTCAGTACGAGGGGGATCAGGCCATAGTCCACCGCGCTGGCCTAGTGCGTGTTGGAGGACTTCACATGTCTTACGAAAACTTGCTAGGTTTTCTCAGACATGCAGGTTTCCTCACGATGTTTTCCTTCACCGTGAGACAAGTGGTAATCAGGATAGAAATGATTCGCTCATGAAAATATCAGAGGTGCGAGACCCGGATTTGAACCCGCATCACTCGGTTATACAAGCGACGCGTTACCGCTGGGCTACCACTGCCTACCAATGTGGACTATAATGACTTAAAATTAAAAAATATAATAACCTATTACCTACTTTGAAAAAAAACAAGTAATAAGTCATAAATTATTGATTGGTAGTTTTATTATAGAGACCAAATCAGATATTTTCAGAGCCAGCTGGCAATTATTGTAGTATAAAATTAAAAATTCAAGAGGCGAAACTACAATCTAACTAATGATGGTGTTTAAGGTATAGTACGATTCAAACTTAATGGCGGTTTGGAAGTTAGCTGCGAGTGCAGGTACGCGCATGTACAGTCAAGTCCAAAGACTACAGTGTATATAGGGTCAAGTCGACGTCCCGCTAATTGGTTGATACCTAAAAATTGCGATCTGCGCATCGGAACGTACGATGTTCGGAGCCGCCATTAAGTTTGAATCGTACTATAGCAAACATTAAAAAATAACCTGAATGAGAACCTTTTTGATGTCAATTGAAAATTGATTAGACCACCTTTGGGTTATTCTTAAAATAATTTACGATTTGTTTACTAGGTTAATAGTTTTAAATAGAAAAAAAATCTTTTAATTTGTTAATTGAGACATAATAATAAAAAAAAATCATTTTTAAACTGCATATAATATTTATTATATCATATATGAGAAAGTACCGAGGACAGTATTCATACTTATTATTAATCTATATCATATCACTAACATCAATATACAGATAAAATATTTTAGTAATACATATTGAGATGATGATTTTGATTCTCAAAAAGCATTTATATTTATTGCTTTTCAACAATAATTTCTAGACACAAATTGAGAATTTCCCTTATTATGGATGCCTTTATTTCATTGTTATGAATTTGTTTACACTTATATAGTTTATTCTACTTCTGAACATCACACTTTAAAAATTATATTAAAAATTGTTTTTTTTTAAATATGTCATGTTTTATAGGTATATGAATAGACTGAAAATTAGGCATCCACTAAATTATCTTATGCTATAAATACAACACTCAACATTACAGATAAAATATTATATAGATATATAGTTATAATCTTAGAGTAACGACACATAGAATGATAATAGTTGATGATAGTTCATACATAATTTTGCCCAATATTGAAGCAGCAATAGTATGAATGTGTGTGTGTCACATAATTACTACCGAAGGCACGCACACATACAGCCAACTTGTAACAAGACTTTATAGAGACAGTAAACATATTCGGCCTTAAGGCCGCATTGAAATGGCTTCACCGCCTATGTATTATTATTCTAAAATTATAATAGTAATATAAGTATTTACTTAAATCTAAACCATTGATATAATATGATTGATTATGATTACTAATAGTAGAGTAATGAGATGTATATTAAAATACTATGATTTATAATAATTTTGTTAAACCATAATGTTAGGCATACTTAGACATTCATTTTCTAAATAATAAGCTTTCATAATACAATATGCAACTGAGTATCAACAATAAGTATTTAATAATAAACTAGCTACCAATATGCCTATAGAGTACTTTATGAGATTAATACCATTTTAAATATTAGTATTCTAAGCTGCTAACTCCATCTTCGGCTAACCCATCTTTTTGGTATCAAATGAAGGAGAAATAAAAAAAATTATGTTATTATAGGCATTAGTACAATACCTATCAACTGGAAATTAAATATTGCAGTCATTTCATAATCATTACTATTTTAAATTATTTTATTCTTATTTCTGACTGAAGTAGTATGGATGGCAATTAGCATTTAGCAGTTTAAAATACTTTGCCGACGATATGCATACATGAATTATGAATAGTAGTAATAAAGTGTTTACATTTCAACACAAACTATATCATGTATATTGTTCATAGTCTTTTTGCTCAGACTAATAATAGTCTTTTACAGCCCAATAGCACTTATGCCATTAGTGCCAATAGTCTATTAGTGCCCAATGGCACTTAAAAGTACCCTCAGGATGGATCATCATCATCTGAATCCAACTCAGAGGAATCATCAGATGAATCACCGCTTGAATCAGTTGAAGTTGATTCGGATGAATCTGGTACATCATCATCTACATCACTAAGATAATCACTGGTTTTTTTTGCACCTGGCAATAAAGACATTGATGCCATTTTTACTGCCATCTCATTTTCCATGACTTGTGTCTCTTCTAATTGTACCAGTTTTGCAGCCTCTTCTAATTCTTCTAATTCTAATGCCACATCTTCTTTAATTATTTCAATATTAGCAATATTGTTGCATATTTCATCAAATTCTTCAGGCCTACATTGTTGTAGGAATATTAGGTAATCTTTTATATATAACTGATTAAGTATATACCTTGCATCATGGCTTAAATTAAACAGCTGGTAAATATTGATCATACATTTAATGATAAACTTCTTGCCCTTTCTTAACAGTGACACTAGATCACTCTTGACTTTATGGCATAACTCGAAGTTTCTAAATATTGGATAAATTAATGCCCGCCTATAGCATGCTATAAGAACTTCCTTCATATCATTAAAAACACAAAACCAGCATAATGTTGATGACAATTTGTTAATTGTCCAACTTGATTCAACTGTACCTTCATTTAAAGTTGTCCTTTTATCATAACAATAGCTAAAAAATATATCAATTAATCCAAGGAAAACTTGCCTGTGTTCAGATTTGCTCAATATATAATGCTTATTTGGCAGTTCTTTTAAAATGCTGACTTCTTCTTCAGTAAAATCTGCATCTTTATTAAATTCCGGCTTATTCCAAGCCATAGTGGAAGCTAAATAAGGTGCTATCAATTCATTATCAAAAAAGTCTGCTAAATAATGATCAGATGAGAATTTGCGGTTTTCATATTTTTGTCTCAACAAATTCCGTTCTTTAATTGCTACCCTTTCAGGTATCCTTAATTCAAAAATTTGCGGAAACTCCGTACCAATTTCTTTAAACCCAGCTGTTACCTTATTAGCAAATCCATATCCGAATTCCTCATATTCGTCGCCCTCATCTGTCTCATCGCTCTCGATAGTCACACCGTTTTCTTCAAGCATTTCAACCAAGTTAGGATTAATATCTGGGATGTCACGAGGGGCCAGCAAGCTAGTAATCATGTCAAGATTTTCGAAATGTTCTCCTGGTGTTTCTTTATCAAATGTTAGGCTAAAATCACCGGAATCGCATGTATAAGAACCCTTTGAGCTGTCATTTTCGATTATTTTGCCTGGCAGGCGAAGTCTCAGAAAATATGGGCTCGAAACAAATAGGAAATTCTCACCATCTACATCAATTTCTGTTTCGCCGATATTTGTGTATGGAGCGTGAACAGTAATAAAAACGTGATTCGCGTCTTGCGATAACTTAAAACGTGGAGTTAACATTTTCAATGATCGGTAGATTCATAGAGGGCAATATTGATTGATGGTTAAAAATAACTTGAGCTTGAGATATAAAATCAATTAAATATCCAGTACCAATGGAAACAATAACATGCCGCATGCGTTATGCTTTTTTTTTTTTTTTTGGGATTTTTTGACCTGGTAATTACAACCTTTAGGTCAACTCTTATTTATTCGTATACGTTTAATAATATGTCTATGAGCACATCCCATTAAATTGTTTTAATTGTATTCTTTATGTATTTGTAGATGAGCTTATAAGTAAGTTCGTCTTGTAACAATTGTTTTAATGGCGGCGGGCGGGACAATAAATCACACTTATTTTGAACATCACTGAGTTCACTGGCCAACACTAGTCTGTCAATCAAAAATTTTTGACAATCAAAGATAACATGCTCCACAGTTCCATCACTTGAATTACAATGAGAACAGGTTCCATTCGCAATAATGCCGAGTCGAGCAAGGTGTGACGGTGTAGTATTATGACCGAAACGCAGTCTATTTATGATAGTAATAAAGTCTCGAGAAGCATCTGGCATACGATGATACCAAGGTCTTGCAGGTAAGCTTTCTTGTATGCTTCCATACCATTTTCCTTTCGTATCTTGATCTTTCTTCCACATTTCTAACCACAACTTTTGAATATTTTGGTCAATACATTGCAAGTAATCGGACATAGGAACATTCATTGTATTTCTAACGTCAACAGCATTAACTCCTTCATATGCAGTTTTATCAGCCATTTCATTGCCAGAGATACCTTTGTGGGAAGGCACCCATAGAAAGAAAATTTGGATATTTTTACTGTGGTATTGGTGAATTATTTGCTTAATGAAGTAAAGGATATAATTAGACTTGTATTTGACTGTGAGGGTAGTTAAAGCTGTTATCAAACTTAAGGAATCAGAAATTATTAAAAAACATTTATTGTTATTGATTTCGCGAATACGCATTAATGCCTGATACACTGCATATGCCTCTGCCGTAAATATAGAGCAGGGTTCATGCAGAATAAAACTTGAAGAAAATTTTGCTTGTGGATCATATAGAGCAGCATGTACATAATCACTTGTTTTGCTCCCATCAGTGTAGATAACATAGTACATTGTATTTTCCTCCAAAAATTGAAGCATTTCCGAATTATTGTTTATTGTCTGTTGAACTACATTAATTGGATGTGAAATACACTGATAAGAGAAAGAGTAACATGGCCATGGAAACTGTTTTCTGATTTTAGAAAAATTATTGTCTATTTCCAGAAATATATCAGACAGTGTTGGAGAATTACCACATAGTAGACCGTGTGCTGTTGTTAATGGTCTTCTTGGGGATCTATCTATATAAGGTACAATTTTATTTATTATTTGAATGTTATTTGATGCTATTAGTTTGAGACAGAATCTTTCAGCAAGTAAAATTCGCCTCAAAATCAAAGGCATCACTTTTGTCTCAACTTCCATGGCCCTTATGGGAGTTGAGCACATAGCACCAGATATTATTCTTAAAGCCTTATTCTGCAATATGTCTAATTTATTTACATGAGAACTATTCATATAAGCGAGTGAGCTATAATCTAAGTGACTTCTTACAATACTTTTATACAATATTGACAATATTTTAGGATCTGCACCCCATGTTACACCACAAAGTGATCTGATAACATTTAGTCCTGTGTGAGCTTTTTTGGATATATATTTAATATGTTCTTCAAAAGTTAATTTTGGATCTAGTATTATTCCTAAAAATTTCTTTGAAGTGACTTTATTTATAATTTCATTATTGTAAATAACATTTGAGTTTGGGGTTTCATTGCCAAAAAACATAACACTACTTTTAGAGGGGTTAATTTTTAAATGTAAACAATCATTATAATATTGTAATAGTTGAAATAAGGATTTGTTCATGTTATCTATTGCAATCTCTAGGTTGTAATTACTGCTGTATAATACAATGTCATCAGCAAATTGTAAGATATTTACATTCCTATTATTTACATATTTACAAATTTCACTTGTGTATATATTGTACAGCAATGGAGATAGTGTGGCACCCTGCATTGTGCCTCTTGAGGCATATTTGGGTCCATATAAAATATTGTTATGTCTAGCATAGATTGTTCTATTGTTCAAAAAATTAAAAATCCACTTACATAAGTGCCCGGGCACACCTAACCTAGACATGATTTGAACTAGTATACCAGGATCAACACTGTCAAAAGCACTTTGGACATCTAGGAATACGCAAACAGTGTTTAATTTTCTATGTTTTGCATTTTTTAGGTCAGAGATTAAAGAGGTGAAACTGTCTGCACTACTACGCCCTCTACGGAAGCCATATTGTATATGTGGAATGAAACACTTTGATTCAACATACCAGTCAAGACGAACTTTCACCATATTTTCGAATATTTTACCAAGACATGATGACAAGGAAATTGGTCTATAAGAACTAGCAAACTCAGGAGATTTGTCGGGCTTAAGTATTGGGACAACACACTGTGTTTTCCATGACTGTGGAATACATTTATTAAGCCAAAGCAAATTGAGAATGTTAAGAAACAACTTTTGGGCAGATACATCTAAGTTTTTAATTACGATGTAAGGATAATCATCTAAGCCAGGAGTTGTATTTCGTCTAGAGTGCAAGCTTGTTAAAAATTCAGACCATGAAAAAGGATCCAGTAAAAATTTAGAATTTGGGTCATTCATCATTGTTGGTTTCAAAAAGAATGTTCAGTTGATCTACTTCAATTAAGTTGCTATTATCTGATAATTTATTTAAGAGTGGAGATATAAACTCATTTATATATGATTTATTCTTAGGTCTTATGCCTTTGAACATTTTTAATAAATTCCAAATTTTACTTATGTGAGTATTTCTATTAAAAGTGTTACACAAATTATTCCATCCTATTTTTTTCTGTTCTGAAATTGTTCTCTTTTTCTGGGCGTCTTTTCTTTTGTAATTAATATAATTTTCAATAGTAGACTCTTTTCTATATAGTTTTAGTGCATTATATGAAGCAATAACACTTTGTTCACATATACTATTCCACCAGGGAGCTGGTGGTCTGCTTATGAAAGTGTTTGTTTTAGTGAGCTTTGGAATTGACATTTCTTTAAGAGTATCTAAATGAAAACAGAAATTATTATAGGTTGAAATAGGATCATGTGGTTGAAGTATCAAATCATTAAACATTGTTTTTGAAAGAGCTGTATATGTTTTCCAGTCAGCTTTTTTATATATGAACTTATCTACAGGGGAATTGAGATGATATTTATCTATATGTAATGAAATCTCTGTTATTGTTGGATAATGGTAACTTCCCATTGTATCATCATGTACAGACCATTCACATAGTGGTGCGAGGCTGCCACTTATAAAGCTTACATCTATGGCAGAAGCAGTTTGTCTAGGGCGATTTATAGTTGTAGGTCTACCATCATTTAAAATACACAAATCTAAGTCATCAATTAAATTAAATAAATCCTGACCTCTACTTTTCGTTGACAAACAACCAAATGCAATATGATGAGCATTAAAGTCACCACTCATAAATATGGGCTTTGGTAGATCATTAATAATGTAACGGAGTCTATTAATTCGTATCCGTCCACTTGAAGGTGGACAGTATACACAGAGAATTGTTAAACTACTATGTCCTGTTGATACGGATACAGCAACTGTTTGAATGTCTTCATAAAATCTGGTATTTAATATATTATACTTAAGGTGTGGTTTTATTAGTATTGCAACTCCATTATGTGTATTGTTTGAATTTTTATTGTATATATTATATCCTGGTATTTTAAAATTATTATCTTTGAACCATGTCTCATTAAGAAGGCAAATATCAATATTTTGTTGTTTTAAAAATTGGATTAATAAAGGTTTTTTACTATTTGCACTTTGAATGTTATACTGCGCAATACGTAACTTGGATTGTGTAAAACTAGGCCCTACACAATCCATTATGTTAAGTTTTTTAATAATGTATCTTTAATAATTTTAATATTAGTCGGTGTACTATCATCTTTATTGCCTAATTCCACCAACGTCTGTACTAGGGCCATAAGTACATCGTTATTGGAAATTATTTGAGTTTTAAGGTCTTTAGAATTAACTATTTTAGCTTTATTTACATCTTGTACAGACTTATTTACAGGAATATTTATAGATTTATTTACAATAACATTACTATTTACAAGTTGTGATTTTGGTGGTGAGAGTGGAGGAAAATCTGTTTCATTGGTGATGACTTGTTTTGTAGAGGTGACACCTGCATAAGATATGTTGTTTTTCTTTTCAATGATCTTTTTTGCTTTAATAGGACATAATCTAGATATCGCAAGGTGAGGCCCACTGCAATTTATGCAGCTGATTTCTGTTGGTTTATCACATTCCTTATACATGTGTTCACCTCCGCAAATACTACATCTTTGTTTACCATTACAAATCCTTGCTGAATGATTAAATTTAAAACACCTATAGCACTGTAATAATGGTGGAATGTATTCAAAAACTCTATACGAGAATAGATCATATTGAACATTATCAGGTAATACATTAGATAAAAAAGTAACGCTTACAGTCTGTAATGGAATGCGCTCTTGTCCTATTTTCTTTGTAAACCTTCTTATTGCCACTATTTCATAAATTGAAGAAAGTCTTGTATAGAGTTCTTTGTTAGATATATTCGTTGGAACAAATCTAATGATGCCGGTTTTTTCAATTTGCGCTGCCGGTATGAATGCCTTCATGTTATATTTTGTGAGGAAAGCAGTGTTATTAATAAAGTTATTGGCCGTATTATATTGCTTGAAAATAACTGCTATTTTATTGGCATTCACCCTCTGAATACCCGTCACACCTTTTATGTCCATTGAGAAAAGATGATTTAAGTATATAGGGCTCTTGTTACCCAATCTATCATCGTTTATGGATTCTACATACACTTTAAAGTCTGTGTTGGTTGAGTTTTCCGGATATAGTCTTTTATAATCCGGTTTGTAATAGGGCAGATACGCATCTCGCTCACCGCCGGAGTCCGATTGTCCTTCATCCCTAGGCTGTGTCCGTTTTATTTTTTTGGAGGTGGGCGGGTTAGACCCGCCCCCCTCGTTTATCTCCATTGCTATTGTGCTTTTCAGCCGCTAATAGCAATATTTAAATTCACTTTAACTATAAAAAAATCACTTTATAGGAAAAATTTAAAATTAATTTTCTAAAGTCAACCGCGCTTTTTCAAGGTTCCCGCCAGAATCCATGCGTTATGCCCTTAGCATCCACAGATAAGTGAAAATTGAAATCAGATTGACGGACCACAGAGTCCTCTGCTATGTTACCTAGGAAGATTGTTAATTAGTCTGAGTATGTTACAGTCTACCGATCGGCGAACACAGACTTGAAGAGACTTTTACTCAAAAAGATACTCAAATTTCACCCAAAAGATTAAAATTGGGTCACAGCCCACACATACAAGCTGAATACGATGAAATTGATTTAAAAAAATTGATTTTTATGAAATGAACGTATTTTTTAAATAAATTTTCTACCGGCTGATCTCGAACTGACTTTGTGAAGTGATGATTCCTCGATTCCACATACTCGTATGGCGAAATAATGGACATTAAAATACTTACACATTTTTGTCATCTTATTTAATATAAAAGTGTAAAATTTGTAATATATTTTTGGTAACATAGCATTTAGATTTTTTCAAAAATAAGTTTATAATAGGCCTGCCCTCAAAGGTTCAAACCAATTAATGTCGTCAGTCGTTTTTCAAAAGAAAATGTGCAATGAACACACAAGTACAGATTTATAGTTAGGGAGTCCAAGAGGGAAATTTGCGATTTACTCGAAAGCGTCAGTTTAATATAAGGTTACCTTACATATTGATAACTACCCCCAACCAGTAGCAGTCTTCAATATAGGGGGGTACGCGCATCTGATTAAGATAAGGGGGTTTAATTACTAACAAAAAAGTGTCAAATTTGTTAATCTTACGATTATAGCTTAACCTAAGGGAGTGGGACGGTAACAAAGTTGTGAAAAAATGATGCCTTAACTTACTCGAGCGCAGTTGATTTTTTTATATTGTAAGAGTAATGAAGAACCGCAAAAAATATATAATCTGACGATTTACGTAAGCCGAGCTCCGGTTAGTTTGTAATAAAAAGTTGCTTTTATAAATCAGATTTGGTAAGTTGTCTGTGAAGAAGATCTATCTTGTAAAAAAAGTTTTTTTGGTCAATCTTCATGATTAACATTTTTTTCAAATTAAGGGTCTGTAGGGTTCAATTAACATCCTCTCTACAAATCTGAGGCGTTCAAGTATTTTTTTATAATTTTCACCCCTCCCGCATGGCCACCCTCACCTCGCAAATCGGCAGATTAATATGTAATATATATATCATATCAGAGACATGTTGGAGTATGAAAAATATCAATATCAATGTCATTGTTTTTTTTTACAATTTTGAAAGTCTTCACGCTACAAGTACACGCTTCCCCCACCGCTGAAAGTAGAAATATTATAGGAACATTTATTCTTCCAATTATCTAATCTACAATATCTTATAAGTTTCCGCGACGCTCGAGTAAATTCACATTTAGCATCATGGGCTCCCCTAAAAGCCATTTTCTAAAAAAGCCGCGCCCGCGAACAATTTCAAATTGAAAAATTGTAATTATTATTATCACCTAAATCAATAATTAATAGAAATATAAGAGAGAGGAAAATTAGTCTAAAATGATAAGTCATATCGTATTAAGTAGATTACCACAAAGTCCTAAATCAATGATCCCACGTAATAATTAAAGCGGAGGCGGCGAGAAAGTTAACAACTCGACTGCAGTCTTATATAGACGGTCAATAACACATTGTTTTCATAGTTCGTTTATTTTCGGGCACCCCTCACATAAAGTATCATTCATTATAAAACCCAAAATAAATAGGAAGTCGTGCATCCTTTCTAGTTTCTTATTTTTAACTTCGTCATGAGCACATCGGGGTGTTTTATCCATTTAGCTGTAACTTTTCAGCGTAAACGTATCTAATTTGAATAAATACATTTGGATTTTGGAGCTTTAGTAGAAAAGTTTTTTTAATGTTCTTAATACTGAATGTTGCGATTTGCAAAAATTAAAAAGTTAAGGTTATCACAAATATAAACATTGTTGATTTGACAAATTGACAAATGAAGTGAAGATAGAATTGGCGAATTTATGAAACTATTTAAATTTTAAATGATTCGTTTAGGTGTGGAATTGTACAAAGTTGCTGAAATAAAAGGAAAATATTAAAATACGATATTTATCAAAATATAATGCCATCGGGACGCAAGCGATGGAACTTGCATGGTAAGTATAGATCAAATTAAAAGTAACTAAAATCAATACTTTTCCATCGTTACGTTAATTATAAAAAACAAAAGTAGTCCTAAGATAACTGTTTTAAATCGAATAAGAGAAAGAGGCATGAATATATAAATTTATATTCGAAATAGGACTTGACCTTGTATTATGAATTCATTATTGGTATCTGTAATTTCGCTAATAAATGCTGGTTTTCTAGTAATCTCATAAAAAGTGTATTACTATGGAATAAATTAGGATAAAAAAAAACATGTATTATCATTAAATCCTTGCAACCAAATACTAGTATAACCACAGGCAATATACTTTTTGAGGTTTATCTTCCTTCAGATGGACCTCAGGGGTCTTTGAGGAGGCTACGCAATCAGCTTGCTGAAGATGGATGTGCAGAGTCCCAGGTTGTTCTAGCTAAGCAACTATTAGAAGAAAAATGTGGTAAATATTTTTTTTCTCAAAATACTTATATCCTATATATATAATAGAATTTTCGTTCTATTTTTTTAATAAATAAAGAGTTATACATAATAAGCATATTAATATATTGTTATCATTTTTATTCTTATTCTTAAATTTTCTTTTAGAGTTGGAAGCAGATAAAATATCAAATTTTAAACAGGCATTGGAATGGCTTATTTGTGCCACAGAGCAAGCACACCCAGAAGCTAGAAGAATGCTTCGAAGGTAAAAATTTTATGATTTCATGTTATTATTATATACCATTAACATACTGTCCTAATATGTTTAAAAATTTTAATTGGATCTCTATATAATATCAATAAATTTACTAAATGTTCTTACTTCTATACTTTTATAGTACCTACTTAATAAATTCTACCAAATTTCTGCAATATTATGAGAATATTCTTACAAATACATATATGAGGATTATTTTAAATAGACTTCTTCCAATAATTCCATCACTATCTTACTTGCAACGGTTTCAATGCTACTTGTATTTATTATATAAATCTTAGACCATACAATTCCTTAAAAATCATGTTTTCAGGTCTTTACCTTGTATTACGAATTCATTATCTTTAAATTTTTTACACCTTTTGTTAATGGAGATTGAGTGTGAAGAGTGTGCAGTCTCTTAGGCACTCTTTAGGATGAACTCTCTTTTGTAACTTCTTTTTCTTTAAATGGCTTTGATTTTTGGCTTTAAATGTTCCTTACATTAATTATCTTCATTCCTAAGACTTACATACTTTTTTCTTACATACTGGCCAGTAATTTTATCATTTGATTTGTCAAAATTTATCAAATGTCATTTCATTTACAACATAAATAGGAAATTACACTTTAGTTGCAATATAATCTCAATTTATTTTTTAATTTTTTATAGTATTATTTTGAAACATGATATGAGGTAAACATCCCTTGTTAAATATTATCATTCTTCAGAAATGTAAATTCTAAGCAATATGTTTTGTATACATCAGTATTGTCTTGTCTTTTAAAGTGGATGTCAGTTTCATAAATGTGTGGAAATTTTAATGATTTTGCTATTTGGAAAATAAAATGGGACAAAGTTTGTTTGGAATTATCATCTAAGTAAGATTAGATTAGTACATACATAATATTTATATGACAATATTTAGAAATGGGTTTTATTATATTATTTTGGTTTCTGATCCTTTGTTTGTACTTGAAGTAGTCTTAATAATTTGTTAAGTTATACATATATTGGGTAACATAAAAAGTAGTGAATCTAATCTAAGGTGTGTAATGCCTGTGTACTTTATGTAATTAATTCTATCCGGCACCTATCATCAGTAAGATTGGTCTTCATAACCAATTATTGTATGATAACAGAAGTACCTTATTAGACATAATTTTTACATATTACTTGCAATTCCCGCGGCTCCGCCCGCGCCCGATGGATGAAAATTTAGGGATATAAGTATTTTTTTGATGCCAAATAATAAAAAAAGTGAAAAATTTAGATTTGGTCTGAAAATAAAAAAGAAATCTGGAGAGGGCCACCCTTGCTTATCACCTAGGGGAAAAAAATAGCCTTCGACCTATTCTCAGACCTACCAAAAATATATACATAAAAAAATATAAAATCAGTCAAACCGTTTTGTATGAGTTCGATAACAAACACTGTGACACGAGATTTTTATATTATTAGAAGACTCCATCAAAATTCAAATCCCCTTTAAAAATATAATCCACACCTTAAAAGTTCGCGTCCTGTTAAACACCGAATATAATCGATATTATTAAAAGTCCGCGTCCTATTCATTAAACATCGATATAATCGATATTATTATTCAATATATCAACAAGTATTTTATGTAGGTGTATAAGGAGCGGGGTGATAGATGAAGACAGTGCGCCGATAGTGCGGGCCAAGTCGTGTCTCACGGCCAGCCGGCAGGAGACGGTCGCGAGGAAGGCTGCGAGGGACCTATTTGCTAGGTAATGTTTATTTTTGCTATTTAGCCCTTTTTAATGACTAATTTCTGAGCAGGGACCTACGTTCAATACGAGGGGGTCAGGGCACCACGCTGGTAAATTGCAGGTTGGAAGTCTTCACATAAAATAGGAACATTAAGATTTTGCCACGTATTATTGATTGCAAGGTAAATATAAAAAAAAAATTGTGACATTCCTTGTTTTGCCCCTGTACCCTTCAATTAAGGAAAAATTATAAAAATACTTATAATGGGTTATATAAAAGCTTTACATTCAGTAACGAATTGAAACAATTGAATATTGTTACTAAAAAAATATAAAGAGCAGAAAATTAATATTATTATTTAGAATTTAAATTGAACAATATTCATACAAAAAAAAAGGTACTTACGTACTAACGATGACGCACTCTTATTTTTATACAAATTTGTGTGATTGTGCTTATATCGTAAAAAAACTATTTTCTTTAGGTTTTCATATAATAGGTTCATAAGGTTAATTTTATGACTCTTTCTTTCTAGGTTGGTTAGGTTAGGTTAGATATATGACGAGCGTGCCGCGGCAGCGGCCGGCGAGTGCCATAGACAAAATAAATTAAAATTCAAATTCTTAAAATTAACCTTATGAACCTATTATTAATTTTTGACTATGGCACTCGCCGGCTGCTGCCGCGGTACGCTCGCTGCGCTCGCTCGGCTCGTGCGATATTGTGGTCATATATCTAACCTTTTTTTTTTTTTTTTTTTTTTTTTTTTTTTTAGTTGGGAAACCCTGTTACGGGTACCCCCGACTTCCCCTGGGGGTTATGTGGCGACTCTCCGGACGCATCCGGCATACCCACTAAAACCCAACTCCCAAACCCCTGCCGCCATGAATGGGACGCCACGGGATCGCTTTCGCATACAACCGCGACGCCCCGACGGTTGGCCGAAGCCACCAACATGAGGCCGCCCTGAAAAGGGCAGCCCCATTATGGGAAGAATTTACAACCACTAAGGACTGCTCCGAAGTCCACCCCGACCATCCACAGGCCAGAGAGTCCCTGGAGCAGCCCCAAAACCACGACAGCAGGAGAAGAGGATGCGGCAACGCCGACACTCCCCCTCCCCGGCTTGAACTCGACCACAGAGGGCGGGGAGAATTGTGAATTCCACCCACCCCCCGCAGCCCAGCCCCACCAGCACCGAGTCCTCCCCGACCACCCACTGGCCAAAGAGTCCCCGGTGCAAACCTAACACCGCCCACAAGTGGGCACCTGCCAAAATAAGCGGTGCCTAAGATCCTACAAGCGCAGAACCCTAGGCACCTATAACCCCCACCCAACAAGTTGGGTAAACGTCTACTGCCCAAAATGAGCCCTCCCAGAAGCGGCTGCAGGAGAGGAAGATGTGACAAAACGCCAACAATCCCCCTCCCCCGAAGCCGCCCCCACACTACCCCAAAACCAAACACCGCCCAACGAAGTGGGCCCGAAGGCCCACCCACAACAACGCCCGAAGGCCCACCCACAAAACGCCCGAAGGCCCACCCACAAAACGCCCGAAGGCCCACCCACAAAACGCCCGAAGGCCCACCCACAAACGGCTGCAGGGGAAGAGGATGCGACAACGCCGACACTCCCCTTCCCCTGCCGCCCCGCCACGTCCGTCATCGAGCGGTGACGGCCCCGCTGGGGCCGCGGAGGGCGGTCAGAACTGTGAATTCTTCCCGTCCCCACCCCTACTCCCCACCGAAGTGGGTACCCCCCCAAAAACCTAACACCCCCCATGGCACCGAAGGGAGGAGGAGCGCACCCCCCCCCCCAACGTGCCAAACCCCTCACCAGACGCAGGACCACCGAAGCGGCCCCGCTCCAGCCGCCGCACCATCGAGCTAGCCCCGACAGCACGGCCCGCGCAGTGCCTCCAACCGCGGGTCTAACGGCCAGAGACACCGCGCTCCCTCACGAACCCCCCCCCCCCCCCCTGGCTGTTGGTCCGCGCCGGATTGCTCCGGTACCACTCGCGCATTTCCCCCTGCAAGAGTAGGCCTACGCCAGGCATCTCAGGGGTCTTCCCCCCCTGCAAGAGTAGGCCTACGCCAGGCATCTCAGAGGGTTTCCCCCCTGCAAGAGTAGGCGCAGGCCAGGCATCTCAGAGGGTTATTCCCCCTGCAAGAGTAGGCGCAGGCCAGGCATCTCAGGGGAAGCAGTTTGAGTGGCACTCCCCTATCCGCCACCCGGGGACGCGTCCGGTAGGAGTCAGCCTCTCCCCCGGAGTCATATATCTAACCTAACCTAACCAACCTAGAAAGAAACATTCTTAAAATTAACTTTATGAACCTATTATTAATTTTCGATTAAAGATTTTACGATATAAGCACATTCACACAAATCTATAGAAAAAATAAAAGTGCGTCATCGTTAGTACGTAAGTACCAAAAAAAATATTAAGAGCAGAAAATTAATTTAATATTATTATTTAGAAGGTAACGTATTTCCTTAATTTATCCATATGTACATTGTAGTTTGTCAAACGGAGAGCAATATATAACGACGGCGCAGTTAGAGCGTAGGATTCGTGAAATCTGTTCCACAACGCTAAGGAAAGATACAGACGATGACTCCATAGATGATGAACCAGGTATACATTTTTAGTAATAAATCAGTCTCCAAAGCCTGTTCTGGGCAAATATGTATGTAAATACTTTTGTACTTATGGTATACAATATTTATCAAAAAATACATGAAGTTATATAATTTTAATATTGTATTTAAAATGGCTGCCATGAAAAAAGCCTTTAAAATCAACGTATCTCGCGAAAATTGTAAAAATTCCCTAAAACAGTAATCGTGATTTTGTCGCGTTTATTACATTAATATGTATATATATAAAAAAAGGGCTGAACCGTGTTTGTTTTAACGCACCGGAAGATGATCAAATCGTGAAACAATTTATTGAAAATTCATCAAATAAGCACCAAACCCGTGACCGACAAACTATATACCACATAGTAGACACTATTCGTATATATCCATTTCAGCTCACCATAACCAGCGGGAATCGAACCCACGACCACTAAAAGTACTACAAACTGAAAAACTCAACCAAACAGAAAGTTAGCACAATTCAAATTCAAAATATTTTGTTCGGCATGAAATTATTACAATTTTTTACTGAAAGTCATGAGTCTACTACCAGTTCGGAAAGAAGAAGAATAAAATTAAGATTACAGAAATATTGATAATTTCCAGAAGAAGAACAAGCGTTGGACGGAGAAAATGCTTTAGAACCCTCACAGCTTCAAGCCGGGGATCATTTACACTCAAATGGCACTATTCGGACGCAGGAGTTAGAGGATGGTGAGATTTTAATTGTAGTTTCTTTGTTTTAAGGAGGTTCTTAATAACCTGTCTGAACTATTTGGTGGCTAAAATACCGAGTTATGCGGGTTCAAATCCGGGTCTCGCACCTCTGATATTTTCATGTGCGAATCATTTCTATCATGATTACCACTTGTCTTACGGTGAAGGAAAACATCGTGAGGAAACCTGCATGTCTGAGAAAA
Organism: Boloria euphrosyne; assembly: GCA_951802675.2. Classification (NCBI taxonomy): domain Eukaryota; kingdom Metazoa; phylum Arthropoda; class Insecta; order Lepidoptera; family Nymphalidae; genus Boloria; species Boloria euphrosyne. The sequence continues at coordinate 6,171,602 of OX637893.1, forward strand.
CCTAGCAAGTTTTCGTAAGACATGTGAAGTCCGCCAACACGCACTGGGCCAGCGCGGTGGACTATGGCCTGATCCCCCTCCTACTGAGGGAGGCCCGTGCCCAGCAGTGGGACGTTAAAAAAGGGCTGATGATGATGATGATGACATAATCTATTTATTTATTTATAGTAAAAGTTTTTTTTTTCGTATATTTTTTTTATTTAAGCCACCCCTAAGACACATCTGTCATAATAATAAACGAATTATTAATATGATCCAACAATTTTTGAGTTGTGACGAAACTGATGGACGCTTATTGATTTTTATTTTTTATATATCATGCCTATATACTTAGATAGAAAATTAAAAGCCGCAGGTTTTGGAATGAAATATTTTTTTGGTTTATGTATGAAAAGCCAATAAGCTTCTTCGTATCACATTTTAATTTTAATTGAAATATGATAAAACCGTTTTTTTTAAAATTCACATAATCGATGTATATTGTACATACATTTGTTTACTTAAACACTTACATGTAGAATAAGCGTTTCTTTTTTAACACAAATTTAATAATAGCTTCTTTTCTCTCTAGAATATCCAGACAGATGTGCTCGGAATGAAGAAATTCGTAACCTCACAGTCGATAATCTTGTTTCAGCCGCAGTAAATTATTGTCAGGGGGAATTACCCCTAGTCAGTCATGAATTAACCCTAACTGACCCTAATATAAAAGCCCTAGATCACATCCCTATACTGAACCAAGCTTTTCTACACCCCCTGCTGTTTATACAAGTGTTATATCTAAAACTGTTGTATTATTTCGGCAATTTTTCCTTCAGGCTCTCTAATATTGAGCTTTCCTTGCTCTTAATAGCCTATTTGTCTGTCAGTACGGAGAGTCTCTACCATTTGGTTCCATTAGTTTTGTATTATGTCAGTATTATAGCGATGGTGATATGTACTTTTAAGATATTGTTTGCAAAACGACAGTTCATTGATTTTAGGAAATGGTCGGGTCTCTTTTTGAGATATAGTGATGGGAACTTACAGCCAGATGAATCGGAAAATCTGTTTGTACGCAACAATCTCGGACCATTCGTTCAGTTTTTCTTGGCGTTGTTCGTTAACTTGTTTCTTTACCCGTTTATTGCTACTCAATGGGTGCCATTTTCGGAATTTTGTGTTCTGTCCTTTTGTCTTATGTTTTTGACTCTGTTCTCGTTTGGCACCAATGGCAATCCCTACCCCGATGTATTGGCATTGATCTCGTTTGGCATAAACGTATTGGCAAAATATCCATACGAAAAAGACACAGTAGTACATCAAGGGTGGAGATTCTTAGACTTGCACATATCAAATTATCCGTCTTACATTCTTGGCAATAGTATAGAATTTTGTTTAAACTCTAGAATGTTCTTTTCCCTTTTAATCCCAATTATTCTAGTGTTAATGGCTAGACGGAGCAACTGGCAAGGCTTTCTAAAGTACACCCTACCACATTGTGTGACTTTAAGTTGGCTGCAAATGTTCATAACTTGTTCTCATGGGTGTACGACATACGGATTGATAAGGGGTACGTTGGCGTTAGTCTGCTCTTTCCTATTTTTACCACTAATGGGTGTTTTAACGGTTATTCTACCGATTTTAACTTTCCTCCAGTATGTGACTTTGTCGAAGTTGTTCTATTCGTTGACAGTTCTGATTGGATTGACAGTGGGACTGGTGGTCACTTGCCTTTTGGCAAAATCGGAGACTACCAAGAAGTTTGTGACGCCTATACAGGTAATTTGATGTAACTTTTTTTTTTTGACCACTTGCCCAAAAAGCACCTTAGTATTTTTCAATCATGTTTGCTGTAAACATTCGTAAAGGCTGGTACAAAATATAAAATGAAGCCGCAACAAAATTCGGAAAGATAAATATTTTTATTGTATTAATTAAAAATCCTTAAAAATGTAGTAATATAGAATCATGAAGATCGATTGATAATACACTTGATATCGGTTAAAAGACACACTTGCTATATCTTCATATATCATAGAATTGAGTACCAGTTTTTTTCTTTAAAGTTGGTCAAGAACTAAATGTTTAATATTAATTTGTTCTTTTTTACTTATAGCTAGCCATCGGCCTGATTACACTTCTATACTCGAGCAACGAATTCCTCGCGCACATAAAAGACGATGGAATACCTTCAGGTCTGATGCAATTAGTGGGAGACCAGAAACTCATAAAGAATCTGCTGAAAAACGAATATATATCCGACTACGAAGAAATGTACCACATTTCATGGGAAGACTACTACAACCAATGCAACATTCCGTCTTGGTCGGATAATAACATGGCTTCCACTCAGATAAAGTGCTCCATATTAGATAATGTCAATATAAACTGGGAGGGTTATGTAAAAGAAGTGAAATTAAGAAGTGTTAAAAATATGTGGAGTGTAATAGTGTCTTGGTTACCGTCTATTTTGTCCGAATATGTAAAGTGTTATTATGGTGAAGCGATTTCGTGTGAAAGTGTTATGGAGGATTGTGGTTTTGTAACAAGTGTTGCCAGACAGAGCGGGAAGAGTTGCCATTTGAATAATTTAAATGAGTGAGTTTGTTTTTTTTATTTGTATTATTTAGCTTGCTAAGGGACTTTTTGTTTCTTTGTTTTTTTAGTAAATATTTATCCCTTGTAAACTGAAAGTGAACATGGATATTAGAATATATTGTAGATTAAATTTTGATTAAAATACAATATCATGTACATAGCTGTACTTAAAAATCTTCTATTAATCATTGCAATGTCTTGTGATGTACAATGCTAAAGAAATAGGGTTCGATTCCCGAGAAGGGCATTAAATGACCTGTAGACATCATCTGCCAATTGGTGTGTATATAACAAAAATTAATCTTATTTATCTTCATTTTATAGGTATACCTCCGAGGTGGTCGTCAATATGGAAGCAAATGGCGGTCTATTGAAGCGTCACACCGAAATTACTCTCATATATGAGCATTTATTCACAAATTTTACGCGGCTACTGCGTACAGACGACAAGATAAGTTTCAAAGGAATTTTGTCAAACGAACCTGGCACTTATAACATAGGACATAAGGACCTAATGCTAAAAGGTTATAGCATAACTTGTCTAGAGTGTAAAGTTGCAAGGGGATCTATTAATTCTGGAAGTCCTACTTTGTCAAAATTGTCAGAACTTTGTCGAACGATAGTCAACGATTGCATAGTGTCGGCTAAATATATACTAAATTTCCTATTAAATCCTATTATAGTTTTTAAATGAATATATTGAGATGCCATTAAATTGTTATTGTTTTTTAATCTGTGGTCGTTTACTGTTGATATATTTTGATTAATCTGTGGTAGATGTTTATTGTCTGTACATTCATCACTTTGCTTCTGTATTTTTTTGTAATCTGTGCAGATTAGGCATTTTTCAAGCTACAATCATTAATAATGCTATATATTTTTGGATAGGGTATACGCAATTTTGTACAATATTTCAAAATATATCAATAAAATTGGGTAAAATTTATTTTAAAATCTATTAATTGTATTCCTATATAAGCCTAAAATTGATCATTTAACTACTATGTAGTGTTTGAATATAAACAAAATATTTTCGTATAAATTCTCAATTATGCTATAATATAAACTTACATTTTGAATTTATGAATAAACTTACATTTTGAGTGGTTTGATCTTATAGAAATTTGTTTTGAGACTGCTATTTAGTGATTGAGTTTTCTAAATTATAAGGCAATTATCATGTATGTAGATATATTGAATGAATTGTTTGTTTGTGTGTAATTATTTATTATTATATATTATGGATTCTGAAGGGTTTGCAACGATTTGATATTAAAAAGCCAAAATTGAAATGTCAGTCAGGCACTATCATTTTTAATCTGTAACTTATATTCTTTTTAACTTTTTAAATGTGAATGATATGAAACAAGTAATAGATGTATTTTATTATTATAAATTATTGTGAATGTTAATATTTATCTAGTGTCAAGTGACGTTTTATGTGACAATATAGTTTATAAACTCCAGTGTATTTAATAAAATATATTTTCATTGATTTTTTGTTTTTCTTCTTAATTTTAAGGGCTCATACGATCTATAAAAACAATCTTTAGACTGATTTCAATTGTCTTTTTACTGCAACTAAATACGCTTAGTTGCTCAGGATTTGGAGTAAAACAATAAATAGCTTTTGCTTGAAGTATAAAGAAAACTTGAGTTAAAACTTGAGTCAATGTATCTAATGTAAACTGTACTACTTGTTTTATCTACTACTACTACTGTGTGTGTGTGTGTGTGTGTGTGTGTGTGTGTGTGTGTGTGTGTGTGTGTGTGTGTGTGTGTGTGTGTGTGTACTGTGTACTTGTAAATATCTGAAAAGATGATTTTATTCAAAATGCCAGTCATTCCCGTAAGCTTATTACAGTATTATTGACATCTTTTGAGTTTTCTTCAACAGTGTACTAAGATTTCGAAATCGGGCCAGACATCAAAGTGTGAAAGAGAGAGTAAGTCTTATAATTTCGTATTTATAACAGTAGTCTATATTAAAATTTAAACATTATTGTACAAAAAGTGCGGCGTGATTTTTCTCAACTCAGTCCAAAACAGCTCTATAACTATAGACAGGAAAAATGAAATGAAATTTTAATGTCTTTTCGCAATTATATTTAAAAATGCGAGGTCATTTCAACTCGCATTCAAATTTTTACAAATTATCAGGGATTGGAGTAATATAAAACAATACTTCAACATTTGTTATTTTATTAAAAAAAATATAATTTCATCTACATAGTCTCATATTTTCGTCTCGTAAACTATAACTGATACTTTTATTATTAACTTATTAATATTTAAGATTCTTAACTTTACAAAGAACACATATTAGTAATAAATTTACAAAACTAATATTTAACTACACATACCAATTTTATAAAAAAAAATATCTATTCCTATAAACATGGCATTAAAAAAATGTTACCATTATCAAAAATACTCCGTTAAAAAATATATTATTCGAAATATACTTTATATATTTTTATAAAATTACCTATCTTATATCTATCTTCGAACTAACGTGTGAAAAGAACTTCAAAATAAACATTAATTCAGTAAAAAAAATCAATAAATAAAATAAATAGGTACATCATTTTTTGCTCCATATTTTTTAGATTTAGAATGTCTAACAATACCTACGTCTAGAATTCAGAAATAGAAGTCTAGATTTGGCTGAATTTATATAAATTGGGTACATTTTATTCGATATTACTTATTCGGACATTCTAAATTTAAAACAAAAAGTTTAAAACAAAAAGAAAAATGGCAGGATAAATAATTAAGTATTTGACACCATTGACGTATAATTCCAAGACACAGTCTCTACAAAAGTCGTTTAATTTTTAATTAATTGTAAAGTTAAATTTTAGCAATAATTAATAAATAGTAAGTCAATGGAATTGGCAAAGAAGTGACGTCACAGTTCGTTATTGCCATACAAAACTACTATGTTCTTGTTAATAGCTTCAAATCAATAAGCATGGCAGTTGAGAACAGATTAGGTACTTCACTAACGTCACGATGACGGAAGAGAAAAAAAATCAAGAGAAGAGATTGATCTTTACATCTCATTACAAATAAAGAAAAATTAACGACGAAGATGACGTTACATGTCTTGATTTGTAAGTAATATTTTTCATAGTAAAAGGAAAATAAATAATGCGCCAAAAACAAGTAAATCGAATGTGCGAAATTTAAATTATTATTAATAACTACACATTTCAATAATGAAATACGAGCAATCAGATGATAGATGTGTAGTGTATGTTCACAGATGGCTTTTATTTTATAAGCTAACAGCGTTAAAAATTGTTTAATAACTGAAAATTCAGAATGAGAAGAATTTTACAATATTTACAATTGCACATACATATTTATAAATGTCCGTTTTCGTCGTTTGAGATGAGGTATCCGTACGAGTATAGACTTTTTCGGAAACAAGTTGTAGTAGCAATAAATATGTGTCAATGAGAAGTCTCACTGCGAGTTTTAGCCGTTGGTGGCGCTACAAGCGCATAACGTAAACAACGTCACGTGTACTTCGAGTATGTATGTAGTGTTAATGTCAAAGTTTTTAATTTTTTTTAATAATTCAACTACTACTACTTAAATTTGACTAATTCAACAATAGTTAAAACACCGTATTTTTCCATCTCATATTTGATTTTACACAACTTAACTAAACTATTCTATAATAATAAACGCGTCTGTCAAAATAGACGGCATTGAGGTTTTCGCTGGTGACGTTATGCGCTGGTAGCGCCATCTGAGCCGAGCCTGGCGTGAAACCTCTCATTGATTGGTGGTGGTCCTGTGAAGTTTGGTAGCGATCGGAACGCACTTTAAAATCGGGCAAAACCGGGGACCACTACTACTTGTAATTGTATATTATTAAAATAACTGGTTTAGTACAAACTTTTACGTGTCATGCTTTCCAGGAAACTCCATAGCGTCTAAACGTTTGTAAACGTCTAACATAGTGGGTCTATCTTCCCCTCGATATTTGGTGCAGTGAATGCCAATAGACACGAACTCGTTGCACAATCGCGGGTTCGAATTCAGCGTTCCTGTTAGAGCTTTGTCTTCCAATAAGGCTATTAAAGAAAAAACAATATAGATAATATAATTATTCAATTACTTTTAGGTATACTCTACAAGTATGTTAGTAAAATAATAATTGAACTGACAAAAATGCTTCGTATAATAATATAAGGTATAGTTTTTTTTTTATGGGACAAAGGGGGCAAACGGGCAGGAGGCTCACCTGATGGTAAGTGATCACCTCCGCCCATGGACATCTGCAACACCACAGGGCTTGCAGATGCGTTGCCGGCCTTTCAGGAAAGGGAGGGAGGGAGGTAGGAGGGAGAAGGAAGGGAGTAGGGATGGGGAGTGGGCCTCCCGGACTCTCACTCACCGGACGAAACGCGACAGCATAGCTGCCACTTCACGCCGGTCTCCTGTGAGAGAGTGGTACTATACGGGGCGTGCCGGCCCATTCGGCTGCTACCCGAAGGTAACAAGCATGGCACTACCACTTGAGAATAGTTTCAGTTCAAAAAATATATTTTGTTATTTTATATACACTATGCTGGCAAACTTTAGGCAATCTGTGGCATAATTATGATATACTATCGCTTGGTATTGGAATTGAAAGGCCTTATTGAGTTTACATATGGATTTTTTACCATTGTCTTTCTGACATTGGTGCTTTTATTATGTTGCTTCGTTGTTAGAATTCATTTCCAATTTTACAAAACTATGATAGATGTTTGAATAAAACCAAAAACCTGGAAGCTATTCAACCCTTTTTTAACGTCTTACTATTCTGTTCAATACGAGAGGGCCATGCTGGTAATGTGCCGGCAGTATTCACATATGAAGTGGTTGTGGTAACGTACTCGCTTGAGCAACCGCGTGAAGCGGGTTCAAGCCCCGGGGCTTGCACCTTTGGTTTCATGTGCTAATCATAATTTCTAACATAATCAGAACTTGCTTTACGGTGAAAGAAAACAATGCGAGGAAACCTACATGTCTGAGATAACCTAACAATTTCGATTATTATTATCATTAATATTGAACCACTCGTATTGAAAGAAACGTTAAAAAGGGCTCATTAACATTCCAAATGCAAAGACAGACAACCTTTAAGGTTTTCTTCAGTTCTGTTACGCTGTGAAACCTTAAAAAATACTCACAAAAGTCCATCCCCTGTCTAGCCACGTGGTGTATATACTCGCTGAGTGCAGGAACAACACGGTTACGGTCAACACAGGGCAATGCGGTGGCTACCTCTACCATTACTACGCCATAGCTGAACACGTCCACGGCCGGTGATAGATTGCGCGAGCTGACATAGTCCCCTGGCAAGTAGGGACGAGTACCGTTCACTCTAAAGGCAATAACATTTAATATTTATCCACGAATAGGGTATCATTTTATTCTTATAACTTAAATAGCATTTTATCAATGAAAACTTAATAAGAAATAAAATTTAAGCAATCAAGATAAATACGTAAGTAGTATATATAAAAATGATTAAAAATGACCCTGACTATGTTAGGGGATACCTTATTATAAAAAGAAAAAAAACATAGTGTATCATTTGACTTAGTCCCCTGGCAGGTAGAATGTACAGCTAGCCCAAGCTGCTATACACTCGCTTGGGACGTTAGTGTAAGGCAGCTGGGCTGTCACGTCTGTTGGCCAACTATATAACTATTACTCGATATTTGGTGCAGTGAATGCCACGGCCGGTGATAGATTGCGCGAGCTGACATAGTCCCCTGGCAAGTAGGGACGAGTACCGTTCACTCTAAAGGCAATAACATTTTATATTTATCCACGAATAGGGTATCATTTTATTCTTATAACTTAAATAGCATTTTATCAATGAAAACTTAATAAGAAATAAAATTTAAGCAATCAAGATAAATACGTAAGTAGTATATATAAAAATGATTAAAAATGACCCTGACTATGTTAGGGGATACCTTATTATAAAAAGAAAAAAAACATAGTGTATCATTTGACTTAGTCCCCTGGCAGGTAGAATGTACAGCTAGCCCAAGCTGCTATACACTCGCTTGGGACGTTAGTGTAAGGCAGCTGGGCTGTCACGTCTGTTGGCCAACTATATATTTCGTAGGCTTTGCTTACACGCTCACCAATTGTGTATTGTTAAATAGGGGCGACATTTTTAGTTCAAATTATTCACGTTCATGGAAGTAATACGTAGTATATACTTGAACTCAGTACCTTTTAGCTACAAACCTCTTTAAAATTAATTTGGAAGCGACATTTCAGAAACTTGCAAACATGCAATATTAGTTTTGTGTTTGTGTGTATATTCATTATACTTACGTGCTCGAAACCGCTGTAACGATTTTAATGAAATTTGTAATGCGCGAATTTACGAGGGCCAAAATAGATCTAACTAGGTGTCATATAAACAAAAATTCCTATTTTCACGTGAAAATATTCGTCCGCGCCAATGATATTATAAGTAAAACGGTGTAGATACGTTACCTAAACGACATTCTACCTTCAAAAACGGCACACTAACGCACACATGAATACAGAATAACTAAAAATATTGCAATAACACACTACATTACGATTAGTCGTCAAAATAGGATGGCATGATACAAGTATCGCCAGTGAAAAAGAGACAAATATAATTCTCGACAGTGCGTCGTCAACGCGTTGGTAGGCCAATAGCCTAGTTTTAGTGTGCCACTTTTTGAGCGCGTATGACTTATCTACACCTTTTTTCCTAGTATATCAATGGTCCGCGCAATATAGCTCTTAATTTTTCAAATATTTTGATTGAAACTCAATATAAAATAAATATGAAAGTTGAACTATGTAATTTGTACCTTATAAATGACTCAATACGGTATTATTTACATTGCTAATTTTTTTCCAAAGCAAATTGTTAAAATTTATTACATCTAAAATACGAATACACTTTTAATATCAGACTTACCTAGAAACTTTTAGGTATGCACTATCATCCCCTTTCCTTGCGAGACCAAAATCACCAATTTTGGGCATCGTGCATTGATCAAGGAGGATATTAGCTGGCTTTATATCTCCATGGATTAATGGTGTTACTTCCATCGTGTGAAGGTATTGTAGGCCTCTGTAATAATTAAATTATGGAAAAACGTAGTTCAATGGTAAAGCACTCCCTTGAAAAGCCAAAATAATTTAGGACATTAAAAATAATAAAAATTATAATAAAAAAAAATAATGAAAAAATTTAATTGATTATTTGAGGGATAATCAAGTTAATAAATAATTGACACATCAAGGGAAGTTGTTCAAACCCATCTCAGTTTTAGTTAATTTTCTCACCTTATTTTAATTAAAGCTAAAATTATGGTTACAAAAAAAGAAGATACAAAATAAGACCTTTTAAAATTCATTTTTCTAGTTACCAAGCCATTCAACGTGATTTGATTTTAATTAATGCTAAAATTAAGATTACAAAAAAAAAAAAGAAAATACAAATAATACCTTTTAAAATTATTTTTTTAATTAACCAAACCAAAGTATTAAAAAATTAACTTACATTTTTAAAAGCATTTTTAACTGTGGCATTTTAATTACATACCTGGCAACACCATGAGCTATCCTGTATCGCTGTGGCCAAGTCAAAGGTTTTTGATCAGGTTTCATCTTTAACCTTTGCTCTAAAGAACCACCTGCCATTAATTGATACACTAAACATGCTTCAGGACCTAAGTATTCAAAATATTATAAATTAGATATCGTTCATTATATTTGTGTTGTATGCAAGTAATATGGAATTAAGCGCTTTTTAACGTCCCAAAGCTGGGCACAGGCCTCCCTTCAATACGAAGAAGATCAGGGCATAATCCACCTGGCTGGCCAAGTGTAGATCAGATTTGATAAGTTTTTTTTTTGTCACGCAGCTTTGCTATCTTCACAATGTTTTCCTTCACCGTAAGACAAGTGTTAATTATGTTGGAATAATTTATGATTGTATCAGAAGTGCGAGAACCGGGATGTGAACCCACTTCATTCAGTTTCCCAAGTGTTGCTATACTTACAAAATATCGTAAAAAATTTATAATAGCTAGTTACTCTGACTTTGACTCTAACTTTTTTGACTTTCACATGATATGATACTGAAAGATAATCTACCGCTCCTGATTATATAAACTATCTAACGAACTGCTTTCTGTGCCGCAGTTGTGTAAATTAAAAAAAAAATAGGCTTACCTCCCAAACTATACCCATACAAAGGCAAAATGTTGTCATGTCTATACTGATTGAGGCACATTTCCCGAATTAATTCTCTATTTTTCCCATCGTTATCCCGCAACCTTTTTACAGCTACAGGTAAAAGCTTCCATTCCCCTGCAAAAAAAAATCTAATATTAACTAAAATATTAGAATAGAAATTCATAGGAAAAGATTTTCTTTCCCGGGAAAGAAACTACAGATAGCGCGCGAGTTGAATGCAGAGCTCAGGAATGCGATAGTGCTGTGACCTAATTAGAATTAATGATGACAATATGTCGATAAATTTCAACATTGTTTTAAGTTTAGCGTTTTAAGTTTAGAAAAAAACAAGGTAATAATATCACACATTTTTTATTATTTTACACATTAAAATCAATAAAAAAAAATTATAATTTAGGCAGCATCAGATTCTGAAATGGCAGACATGTTTGAATCGGTGTCACTATCCTCACCATCGCTGACCTCAATTACGAATCGATCTATGGTATCTTCCATTAATCCATCTCTTTGCCAATAATTTTCTTCTAAAATTATGACGTGATCGTCGAAGCCACGCCAATCTTCCTCTGTGACCTGAGAGAGAGCCAGCTCCGTAACTTCTTTTAACCTTTTTAGGGAGAAATCAGAAGTAACATTGTGATGCCTTACAATTCTTTTTACTTTTGCCCAAGCCAACTCAATAGGGTTGAGGTCGCACATGTACGGTGGTAGTCTTACTACGATATGGCCTTGACTTCTGATGAATTCATCGATTTTGAAAGATTTTTCCGTAGGTTTATGTAACTGAACCAAGTGAAAGGGCTGATCTTTTCTCATAGTAAGTGAAGCTTCGATATTGTTCTTGGTTAACCATTCCAACATTACTGATTTCGTGCTGGACTTTGTTGGGACTTTATTTTCTTGTACACTATGATACGGTGCGTTGTCCATCACAACAACGCTGGTTTGTGGTAGATTTGGGATTAACATAGGCCCACTTCTCAAAATTAACACTGTTCATCTGTCCGTGATAATCACCTGACGTAGTACCAGCTTTAAAAAGTAACTTTGCACCATTTAAAAACCCTCCTCTCGATCCTGCGTGGACAAGAATGAGCCTGTTCGTGGAGCTTGTATCCGTCAACACGGCGTCGATCATTTCATTTCTCCAGCATTTTTTAAATGTGAGGTTGTTGTCTACCCATGTTTCATCGAGAAAAAAAATATTTCGATCTTCTTGCCTATATTGACGAATTTTCCGCAAATAAATTGACCGTGCATATGCGACAGCTGGCCTCTCCACCAAAATTCTACGTTTATTATGACATTTAAGCTAAATTTATAAATAATTTTCTTAAACTCGTCACTCCCCATGGAAACTCGATTTTTTCTCGAATAGCTGCGAGGAGTTTAATGCAGGTCGGAACAATTTTTTTAGTTAAATAAAATTCTTCAATAATTCTGTGTATAACATCTCGATCAAAATCATCGACGTTTAAATTTGTCTTCTTGTTACACTGTCTTTTCTTTTTAGAAGGCGAACAAAGAGGCCCTTTTTTGGCTTCATTTTGAATTGCAGACAATGTTCTCTTTGAAAGTCCAGTGTAACGGCTTGCGCGATCGTAAGCATTATTTAATGTGAATGTTAAATTGTTGTTCTGCCTTTCTTCAACACACATGTCTAGAACATTTTTCGCCATTTCCCGTGCTTGGCGATGAATAAAAACTCGTTTTTTTGTAACAGAACTTGACGTACACGGATCAGACATAATTAAAAACAAAAATAACACGCGGCTGCAACTTTATCTTAACGCGATAACACAGTAAGCGTATGATAGTTGTCAAGGACAGCACAGCACTAAACTGAAGGCGCGCGAGACGCGGCGTGCGGGCGGCGGGGGGAGATGCTCCCGCTCTTCACCTCAGGCCCCGACGGCATTCAACTCGCGCGCTATCTGTATGTTTCTTGCCTAGATCTAGTGAAATGTTAATAAATCCGTTTTAATATTTAAGAAGTAGGTTTCTATAAAGATACAGGCAAATAGATTAAAAAACAGGTTAAATATAAATGTGCGCACAGATGAACAATAATATGTAATAGGTTAAATGTATTATTACCTTTAAAAACTTGTCCAAAACCGCCTCTCCCTAACAAATTCTTTGGACTCCAGTTATTTGTGGCTTCCTTCAAATCTTTATAGCTAAGCATTGGGATTGCCGATGCGTTTCTAAGAATTTCATCTTTCAACCCTTCTGTTCTATCACTAGTTGATGTTAATTCCTGAAAAAATATATATTAGTTTGCACTGTTTTAGACCAAAGAAAAAGCACTTTTCTTTTCTTACATGAACACACGTCTACACGTATATTTGACATTAAAAATGAAACTATCTTTTCGGATTTGTATTTTAACTTTTGGTTCCCGACCCGATTTTGGTCTCTCCCGTGACCATGATTGCTGTAAACCAAAAATCAAAATAAATCCGCAACAAACTCCAAATAGAAAGTCTTATAGATAACCATATTATTGCATAAAATTTTTTGTATAAAGTTATTGCTAAAAAACTAGTTACTAGTATCTTATAGACACTTTATAATGTAGTCTTCCTACTACTACCATGAGGTCTCATCACATACTAAAAAATTTGTTATTTGTGTGAAATTAACATTAAATACAAACTTAGTTCGCCAAAATGTATATTATTCCCTGGGCGTCATAGTAAAAAAGTTTGGGAAGCCCTGGTATAAAGTGTTAAGTAAAATTAAGACTTACATTTGAAGTGTCACTATTAGAATCATATGTGGGTGAATGCGGTTGCACTGGTTTCTGTATTTTTTGTTGCACATCCTATGTAAAAAAAAAACAATTACCTTAGTATTAAAAAATAAATATGTTAAGAAAAATAAGTAAATAGTTCAATAAAAATAGGGATTTCCCCTAATAAAGAATTATTAGTGTATTAACTCAGAACTCTTCAAATAATTATGGAATGTAAAAAATTCATAATTATTAGTTAAAATAAAAACCTTGTTAATAATCACAACAGGCACAGGTAAAAGTTGATCACTGTCTTCAACCTTTTGAGTTTTCTTCCCATTAATGGCACCTGGAATAATTATAGATGACATAACTTAAATCATGCGTAATTAAATCATATGTTATAAAACTGAAACTAAATAAGAGCCAATGTAACATATTATTAAATGAATAAGTATTTGAGTTACTCTAGGGTTCATCCTTAAGGAAGGTTATTAATGAGATATTTTCCTACCATAAAATGTATAAGATATGTTGACCTCGATAATAAAAAGAAAGGCAGAAAAAGTATATTACACACTGTGTAGTTAAAATGGTTTAATGAATAGGAACTTCTGAGGTGTATAATTTAATCTTAAATCTGAGAGTGGTTTAAATGATTATAACAGGAATATTGTATAAGAGATATTTTAGGTTTAGCATAATACTAGTACTTCTAGAAGGTTTTAGGATTTACAGCACACAAATGGACAGACTTCTACGGGGCATTTATATAACATCTGTCACACTGAATTTGTAAATATAGCTAAGACTAAATTGACAAGCAAAAGTTTGTTAGAGTAGTTCATTATTAATATGAGGAAAATATAATGTTATTTCTTAGTATTAATAATATTTTATAAACAATTGATAGTGTTACAAGAAGTTGTAGTGACAATTTTTAGTAAACATTATAATATGATGACCCAAAGATAAATTGAGGTACTGATATAATGAAATATCTGATACTAACTGTCCGATGAATGTGGATGTTTCCCTTGTAAATTGTTACCATGTTTTAGTAACAGACCTTGGAACCTGTGATCCACTACTGGCAGTAGACTTCTCATAGCAGGCACATGTTTCATGCGATGCAATAAAACAAATAGTTCTTCTACTCTATGGTTAAGTTGACCCCATTTTCTAAATAATAGCTCTGTTGGTGATAAAAACTGTCGTCTTGCAGTTTGTTCTATTTCCTGGAATTTATTACAATAATTAAGTAAGTAATGATTTACTTCCATTCAATATTTAATATGTTTTAATTAGCTTTAAGCTTAAATAATGATTAGCCACATGATATTCTAAAATCTGTAGGATAAAAGTAATTCATAAATTTTATTGTGATAAAATAATTTCGAACCTGATCTTAAATGTCCTGTAATAGATTAGTTTTTATAGATTAGAAATCAAATATATATATATTTGGCAATGGAACGTAAAAATACATTTTGTACAAATTACTCATTCGTTTTAGAATTAAGTATAATCAGACTTATCATGTTATTTCTTAAATTACAAAGCAAGATTTACATGGGAAATTCCGAAATCTGCGTGATGACTGCCCTATAACAGTTACGTTTGGGAAAATCCCAATATTATTTTTATGAATGGTATCTACTTACATTGACATCAAAAGGTGAATATTTCATAAAATCACCAGCCAACTCTTTCCAATCATTATCGTGGTCCAACAATCTACATAATTCTTTATTAATGTCGAAAGGTAACTCGTAAATATACATTTTTAAGTTACGTATACATTTATGATTTATTAAAACGACGAAAACAATCACGTATTATAAGAAGTTCTGCTGACAACTGATTTTTTGGCGCACGGTTGACACTTGACAAATGACAACTGACATTTGGGTGTTGACACTTGACGGTCCACGGAGTATTTTGATTTTGAAGTTTTACACAGGATTGTCAAGTTGCACAATTTTAGCACCCCATCGAAGGATTTTTGAAATCAAAATGACCTGAATCGATAGGTCTACGTTCGGTCTGTATAGGTCCACTATCATTTTTGTTAGGTTACCTATAGTTTTTTAATAAATAATTTTTTAAATTTTGCAAAAAAAATTGCAACTTAGCACACCTCATTTAAACGGAAACTGATTAATCTTTATATTTTTACATTATTTATCGTTAGGTCAGTATTACTACTACATATGACATCTGTGAAAGATTTCAACAAAGTTTAAATTTATAAAATATACATGCTCACCTGCACACGATTTCACAGTTTTATAATCATTTTCTGTAAAAAGACGTCTACATAATCGTTGTATGAAGATTGCAATTTCACCAATTCTGACAGTATTACTGCTTTAGCCTGCAACCTTTAGCTATTTTTATCTTTTGGGAACAAATGATAATCATTTTCTTTGCATCCCGGCACTGTACACTGCATGGTACACTGCGTCATTTTTATAGATTTGATAAAAAAGTCAAAAAGATCTAAAATATAGCGGTGCACAGATAGGCATATAGCAGATCATAGGAATCGCGAGTCGCGACAACTAGCGGGATAAAATGGCAAAAATCTTCCCCATTGTGCCCAAATTCTACAGCTATGACCCCCTAAAAAAATTGAATTGAATTAATATTCACATATTATGATTATAATGAACATGAATTACTTTTGATAACCATTCGGTTACCTATCATGTACGTTTTCTAGAATAATATTAATAATGGCTACCCTTACGAATATGTTCGAAATTATGTGAAACTAATACCTCACCCTCGCCACATATAAGTATATAATCTATGCTCGGGTCCGTCCCATAGGTACAATGTAATATAAAAAACAATAAAATACTAAGGAGAAAAAATAAAATTTACATAGAAAATCATGGCCATCAACAGGCCTATCATGGCCTATCATCACGGATCTATCAGTCAGGCCATAGTCCGCCGCTCTGGTCTAGTGCGTGTTGATGAACTTCACGTGTCTTTCGAAAACCTTCTAGGTTTCCTACCATAAGACAAGTTGTAATCATG
Organism: Boloria euphrosyne; assembly: GCA_951802675.2. Classification (NCBI taxonomy): domain Eukaryota; kingdom Metazoa; phylum Arthropoda; class Insecta; order Lepidoptera; family Nymphalidae; genus Boloria; species Boloria euphrosyne. The sequence goes on from OX637893.1 coordinate 6,188,235, forward strand.
ATAGAAATGATTCGCACATGAAAATATCAGAGGTTCGAGACCCGGATTTGAACCCGCATCACGCATCCAAGCGAGCGCGTTTACCGCTGGGCTACTGCTGCCTGCTTATTCAGATGTAAAAATGAATAGATTGATTACTTCTAATGGGAAATGTCGTCATTGCATTTACGGTGTACCATGTATCACGTCAGACAATTAATACTTCTATAGGTACATAGAATAGAATTCCGAGTCGAATCTGTAGGTATATTAAATATTTTTTTGGAAACTCTTATCGAAATGGTAATTATTATCGATTTAGAGGCAAAAATCTATAATTTTAAGATTTTTGTCTATCTGTTTGTCTGTGACCACATCAAGTGAAAATCTCTTGACGGTTGTATGGGTCATATAGGATACTTTTTACTGAAGGAAAATATCTCATTTTTGAGAAATCTATACTACTTAATACTTTCTTAGGTTTACGCGACTATACTAACTGTTAAAAAGTATCAAAATAATAGTTAAATCTAAATTTCGACTGCAATGAGAACGCTAACAAACACTGCGGTAGACAGAACCGCGAAATATTATACGAAAATATCATTGCGCAAATAACATACTACTGCACATTCACTTGACACTTACGATACTTATATTTACTTATAAGGTATTTATAATAATTAATTTGAAACTTTTAAGGCGAATGTCACTTAGCTATAATAATTATTTTTTTATTAAGTAGGTACATGTTCTGTAAACGCTTTAATCTGTTTCCTATAAAGATTCAAAAACAGCTCTATGAAAGTAGGCCGGGAAAATGCCAGACAAGCAGACTTTTTGTGTAGACATTTAGTGCATCCCTACTTTATCAACTTACAAAAATTTGTTAATATTTTACAAAAGCCTTAATAAATCGAGTTTTTGTATACATACGATTTTTTTTTATCTTAAACGTAAAGTTTACTATATTTGTTACGTTATAAATATAGAGATTTATTTTGCGACTTTGAATAATACAAGTATTTTACTTTTCATCTTTCTGCCTTGTTCTGTCCGTATTATTAAATTAAACTATATTTTTATAGTTTAAACTGTTACAAGCATTAATGGACAGAAAAATCGTTTTGTACGAAGTAAAATAAATTATAAAAAACAATAGCTCAGACTTGTTTCAAAATGAGGGCAGTATTAAAACAAACTTGCATGTTTATACAATTGTATGTTACTTACTTCGTGAAAAAGCAAATAATTGATTATTGTCATTTAAAAATGTCACAGATATATAAATATAATAAAATATTAATAGTTTCTAATATTATAACTGTAAATGTCTGTTTATTTGTACATCTTTGTAGTAACTAACGATTTCTTGTTTTTGAAACTTCTTACAAAGAAAGCCATTCGATAATTTTCATACAAGTTCAATTTTCAAATAAATTAATTATTATTATTTAAGAACAAAATATTATTAAAAATATTATTCTGAAGGCGTTATCAAAACTTGTAGAGTCATTTTCTGTTTTTCATTGAAATACTTACGCGATCTTTACCTTGATCAGTAAGTCCTTGATGTAAACATTAATTGATCTATACTTATATTATAAAGAAGTAAAGTTTGTGTGTTTGTATATTTGTTAAATTGTAAGGGGTAATCTCGGGATCTACTGAACCAATTTTAAAAATTCTTTCACCAATAGAAAGCCACATTATTGCTGAGTGTCATAGGTTATATAAAAAACCGAAAAATAAAAAGGCTTTTACGTGGTAAGTAGTCCGTTTTGCAAAGTGAATCGGAGAAAAAACGATCGAATGAAAGCGTTTCTTACGCGATTATATATGGAAATTACGTCATTTTTAAACTATACTAAAGAGGTTACACCAGGGGACGAACCCGAGCGAAGCGAGGGTGAGTCGCTAGTAAAAATATAAATATCAAAACCACACGACATAAAAACATACCCAAATAGAGAACCTCCTATTAGTGATGTTGGTTAAAAATATCTTCGTGACCAATAGAAGCACATATTAACAGTTGACTAATTACACTCAAAACAAATAAAATTAGATACTCGTACATCTAATTACGAACGCTAATAATATTTGTAAATACATTTATCGAGTTGAATTAGATTTAAGTTCCTTTCAAACTACTTACATATTATATATAGAATGATTAGACTAATGTCGAAGTAATTTTTTTCTAAATAAGATTTTTAAGAAACTACTTGTAGAACAGCTTTTCACTTAATGTGAAAGTGACAGGGTTCTTAAGTCAAAAAATAAATTTTTAAATTTTTGTCTGTCTGTCTGTCTATTTGTTCCGGCTAATCTCTGAAACGGATGGGCTAATTTTGACGGGTCTTCCACTCGCTGATAGCTAATGTTATAAGGAATAACTTATGCTACTATTATTTAATAAAAAATATAAAAATCATTTAATTTACGGTGGTATTTAATATAATTAAATAAATATTACAAAAGAACCCAATGCAAAGCAAAAACTCTTGCTTTGGCTTGATATCTTTATCTCAGCAGTATTTTGGTATAGAGTTGAATATCTAGCATTTTCGCAATGTCATTAAAGTTGAATGGATACTAAGTTTAGAATGGATTAGATATATGGAAGTTACTGATATACTTGTTCTTTGCCTTAAATTTTCTTAATTTAGCTTATTAATATCGAATGAAATTACCTATAAATGAAACTTTCTTATCTGGTTCTTTATCGGAATTATTTTCGTATTAGTTCAAGTCTCTTCGAATGCTTTACAGTCACGGGAGAGAGAGTTTTTAATGCCTCAAAGATCAAATATTTGATACAGAAGTAGGAAAGTATGAAGTTAAATGAGTTATGAAAATAATATTTTTTCTTTGTCTATTCTGAAGAAATGGAAATATTTTGCAATCGCTCATTAGTGTTATTTGTACGTAAGTACAATATTACTTAATATAAATACTGTATATATGTATGCAATGGCATCGATATGATTAAGAGAAAAACGAGCGGTACCTATCCAAGTTACACTTACGCAGGAATTAGAACAAATATAGAAGACACTTGAACACACACCAAACCACATGAAGACAGGGCTGTACTTGTAGGCAAATATTTAAGTCTTATAGTAATTAAAGTTATAGTAAATGAAACTTTTAATATTATTCGAACTGCATAATTGGAACTATTATGTACCATACAAACTTAATAGTTTCTAATAAGTTCCATTATATGTTTTAATTCTATAGACGCTCATAGTAAAGATATTAAATTCTAATTTCTATAGAAATAATAACTAATATTTCTGTTTTTATAACGAATAAACAACAAAGAAAATGAGTCGGATATAGAAACATATTGTACTACCCTTAACCTGCCTAGCATATACGGTCACACACCGAGAGGTCCTGAGTGCGAGTCCCGGGTCGGGCCAAGTTTAGTTATTGAATCTTTCTGTTTCGTTAGCCTCAGTAACAGTCCGGAATGGTGGTGGTTCACCCCCGTGCCTCGGAGAGCACGTAAAGCCGCCGGTCCTGCGCCTTAGCTCTCACTGGTCGTGTCGAGTAGTCGTCCCACCGGAGTATGAGAGTGATAGAAATAGAGAGTGCACTTGTGTCTGCGCGTACACTTGTGCACTATATCTCCTGCGTACTTGGCCAGTCTCAATGAGATTGGCCGCCATGGCCGGAATCGGTCGGAGAACATTATTATACTACCCTTAGCTTTTAGCCACATATATAAAGAAGAAGCCACGTATAAAAAGAGCTGCAGTTTTAAATATCATATACGATTATTTTAATTTACTTTACATGCCATGTAACACAAATTTATATTATACATTTATAGTGATGAAAACCTATTTTCTAAAGTCTACGCTCATATACTTTGTGAACGTGAAAAACTTTATTCTACTGCTGTATCAAGCCCTAAAAGACTTTTATAACTAAAAAAAAATACCTATATATAAATCGCATATTGCAATGTAACAAAAAATAATATTCATAACTTTTAGGTTTAAATATTAAATTGTAAATACATCCCTGGTCGAAGGCTGTGTTCACAAGACCTACATTGCCGAACCGCAGGCTCCTTCCAACTCAGTCCAGCCTCGATCACCTCCTGGATCAGAACTATTACTTATAATTAAATTAATTGAATCCATAATATTTCACACAAGTTTATTTACAATTATTTATAATATTACGTTTGGAACAACAAGTGTCAGGTAATATAATGTGTATTTTATTTTTATATGCTTCTAGAGACTTACAGATGTAATCTTTTCCCGCTAGCTTTTAATTAAAAGTATCCTATAACTTGACCCGAATAAACAGCAATCATCATACTAAATTAAATTTGACGACTCGTTTGGCTCAGTTGGTAGTGACCCTACTTTCTGCGCCAGCGGTCGCGGGTTCGAGTCCCGCTGGGGGCATTCATTTGCTAATCAAGAATGTTTGTACTCCAGTCATGGGTGTTTGTATTTATAATATGTATGTATTTAAAATTAATATGTGTAGTATATCAACTATCTGGTATAATTAACACAGGCTTCATACGCTTACCACGGAACTAGATGGCGCTGTTGTATTAATGTCCTAACATATTTATTTAAAAAAAAAAAATTAACTCAAAATCGGTCCAGAAGTTTTCTCGTAATGCGGTCACAGACAGACTAAAAAATCTAAAAACTATAGATTTGGCCTCTCTATGGCTAATAATTTAAATAAGATTTTCCAAATTATTTAATCCTACAGATTCGACTAGTGACTCTCTGGTGTAATATTTTCCCGCAATATAAAAAGTAGCCCATATGTTAAACGGAACCAGCTTAACATCATCTATATTATATTTCGGCGATATGACGATGGTTGATAGTAGAAAGCTAGATTATACTAAAGTCAATAATTGCCTTTCAAGAAATTACTGCCTTCTAAAGTAGAAAAAACTAACGCCATATTGGGTTCCACCATCTTATAAGTTATCTTGAAAGATTATTAGGTCTTATAAGTCTACAACATTGAGGTAATTTCAAAAAAGTAAGACATTTATCATTAGCTAGCAACTAACCCTTCCTGCGCTCGGGTTATCCCCTAGAAACGTTATAACGGTAAGCGTAAAAAGGTTCCGCTATCACTGTACCAAATTACATCAACATCTGTCCAATGGTTTTATCTTAAAGTGGTCAGAGACAGACAAACAGAGAAATAAACAAATGAAAATTCTATAAACTTTAGATTCGGCGTCTGTATCGATAAAAATGAATAAGATTTTCCAAAAAATTCTTAATGTACAGAGTCGACTAAGTATGAATTTTATTATATGTAGGTATCATCATCATCATCATCAGCCCTTTTTAACGTCCCACTGCTGGGCACGGGCCTCCCTCAGTACGAGGGGGATCAGGCCATAGTCCACCGCGCTGGCCTAGTGCGTGTTGGCGGACTTCACATGTCTTACGAAAACTTGCTAGGTTTTCTCAGACATGCAGGTTTCCTCACGATGTTTTCCTTCACCGTAAGACAAGTGGCAATCATGATATAAATGATTTGCACATGAAAATATCAGAGGTGCGAGACCCGGATTTGAACCCGCATCACTCGGTTATACAAGCATCGCGTTTCCGCTGGGCTACCACTGCCTATGTAGGTATAATAAAACTTATTATAATATAACTTATTTTATTATATGTAGGTACGTTTAAAACAAAAATAAATAAAAACACTTGTTCAAATATTAAACATCGCTTTTAATTTTAGATGTCTGCATATTATTGTGAGTGAACTAAATATTGGTTACTTGTGATTAAATGAGACTTTCAGTGAGAAACAAAATTCGCCCATAAAGCTTTTGAAAGTTTTTCCCCTTATGTTAATCTAATGCGCTTGAGTAAATCTAAAAATCCTTTATTGGGCTCCTCTACTATAGTATACCTATACCTATTTCTACGAGTTTCAGTTGATTCATAGAGAGGAATCGTAAATTTATATATTCTATCAATATCCATGAAATGCAGCTTTGAATTCCTCGTCTTCGAGTGTTCAAATAAACTTATTTGAGAGGATATAGACTTTTAAAGGTTTACTTTACTAAAATGCCATTTAATTTCTAAGAAGCATTAATTCTTTTCAGATATATTAATTAATGTTAATGTTTATTACACAAACAATATTACAAAGAACAACAACAAACAAACAAATTAACAAATTATATTTACACTTTGGAAGTATTAGGTAACTACGAGTACTTTAGCATACCTAATTAATGAAATTGTAAATCTTATCCCTTATCTCATATAATAATAAATTGTCTTTAACGAGCTTTTTTTCCTAAATTAGCATGTAAAAGTGAAAGTCTTATTTAAAACTGCATAATATTTCTAACATAATAATAAATCAAATGACATTATTTTAAAACATAGATATATACATAATTTTACCGCGTTTTAGAATTTCTTTCGTAATTTTGAGAAGAAATGAGTGATTATTTGTAACTATTATCATTGTATAAAGATAATAATCAATAAGCAGAGTGTGCACCCTTAGAGTAGCCTATGCCTTTCTTCGGGTCATAGTTTATCTTTGTACCATCAAAATCTGTCTAGCTTTTTTAAGAAATTACATGTGGCCTGTAGGACAGGACAGAACTGGGCAGTGGGCAGGTCCTTTAAATAATTTGATAAAATAATTTTTATGTTTATGATTTCAGGTATCAACTCAGTGGGAAATGGAAGTCTTCACGGATTTCTAAACATAGAATTTAAATTATTTACTAGATTTCATGTTAATATTCACTATTTTTAAACTTTATTTTTAAGCTAAAAAGTTATTCAAAATTATATTAAAAGTTTATAAAGCTTTTAATATAATTTTAGATTAAACTTTTGTGCATTTTTGAAGTTAACGCATGACGGTTGGATGTATCAGTTATAGTATCTGTATACCTATCTTTCAGAAAGTTTTGGTTCGTGTGCTTTTTCAAGTTAAGGTTTCCTAGGAATTATTAAATACTAGCGACTCACCCCTAGGTACGTGTTGTATATATTTACTTCGCACCGCCCGGTATATCCTATTTGAGTTGATTATATGAATTGCACGCACCATGGCAACGGTTATAACTTGATACGTCAAACGCCGTTAATTGTATAATGTTGTTTTAAATTTCCTAACTTTTTTCGATATAGTATGTTATCCTTAAGAGATAGACATATGCCATCGCGGACTTTTTTGTAGACCTATATAAGATACACAATTCCACCATACATCATTTAGTTATATCTCAAAAGGTTTAGTCAGCGTTTTCGTTGAAAGCTGCCAGACGGCTTATATTTTTCCGACACCTGCAACAGATATCATTATATTTTAGCCAATTTATACAAAAACTTGACAAATTATATATTAAAACCTTCCTGGAGAACTATTCTATCCATTGGTGAAACCTGCATGAAAATCGGTGCAGTAGATTTCGAGTTCATCGCGAACAGACAGACAGACAGACGCGGCGGAGGACTTTGTTTTATAATATGTATAGATATAGATATAGATAGATATAGATATAGATAGATAGATTTCATGTTTTTATAGGCCTTCAAAGGTCATAAATCACTAAATGATATGTACAGAATTTGACTTTAAAGTAATAAAAACACTTCTTTTTACATCAAAAATAAGAATTTAAAGAATCTGTTTGTTTATCACGAATTATTTTGGTATGTTCGTTGAAATTCGTTACTGATATAAACATGGGAATTTTTTTGGATGTTAATTTCTGGATATCAGTGGAAAATTAAAAGATCTTCAAGTCCATGTAGAATATCAATTGAAAAATATTAAGTTTAAAAATAAAATGTAAGCTTTTTATAATTTTGAAATCCAAATTTAAATCTAAGTCTATTTTAAACCCAAAATACTATACAGTAAATTGTTACCTACGATTTTAAAAATAATATTAATGTTTTTAAAGATATAGGCAATAGATAATTTAACGCATGGAGAAAAAATAAGAAAATATTATGGATGTTGAAGAACGTTGAACAAGGACATTTAACAAAGAAGACGCGAAGAATTTTGTTAGCGAAGTTGGTTTGTGACCGTCACTAACGGGCAGTTGTGAGTTTGCTCGTTTTGACGATCGCAAAATGAACTCGCTTGACGTTAATACAACATTCTTGAAGATTCCTTTGCAAGACTCCGTACATTTCTTATCAAGACTCTACCTTAGCAAAACTTTTTACATGCTTGTATTTTCTATTGTTTATTGGGTTGATATTGTATTTTTTTTTATAAAGATGGCAAATAGTAAAGGGCCACTTTGCCTTAGCATTTTTATATGTTGGGACATCAACACACAGCGCCATCTAGTTTCATAGTAAGGTTCGAGACTTCTGTAAAGTATATCAAATAGTTGATAGACTACGCTAATATAATTTTAAATTCATACATGTTTTCAATATAATTCCCTATTAAAACACTAGTGTTCATCACACAAATGAATATCCCCAGCGGAACTCGAACTCGCTACTGCTGGCATAGCAAGTAGGGTCAATACAAACTTATTGTCTAAGTAACTTTGGGTTGTAATAATAAAAATATTTATGAAAAATCTTATATGTTATAAATGCAATAATTACGTTCTAAAATATGTACATAATATGATATGTAGAAATTTATTTAGAATAGCAATAAAGGAATGTAATAATAAAAAGTGTTATATATTTTATACTTAACTTGTGTGTATGTTTTATGAATGTTCCTTTCCTTAGTAAACTAAAAACAACGAAAATCTTTTTAGAAATATATTCTGAAGCAGTAAAAGGAAAAAAATAAAAAGTTTCAGGTACTCTCCTTTCCATGCTGTACCAACCAAATGAAACTAGGGCGTACATTGTACACTGTACTGTGTGAACAAAACTAATAAGACGGATTTCTCGTAGCTATAATTTTTATGATTTTATAAGGGGTACAAAATATTATATTAAATATCTCAGATTTTCGAGTCAATTCGAATATTTAGAATTATATAAATACATATATTAAAACTAAAGGAATTTAAGAAAAAAATCACTTTATATTTTTAACTATTCATTCTATTGTGATAAAACTAAAATAAATCTATATGAGATTAATCCGTGCTTAACTGGCATGTTTTAAAGCCTTAAATTAACAAGATTTTTTTTAATTAAATTAAACTGAAACTGATAATATGGTCCTGTTTTTCAATATTAGTTAAGCGATACGACCCTGTATTACCTACTGGCGATTTCACCTTCTACGAGCTGCTTAAAATTCGACAAAAATATGTAGTTTTATTATCCAATATCAACTAACTTTAATTGTATTTAGAAGAAGAACTGCAGTGATATCGGTGGATGTTGCTTTAAGCAGTTTAAAAATAAATGAAAAAATACAACAAAATGACAAAACGAATCCTAGGGATATACCACTTTCATATTAAATTGTGATTGCTTAAAATCATTTAACTTTTTTATAAAACCTAAGGCCTAAGCATCGATTTTAATTATAATACTTAGACAGTGGTAGCCCAGTAGAAACGTGTTCGCTCGGAAAACCGAGTGATGCGGGTCTTGCACCTCTATATTTGCATGTGCGAATTATTCCTAATATGAATACCATTTCTCTTACGGTGAAGGAAAACATCGTGAGGAAACCTGCATGCCTAAGAGATTCTAGTAAGTTCGAAGTTCGAAAGACATGTGAAGTCCGCCAACCCGCACTAGGCCAGCGTGGTGGACTATGGCCTGATCTCCCTTGGGAAGGTAAAAAGGCTGAATACATACTTTAAAACTACATTATTTAAAACTTTATTTTTTACTACGCATTATTATTTAAATGAAAATCTACCATTGACCTATCTATAATCAAAACGACAATCACTTAATGAGTCAAAATAATTTACAATGTTTACAATAACAGAACACTCAAAATAAATACATTAGTATAGCAGTAAGATCTATTCATCCCTTAATGACTTACTTTTGTATAAAAAGGCATACGTTTTTATTTTTCATCAGTACTGAATCTTGAGCGCTAGAGTTAGTAATACTCGGGTTTTTATTTAAAGTGTAAAGTTTAATAGTAGTGTTTTATAGTATAAGTGTAGTTTCATATGTGTCATAAAGTGAAGAATATTAGTGTTAAAGCACCGTATTTCCTTCGATTTTTTAATAAAAAAAAAAATAAAGAAAGCATACAGCCAATAGGATTTTCGTATCTATAGGAACAACTTACTATTCTTGCTCTCGAGAATATAAAGTGAGTGTAATCTTTAAACGCATTTGAAGTAAAAATTCTTTGGCACTGTGACATATAGAGTAATTAAATTAAAACAAATTAAATTTAAATAATAATCTATAAAGTGATTAATTGTTTAACTAGTATTACTTTATTGAGGGAAAAATAAACTTTTAGTTTACTTTTTTTAAAGGTATAGTATTTATGTTTTTAAGTACACAAAGCTTTTTATCTGTGGATAAAAAAAACTAAAATTAAATTAAATTTTTTAGTAAAAATTTTGCTGTGGATCTAAGTAGATTCCGTCCGGCTTGTCTCATATCAAGCCGAATGCGCTCTACTTTAAATCTATACAAAATTATTCGACACTTTAATGATATTAGAAAATTGTGAAACAGGAAAGTGTAGCGGTTTCGGATAGTATTATAGGTGGTCATGGGTTTGATCGATATGATAATTGTTGTAAAGTTAAGTAGGATTCACTCAACTTGTATTAGATTTCAAGTAGAGTCATTTCTACTTCACTTTACTTCAGTTAACACAACAATTACAAGGCAAAGTGTGGAACGCTACGTCCGCAAAAGAACATATCTTCGAACTCGTCTAAAGACGCGTGGTGCTCGGAAACGTTAGCAACACATTCCGCTAAGAAAAGTGTGAGTGATCTTTTTGCCTTAATTTAACAAATCCTAAAAGGATAATACATTTTAATAATATAAATGCATAATAATGAATTATTGAATTATAACGATTGCTCATAGAGAAATTATATTTAGATAGAAAAAAAATCTAAAAAGAGCTGATGGAAATTAAAAAAGCACTTCTAAGTTTCGTACAAATTATATGCATATTTTTTTTATTGTAAGAGCTTTTATATCAACTGCGGGTATTTTTGTCTTCATAGACAGAAATACACAGTCAATAATCTTATGGTTACAAATGTTAGTCACCAGTATAAGTAGACCATGTCCGGCTTTATGGCAGATAAGCCGACCTGCGTCTCCTTAGATGGGTGTCAATAACTAGCGTCGGGATGAGAAGACCACCAAGCATTGTTTTAAGAAAATTGCTGTGACTCTAAGTAGGTTTAGTTCGACTTGTTGATATATTAAGTCGTTCTAAATATACTTACAATTGCAGGAATTGTAAACGTCATTGCCCTGAAAGAAAGAAAAAAGTATACTTTGCGACTAAATTTATTTCAAGAGAAGATTTCTTCTATCAGTAATTTTCTCTTCGACATAAGTAGGTTTTGTCCGATTTTTAAAATGTATAAAATCAGACGAAATCTATTTGTGTTGACGAAAAAGTTATCAGCGTCTGAAATAAGGTAGAAGGAAGAAGAGTTGAATCGTGTTAGTTATATTTATTTGTTGAACAGCATGAGAGAACTTTGGTTATCGTTTTAAGTACGTTTCGACCGGCTATGTTTTGTTTAGTCCGTCGATGCTTACTTCACTTGATGGCCAAGCACTCATACTGTATGGATGAAATCGTAACTTTGATATTTACTGATATTTTTACATTTTATGATAATATTTTATGTTTATAGTGCTGAATTTTAATATAAGTATTTATAATTAAATAAATTATTAAAAAAAATATATTTTGTTGTTTTAATGTCTTTATACTCAACCGTTAATTCGGTAGGGTTCGCCCCTAGATACTTTTTAACTATTAGTAATAATTTCTCAGTAATGAGATATTTTCCTGCAGTGACAATTCTCCTATATGTTGACCATAACCAGCTATCATCATACTAAATTTCATCAAAAACTGTACAGTAGTTTACTCGTGATACGATCACAGACAAACATACAGAGAGACAAACAAAAACTTTAAAAGCTATAGATTATGCCTCTGTATCGATACTAATGATTAATTTAAAAAAGATTTTCCTGAAATATTCAATATACAGATTCGACTAATTTAGAATTTTATTATATGTATAGTTTTATTCTACCTACGCAATGACTGATTGCTTGGCTTCACAAAGGCGGTGCCATCAATAAGGAAGTACCACTTACCATCTATTAAAGTATGAAGATTACAATGCAGATCCTTTGCACAGTTATAAAAATGAAAAAAAGAAACAAAATGTGACGTCCATCTTGGATATTAATTTCAAGATCGCAAATTTCTCTCTTTTTCCCGTCAATACCTTCGTATTTTCTTTTATAAGAAATGGTTAAAAATAATAATAATAATATACTTATATGTTTTGGTGGAGTCAAAAGTTTAATGGTTGATATTACCTATTATGGTATTAAGTGCTTTACTGCCTTGGTGGTGTAGTGGCTAACATGTACGGCTACACACCGGGAGGTCCTGGGTTCAAGTCCCGGAAACAAGTTTAGTTATTGAGTCTTTTCATTTCTTAAACCTCAGTAACAGCCCGGAGTTGGGAAGTTGGCGGTGCTTCACCCCCGTGCCTCGGAGAGCACGTAAAGCCGTCGGTCCTGCGCCTTAGTTCTCACTGATCGTGTCAAGTAGTCGTCCCAGCGGAGTATGATAGTGATAGGAATAGAGAGTGCACTAGTGTCTGCGCGTACACTTGTGCACTATAATATCTCCTGCGTAGTTGGCCAGTCTCAATGAGGATGGCCGCCATGGCCGGAACCGGTCGGAGAACATTATTATTATTATTAAGTGCTACTGAAACTTTATCAAACTTAGTTGAAAAAAACTTTAAAAATAATAGCTATACCTACTTGTATAATTTCTAAAATAAATGCTGCTTTTTGTTTTTGCTCCTTCTCAAATGGGAATCTTTGAATGAAATAGAAGACTGAAGAGCAAACATAATTTCAATTTTATAGGTCCCCTGGAAGTGGTAGCTCAGCGGTAACGCGCTCGTTTGTATAACCGAGTGATGCGGGTTCAAATCCGCCAACACGCACTAGACCAGCGCGGTAGACTATGGCCCGATCCCTCTCGTACTGAGGGAGGCCCGTGCCCAGCAGTGGGACGTTAAAAAGGGCTGATGACAGATACCCTGGAAAAATATATTTATATGTCGTAAAAAGTGGCTATAGAAGCATATAAAACTTGTGACTAGTATAAAATTACTGGTATAAAATAAAATTCTAGGAGCATTACAATTGCATTATATAAGAGGAAATAAAATAATAACGAACAATCGGATCGACATTCCAATATATCAAGCGTTGATTGAGAAATTCAATGGAAGCATCGATGGGGTTATGTGATAAAGCTGGTACACCAGTGTAAAGAGGGCGATACAAGGATAAAAAAAATTGAAACTATAATAGTTCTTTAGTATATAATATTCTATAGCAAATAATATGGAATACTAAAGAGTAAAGGCGGGATACTAATGAACATTAAAAAGTATAACTAACCGACTTCAAGAAACGATGAGATACCCACTTATTTCTCAGTGTTTGTTTGTCTGTTTGTAACATTTGTAATGAAATTACAGTATAATATTATGCTATTTACGATAAACTGATTTTCAAGGTTTTAAATAATAGGTTTTATTTTAAGGCTTACTATATATAGGACATCATCAAGAAAAATTGTAATTGTTAGTAAGAGAGCCATACACTTTTTATTTACTTTTTAGTTTTTACTTAGTAGTTAGTTATTTAATTTAGTAATACAAAAATGTGAAAAGTGCGAGTCTCACTCGCGCACGAAGGGTTCCGTAGCTTTATCTATAAATAAAGGTCACGATTTATGCCTAAGGTTTATGTTTATGAAATTAAATGTTTTTTTTTTATATTTGAGTTGATTGAAAGAAAGGTGAATTGCGGTTTACGATTTATGACGTATTAAAAAAAAACTACTTACTAGATCTCGTTCAAACCAATTTTCGGTGAAAGTATGCATGGTAATATACATCATATATATTTTTTAGTTTTATCATGCTCTTATTTTAGAAGTTACATTGACAACATTTTGCCACTTTGGAAGTGTCTCTCGCGCAAACTATTTAGTTTAGAAAAAAATTATATTAGAAACCTCAATATAATTTTTGAAGACCTATCCATAGATATCCAACACGTATGGGTTAGATGAAAAAAAATTTGAGTTTCAGTTCTAAGTATATGGAACCCCCAACATTTATTGTTTTTTTTCTATTTTTGTGTGAAAATCTTAATGCGGTTCACAGAATACATCTACTTACCAAGTTTTTTTTTTTTTTTTTTTTTTTTATTATAATGAAAACATCCACAGGCGTTAAGCGCCCGTGCCTTTTTTTTTTAAAATTTAAATTTGATTTGGCGTATTACATTTGCAAAGACTTAAAACTAGCGATACATGCTACGAACTTATACTAAAGGAAACGTGGTCCGAGACTGACATAATAAAATTCATTATTAATAAAATAAAATTAAAAATTATTATACACTATATTGGGACTTTAGGACCCCGCCCCATTCCGCAGTTGGGAAAACACAGCCTCCGCGATTTTCGTGTCGCGTTTTTGGATGGACATTTTGAGGCTGTGTTCCAGGATGGTCTTTGCTGAGGCCCCCTCCGCTCGACGAATAAACCTGCCGATCGCGTCGTCACCGTCATCGGAGTAATAGACACAGGTCTTCGTGTGTCTAGTCACCGCTACAACAGCGTGCGGCACGCTGTCGTGAATGCGGAGTCTTTTGCTCGTTGTCCGGACGATTATGACCTCTCTGTAGGTTTGGCCCTGTGCTTCATGGATGGTCATGACACGCGACCCTTCGCCGGATCCATATCCTTGGTTCATCAGGAACTTCTTTTCTTCCTGAGTGTGGACCAAATATAGGGTTCCTTGTTGGGTAGATGGTATTTGCGCGTCAGTAAACCTTTTCAAGCTCAGGGAGTGGATGGTATGACTAGAGGAGTAGATGTTACCATAGACGTCGCTGATGGCATATGCAACGTCTTTGGGGTTCCTATGCGTACAAGACAACTCACATGTGATGTTGGTCACCATAGTTGGCCAGCAATACCTTAGCTCGAACAGATTTTCTCTGTCGATATAAGGAAGCTGATTAATGTCTCCGATGAGTGCCACTTCTTCTGCTCCTGACAGTCGAGCTGCCATGACTATGGCTCCAAAGTGGTTCATGAGGGCTTCGTCGACCGTTAAACGGTTGCACCTAGTGCCCTCTTTGAAGCCATTGGCCAGTATGGAGGCCATGGTACGCACTTTGGATTTGGCTTTTTCGCCAAAGCGCTCCACGAGCTTCTCCCTAAGGTCCTTAGCTCCCTCGACTGTGGTGGTGGCAACTACTTCGTTGTCTTCATCGAAGTGCCTGATGATGTGAGTTGTCTTGCCGCATCCGGGTACCCCGTTTGTCCACCTTAGTTTTGGTAGTTTCCAGTTCGCGAGAATTACGCCAGCATCACCTTCGCCCGATATGGTTTTAGCCATTTCGAGCATCCTGTCGTCCAGCATTATCCTCGTGCACTTGGCTACTACGACTACTGGGTCTCCTGGGGGTGTTTCAAATTTTGGGGGTTGGTGTTCACACTCCTCCGCTTCAACCAGTCCCACGAAGCCTTTAGTGGTGTTATAGGCGGTCATATACGACCCAGACATTTCTCCTTGTATTACCTGAGAAGTGTCGTTGTCGTATATGGCCGCTTCAGCTTTGTTAAGTTCCACTTCCAGCATCTTCTCGCTTCCTCGCTGGTAGTCCTGCATGATCTTTTGGCAGGTGGCCAGGTTTACCTCTCGCGTACCTTTGATTATTGCCAGGAACTCAACAAACGCATTAATGGCATGGTCTTGTGGGTTTAATGCTGGTTTTAGCTTTGGTGGTGTTACTTGTCCCATGTCAGCTCGAGTGCGGCTGGTGTTTGGCGACTCGGGTTTCTCTGAGCGTTTAACTCTGAAGAATTCCTTTATCGCCGCGGCCTGCCTGTCTTCGTTTGTTAGCTGTTTTGGTGAGACCAGTTGGTGGATGGTTCTTTCTACTGCCTGCAGTCGGGAGTCCCGGCTAGACCGTTCCTCCCGACAGGTCTTTAGGCTTGAGGCTTCACGTTGAGCGTCTATCTGCCTTTGAAGGGTTTCGGACCCACTCCGCGGGGGCCTCATGGGGGGTAGCTCCGTAGATTGGGGGTTTCGTTTTACCTCTCCTTTCAAGAAGGTCAGGTCTTCCCCTCTGTCTTCGTAGACAATGACCTCGTGTTTCGATGAGGCCAATAGGCAGCCGTAGTGATCAGCTACGTCTCCTCTTACAGAGCCAACCCTCATGGCGTCAACGCTGAGTTTTCGTGGGGATATGTCGGTACTGTGCCCACTGAGTCTTGAGAGCACTGAGCATGCTCGCGAGAAGGGGGATTCCCTTCCCCATTCGAAGAGTGCGATTGCTTTATTTTGCAACCACACTAGCCGGTAGGGTTGGTTGTCCTCCCTCTGCACTGTGAGTGCGTCGATTTTCGTGCACTTTATGCTCGTTTTTGTTATGCTCCCTTTTATCAGTAGGGCAAGCCCCGGTGACACTGTCACTTTGTCTGGGCCCTCTGGGCAGTAGAAGCTTATTCCCACTCTTTCCTGTTCGCAGCTCATGAAGAGTGCCACACCTTTTAACCTTATGCCCCGATCGCCTGTCTCTCCCTTTTCGAGCAGTAGCTCAGGTAGAGTTGTGGGGAGAGTTGTTGGTGGTGGTATGGTGGTTGTGGTTCTCCTCGTGACTATATTCCGTAAGGTGTTTGGAATGGCGCAGAGTCGCTGCCTCAGAGTGGTTTGTGAAAATGTTGGCGGGTTTGCCGATGGTGATGTCTGTGTGGTGTCTGTGTTGTGTATGTTTTGTGTGACTTGTCTTGGTTTTGTGTTATGTGTGGTGTGTGGTGTTGTTTGTGTAGAAGTGGTTGTGGAAGTGGTTGTGGAAGTGGTTGTGGAAGTGGTTGTGGCTGTGATTTGTGATATCATTTGTGTTATGGTTGTGGAAGTGGTTGTGGTTGTAGCAGATGGTATGGCGGTTGAGCCATTCCTTATAGCTGCCACTTGGACGACTTTTCTTGCGAATGTGAGGAAAGGCGTTCTGGTAGCCTCATTCTCCATTATATTTGGTAGAGAGGGCTGGTCCAGTTCCAATTTTAGGCTGGTTCTTAGTTCCAGCCTTTCTTGGCAGAACCTTGGACATTCCAGTAGGATGTGGAATATTGTTTCCTCACATGCGGGGTCGCAGACACAAGAGGGGCTGTCCTTAAGGTTGAAGCGGTGTAGATACGCCGCGAACCCTCCGTGGCCGGTCAACATTTGAACATCGACTGGTGTTAGTATCGTGCTTTTAATGATCTTTTTGGCGATCTTTACATCAGGGATGAACGCCTTTGTGACCGAGCCAGTTGTGGAGGTGTCGTAGCGCAGCTGCCAGCGTCTCACCGATTCCTCACGTATCTGCCTTCTGACATACGATATTGGGACTTTATCGTAGTCTGGAGCCGTCTTTTTGGTTAGGGCTGCTTTTTTTGCTAACTCGTCCGCTCTTTCATTGCCTGGGGTACCTACGTGGGCTCTTAACCAGAAGAACCTCACAATTCTGCCTTCCTCTCGTATCTCTCGTACGCACTGCTTCATCTCAAAGGCTAGATAATGAGTTACCGATGGGCTCTTCAGAAGATCGAGCGAAGATCTTGAGTCGCTCAGGATGTTAATTGAACCGGCTTTCGATTTCCTCGCCATCTTGACTGCCCTGAGAAGTGCATACATTTCCGATTGGAAGACAGTGTTGTGTTGTTCTAGTCGGAATGTTGAGTACCTAGTCTCCCTTCCCTCGTTCCACCACGTCAGGGCAGCTCCGACTTTCCCTTCTATTTTGCTGCCGTCGGTAAAGATTAGGGGACCGACTATCTGGTGGTCTTCTAGGGTTTTAGGGTCCAGGTTTTCTAAGCACTCATACTCGGTTGTTATGAGTTGTGAGGGGTGGGGATTTTGTAGAGGTCCCACCCTGCGCTCTAATTCTCGACCTGGTGGTAAGAGGTCCTCGCAGTGCCCTTTTTTGGTTTTGTAAAGCATCGCCGCCTCTTGGACGCGAAGGTCAAGGGGTAGTAGGCCCGATAGGATGAGTGCCGATGTCAGAGACACCGTCCTGTAAGCCTTGCAGATTTTTTGAGCAAAGCCTCTTTGCAGAGAGTTTAGTTGTTTTTTTATCATCAACTTCTCTACTGCCGGAGACCATACGCTTGCGGCATACAGGACGATAGGCTCTACCACCGCCACGTAGATAGTCCTCACTGTTTCTCTGTTGAGACCCCAGTTCACCTTTGCTGCACACGCTAATTGTTTATAGATATCTGCTGCCTTTTTACATGTTGCAGATACGTGTGCGTTAAAGGTTAGTTTGGAGTCTATTATGAGACCCAGCAACTTAATTTCTGTTACCAGATTTAGCCGAGTGCCGGACATGTGAATTGTCGGGGTGTCATATTTGTACTTTTTAGTTATTAGCATCGCATTGGTCTTGTGCGCTGCAAAGCTCAATTTGTTAGTAGCACCCCATTCTTGTACGACAGCTAAGGTGGATTCGGCTGAAGTTTGTAAGTTGCTGGTGAGATGACTTGAGAATATGAGGACCACGTCATCCGCGAAGGCTTGACAATACACCCCCATTTCTGCCATTTTGTGGAGTAGGGAGTCCAGGATTAGGTTCCAGAAGGTTGGTCCTCCGATGGAGCCTTGGACACAACCTTTCGTGGTTCCTTTTTCACTGGTCGCTCTGGCGTAGTTGACGATGACCTTTCGGTCCTTTAGGTAAGATGCTACTAGGGCGTATAGATTTTTTGGACATTGTTTGTTTACCATCTGCTTTTTTAGGGCTGGCCACCATGCGTTGTCGAAGGCGCCCTCAATGTCGAGCGAGACCAGGAGTACTAGCTTTTTAGCTCTGATCTCACTTCTTATGTGCTCGACTAGATCGAAGAGGGCGTCCTCAGTCCCGCGTTGTGGCATGAATCCATACTGGCTGGGATGTAGAGTTGGCAAGAAGCGCCACTGAAGCCTGCCCACTAGGAGTTTTTCTACTATCTTTCCTAAGATCGATAGTAATCCAATCGGTCTGTAGGACTTCGGGTGGGTGTAGTCTTTTTTGGCTGGTTTTCGGAGGATGCACACGTGTGCGACCTTCCACTGCTTGGGGAAGTGCGACAGCGATAGGCATTTATTTGCTATCGCCAGAAACACCTCCCTGTCACAGTTTATGGCCGCGGTGCATATGTCTGATGAGAGCCCATCCGGACCTGGAGCTTTCTTTGGATTTAGGCCAGCAAGGACCGTTTCCAGCTCCGCGGTCGTGAAGGGTGGGTCGTCATTCGACAGGCCTTGGATTTCCTCCGGTGTTTTGTGCTCTGTGGCTTCTCTTATGCGCCTTTGCTGCTCTGTTTCAGATGCCGCAGAGTCATCAGGATAGAACGTTTTTGCTAGCAATTCGGCTGACTGTTCCGGTGACAGTGTTTCGCCTGCCGAACTCCTTAGTAGCATATCGTTCTGCCTCTTTGTGGTTTTCCTGATGACTCTGTAAATCCCGTCCCAGAGACTCTCGCGATCTTGGGTGCTACAAAACTCTTTCCAGCTCTGAGTGGCTGCTTCGTTTGCTCTAAGTTGGTAGGTTTCCCTTGCCAGTATATATTCGTCGACGGTATGTTGTCTTCGACTGGGTGCAGCGTTGCGGATTCGGCGTTTCTTTCTGAGCACGTCCCTTTTTAAATCTTCTAGGACGGCTGACCACCAAGGTGGTCTAGGATTGCCTTTCCATGCCTTCTTTTTAGGAATCGCGCTTTCGCACGATTCATGGATGGCTGACGTATAGATGTTTAACATCTCTTCCAATTCCTCTGGCCTTGAGAGGTTTAATATTCTGCTCAGCGTGATGCTGTGATCGGCGAGTTTGGTGCTAAAGTTTGTGGTGAAGTCTGACCATTTAGCCTTCTTTGTGTTGTACATGCGTGTTGAGATGGGCTTTAGTGGTTCTAGAGCTTTCTCTATACGCAGTGCAAAGGTGATGGCATTGTGGTCCGATGTTATAAGACTTCTATCCACTTTCCAGTTCTCCATTTTGCCGATTAGTGAGTGACTAGAAACCGTCACGTCTACACAGCTGCTGTACAGTCTATCTCCTCTGTAGGTCTCGAAGGTTGGTATTTGGCTGGTGTTGAGGATGTGGAAGTCCATCTCTGTGATGAAGGCGTGGTATTCCGCTCCGCGGCGGTTTTCAGAATTGCTGCCCCACCAGTGGCTCCAAGCATTCACGTCTCCTGCCACCAACAAGTTGTTAGTTGGGATTTTGGACATGGCTGCCCTTATTTGCGTAAGATATGAACCCATTTCTTGGTCACCCTCAAAGTAGACGGACAGTAGTCCTAGCTTAAGCTGGCCGGCCTTAATGAAAACTGCCGCTACATTCTCGGTAACGATTTGTGGGTCATGGATGACCTCCAATTCGTTTCCCAGAACTATGATAGCTGCTTTCACAGGCTTTTGGCGATTCAAGGTACACTGGATGATGTGTGCACCAGGGTATTGCTTCATTTCGCCCGTCCTTCCCACATAAGGTTCTTGGACTAGTGCGATTGTGATCCCCTTTTTCTGAGCCACCTGTAGTAGTTCTATTGTGGCCAGCTTTGAGCGTTGCAGGTTTGCCTGTATGAACAATATCCTGTCCACTGTTCCGTCCATACTTTGAGTGGGGGCCAATGGTTGATTCTCCTGGGCGCCCTCAGCAATATTGAACCTTTGAGCGTGCTATGAAGTCCCACTTCTGTCTTTCCTGGCACTCATCGCTAAATGCTGTGTGTACCAGTTCGGAGCTGTCCCTTTTGGCCCTCACACAGTTTACACAGCGTGGGGGTTTTTGGTTTATTCTGGCCGGACACTTTGCCCCAGTGTGTTCACCGCAGCAGTAGCTGCAGGTATCCACTTGTGCCTTGCACACTACCTTTGTGTGGCCGTAGCCCAGGCATTTTGTGCATTGCACTAGAGGGGACTGGTCCTCTACCAGGCATCTGCCAAATCCTAGGTAGATCTTTTCTGCGCTAGTAAAGCTTTTCCAGACCTCCGGGGACAACTCCAAGACAAGGTGGCACTGGTGCGGATTTCGGGCTCGCTTTCGGTAGCGTACCCTCATCCTTAGTCTTGCCTCGTCTATACCGTGCAGAAGGTGTTTATTCTGCGCTTTTATATAGTCAATTATTTCATCATTGGTGTAGACTTGCATGACGTTGTGCACGCATACCAATGGGTTTTGGTTCGCTGGTTCCTTTACCGAAAGCTCCCGGTTTTGTTCAACTTTGGTCTTAATCAGGTGCATGTCCTCTTTGGTCGCGCAACTAAGGACGACTTTTTGGTCTCTAGCCTTTCGAACCCTGTCTACTCTTGCCCCGGTTTTTTTGATGTCCAGGGCGGTCCTGATCTTGGTGATAACGTTCTCACTGGTCTCTTTAGAGTCCTTCGAGGAGATGATCAGGGTATGATTGGGGGGTTGGAGTTGTTGCTTTGGCTTGGAAGCCATTTGGGCATATGTTGATGGACCCA
The DNA here is from genome assembly GCA_951802675.2 of Boloria euphrosyne. Classification (NCBI taxonomy): domain Eukaryota; kingdom Metazoa; phylum Arthropoda; class Insecta; order Lepidoptera; family Nymphalidae; genus Boloria; species Boloria euphrosyne. The sequence goes on from OX637893.1 coordinate 6,209,944, forward strand.
CGGGGGGTCTTTCGCCTTCTCTGAGTTCCTTAACCCCCTTTTTGATTGTATCCAGGGTCTGTTTCACCTCCTGTACTGCCAGCTCGGTTTCCAGGGATGGTCTTGGTGGTGAGGCTACTTTCGGCGTATCGTCCTTTAGTGCACGGATGTCAGCATGCATCAGACTGAGGCGCTCTGTAATTTTTTCGAGATCCGGACTCGGGTCTTTTTGTTGTGTAAGGGTTGTGTGTGAGTGTGTGATTTGGTTCTGGGTTTCCTGTAATGTGTGAAGTGTTTGGTAGATTTTGTCCAACATCTTGGCTAGGTCTGTGTCCTGCGCTTGTGCTTGGGGTGGTTCAGCTTGTGGCGTTTTTGGTGGCTCTGCCGTGAGGGTTTTTATATGCCCTACCTCGCGACGGAGTGTATCCAATTGGTTACCCAAGCTGGACAAGTTGTTGTTGAGGTTTGCAAGGGATTGATGAAGTGCATCCCATCTCGGGCTTTCTATACTTTGCCCTGATGATTTTTGCACTTCGGCAATCTCTCGCACCTTTGCCTCGATGCCCCCCTGCGCATCTCGGATTTCCTTCACTTTTCTGAAGGGCTCAGTTGTTTCGTAGCCTAACCAGCTACGAATCGCCTGGGCCTCCTTTAGTGTGCCGGATATGCCCTCCCTGGCCAATTGCATCTCGGCGATCATGGTTTTTCTGATCACCTGTATTTCCTGGTTGTGGGCCCTCTCAACTCGCACAAGTTCTTGTGCGTGTCGAGAGCGCTCCTTTTCCAGGTTGCACTTATGTCGGTTTCGGGAGTCCGACAGTGATAGCACTGTCTCATATAGCCCTTGCAGGCTATCGTGACACGTGGCCTTAGCCTCTTTTTTCATTTTTCCCGCCATTTCGAGTGCCTCTTTGCCCTTCTGCAGGAGTTCGTTGGCTACTCCTGTGACCAAGTCCATTTCAACACCCGTGCCTCTCTTTGGCGTTGTATAGAGTAGGCTCACTCGCCTACTACAACCTGAGAGGCCCGAACCCACAGATGAAGTCTCCAGGTCATCGGAGTCTGATGCATAGTGTTCCGTATGCACTGTCGGCATGTGGGTGACTATTATCTCCGCCGTATTTGATGTTTTTAACGGCGGCGGCTGCTCATTGGTTGTGGATGTTGAAGGTGTTAGCTTTGCGGCTGGGGCCACTGTTTTTGACAGGACCTTTTGCCTCAGCGATCTCGGTGCTGATGGGACGGAGTCCGTAGCCTTGCGCGGTTTGAGTGTTATATCACTTTTGGATGACATAGTTGTTATATTAGAATTATATTAGAATAATAATATTAAGACTAAGTGTATTATTATTTTTTAACTTTATGTCAGTGTCGGGACTCACGTGGTCGCTGGTGTTCTGCGATGGTTGTTGTTATAGTCCCGCTAGTTTTGAGTACGCCTGGTTATAATGTTCCTCGCGCGATGACAGGTGGTGTAGTCTGAGTTTTTTTTTGATTCACGCCCCTCGCTGGTTGCCGAATCCGGGAAAACTGTTGGGGCCAGATGATCGGGCTCGTCGCGGTGATTCGTTTGACACCTCACACGAGGTGTTTATCTCTTCCGGATCCCGAGATATAACTCGCGGGGGTGAGGTACTTTACACGAGGGGGGGGGGATTTTTTGTGTGGGTATTCTTGGAGGGGGTTTAAGGTTTTTTGGGGGTTGGGGTGGTGGGGGTTGGGTTTTTGGGGTTGTAGTGGGTAGGGTTGGTAAGGACTCCTTGTTACGATTACAATGAACCGTCACAAGGGAGGGTTGGGTAAAGGGAGTGTATAGTACCTTGGCTCCTCGTTCTACGCAATATCTTCAGCCGCCGCTGATGGTTTTGAAGGCGGGGCGGAGTCTTCGGTCCTTTCTGCGAGCACCTGGTCGAGGACGAAAGCACGTGTTTTGTTTGTTTAAGGTTATAAAGCCGCGTGCCGACCACGTGTTTCTTGTGGTGTTGTTCCTTTTATAACTCCGCCAATTCTTCTTGGATTTTCACGATTGAAGTGTCGTCTAGCAGGTCTTCTTGCCGTCTATGAGATGGTATATAGGGCACACCGCTCCGACGATTTTTCACTGTTTGGCGCTGGTCTGATGTCTAGGTGTTCCTGCTTCGGAACCCTTGGAGATAAAGTGCTGCAAACGTTAATCCCGGTGAATCAGAAAGTGGCGAATCACGTGAACCAAAAATGTTTAGCGCGAGGCTCCGATTTCTAATTTTTAGAAATTTTTTTCACGGAGCCGATGTTGTTATTGCGCTGTCTGTGTACTATCTTGTTATATGTATACTACTTACCAAGTTTCAATAGTATAGTTCTTATAGTTTCGGAAAAAAGTGGCTGTGACATACAGACGGACAGACAGACATGACGAATCCATGAGGGTTCCGTTTTTTGCCATTTGGCTACGGAACCCTAAAAATTAGGTTCATTATAATTGGTATAGTTATTATAAATTAATTTTTATGTTAGAATTCCTTATATTTTTTTATTCTTAATATACTGAATGCTTTATAGCATAAGAACTTAACCACAGGAGACATTTAAGGTTTTTTATTTATGGGTAAGAAAAACTATATAAAAATATAGAACTTAGTTGTGCGTAATATCGAGTGTGCATGGTATCCTATAACGCATTTTCACGCGGCCAAAGTGGGGTTAATTGAATTAAATTCTACCCAAGAATAAGCTATGGCCGGAAACGACGCGCGCAACGAGGAAGTTCCGTTTTAATAAAATTTTAAATCCATGTAAAATATAGTCAGTATCATTACTCATTAGTCATTAGTGACGTTTTATTGTCACATTTAATGTTTTACGTAATACATGCGTTAGGTGTATGTGTAATAATATCCCGATGATAAGTAAATTACGTCAGTTTGACGGAATTTCGAGATATTGGTCTGTCCATAATAATTCTTGAAGTTGTAGAATATGACACTGACGGTAAATAATTACGAATTTATTAATACGTAATCAACGTATTAATAAATTCGTTGGTTAATACAATATATTGTTCTGAAGGCGAATAATATTTATGTGAATTGAATAAGAATTCTGCTTTACCTAACATACTATTAAATGTCACCTCGGTATAATCAAACTAGACAGCAGAAACATACTGCGATCGAACCCGCTACCACCTACTTTTATGTATGATAGGCCATTATATTATCAAATCTATAGGCACATATCTATTACCACTGTGTTAAAGAAGAAGAAATGAATTAAATAAATAAGAAATCGATCATGTGTTTTATTGTCACAAATACTAATCTAATTAAAACAAACATGATTTGATTCGTCACTCTACTTTATGCACTACCATATACTAATTTCCTAAGCGAGCGTATGGCAGCTTGGGCTGGCTGTCACGTCCGGTGGCCGACTATATGTTTTATAGGCTTTGGCACTACTAGGTACATAAAGCGAGGTCATAATATGTAGTACTTACACAATATTGAACACATAATCGAAAACAAGCAGGAGCCAGGGTAAAAATATGAATAAATTATGATAGTGATTACATAATTTTGTACGCAGTACACGAAAAAGTCCCACAAAATGTTTACGTTTCAAATTTGAAAGGGGAAAAACAATACCAATCTAAAGTACATTTATTTATTATAATATATTATATATAATAAATGTATACTAAACCGTTAAAATATACCTATAACGAGTCGGAAAGGGACGAACCCGGGAAGAGCGAGAATCGCAAGAGTATTTTATAATTCGAGACATAATTTAAATAAGTAGGTAATTACTTAATCAAAAAGAATATAAAATGTTAATGTAAGTCTCTAGAATTCATTTTAAGCAGTTATAACAAGCATTATAAGGGTGAAAGCAAAAAGATAGTGTCAATTGCATTAATTTTTAAGTCGTATAGCTCTAAAATGACAAAATGCAATAAAAGTCAATAATACATTCAACGGCTTTTTTGATAAATTATAAATCGACTACATAAAATGGATCACTCGTCAAAATAGATTTTCGGTTGTGACATGAATTATAGTAATAGAGATCATTCTAGAGATAAACAGTGTTTGAAGATATTAAGTATACCCTAATGCTACACTTTCAGTATTTTTGTATTTAAGCTGACTAATATTGCAAAAAAAACTTAAGTAAGTACGAAATTCTTAGCGACAAATATGTATTTAGCCCTTTTTAACGTCCCACTGCTGGGCACCGGCCTTTCTTTTAAATACGAGGGAGATTAGGCTATAGTCCACCACGCTGGCCTAGTGCGGGTTTGCAGACAGATATCTCTTTCGAAAACTTGCTAGGTTCTCTCAGACAGGCAGGTCTCCTCATCATGTTGGAAATATCAGATGCGAGACCCGGATTTGAACCCGCATCACTCGGTTGTCCAAGCGACCACGTTACCACTGGGCTACCACTGCTTAATATATAATAAGTATAGTATAATTAATCACATAGTAACCTATACATATTACGCTTGAAACCTAATACGACTAATGTTTGACTCATATTACAATCATGTTTGATTTGTACGTCATAATAATTGGTTTAATACGTAAAAGACAATTGTTTAATTTCCTATACTGAGTTCTCATGACTTCAGTTCTACGTTAGGTCAGTAAATAAAAAAAATATAAGACTAATAAATTGGAGTGTTTTTAAATTACCAAATAAAAATATTAAAAAATACAGACGAATTGAGAACCTACTCCTTTTTGGAAGTCGGTCGATAAAAGTATTCTATAAGAAATTAAAAGAGTTTAACTTTCCGTCTCTACATATATCACTTTTTATCTTAGGATGCTGGGGACTTTCTAAGTTTATGATTTCTAATTTTATTTTTTTCTTTTACTAAACTACAAGCATTTCGTGCGGCTCCACCCACGTTTTTAAGCCGGAAACCCAGTTCTTACATTTTACTTATACTAAAACCTTTCGAAACACGCTGCATCCTATGAAATAAGCACCATGTCTATCCATTTTGTAGTTTTTGCAGTAAAAGCAAACAAAAAAGTCCCGCCATTTATTATTATAGAGATAGAAATTTTCGAGTCTACATGAGTGATCATATTCGATTAGTCAACTTATACGAGCATAATAACACTGTCCCAGGGTATTCAATGAAATAAGTAGATAATGTGGGCACCACTATTTAAAGCTAATCAAACTTTGTTAAGAAGCAGTATAACGTGCGCGGGCGACGGACGGCCATGTTCAGTTATAGTTCAAATATGAGACGCGTCGGTCGTTTTGTGACATTGTAACATGGTCTGTGCGATCTGTCGTGTCTTAACCATTGAAATATCTGTTTAAACTATAATTTTAGTATTGCTGTCTCTGTCTAATTGCAAGCAAAACTGTAGCTTTTTCTGTCGCTCCCGCTAAATGATCGCGATGAGATCGCACAGTACGATTTGCATGTTTTTGATGTTAACCAGTGACAGTTGTTGGATGCGTTTTTTTGATTTTCGAACGGTAAGTTTTTCTTTTTATTCTTCATTTCTTTTCAGCCAGATGTGTATGTAACATGAGTAATTTTTTTTTAATACAAGTTCAGTATTCTTGTTAGCCAAATAAAAGAAAAATCCATTTTAAGGGTTAAAATAAGCAAAATAATAAATAAGGAAAAAAAGCATTCACTCACAAAAATTACGTTAGCATGACGTTATTTCAGTATGTAGACCGGCAGACATATTGTGAATCATTAATCAATTCACTGCTAACTGGTCATAAATTCCTAGCATCAATATGACTGTTAATGGGTAGGAATTTTTATACCGTTTCCCGCTTAGGCTTAGCGCGATGTTTAAGGGCCTTAATTAACCCCTATATTTCAATTTAAATAAATTACACTACCATGAATTGTGGGGGAAAGACTGTCTTAATTATCAAGAGCAGATGTTTTATCTGTACACTTTTAAAGTTTTTTTTTAATTTTATTTAATACCTAAAGATATACAGCATAGCCAAAACTTTTTTAAGATAAGACGTTTTAAAATATTAAGAAAAACATGTTTGGTACTTTATTAGACATATTCTACCCACGGTAAAGTTAATGTTTGAGTTGGTGTATGTCTGTAGTTCAATAGCTCTTTAATAAATAGGTTTTCGCACGGACGTTTTATCTACATAGTTATGAATCCTTTTGAAAAAATAAGAGCAGTGCATAAACTTGTTTCTAACCATTAGTTAAAGCGATATCATTATTTTAAAGTTAAATTTAAATATTCCGCACAACTGTCAATGAACAAATAACTTTGAAGAAACGGTGTGTTTACAGGGCGTAAAAGATAACGACGCCCCGAGATAAAGAGGGCAAAAGTTAAAAGATGAATAGATAGCTGGTGTGATGAACTTTAAACAGCGTGTATTGTCTAGACTTGGCCTTAAATTACTTGCTGATGAATAATTTACTCTATTAATGTCTATTTATTCACGTAGTGGTCTGACTTAACTCATATTATTGTACTCTTTCTAGAAAGAGTAGTTATAATAATTAAAAAAAAAATATCTATGGCAAATATGTTTATTATTCATTGGTTTGCTCTTATTTAAAGCAGTAGCGAATTAAGCAACGTATTTTCCATATAAATAATTTTGCCGGAAAATAGTAGAGATTTTTAATAATATGAATATTAAGTCTCTTAAAAATTATTGTACCTTGCAGTTGCAATGATCAGATCTACACTGGTTAGATTTTAAGTACCTAGACTAGTGTTTTTGAGTTATGAGCATACAAATAAACCGACAGCGGAAAAACGTATTTTATAATATATTATAATATGTATGTACTACATAATATAAGGATGTTTTCGTTATCCCTGCTGTAAAATTACCGCACTGTTTAAACCATAAAAGTTTATTTTTGCGTATCTGATGAGTAACTCAGTGGCAATTAAGACTCATATGCAATAGCGACTAAGTACCTATGTCACATTCATTGCTTGTATATATACTAGTTATAAAATCTAAAATTATTTCAATACTGAATATTATTCCTCATTTATAAATTGTTATATTATAAGCTAAAGTTTATCTTTCATTTTTTTCACTTGACTAAAAATGTCCCGACTCTACGATTACGAAATATTTTTAAATGTAATTTACAAAAATTTTAATTCTTAAAAAGAGAATACAATAATATTTAGTTCTTGAGAAACATGTCAACATATACACTTATATACAGTAAAAAAGGATTCAAACAGGCGGTCTCCAAAGCCGGCCATTCATCCCGCCGCCAGATGGTAGAGCACGATCGTCGCACTATTAGAAGTGACACGTGCATTTGCATTAAGTTAGAAATTATTTAGTCGGTCAAGCAATGTCATATTGAGGTGACTCTATATATAGGCCAGATTTTTAAATCTTTGATAAGAAAAAAGTGATAATTGAGAATAGACCCATTAAAAATATTTTTGCGGCTAATTAGTATGGTTTTATTGTTGTAAAGAATCCCTTCATTTGATATACAAATTCAAAATATTTTATTCAGCATTAAATTATTAGTTTTTTTTACTGAACGTCATGTCTACTACCATTTTGGAACGAAGAAGCTTCAGATATTTATTACAGATAGAGTTGTGAGTTATGAGAGTATTCATATTGTTTTATTTTTATTATATAAAAATAACCATTGATTTCGATAGTTTAAAGAGAAGGATTTGTTTGATTACATTTATAATAATCCCTATTAAAAATCTTATGGGTGTATTTTTGTAAATTACATGTAGATATTTTAATCACACGTGACGGCACCAGTAGGGACTAGGGACGGTAGCCCAGTGGGAACACTCGCTCTGCTCGCTCGCTCGGGAAACCGACCAAATCTCGGGTTTCTCAGTGATATCCACTACATTTGATAGTCTATTATATATCATTATATTACTACCCAAGTGAGCAATAATCATAAACGGACATAAAGAGACATTCTAAAGTTAAAACGCACCTACAGATGAATGCTCGCGAGTCGGTAAGTTGTTACTTTTATAATTGAATTGTTACAATCAAAAACTACAACGTAGGCAACGTTCAAAACAGAAATGAGTTTCATGGGGAAGCATATTATTTTATAACTTAGTTACTTACATTTTGAAGTAAATAAAATTTTATCTGAAAATATGGAAATTGCTTATTTATACGTTTTATGTGTGAAGTCAAATATTATACATTAAAATTGGGACAGAACAACGTCGGTTGGAGCTGCTAGCAAATAAAATAATTTTAAATGCCTTTGGTTCAAATCTATAGAGTCGTCTCAATGTCACAGTTTTATTGACTCTTCCTCACGGCACTTCTGAGAGGATTTCAATTATCAAAGACAAGCTATTTTGCCGCATGCACGTATATGATCGCTTAGTTGCGGTTAAGCCGAACGATTCCGTGCTTTGAAGAGCATATTAAGTCATTGGACCCACTTTTAATCAATTGATAGAGTCGATAAGCTTCGTTAGGGGTCCTCGGTTGTGAGACATATGTGACTTCGAAATTAAAGCAGTTATATGAATAAATAAAAAATAATAATAATTTGTGGTAATAAATTGAAATGAATTGTGATACAATGAATAGACAAGCATAATATGGTAAAGCTCGAATAAAGCTAAACAAGCTTGAAAAATTTGTATACAAATTATTATACACAAATCATTTATTTCATTATTCTTCTTAAAGTCAAAGTCAAAGTCAAAGTACACTTTATTCAAATAGACTTTTACAAGCACTTTTGAATCGTCACTTTTACATTTTTATAAGAATTTAAATCAGTCTGTAAGTCTGGGGCTTGGGAGTAAGCTACCACCGACTCGGAAAGCTAATTATATAATATAAATTATATAATATTCTAATTATATTTCATTATTCTTCTTATAATAAACAAATCAACATATCCATGAGATACAAATAGACTTTACCAAAACAGGACCTACGTAAGTAAGTACATACATGTCTTTTTCAAATATTTTTAATTATGCAGACATATGTATTTTATTATACATTAATAATGATGAATTTTAAAAACTCTGATTTCTATAAATACGATAAGAAATAAGAACTTAGAGTAGTGCTTGAATCACGACTTTTATTAAATAAACGTTTAAACTTTAATCCGGATGCAGTCAGTTCTATACATTCTTTGGTCTGCGGATGTTAGCAATTGAGATATTACCAAGATGTTGTTACGCTTAGGGGCTCAAAATTATTTTAAGAGCTACCAATAACTATGTTATAATTGAATTTAATTCAAAAGTAATAATTTTTTATTATTTTAAATATCTATATTTCGTGTCTGGAATGTACTTTTAACACCGAACTAAAACGTAGTCGGTGAGTTTTAACAATATTTATATGAAAAAAATATAGATAATTATTAAATATAACATCTCATGACGTATTTCTTTAGTTGTATTATTATCATTATCTAGTGACCTTAGGTGCATTTCGTACCTATTTATAATATTATTTACGTACAATGTGACTTTCTGGAATTAAAACAGTAGTCTTAAGTTCATGATTTTGACTGAAAAATAGAATTCAAAATAATAGAGTAAGTACTTTGAACTAAGTAAGTTGTGTAAGTAATGTAATCAGCCCTTTATAACGTCCCACTGCTAGGCACGGGCCTTAGTATGAGGGGATCAGGCCATAGTCCACCGCTGGCCTAGTGCGTGTTGGCGGACTTCATATGTCTTTCGAAAACTTGCTAGGTTTTCTCAGACGTGCAGGTTTCCTCACGATGTCTTCCTTCACCGTAAGACAAGTGGTAATCATGTTAGAAATTATATTCATGAAATTATCAGAGGTCCGGATTTGAACCCGCGTCACTCGGTTATCCAAGCGAGCGCTACCGCTGGGCTACCACTGCTTGTAAGTAAAGAGCTTAGTAATAGGATTTTATTTGGAACTAAAAATTTCATACAAGAAACAAAAATTATTTTAAAATATTGCCGTCTCCATGCTACGGACGTAAGCAATTGTGTCAATTAACAATGTTCATGTTTGGGGAATGCTTGTAGAGCGTATGTTGGCTTTTAATTTGTTTAAAGTGTATATAACCACGTGTTGTAAGTATACGAAGCCCTTGTTTAACCGGCATTAAATAGCACCAAAAAAAGTTATTATCAAGTTGAGTACTTACCTTTTGTGCTTAATTGAGTAGTATTTTTTTAATAAAATATTTTTTTCGGTCTATCGCAGTTTTTTTATGAGTGTTTCAGACGATACAGTCTCTCATGGGAACACGTTCGCTGTAAAACATTCGAGATGTCATGTCGTGTCAGTAACAAAAATATATTCATATAAATAAAATCAAAGTGTCTGTTTTTAATTTCAAATTAACAGCTTTTCACTGAATGTATATGAAAGTATATTATACGCTACTAACAACAAAAAACCATTTTTTTTATTTTTTTGTCTGTCTGTCTCGTTGTTCTGGTTAATCTCTGAAACGGCTGGACCAATTTTGACGAGACTTTCACTGGCAGATGGCTAACGATGTAAGGAGTAACTTAAGACTACTTTTTAACCGACTTCAAAAATGTTTTAGAAATTTTAATTATTTTAAATTCAAAAAAGATATTTAAAAGGTCAAATTTTGCGTACATAAAGAACTTTTATACAGAGTCAGTTTTCTCGCACATATCTTTTTATCTTAATATTATTTTTGCTTCGTTAGTTTTGTTCTTGTTATTTTTCATTCGTTTGATTCATACTAAAATCACTGCACAAATTCTAATAATTTAAACAGAAGTGCCCATTTTATAAACAATTTAAAAGTTTATTAGTCAATGTTATGGAATGATTTTTTTTAAATTATTGTGCAATCCTCGAAGCAACCCTATATGATAAGGTAAATTTTTATTTAAACATATAGTTAAAAAAATAAAGTTTATTTTCCTTCTTTTCAAAAACAAGTAATTTTTCTTGGGAATTATTACTAATATTCTGAGGAAATCATTAGTTATTCATCGGGTTCACCGGGTCAAAATACATAATATTGCCGGAAAATGAGTTTTTTACACTTAAAATATTAAATAAAAATTACCATTACACAATTTAGTAACTTTTAACAAAATGTTAAAATATTTTATTAAGAAATCACTACTGTATATTATTAAAAAACAAAGTCCTCCGCCGCGTCTGTCTGTCTGTCTAGAATAGACGTTCGATCTGCATCTGCACCGATTTTCATGCTGTTTTCAGCAATGGGTAGAATGGTTTTCGAGGAAGGTTTTAGTCTAGTCTTAAAACATCAAAAACTAACATTTTTTCACTCGAGACTCAAAAAATAAAAATAGTCGTTTTTTTGCGCCACCCTAATATATATATACTAGCGGAACACGCGGCTTGTCTCGATCTAAACCTAGGGACGAGCCCTAGTGGAGCGAGGGTGAGTATAGAATATCGAGAGAAACATAATCAAAAGGAAAAAATTCTAAATTACCTCTATGTATGAAATATAATAAAAAATAAATATAAAAATTGAACAATTTATATTACCTAATATTCAATTTGATATCTGTAATCTACTAGTGGGCCATTAAGGAAATGATATAATTATTTGAAAAGATATCAAAACTTTTCTTTCAACTCTAAGGAATCAATACGTACTAAACAATTTTTTCAGTGGGTCTCTTTTTACTAGAAATGTTTCTTGAAAAATTGCTGCTTGAAAAATTCGTGCTTATTTACTTAAGATATTTTTCTCACTGCTACTGAGTTATCGCGGATGCGTAGGCGCATAATATACATAGTAGGTATGTGCATATATAAAAGTGAAATAATTATGAACCCTGACATATTTAATTGATCGTCGTCATCGTGTAGGCTTATGGCATCATGTTAGAATTTAATAAGATGTTATATTCCTTATAACATTTTTAAAAATTGTTAAATTCAAAATTTAAACTGTGTTTTCCTCGTTAACGGTTCCGTGTAGGTACATTATTATATTATTTTATTGTAATTTAAACGAAACACTAGAAAAAATTTAAATATAAAAGTAGGTTAATATAATTCATTAGTAAGCGGAAAAGAAGATTTATGAAGAAAAGAAGAAAGAAGAAAGCTAAATCATGTTCCTAAGTACTAGTGCCGCAGGAGTGCTTTTCTCATATCTCCTGCTGCTTAAGTGCTTATCAATAGATTTAGTGCTTCTACAGTCTAGAAGAAAGAAGATCAAAGAAGACATATAATAAGGATTATAAAATATCTAGTCTTGTATTACCATTTAAATTGAATTATAATTATAAGTTAAAGATATTTATTTGAAAATTAACTTATATTATAATTGATACAGGGACACAATTAAGTTTTATATCTACATGTTTGCTTATCTGTGAATTAAACTTGGCGATGAATTTGTTGTTGTAAGATTTTATATGTAATACATTATGTGTTTCTATATCATTCAACGCCAATAAAGCTCCGTGTTTGCATGTTTTCAACCGACTTCAAAAAAAAGATTCGACCGTTTTTTTAGGTTTGGTCCAGTGACAATGACATCCATAACAAAATGAGAATGTGCGCGACAAATGGACAAATAATAATTCATTATCGCCAATTGATTTCGATGATTCTTTTTTTATTGGAAGGGATGAACTTCAATGGTACTTTGATGAGAGTTTGGTTAGGTTCTGATGATGGGATCCATAACAAAGTAACGGAACTCATCAATTCTTAGGAGAAAATTAACGATACTTGGCTGAATCTGTATAGGCTATCCGGATATTTGAGTCACCTAGTGTAACGTCATTATCATGTAAATTAGCTAATGCTGGAAAGAAAATTCTTTCAATATTATACCCACCGAAGTTATATTCTTTAAGGCTATTAGTTTTACCTGATAATAGAAGGTAATTTTTATAATGGTTTTTCAATAAATTTTTAAATTCAGTACGTATAAAAAAAGTAACTTAGCGAATCGATATGCGCGTTTGACGCAAAAAGTGCTAAACTGATTTGAACTAAATTTTGTATAATAATAGGTCACAGTTACACGAGGCAACATTTTAAATGTCTTTTATTGCAGGAAAATCTTTAATTCCTTCAGGAAAACACATTAACTGGTCATTCAATTGCATACTCCTTACAAATGTGTATGCTAACTCTGGCTCAAACTTAAGAAATACATCAAAACTCCGTACTGAATTATAGGTCATAACAATATGATCTATAATTTTCTAGGCCATATGGCCTACAAAAAAGTTTGAAAAAGTACTGTCTCCTAAGGTACACTCGTAAAAACTATTTCTATCTATACATATTAAAAACAGGAACTTAGCTGATCAACGTGCGTCTTCATATAAAAAGTACGGAACCAATCTGTCAGAAAACTACTGAACCGATTCTTATGAAATTTGGTATGATAATAGCTGGTTGTTTGGTTACTATATAGTATATAGGACACTTTTTTATACTGGGAATAGTCACATTTTTGAGATATCATTTTTTCTGTTATATATAGTCCTTTTGTAACGTTTGAGGGAAGAGTCTGAGGGTAAGTTGCTGCTTGCTCGTCAGAAATATGTATCTGCCAAAGATGTGTCTAATAATTGAGTAAGTAGATATGACTAACATATGTGTTTCATAAAAGCTCCTCTTGACTATTAGGTAAGTATACATATGTTCATTTATAGACTATAGTATCTACAAAATAGTTTCCTTCGTAACTTAGAACACTGCTAACTTTTAGATTTATAAAATAAGGACATCATTTCATTGATTATATTAGTTATACATTAATATTAAATATTTAGTTATTATTTACTATTAAATACTAATAAATACTAATACTAAATAAGACGACCATAGTTATTGATTTAAATTTAAGCAAAAAATATAAATAGAATTTACCTTCCTACTAGTGATGTAACGAACGTTCGCATTCGCAAATATCGGCATAATTTTTGACAATTAGCATTCGCATTGGTATTCGCAAGAAACAATACAATGTTTCGCAACTGTATTTGACAAACAAAATGGAATTAATTACTAACTAAAAAGTGTTAAATCTGCTAATTTTACGGTTTAAGCTTAACCTAAGGGAGTGGGAGGGTAATAAAGTTTAAAATAAAACGATTTTCGGTGAGTTTTTTATATTGTAAAGGTAATGTTAACAGAATTACAAAAAATAAATAATCTAAAGATTTTCGCAAGCCGAGTTCGGCTTGTTTGTAATAAAAAGTTGCTTTTGTAAATCAAATTTCGTTATTTATATTTATTGTTATTTTAATAATATAAGTGATAATAATATGAAATGTTGTCTTTGAAGAAGATCTATCTTTTAAAAAAGTTTTATTGGGATGAGGATGAGGATGATATGGTTAATTTTTTTTTTCAAGTTGTCAGATTTAGAACCTATACGTCTAAAAATATTCGTGAGATTTTTTATGTCATTTTATTTTATTTATTATATATTTTATTTTCTTTATTATATATTTATATTTTTGTCAATATGGCTGGGACATCATGATGAAACTTCAGTATGCTAATCTGACGAACTCGCGTAAGTCAAGATGTCGTTTTTTACGTATTTAGCAATTCGCTGCAAGCTTGCGTCACTTCCAAATCGTCAGTTTACGAAATGGAAACATCTGTATGGTTCAATTAACACCCTTTCTAAAAATCTGACGCTCTGAAACTCGAAGGAGTTAATTTTTTTATATTTTTCACCCCTCCTGCCATGGCCACCTGATTAATATTATATATTTCATATCAGAGACATGTTGGAGCGTGAAAAATATCAATATCTGACACGCTTGAGTACGTCCATGTCATTTTTTTTTACAATTTTGAAAGTCTGTTGACGCACCCCCCACCGCTGAAAGTTGAAACATTATATTACCATTTATTCTTCCAATTATCTAATCATATGTTATTGATTTCCGTGACGCTCGAGTAAATTCACATTTAGCATCATGGGCTCCCCTACCATAAGATTATCTAATCATATGTTATTGATTTCCGTGACAATAATCATATGTTATTGATTTCCGTGACGCTCGAGTAAATTCACATTTAGCATCATGGGCTCCCCTACCATAAGATTAGCCAACTGTCTAGGGGAGAGCGCACTTGTGTTTGCACTATAATACTAGTACAGATACAAGTGCACTCTTTACTATTTTTTTGTTAAGGCGCAGGACCGATGGCTTTACGTGCTCTCTGAGGCACGGGGGTGACACACCGTCAACTTCCCAATCCCGGGCTGTTTCTGAGGCTTACTAAACAGAAAGACTCAATTACTAAACTTAGCCCGACACGGGACTCAAACACATGACCGGATGTGAGACCATACACGTATGGTACGAGAGCTAGCAACGTCGGGAAAACAAGAATTTGAATAAGGCCAGTTTTTAGATATACTATCTCTCCCACTCTCCCGGACACAATACGGGCTATCTGGCTGGCGTTAGTGGTTGCGTTCATCAGTGCGCATCGCCTTACTGAAATGCTCTCTCGAAAACGTTGCTAGCTCTTAGACGATAGGTAGGTATACATAAAATAAATAATTGCATGGAATCGATAGATACGGAATGATAATACAACTGTCCTTTAGAACTGTGTTTAGCTTTTCTAACGACGTAAATGCAAGCGTGGTCTTATTTTCAACCTTTTTTTTTTTGAATATTTCTCAGAAATGAGTTATTTTCCCGCAGTAAAAAGTGCAGTAATAAATATATTGACCCGGGTTGTTACCCCGGTAATTTTTTCATCCAAATCCGTCCAGTGGTTTTCGCGTGATGCGGAAAGATAGACAGATTTATATTTTAAATTTAATACTATTTACCCCTGGTTTAATATTTTAAGATTGTACCATTTAAAAACTACGATTACGGAAAGTATCTACTTGTAGTACCAATTCTAATTTTATTTAAATTAATAAGTACCTAATAAATTGATTTGCAATATAAACCACAGTTAAGGAAAATAATAAAATATATTTTGCAGCTCTACGCTTGCACATCTGCTTCACATTACTTAAAGCACCGATTTTCTTGAAATAATCGCCAATACTTGATTATTTGACTTCACTACATAATTATTATAAAACAAAGTCCTCCGCCGCGTCTGTCTGTCTGTCTATTCGCGATAAACTCAAAAACTGCACCGATTTTCATGCTGTTTTCACCAATGGATAGAGTGGTTCTCGCGGAAGGTTTTAGTACCTATACCTATAACTAGTGGAACCCGTGCTGCTGTAATTTGTAAATGGAAATGGACGTGATAGAGGTACGTTATTAAATTATATATTTATACAATTTAATAAGGTACCTATCGTATTCAGGCCTTTCCCTTCCGTCCCACGTCTGGGAACTGGGTTCTCTTAGAGGATCAGGGCATAGTCCGTCTTTCTGGCCAAGTGCGGATTGGTGGACTTCACACGTCTTTCGAAAACTTGTCCTCTCAGATACATGCTACCTCACAATGGTTCAATCCTTAATAAGACACAAGCTTATCGTGTTGATTTGAACTCGCATCACTCGGTTTCCCAAGCGAGCGCTGTACCACTGAGGTGAGGATAACACTAATTTGAAATATTTTATTAAAATAACTGTCTATAAAGAGTACTGCATCATGCTTTTTGATTCGATGCTGCCACAGATTAAGTTATTCATTTCTCTGTCATTAAATTCAAAATTCAAATTCAAATTCAAAATATTCTATTCAGCATAAAATTATTACAATTTTTTACTGAACGTCATGAGTCTACTACCAGTTCGGAAAGAAGAAGCCACTGACCTGAGAAGAACTGGCGAAAGAAACTCAGCGGGACATTTTTTTTTTGTCTGTTTTAATATTTTTTTTAATTAAAATCCAAATGAACAATAATTCTATGGGTTGAAATAGCCTGGAGGCGATCACATCATACCCAAGGCGTACTGTCTTCTAAAAAATCGTTAATCGAATAATATCCTTTACTACACAAACGTTCTTTCACAATTTTTTTAAATTTGGCAATAGGTTATTTTAATATTTTTTATCTTTGTGACCATGTTACAAAGATAAAAAATAAAAAAATGTTCTAGTCATGTAATAAGATTCTTATATAGAAATGTCTTCTACTAGCCTGCGGCAAAGCTCAGAGAATTTGTATGTGTTTTTGTAGGTTTCGTCGTAACTACTAAAGTGCTGAACCGATTTAATAATAAGTTTATAGTATATACTTATTACAATTCGTAGGCTAGTCTTGATGCGAGTGTCAAAGGTTAAAATAATGTTAAAATTAAACAGCAAACTCACCAAATGACGAAAACATTTGGGTGGATTTAGGAAAAAATCCATACATCCAGTAGGATATCAAAAAGTCTTTTAATGGCGATTACAAATATATGTTTAACCTTTACATATTATACCTATAATAAAGGATAAAAAAATTGAAAGAAAAATTATGTTGTCTTATATCAAAGCAAAACACATGAGATTTTATCAAGAATAATAAATAATAATTATTTATTATTAACTAGATATTCTGTGAGGAGGCGTAATATGAAATGAATAGTTAGATAAGTAAAAATGCTCTTCAGGCACTGTTTAAATCGTCTGTAAAAGACGTAAAGCCTTACAGGCCTATGATGAAGTAAATAATTTAAAAAAATGATAGATAAATACAATTTTTGTAGTATAAATATAGGCAATAGGCTTATTTATACCTATAACAAAAACATGTTAAATAGGCCATTGGAATAATTTTTTAACAAAAATAAAAACCGAATTCAAAACTAAGTACCTACCAATACAAACGGAAATTAAAAAGCAAAAAATAATACCTTTAATTTCTTAGTTATTTTATTTATTGGAGTTGGTGCCAGCAAGTGACATACATAAAAAAACCGTTGAGGAGTTGTACCTTCCACCATCAGCTCATCCACATGAGATGATGATTATATCAGATGCAAATACTGAAACGGCTTTAGAAATTAAATAAAAAAAATGTTCATTACTAAAATTTTATATTTAATATATTAAAATATTTTTAATTTATAAAGTGTCCAAAGTACGCGTGACTTACGCAAGCCAGAGCACCCGTTTACGGGCGTATTTTCATCCCTTAGGGAAAATTATAAAGTAGAATAAGTATTTCCTTTTCTTTTTGAATCTTTTTTAAATTTGAAAAATCTTCATTATATAGTGTTTAAGAAATGTGCTAAAAACCAAACCCCCTTTTTTAGTTAATTTCTAGTAACTTTAATAATTTTTGCACGGGAAACTTTATTTTTTTCAAAAATCATCTAGATGCCATTCCAAATCGAATGACACCTCAATCATAATTTTCGGACACTGCTGAAAAGTTGACAAAAAAGGCACTTGTTGACTAGACTATATTAGGTTTACCTGATAATAGAAGGTATTTTTTTATAAAGTTAGGTGGAAAAATGGACCTGGATAAATCTCGATTTCTTACTAACGTTTATTCCGAAACCTCGCTGACTCATTATGGTAGGGGAGCCCATGATGCTAAACGTGAATTTACTCGAGCGTCGAGGAAACCTATAAGCTATTGTTAATTAGATAATTGGAAGAATAAATGCTCCTATAACATTTCTACCTTCAGCGGTGAGGGCCTACAGACTTTCAAAATTGTAAAAAAAAAACAATTGTCGGTGTCAGATATTGATATTTTATTAATCTGCCGATTGCGAAGTGAGGGTGGTCATGCGGGTGGGGTGAAAATTATAAAAAAAATGAATTTACTCGAACGCGTCAGATTTATAGAGAGGGTGTTAATTGAACACTACAGACTTTTCTGTTTCTTAAACTGATGATTTGGAAGAGACGCAAGCTTGCAGTGAATTGTTAAAAATGTAAAAACTAAAAATCTGACGAATATTTTGAGGGGTATAGGTAATCTGACAACTTCTTCACAGAAAATATTTCTTATCATTATCACTCATAATATCAAAATAATAATAAATATAACTCACATTTACAAAAGTAACTATTCATTATAAACAAGCCGGAACTCGGCTACCGTAAATCGTCAAATTATATATTTTTTATAATTCTGGTATCATTACCCTTACAATATAAAAAAATGAACTGCGCTCGAGTAAGTCAAGGCATATTTTTTTTTACAACTTTGTTACCCTCCCACTCCCTTAGGTTAAGCTTAAATCGTCAGATTAGCAAATTTGACATTTTTTAGTTAGTAATTAACCCCCTTATTTTAATCAGACGCGCTGGAGTATTTCAGATGATCAATTTTTTTTACAAATTTGACGGGTTCGCCTGAGCGTACCACCCTATATTGAAGACTGATACTGGTTGGGCGTACTTATCAATATGTAAGGTATCCTACCTTATATGCATCTGACGCTCTCGAGTAAATCCCAAATTTTTATCTTGGGCTCCCTAACTACTAAAAATTAGAACAATGGTTAAGTTGGCCTACCCAACCATATTTTATTTAAATAAACAAAATACGTATCTACTTTCCGCAAAAATTTTTCAAATAAAATATTTTTAACAAAAATACAAAAATCGACTTCTAAACTATACAAAGTTAAACTAAAAAATTATTCTTTTAATTACATAGTTATTTTTGGAGTCGGTGCCATCCGAAGCAAAACAATCTTAAATAAGTAGGTACCTATTCGATTAATCTATCAATTTGTAAACATAATATACATAATATACATCACTTTACCGTTTGGACTCCAAAGTATAATCCAAGATGTTTAAGAATATTCCAAACGATGTTTAAATTTTGCTTCTAGCTAAATAAGAAATATGTAAATTAATGCTTTGCAACATATGACTATGACCTGAACCTAGGTATATGATATTATTATTTTGATGACTATATTAGTGTTAATCATGCCCTTGGATAGCAATAAAATTTTATTGTCAACACGGTGATTACGTGTTATCATCCACAAATTGTCTGTGAATAGTTTTAAATCACTTCAAGGGGTCCTCTTAGGCAATTGATACATTAATGCACAAATCACTTCCACAATACACAATTTGCACCAATGGATCTCAATAACAAAATTGCTTGAAATCTATTCATAACGACAAACATCCGCCGAGAATAGACAAATTTAGAATCTGCGGGTAGATGCGAAACCGTTTTATCATGACCCATTTGTTGTATTAGTTGTGAAAGCGCGAGGGGTCGAGGGGTACTGGACGCCCGTATCACTTATGTTAATAAAAGTCCCCTTGATATTAAATTTAATTGAGTATGAAAGGGAGGTCTTAAACGGTTCTTCCTGTAGCCAACGGATGACGGCGATTGGCTCAATTGAGTGGGCTATTCTCCAATCAGCGACGAGATACTATGATAGTTGCACAACAAGATACCAATTCTGAATCTCGATTATCTAATATAACCGACTTCTCAATATTTTACATACCTAAGTATTTTGTATACCTATCCTATGTATTCAAATATAATTATATTTTATCCGTTAAGTCTATGCTTCATGTTGTCACAATTTCTATGCAGCAAATAAATCGGTCTAATATATTTTTTAATTTCCTGAGACAGTGATAGCCCAGTGGTAACGCGCTCTCTTGGATAACCGAGTGATGCGGGTCTCTTTCGGGTGCTTCCTAATATTTTCATGTGCGAATAATTTTCTATCATGATTACCGCTCGTCTTACGATGAAGGAAAACATCGTGAGGAAACCTTCATGTCTTAGAAAAACCTAGCAAGTTTTTGAAAGACATGTGAAGTCCGCCAACACGCGCTAGGACAGCGAGGTGGGCTATGGCCTTACTTAGGGAGGCCTGTTCGTCCTTAGGGAGGCCTGTTCCTAGCAGTGGGCTGTGGGACGTTATAAAGGACTGAAGATGGTTACTTCATAGTAATTTCTGAAATATAATGCTGAAATCTAGTGACAAGCTTAACTTAGTCTCTATGAACATCGACTTTAGTAGTCAGTATAGGATAAAGGTCTACCATTTTGAATAGGCGTTATTAAAAAGGATTCTATTTGTTTAACTCGTTGAGCTATCGTCATACGAAATTTCATTAAAATCTGTGCTTGTTTTTCGTGAAAAAGACAAAAATTCTAAAAACTATAGATTTGGCTTCGGTATCGATAATAATGACTATTTCAGGAAGCTTTTCCAGAATAATTTTTAATGTACAATTTCAACTTTATTACTAACAATTTTATTATATATTGTATAGATTAATTTAGAATTCATTTTCTTAGGTACTAAGAGTATTAATTATAGTTTGAATTTTAGAATTTATTCTAAATAAAAGTTCTTGGTCGTAATGTAAACAGCATACTCTTAAACATAAGTAAGTAGGTACCTACTTGTAATATATTATCATATAAATTTGTAAATTGTAAATATAATTATGATATAGTTAACCTGAAAAAAATACAGTAAGATAGAACGTTAAAGAGATAATTTCAAGATATTTTATTGGATTTTTACAAAAATAAAACAATTACATGAATAATAGCACAGTAACAGTTGCTTTTAAGCATTTATCTTTTCCAAAACATGCAAGCGTTATCTACATTTAATTCATTGTATTACGAAATATTACTACAATACGTCCATTTCATCTGATAACTGACTGACATTGCTTATTTTAAAATGATGTTCTACACTAAGTTGTTGTCTGTTTAGCGTCCAGCAATCCAGACGAAGCAGCCAGCGAAGAAATACATAGCGAGCCGGCCCACCTTGGTGGAAGTACTGTCATGCGAGTTGCTCCTGGTACTTCTCTGATGGCAGAGTGGATTGTGGAGCAACATTATTCAAATTCAAAATATTTTACTCAGCATAAAATTATTACAATTTTTTACTGAACGTCATGAGTCTACTACCAGTTCGGAAAGAAGAAGCCGCTGACCAGAGAACTGGCGTAAGAAACTCAGCGGGGCTAATATATATATATATATATATATATATATATATATATATATATATATATATATATATATATATATATATATTGTCTCTGTTTGTTGTATTATGACTGTTGTGGTCTGCTTTGGCAGAACTGACACCCCATTAAGATGGGCAATAATGGGCTTAGGTATACAGGTGGTTTATGAAAATGCATTTCATGGCATAAATAGAAGGTGGGCCAGAGGGCTTACATAGCCTCATAACATTGTGGGAAACCTATCTGAGAGAATATTCGAAATGAAACATAAACACATTATTATACAATTTATTTTACAACATTTTTACAATATACATTTTGTAATAAAATTAAAGATATATTTTATTTTCATCTTACTAAAATGAATGACTGCTTAGAATTTCTCCACTTTAGTTTCTAAGACACCAATATTTTGAATTTCGCTGTGAATAACGTCGCCTGGTTTCAGATATTCCGGCGGAGAGCGATACATACCCACGCCCCCAGGCGTACCTGTCAGAATTATATCCCCTGGCAATAACGTCATTACCCTGAAAAAGTTGACAGAAAGTTATATAAAAAGTTTAGTCGAACTAGTTTATTCTGTACATTGAATATTTTTAGAGAATGTTATTATTTATTATTAAATATTATTACAATAATGATAATTTTTTTGATATAGGTAGAGGTCGAATCTATAGTTTTTAGAATTTTTGTCTGTCTGTCCGTGACCACATGACGAGAAAATTGGACAAATTTTGAAGAAATTCGCTATGACGATAACTGGTTATTCGTGTCAACGTATAGGACACTTACAACACAACACAACAACAAAAATATATATTACATACTAACAGTTACAACGTGTCAGGGAATTTAATTAATTTTTCAAAACCAAAAATTATTACTGTAATAAATGACTCAATTGCGAATCAAATAGTGTACCTATTTGATTACAATAACATGTTTGTGACAGGTCTTTTAAGAGATATTGTAGTGTTAAAGACACAAACAAACACATTTAACCTTTAAATTTTGAATAATACTTACGAACTCAATCTCTCGATGACATCAGGTATTTTGTGTACCAATTGCTTAGTGTTACTCGTTTGTTTTAAAACGCCGTTCACGCTGCATTTTATATCCAGGTTTTGTGGATCGCCGATCTCGTCACTTGTCGTGATACATGGTCCGATCGGGCAGAATGTGTCCATGGACTAGAATGCAAACATAAGTCCTACTATTAAATATATACATATTATAAATATAAACACGCATGACTGGTTTACAAACATTCGTAACCATCACACAACTTCACTCTAGAGGGAATCGAACCCGCTAGTACAGCAAGGTCAATATAAACGTCTTAGCTATTTTTATCTAACAATTATAAACTACGAATTGAAAATATATCGAACAAAAAACCGTGCCCGCGGTCGCCCGTGCTTAATCTAGGGTGAGACGCTGGTATTTTTAATAAATTTGGTCCAGTAAGTTCAAAATTACAATGCTTTAGGACCCTATAAATGGTTGCGAATAGATATGGACAGACTCACACATAAAATATTATGACGTTACATAATCACGTGTGAAAAATATGAAAAACAAATGCAACCGAATCTTATTTTTATCTGATTGACATTGAACTTAGATAATGTCATAAGAGTGCCTCTCGATTAGATAATACCAAAAACAACTATATTTTAACATCATACAACATAGCCTAAATTTAAAGAATTCTTAAAAAATCCGAAAAGACAAAAAGCAAAGAGAAAACTATAAGTCGTAGGTAATGATTAAGATTAATAGGTTATACTTTATGTAATCTGAAGAAAATGGGACTTTTTATAAGACTAGTAAGATAATAGACCAGTTCTTTAATAGACCAGCAGAAATAGACCAAGTTCAAGCACAAAATGCTTAGAAAATGTATTAATTACGTTGATATGGAAATACTAATAACACATCTTCTAACGAAACACCAAATTAACAATATTATATTATCTCATAGTACCTACTGTCGAATAAATTCAAAAATGAAGTTTTTTCACGCCGTAAGAGTTAAATGAATTTGAGTGAAATCCAAACTTATGTACAGAAACACAAGTGAATCCATGAACAATAGCGACTAATCGAAAATATATATTTTCTATATAATATATATTCCGCCGCGGTTTTGACCCTCACGCCTCTGACCATCAATGAGCCCGATCGTCTTTAACTTCGCTGCCACTGAACGCCCCCAGGTGTGTTTATTATCGATACATATTATCTAAATAATAGTAGACTATTTTAAAAGAATTAGTATCAAAATTTGATTTCCATGGGACAAAAGTCGACAGGAGTAGTATAGCCTTCCTTGGAAAATTAAGGATCGAACATTTAAGCCGGGTCTCGCACCTATAATATTTAATGTGCGAATCATTTCCATCATGATTACCACTTGTTTTACCGTGAAGGACAACATCGTAAAGAAATTACATGTCAGAGTAAATTAAATAGGATTTTAATAGGGAACTCCGCCGACTCGCACTTGGCTTGTCTGATAGTCTTTAGTTTGATCCCCCTTGCATTGAAGGGGGCCTCCCTTTTATTTTAATTTAGCATTGGAACAATAAAAAGGGCCGAATTATGATTAATTATGAAGAAGTCAAAAGGCGAATATAATTTGCAACAGCAAATCCTTACGTCATCGTGTCAATGAACCGTATTTCTTAATTGGGACAAAATTAACTTTGTAGACTACGAATAAGTCAATTATCGTGAACAAAGATTACAGTTATCGTTTAAGTAAAGCTGAAAAAAGTAATGGATATCATATTTAGTGTAGTTTAACAAAATTCAAAGTTATATTGTATAGGTTTAAATTAATAAATTTCTTAAATAATCACTTTGATTATCTTCAAAAGTCAAAACGTCAAAGGACATTTTAAATCTTTTAATGTGCAAATAATCTAATGTTTATAAAAAACGAAGAAACAACAATAATAGTCTCTTAAAAAAGTGTATTTTTATCACATTTGTTTGATTAGTACAAAAGAATATGATTCATGACATGAAATTGGTGCCTAGTATTCTCTTTAGATTTGAAATGATATCTATATACCCCATGACACTGGAGTTATAAATCAATAATTGAACGATGTATGAACTAAAAAAACTAAAGTTTACTAAATTACAAGGAAACATACGGTCCGAGTTCCAACATACTCGTACACTTTCTCGCCTGTGGGCTTCGCCGTGGTCAGGTAAAATTGGAATTAATTTAAAAGAATGCTTTAAAGAAGGTTTAGGCTCAGGATTAATATAAAAAAACTAAGAAAGACTTTAACAAAATTGTTACTGTTTTCGGAAATAAAATGGTTAACCTAATACTTTCTTACGTTAACCTACAATGAATAATCCCTAGGCAGGGACGGATCTATACATAGTAGTTTTGGGTCGCAGCCCAGGATACCTAATATGTAAAGTTCCCCCTGTTGAAAACAGTTCATAATATTGCATGTTTATGAAATTAAAACAAAATTAAGGCCATAAAAGATTGGCCTTATAACCCTGGAACTAAACTCATCATCTTAATTTCGTCTGGTAGGTATACTATCTCTTTCATTATACATAATTATAAATTTTACGAACAAGGGCCCCTCAAATAC
This sequence comes from Boloria euphrosyne, assembly GCA_951802675.2. Taxonomy (NCBI): domain Eukaryota; kingdom Metazoa; phylum Arthropoda; class Insecta; order Lepidoptera; family Nymphalidae; genus Boloria; species Boloria euphrosyne. The sequence continues at coordinate 6,235,419 of OX637893.1, forward strand.
TTGGTCCATCCTGCTAAGTGCAGGGACGGACCAAGTGGTACTTCAATCAATAAAAAAATAAAAAAATATTTCAACAATTTCAATTATATATTAGTATTTAGAGATACTAATGAAATATATGTATTACAACAAATTATAGGTTTTTTTTTCATTTTTAATTGTAGCGGTAATAATAAAAATATGGCAATTTTTAAGCACTCACCTTTCCAAGTAAGAACTGTCCACCGTTTCTCGATTTCTGCCAGTCTCTAGCACTTATGTCTTGGGCCACAGTGTATCCAAGAACATAGTCATATGCGTTGGCAGCTTTCACGTTGCTTGCTTTTTTGCCTATTACCACTGTTAGTTCCACTTCCCAATCTACTTTCTATGAAGAAAAAAAAATGTACAGATATATTTTTCATAATAAATACTATGACAATAGGCCACTAAGAAAAGTCTAGAAGCTATTCGTGATGTTGCAACGTGGTATTAATCAACGGCGTACAATGATATACTAATAAACAGATATGTTATACGCTCACTAAACAACCGAAAAAAGTGTTCCGCGCAGCACACATACACACTTTTCATTCAAGGTACATTTCACTACAAGTCAAAATGATAGAAAGGAGATAGTCGATAAAATCAATAAGAAAAAAAGAGACAGCTAGTATTGTCAATTGCGCGTCAATGTAAACAACATTATTCTAGCGACCGATGACATATCAGAATATTAGGCAAATAATTGAAATACATTAATAAATCGAAGTATACTGCGTTCTTACATGTGGTATGAGATCCCTTATGTTTTATTAACTTTGGTATCATAATTGGTACATTTACACAGGATGGCATTTTTTTTAATTTTGTAGCAGCGTACCACTCGTCGCCATGCGTGACACAGACTAAAGGCAATACGTCCCAATTAGGACGTTTTCGAGTCTTCACGATTGCGCGCTCACAACATATCTGTTTGTTAAAATATCATTGACGGCGTAATGTACTGAAAGTTTTGTTGTTAATTTTATTGCTCGTATAAATTATTCAAATATGTAGCTACTAGTAGGTAAATAAATTTAATTAGGGTAATAATTTTTTTCATTCATAAATAATATAAATAAAATTGATGTCTCTGTTTGCAGTGTCAAAATAACAGGTTTTTACTAAACGCATGAGTGTCTATTTGTTCCGATTAATATCCGAAGCGGCTGGACCGATTTTCATAAGAGTTTCACTGGCAGATAGCTAATATTATAAGGAGTAACATAAGTTACATTATTTTTTTAATTAGGTTTCACTCCATAAACTTACCTAGGACGAGAGTGAATTTGGATACTAAGTACTATTATAATTATTTGAAAAAACAATTTCCTTAAAAAATAGAATATGTAATCATCACGTAGCATGCATTATTTCATCTGTCGCTACCTACGCGTTATGAATTACGGGCACAATTTGCTTCAATAATTGACCCCAATTGTGTACTGAGGTCATTGCAGACCTCTGAATCACGGAATTTCGACCACACCTTTACTATGGCCGTTAAGAAAGTACTTTTATTAAGCACTTAACTAATAAATTTTATTAATGTAAATCTATTTTAAGACAGTGGTAGCCCAGTGATGACGCGCTCGCTTGGATAACCGAGTGATATGGGTTTAATTCCGGGTCTCGTACCTACCACTGAAAGGTACTTCTTATGCGATTAATTTCTAACATAATTACCCCTTGTCTTGCAGTAAAGAAAAACAACAACCACCTGTATGTTTAAGATAACCTAGCAAGTTTTCGAAAGACATATTGTGAAGTTCACCAATCCGCATTAGGCCAGCGCCGCGCCGTGAACTATGGTCCTGATCCCCCTGGTATTGAAGGGAGCCCGAGCCTAGCCGTGGAACGTTAAAAAGGACTGAACACAATAGTTGTGCGTTCCAGTGCGTTCTTGTATCAGTGCTGTGCCAAATAATATTCTATTTTTAAATAAAACTATCTTTTCCGATTTTTACTTCCGGATGTCAAATATTCGCGATACGGTTAAGATGTCATGAGCTATAGCAAAAGTAAATGTGATTAAGACGAGATCGATACATATGATTAATATTATAATTCTCTCCCATTACTATGATTGCTGTAAAGCATTCGAAACGTCCGCGTCGGGAGCGTAATCTAAATGAAACCGCGAAAAATCAAAAAAGATAGTTCTATTTAAACCAATTCATACAAGGAAAGCCCCGGTTAATTGATAGTATTCTGTATTCTTAAATATTGACAACTGAACGAGTCTACAAGCATTCAGATAATATGACAACAAGATAACTCAGTGTGGTATGACCTGATAATAAATTGTGTTCAGTGCTATATCTCATTTTCAAGATACATATTATTGTAAGAAAAATATATGAATAACATTAAGCAACTAACTAGGTACTTTTTAATATTTATAATGTCAATAACATATATATAACAAAAATCAATTTTTATAATTTTTGTTTGTCTGTCTGTTTGTTCCGGCTAATCCCTGAACGACTGAACTGATTTTGACGGGACTTTCACTCACAGATAGCTAATGTTATAAGGAATAACTGATGCTACTTTTAAGTATTTTAGAAATATTATTTATTTTAACTAGCAGAACCCGAAGCTTCGCTCGCGCTAAATCTAGGAAAGAACACGAGCTTGAGAGTTTTTTTTAAATTGTACAATTTAAAAATTGACTTTTTAATGTAAGTACCGTATATACATTATACATTCATATGTATTTACTTTTTAGTGAAAAACTGTTAATTTGAAATTAATAAAAGACACTATTTAATTTTATTTATATGTACTGACTATAATATATACACACACTTGTGTTATAGGGAATGTTATGTACACTTGTAAAGACTAAAGACCACTTTATCAGATTATTTCTTATTTTTTTATGTTTACATTTATAAATAAAAATATTATATTTTCCTTCATGGGGGTGAATGCACACCGGCTCCTTATAATTATGTTAAGTGTAATTACTGTACATCATTTAATTAATTTAATTAATAAATAAATAATAAATAAATATGTTGGGACATTATTACAACAGCGCCATCTAGTTCCGCAGTAAGCTACGTAACGTGCTTGTGTTGCGGATACCAGATGGTTGATATACTACACATATAAATTTTAAATACATACATATTATAAATATACACACCCATGACTGGAGTACAAACATTCGTGATTAGCAAATGAATGCCCCCAGCGGGACTCGAACCCGCGACCACTGGCGCAGAAAGTAGGGCCACTACCAACTGAGCCAAACGAGTCGTCATATTAATAAACTGCTAAATTTAATACATGTTGTATAAAAATAATGACTTATTATTGTCTCTATTAAATATCCATATTAATGAATAATCAATTATAAGTAATTTACAGGATATACATAATACATTCCAAGCAAGTTTATTGACATGTATCCAAAAATAATATCAAGAAATTTATAATATAAATATATCTATATATATAAACATAGCTCATACGTATATAATATGTAGTAATTTTGTGAATTATCTATATCTATACCTACTTAATATTATAAAGAGGAAAGATTTGTATTTTTGTATGTAACGAATAAACTTAGGACCGATTTTGATGAAATTTGGTACACATATTGTCTAGAGAATAAAATCTGTACATTAAATACTTTTTAGAAAATCATATCAACATAGTTATTATTACAAAGACAGCATAATCTAAAACGTTTAAAATTCTTGTCTATCTGTCTGTCTGTGATCGTATCATGAGAAGACTACAGGACAGATTTTGATGGCTATCTGGATCAAGATATAATACTTTTAAGTGCAGGAAAATATCACATGCCCAAGAAATCTATACTCACTTTTAAAACGTACATAGGGAATGAACCCAAGCAATCAAAGCTGAGTCAATAGTGTTATATATATTATTACTTTTTAATTTATAAATATGTTTGTCTGCCTGTTTGTTCTGGTAAGTATCCAAAAATGTTGGAACAATGTTCATGAGACTTTCACTATTTTTGAAAAATTATTAAGTAAGTATGCAAAAAATTTAATCCGTAAACTGACCTAAGCAAAATGATGTTTTTGTGGTAGATTGTGGCATAATTTTACAGGAACTATCAGTAATTTATTATAATAAATAACAACTTACATTTGTGACATCAGTCCTTAGTTTCACCGCATCTTTTTGGCCAACTATAGAACTTGAAAATTTGCTAAATATTATTGGCACTTCTGGTGGAGTCAAGTTTTGTTCTTCACAATGGTCTTGATAATTAAGACCTATACAAAGGACTTTATCATTCCCGGTAATTGGAGCGGCAAGTTTAACAGATGATAAAGGAACAGATGCAGCGTTTGAAGACTTCAGCCTAAAAAGAAACATTATTAAAAATAATGTGAATAATGGATACCAATTATGGACCAAGCAATTATTAAACATATCCCAAATAATATTAATTATATGCCTACTTAAAAAGAATTTTCTGTCACATATTTAAATATATTATATATTTTTTGCTTTTGACAAATGTATGAAAATATTTTGGTTTTGGATTTTTACTTCCTATACTACTATAAATAACAAAATACATTTATTGTATATATTATATGAAATAGTTTAATTTATAAAAAAATAATAATAAAACACATAACATAAGCTACAAATCATCACTTTTAAGTTTTAAATAATTATGTACTTTAGCAATTAGTATATTATGTATTTATATATTCACAGTAAGTAAATAACTTATGGTAATGACTTACTTTTTAACTTTTTCAATGTCACCTTTATTCAAAATATCTATTAAAGTACTCCCTAAACTGGAGTCGGCTTTATTTATATCGATTACTTTTTCTCCTTCGAGGTATCCAACTCGAATTTCATTAGGTTTTTCATTATAAACAAACTGTACAAGTTTCATGTTTGTAGAAGAAGTAACCGAAAAGTTTCTAGCACAAATGTCACTAAAATGATTATAAACTTTTTTAGCAGAAACGCGAGTTTTTATAGACGTTATCGCGCGTCGAGCAGTCAAGATTGTGGTATTCATAGCTGAAGTGGTTTACGTCACACAAAACTAATTCAAATGTATACAGAAATTACGTAATAAACAAATTAATTCTAAATGACTTATGTTGTTTATTTCAATAAAACATTTAAAAAAATAGAAAGCGCTTTGTCCTTTTAATCTTTATAATTTAAAACTAAAAATATTAGCACAATCTTGTGTAATTAATCAGTATAATTGTGAGAAAAAAAATTTAAAGTAAACAAACAAACTTTGGTTTGTTGACTTAGACATGTGTAAGTAATGCGAGTAATGCATTACGTGTAATATTACCCGACCGAGTACTGTAGCATCACACATTACTCGACCAAACTAAGCATTACGTATCACTTCAAACATTACGCGAACGTGCTATTACATCCGTTCGGGTTACCTCGGCATCACTCCGTTTTACGAATTTTGAAATAGCAAGCAATTCAATGGTCCAATTCTAAAAATCACTAAGTCCATTTTTACCTTTTTTTAACTAACAACACAGAACGATTTCTTTTTTTATTGTCTATGGAATGGCTTGACACATGTTTTCGTAAGATATCTCTAAGTTACATTTTTAAAACGTTTTTTTTCCTTAAGTCCCTAGTTTCCATGTAAAGAAATAACTAAGTCCTAAATATCACATTGTCCTAACTTTTACAATTAAAAAATCCCTATGTCCAACCAACTTGCAACACTTTTGGCTTTCAAATGAAAAAACGGTTTTTCTTTGTATAATTATTATAAATTTTAGAAAACATGTTTTAAATTACAAGAAAATGAGTGAAAACTGTGACAAATTGTTAAGGTAAGTAGTTTTTAAAGCTGCCTGCAAATATTTTAGCTGTTAGTTTAATAAAATTGGCTATAATATTAATTTGTTTCAACGTTTTCACAGATTGATGGAAATATCGGGTTTGTTTGATCCAGACGATGGTAGTTCAGGAAGTGAGTGGATTCCTGATCAAGGTGCACAGGTGCACAGGTAAGAATTTTGATAACTTTGCTAGAAGCCACTAACATACACATTTATTTTTGGAGTAGGTGATAACAATAAGTGATCACATTGCTAATTTTGGTGGTTAAGGGGATAGCTAGCATTTTATTGAGATATGTTTTTATGCTGGGTATAAATTCTGGTTTTTGATCTGGGTGTATTCTATCTGTTTTCTGGCACTTAATACAAACCTAGTTGCTTAGCTTAGAGCTAGATGTCGATGTATAATATGTTGTGAAATATTATCATTCCACTAATATTATAAATGCGAAAGTTTAGATGTTTGTTTATTTGTTTGTTTGTATGTTTGTGCGTCAATCACGCAAAAACGGCTGAACGGATTTGGCTGAAATTTGGTACACAGGTAGCTTGTAGCCTGGATTAGCACATAGGATACTTTTTATCCCGGTATCCCCACGGGAACTGGAACTACGTGGGTAAGCCCGCGGGGCACAGCTAGTTATTAAATAATACCTACTTAGGCTATAAGTTTCATTTTTCTCTTACAAATGCCTTGTCCATTAATTTGTTTTGATTTGAAGCATGTGGTGCAAAATTTAAATGCTTATATTACTTATTGTTATAGCATGCCTGATTTAGATGATGATGATGATGAAAATGAACAAGCTTCACATTCAGCAATACCCAATCAAGAACAGCAACAAATTTTAAATTGTGAAACTGGGTTGTTAGAACCTGTAACAACTTCTAACTTAGAAGATCAACATGAATTTCATGAAGTACCAAATGGACGTCGAATAATTATAAATCCAGAGCCAGGTATCTTGGAGGAGGTTTCACCTGATACAGAATGTGAAGAAGATATTACAATTCGTAGAAAAGGTAAAAAAAGAAAATCGATGCCCAGATTGTGGAAGAAAAATAAAATAGTCAAGAATAATATTAAAAAACATGTAATGCGCGACATACCCGACTGCAGATGTAAGTGCAAAACTAAAATGAGTCAGAATGATGCTAAGATTATTTTTAACAAATTTATAAATTTAAATAGCCACACGGAGCAAAATATATATTTACAGGGCTGTCTAAAAGAGACTGTGCCTCAAAGATTTCGACCAAGAACACAAAGTCCACAAAGATCTAGGAATCGACGAGTATTTACATATCATGTACAAATCCGTAAAAAGACAATAGAACTTTGTCAAAAAGCGTTTTTGAGCATCCATGGAATCAAAAGGGATAGACTTCAACTTAAAGTACAACATCCTGAAAAAGATATTCAAGACGGAAGAGGGAAACATAATCAACATCTGACTTATGATCAAGAAACTATTTTAAAAGTACATACATTTATTGAAGAGCTGCCTGCAAGAGAATCTCACTATTCAAGATCATCTAATAAACACAAAAAATATTTAGACGCTAATTTAACCATAACAGAGCTTCATCGTAAATACTCATCTAACAATCCAGACAACAAAATCAGCTACGAAAAATTTCGTCAAATATTCAATCAAGATTTTAATATTGCGTTTGGTTACCCAAGAAAAGATATTTGCAGTACTTGCGAAAAGAGTAAGATATTAATGACTGCGGCAGATGCTAATAAAGATGAACAAGAAAAAAGAAAAGTAGAGATTAGTCATGAACTACATTTAAGAAAAGCTGAAGTATTTTTAAAGAAATTGACTGAGATTGAAAACAAAAAGGATAACACAAAACTATCAATATGTATGGACTACCAAAAAAATCTCCCTCTTCCTGTAACAAATATAAGCGATGAGTATTACCTGCGTCAGTTGTGGCTTCATAACTTTGGTATTCACAATTTGAATGAGAATACAGCTACAATGTACTTATACACTGAGCAATATGCATTAAAAGGACCTAATGAAGTGATTTCAGCTTTAAATGACTTTATTGAACACAATAAGAAGCCTGAACAAGTGCATTTCGAATTATTGTGTGATAATTGCTTTAGCCAAAATAAAAATAGATTTCTGTTTGCATTTTTGGACCAGCTTTGTGCTAAAGGTACATTTCAAACAATATCAGTTTATTACCCTATGCCAGGCCATTCTATGATGCCCATTGATCGCGATTTTGCCCTAATTGAAAGAAAAAGATTGAAATCTGATAAGACCTTTACACCTGGTTTTTATGTAAATCTCATAAAAAACAGTAGAAATATTAATAAATTTGACATAGTTTTCTTCGAGAAAAATTTATCTGACAATCAAGAAGAAGGAAGAACAATCAAAGTCAAAGATTATAAGAAAGTGTTTGAAGAACGAATAAAAGCTTCTGTGCCTGGTATATCTACTTGTCGAAAAGTTCTTTTCAGGAAAAATGGTCGACCCGAGATGACTGACAGTATGACTTCTCACTATATGAAGCCTGTTTCTTTGTATCGCACTGGAATGTCGAGGTTGATAAGGGATGAGCCCCAGGATTGCTACCATGGTCCTTTGAAATTGAAACCGGCAAAGGTTGCAGATATTGCAAAACTATTGGAATTCGTGCCTGAACATTTGAGATATGTCTATGACGATGTATTTGCAGAAAATTCAGCAGCTGTAGAACTGACTGAAGACATGGCAATTGAGATAGAATAAGTAATATATAGGATTTAAGTTTAGATTGATTCGATTTAAGAATAATTGTCTCAGATTTATATTGTTTTTAAGAATAATAATAATAATTTCATTTTAACTTAACTTAGGCTAGTTGTGTATTTTCCAATAAAAAATACCTAAGACCTCAAAATACTCATAAAAAAACCCTAAGTCCATTATTTAATTTGTAAGTCCCAGATATTTAACGTCATGTTTCTATTAGAATTACTTCTTTTTTTATGTTTTTATAAGCTAGTATTAAAGAAAATTTTCTCAACTACTAAGTGTATATCATTTATTTGTCGTAAACGCAATAGTTACATTTCATAAGTAATTATTAACTTTCCTTAGCCCATTTCGCAAAAGTAAAAAAAAGGACTTAGGGATTTCTAGAATCGGACCATTGAATTCGAAAAGTATGTATTTTAATAACTAATAAGCAATAGTTAACAAAAAATTTATTGTAATTTGTAAGTAAAAATACAAATAGCTATACGCAAAAACGTACTAAACGTAACTCGCACATACTAACTCGCATAATACCTTATTTAAAAATAAAAATAAAAAACAATTTATATTGAGTTACGACAATGATATAAATTTAAATATTGTATTAAAAAAGTCAATACCTAATAAAAATCTTAATCGTATCGTATAAAAATTCCATATTTTAAATTTTAAAATACAATTATAACGCGTATTATATTCATTACATTACATGAGATAGATCCGTAATGGTAATGCCATGTTTATAATACACTGATACAGCACGCGGCGTAATATTGCATAGCCGCATCACGCATGGCAGTGATGTTTAGAGTAATGTAGCATTACACATTACTCGACGAAATGCATTACGTATCGGTAATAGGTATCACCTTAACATGACGCGACTCGCGAACGTGCTATTTCATCCCTGTGGCCGGAACTACGTTCGAATCTCGCTACGGAATGTATACTATTATTATTTAGATACATAAAAAATAATTACTGTCTTTTTTTATTTCCTTATTTAAAGAAATGAATTTCTGTTCTACGTATTACTAAAATATTTTATTAAAAATTGTCGATCTAAAATCGATTTATTAATCTACAGCGCCATCTATATTAATTATTGGTAACGTCAGACCTAAACAACACCAGTACAAGTAAACTAAAAGATAAACCATAGATGTCGCGCTACTCCACTTTTTACTTCTAATGACGCTATATATCGTCGTAATAAACTTTATCCTTAACAAAATAAGGATTTTAAATCGTGTAGTAAAAAACATGAATATTGACGCGAGCGTACTATTTCATCGTCCGGGTTATAGGGTGCCAACTTTTTTTTCAAGAAATAAAGTATATTTAGTTCCACTGACCCCTATAATACCACTGGACTGGCTGTTGTCAACGTGCTTTTGTGGCTGCTTGATATTCGCCATTTTGGCGCTGTCCGCCGCTGTCGGACGTAGCGAGAGTTCGTGGTACTAAGCCTAATGATGTCGATATAAAGATTTTTATTTTTTATTTTTATTAATCAATAACCGTATCATCATAATTACTACTTATGTTATATTAACAACGAAAATGCAAAATTACTTTACAGTAAACAAACACTTCTCGCTGTCTTTTGCAATATACGTCAAAATTAGTTCTCGGGACTCTCGCTAGTGGCGCTTCAAATGGACACAAAAAAATTGCTGTCAAACGCTTAGGGACACGGTATCGAATAGAAAGTATCGATACTGTACTCATGAGTAAAGAAAAAAAAGTATCGTACTCATAAAAGTATCGAATCAAAAGTATCGATACTTCAAGGTATCGAGTACTTTTCGTTTTTCAACCGACTTACAAAAAGGAGGAGGTTCTCAATTTGTCCGTTTTTTTATGTTTGTTACCTCAGAACTTTTGACTGAGTGAACGGATTTTGATGATTTTTTTTTATTTGAAAGGTGGTGCCTTCCGTGTGGTTCCATTTAAATATTTTCCAGTTCTGACAATAGCATGCATGAGAAAACCATATAAGTCATAAATTTGCATTAATTATGTGCGCGACAAATGGACGAATTACTCAATATCACGCTAACCGATTTTGATGTTTTCTTTTTATTGGAAAGGATGTACTTCAAGGGTAGTTCGATAAAAATTGGGTTAGGTTCTGATCATGAGATCCATGACAAAGAAACGGAACTCTTCAATTCTTTAGAGCAAATTAACAATACACGGCGGAATCTTTTATGGGCTATCACCTAGCGTAACGTCGTTATCATATCAATGAGCTGATGATAGAAGGTACTACTCCACTACAATAATAAAAATAAAAACAAAGCGCGAAACGAATACGATAAAAATAACCATAAACAAGCCGTAAGGTTGCAAGTTTTAAATGGGTGAATTTTAAGATGACCCATTTAAAACATAACTTTTTATTCGATACGATACCTGCCAAAAAGTACTCATTGAGTAAAAGTATCGAATGCAAAGTATCGAGTACAAAAGTATCGGTATCGAAAGGAAATGTACTCGATACCACAAAGTATCGATACTTTTTTCGTGTCCCTACTGAAACGCTTTTTTTATTTAGAAATCGTAAACCATTTAACCATTTAATTTTGTTATATATCGCATTGTTCTAGGTTCAGGTTAGGTGATCGCTGATTTAAAAGAATGGTTTTTTAATTTTTTTCAATTGCATCAAATTGCTGTAAATATTTTAATTGTAATAAATGTATATGCAGAAAATTATTGGACTTGTAGAGGAAGCTGAAGAAACATCGCTGGATATATATAAATGCCTTAAAAAGATTACTATTGATTCTGAATCACAGTGCCAATTAATATCTTACGAGATATCATAGTTTTTAACATAACTCCGCAACAAAATAATGAGGATCGCGTGCAAGACGGCGGTGGCGAGAGAGAGAGTGGGAGAGGGACACCGAAAAGAATTTGGTTTTTAGAACGCGAGCGAAGCCGCGGAAATGGCTAGTATATTAATATTGCTTATTTATGATTGCTCACAAAAAAGTCCACAATGGCGCATGCCAAAATAATAACAGTTTTTGTTTAAATTATCAAGTTAAAATACGGATTGAATCGAATAGTGGTGACATAGGTATCATGATATTTATCCTTATCCATTTAAAGAATGCTTTGATAATTAAGGTATAAGCTCCACTTAAAATTATTCGGATCGAACTTTTCGTTTATAAGTTACGATGGTATAAAAATTCTTTAAGTCCTACATTTAAATTAATTTTAAGTTTTAATTATAATTATTAATTATCTTACTTATTTATGTATTTACTATTTACGGTAAACAATTGATTTAAAAATTAAAACTACTTAATAATCATATATTTTAAATTTTAATATTAAAATAACATTATTATGTAGATATAATACAGTGGACGCAAAGTCGTGCCGTTCCGTTCTTAGAACACGGGCGGAGCCGCGGGTACTGCTTGTATAAAAATACGTTGCTAAATTAATTTTTGTTTATTTTATTACAACGGTAGCTATATAACTCGCACCTTCCTACTTATTTTATCATGTAATGTAAACATACCTAAGTAATTTGAAAAAATAATTATTTTTAACAAAAAAACAAAAACCGACTTCAAAACTAAACAAAATATGATCTAAACTAAACTAAAAAGTAGAAAATAATATTTTTAAGAACTTATTTAATTTTGAAGTCGGTGAAAAATAATTTATTTTGAAATTTTTAGCGGGAAGTAGATACGTATAATATTATTTAAATATAATGAACATAGGTATTGGATAAGCCAACTAAACCACTGCTTTAATGAGTCAGCGAGGTTTCGGAGTGAACGTTATTAGGCAATCAAGATTTATCCACGTCCATTTTTCCACCTAACTCCCAGACGTTAATCATAAGAAAAAAATACCATCTATTATTATCAGATAAACATAATAGCCTGAAAGTATACAACTATCGATCCATAAGTGCGTATTATATTGAAAGAATTTTCTTTAAGCTCCTAACTGTTGAGGAGTTGTACCTACCATCACAGTTACTAGTAGTAGGTGACTCAAATATCCGGATAGCCTTTAAAAGATTGGGCCGAGTATTATTAATTTGATCCTAAGAATTGAAGAGTTACGTTACTTTGTCATGGATCCCCATTATCAGAACCTTACCAAACTCTCATCAAACTACCCTTGAAGTACATCCTCTCCAATAAAAAAAGAATTATCGAAATCGGTTGGCGTGATATTGAGTTATTCGTTAATTTGTCGCGCACATGCTTAATGCAAATTTAGGACTTTTATTTTTTTCTCATGGATGCCATTGTCAGAACTGGACACCGGCTTTCAAATAAAAAAATAATCATGAAAATCGGTTCACCCAGTCCAAAGTTCGAACAGTTCGGTAACAAACTTAAAAAAACATACGGACGAATTAAGAACCTCCTCTTTTTGGAAGTCGGTTGATAATAATTTATACCGGGTTACGGCTTACGACAGTAAAATTTTAAATACAATATTAAAAAAAATGGTTTTTTTAATATTGTATAATTAAAATTTTACAAATAAATATCTTAATTATATCATATAAAAAGTTAAAATTTTAATTTTAAATTTAATTGTATTGAAATTTAATAATAACGTGTGTAATATTCATTACATAACATGAGATAGATCGGTAATGCCATTTTTACAGTATGCGGCTGTAATATTACGTCGTCGCATCACGCATGGCAAAGTGATGTTTAGAGTAATTACGCGAGCGTGCTATTCTAGAGTATTATTGTTCTGTGGTTATCTCGGCATCACTCCTTTAATAAGAAATAGTTAACAAAAAATTTATTGTAAATAAAAATACAAATAGCTATACGCAAAAACGTGCTAAACGTAACTCGCAAGTCGCACATACTAACTCGCATAATACCTTATTTAAAAATAAAAATAAAAAACAATTTATATTGAGTTACGACAATGATATAAATTTAAATATTGTATTAAAAAAGTCAATACCTAATAAAAATCTTAATCGTATCGAATAAAAATTCCATATTTTAAATTTTAAAATACAATTATAACGCGTATTATATTCATTACATTACATGAGATAGATCCGTAATGGTAATGCCATGTTTATAATACACTGATACAGCACGCGGCGTAATATTGCATAGCCGCATCACGCATGGCAGTGATGTTTAGAGTAATGTAGCATTACACATTACTCGACGAAATGCATTACGTATCGGTAATAGGCAATGATATTTTAACTACAGATATGTTATACGCTCACTAAACAACCGAAAAAAGTGTTCCGCGCTGCACACATACACACTTTTCATTCAAGGTACATGTCAAAATGATAGAAAGGGGATAGTCGATAAAATCAATAAGAAAAAAAGAGACAGCTAATGTTGTCAATTGCGCGTCAATGTAAGCAAACATTAGTCTAGCGACCGATGACATATCAGAATATTAGGCAAATAATTGAAATATATTAATAAATCGAAGTATTCTGCGTTCTTACATGTGGTATGAGATCCCTTGTGTTTTATTAACTTTGGTGTCATAATTGGTGCATTTCCTAAATACACAGGATGGCATTTTTTTTAATTTTGTAGCAGCGTACCACTCGTCGCCATGCGGTGACACAGACTAAAGGCAATACGTCCTAATTAGGATGTTTTCGAGTTTTCACGATTGCGCGCTCATAACATATCTATAGTTAAAATATCATTGGTAATAGGTATCACCTTAACATGACGCGACTCGCGAACGTGCTATTTCATCCCTGTGGCCGCAACTACGTTCGAATCTCGCTACGGAATGTATACTATTATTATTTAGATACATAAAAAATAATTACTGTCGTTTTTTATTTTCTTATTTTATACTTCCTTGAATAGAAATTAATTTCAAGTTAAAGTTTTAGAGTTAATTCAAAAATTTGTTAAAAAGCGCCATCTATTGAAGACAATATGTAATATGTATACAATACTAGAGGGAGCTGTTTGTAAAAAAAAAATACAAATTCTTAGTGTCAATGTTTTTGTTTGCCTTATTTATTTATATATATATTATTATTATATTAAATTAATGATAAAAAAAAATATAAAAAAAGGGTCAGCAAAATATTTGAGGGTGGAAAATTCAGCACGCGGCGGTAGGTAATATCACATCGTCGCATCACGCATTACAGGTGATGTTTAGAGTAATGATGTAATGTAATATTACGCGGTACGAAAAGTAATGCCATATTACATTACTTCATAAAGCACTGTTTTGCGCATGTCTAATTAACAAAGTTAACGTTGGCATAATTTGACAATTGACATACATCAAAATATAACTGATAACTCTTTGACAATCAAAGTTAATAAACAATAATGCACTCTACACAGTACAAAATAAAAGTTATATTGCTTTACTACAATATACAATAGTTATAGATACAACACAATAGTTGGTCCACGTCCAGAAACCTCCAACAAGTAGAATTAATGTCAAAGCTGTTATGTCAAACATGTCGACAATGTCGTTCAGTATTTTACGTACTACAATAAAATGTATAAAAACTATAAAATACAGTAATTGCCTTTATTAATTTATCCTGTTGAAATAAGATAGCAAGGGTCTATGTCGTTGATATTGCAAATATTACTTATGATTAGTACTCTAGGTGTTTGATTAAAAATAAAACTCAATTTCTTTTACTCAAACTGTATTATTATATAAAAAAAGTACACAAAGCGAAAATTTATTTCTTTTTTAATCTATCTTCTATATTAATTAAGTGACCCGTAACAGGTTTCAGTAGCACGTCCAGTTTTAACACCATTTTTGTATGATCTCCGTGTAACTTGTAGCGTCGTAAAAGGTGACTGAGTAGCACTTTTATTGACATCATTGCATAAGTTTTACCTGAAAAGTATGAAAAATTTATTATTATAATATTATCAGAACATGCAAATAAAATTGAAGTGTCTGTTTTTAATTTCAAATTAACAGGTTTTCACTAAATGTATCTGAAAGTATATACGGTAGGTACTTAAATAAAACAATCATTTTTTTTCTTTTTATCTGTCTGTATGTCTGTCTGTTTGTTCCAGCTTATGTCTGAAATAGCTGGATCGATTTTGACGGAACTTTCACTCGCAAATAGCTAATGTTCAAAGGAGTAGCTTAGGCTATTTAATTAGGAAATGATAAAAACCTTAACTTTATTTTAACTAACGCCCAGCGAAGCAGGTCGGGTTTGCTAGTATGTAATAATTTTAATATTAATATATTTATAAATAAAACTGTAGGTACTCGTATATTATAATTATTTGTACAAATCAATTCTGGTAAATCGTAATATATCCATATAAGTACTGAATGAAATTAATTATAATGTCAATGCATAAATAATTCAAATAAGCAGTATCTGAACTTTGGACGGAAGTTTATTTTCTTTGTTTACTTATTAAGTTAATTATAAATTTCTTTAATTATACGTTTCTTTAATTATACGTTCATTAAAATTTAAACATATTACTTATCTAAATAAATTGCTAACATATCACTTGACAAGGCTGTCAAGTGATATGTAAGCAATTTATTTTTAACGATAGTTAAAAATAGACTATTGAAGATTATCCAGTCAATAGTTATATACGTGAGTTGTTGGTTGTTTGTTTGTTATTCCTTTGCATTCAAACAGCTGAACGGATTTGGATGAAATAAAAAAAATAAATAATAAATTAGTTAGTCAATGATCGGACTAACTCATAACATGCTAAAATAAGGCGCCATTACGAGTAACTAGCGTCATATCTCTGCCAGTCCACACGGCAAACGTGCCGTGTGGACTGGAAGCGACGCAACGCAACGGCGTTGCGTTGCGTCGTCGCAACGCAAATATTTTAACGCATAGCCGGCCACCGCAGCATTACTACGACGCAATTACAACATTCTGTCCCGCAGCGTAGACAACTGAGAGCTGCCGTTCCGTCGTCGCAATGAGTACACCCCGCCCGGCCCGCTTCTTCTCGAGGGCTGCAGTTGTGTCGCATAGATTATACACTTATATACTGGGTTGTGTCGTGTAAGAAAGAGCGACTAGCGAGGCCCCATTAGTACGTTGCGCTGCGTTGCGTCGCGTCGTCGCAACGGAACAACGCATTGTATGCCACACCTGTGTTGCGTTGACGCTGCGCCACCGCAACGCAAGAGGGCAATGGGTATGCACGTCGTCGCAAATGCGTCTCAGTTCAGCCTTTGCAATGGATAGATACAAACGTGTTCTTTTGTTGCTTTTATTACGCCACCGCTGAAATAAACGTAGAAACCATAGAAGATTCTGGATATCTCCTTTGATAGCATTAAGAAATAGTTATGGTCAGTTTTTTATGCAGGAATATAGGGTTGTTAGTTGTTGTTAGGTGAATAGAATTTTTTCAATTTTTTTAGAATGAGTGTGGCCAGCTTTAATAATTTGGTTAAAACCTTAAAACCACATTTAAAGAAGCAGTATATCAAATTCTCAATTGAAAAGATTGGTATTACTTACCTCAATGTAAGTAATTCAAATATCATAATTATGTTAATCAGTTGTTCATTTATTATCTTAAAAAACAGTTTAATTTAAGTATTACTTGTAGGCAACAAAGCAAAGTTATAAATTTTTCTTGACTATCATCAGTAAAATTATTAATCGTAGTGTTAGTTGAGTAGGTTGCTTCGAATTCATCTGTTCGATACGATGATGGCGATGGTGACAGGGCATGTTGCCCAGTTTGATAACCGCGTGACTGCAATGGTGTTGCTTGATACTGTTGTCCCTGTAATGTTCGTGTGATTTATCCCATAAAATGGGTCTTTCTTGGATCAAGGATATAAGAAAATCTATGTCAATATTCTGCTCACTCATGGTAAGATAAAAAAATGTCGTTACGCTCGTCTAGCTGCTAGCAGTGGATCACTGTCCGTCGTCGCAGCAAAGCTCCGACCACGCAGCGCATCACCCTCCCTCCCGCTTCGTCTCTTGTCCGTCGATCCGTTAAAACGTCGACGCGCGCGACGACGCAACGGTCTAATGAGGCATGTCATAAAAATATATGGAAAACCACGCAGCAACGACGCTGCGACGACGCAACGCAGCGCAACGCACTAATGGGGTCTCGCTCTAAGCGTTGCGTCAACGCAGCGCACCGTGTGAACACTACGGTTATTAGTATGTAAAATAACGCAGCGACAGCGCTACGTCAACACAACGTTGACGCAACGCGCCGTGTGGAGCGGCTCTTAGAGTTAGTTGCAAGTAAAATATAGACTGAAATACCTATACAATTCCTTTTTCCTGTACTAAAACCAACGAACAGGTTAGGGTTTTTGGGCATCTTAGTAGGATCTAGCCATCTCTCCGGCTTAAATTCGTTAACATCTGGCCCCCAAAGTGGATTGCGATGAATTCCATACATCATAAAGAAACAGTTATTACCAGGTTTCAATGTGCAGTTGCCTGATAAATAGAAATTTAATTATTTGATTAAAGTACCTATTAGGTATTTTTGATAATGTAGAAATAATTATATAATTAATATGCTAATTGTTTCAAGATTTACTTACTCAATTTAACTTCGCGATCTATAAATCTACCAACAAAAGGAGCCATAACGTAATATCTCATAGTCTCTTTCAGTACAGCCTCCAAGTATACCAATCTTGACAAATCTTGTTTCTCTACATCATCTCTATCTCCTAATACTTCTTGTAATCTAAAAATCGATTATAATCCATCATCATTACAATAATACCATACGATTTTTTGCGTAAATCTAAGAATGTAGGTATATACATTGTATTCGGCCTTTTTTAACGTTTATTAGGGGAAACAGCCTTAGCCCACCACGTTGGCCAAGCGGAAAACTACTTAGGTTTTCTCAGATCAAATTTTTCTTATGAAGTTTTTGTTCGTGCTAATTCGCACATGATATTTTTTGAACCATGAAAATCCCAAGTTTCGCACATTCAATATTTTTCTTATTCTGTCCTTAGTTTTCCAAGGGAGTGCGTCACAATACGAATTACTTAAAAATTATTACTATTCCATACTTACTCTTTATAGATACGTTCTTGAACTTCAGGATATGATCCAATTAATAGTAATGCGAAAACTGTCACATTAGCTGAAGTGTCGTGACCTGCCATTATTATGGTATTTATCTCATCTTTTATCTCTTGATCAGTTAAAACGTCTCCATCAAGATCCATCATCAAATCCATAAAGACTTTTACTTTAGGAACTGTTTGAAAAATGTTAAATTTATAATAATGCGGAAAATAAATAATTGGTAGGTACTTATCTACTTGGCTAGCTACTGCTTAAGTATTATAAGTTATATCTTTGCTAATAAATAATTAAAACGATATATTAAAGGGAACCAAATGAACCGAATATGAACGGAATTTCATGATAATTATATATAACAATTAAAAAAGGACGATCCCAATAGCTAGATCAGTCACTTTTATAGTAATCTTTCGAATATTTTCAATAATAATTATATTAATTAAATAAAAATCATTTTAACTCGAATTTCATGACAGATAACATTTATGTATGTATATAGATACCTATATAGAAACCACTTACTTGCTGTTTCATTATTAATTTTTTCAATGCCTTTGTTTCTTACAGCCCTCTTTTTCTTAAGCACCTGTGATTGTAAATTTATATGAGAGCAAAGAAGCCAATAAAAGATCTAAAATAACTTAATTAAGTACGTATACGTAGTATTCAGTCGTTTTAAATGTCACACTGCTAGGTCTCTGCCACTGCTTCAATACGAGGCAGATCAGATCATAGTACCTAAGTACACATATATCGAAATGCAAGGTAAGCGGAATGTACAAGCCTTTCGAAAACTGTGTAGGTTCTCTCAGACCTGCAGATTTCCTCACGATGTTTTCCTTCATCGTAAGACAAATGATGTTCATGTTGGAAATGCACATTAGAATATCAAAGGCTCGAGACTCGAGATTTGAACCCGGTTTTATTTTACTGGGTTTCCAAAATCAGCGCGTTACCACTACGCTACAACTACTTAGTTAAAAAAGTTTATTAAAGTAATACAATAACTTTTAAAATTACCAATCAAAATATTTAAGTAATAAAATAATCTTACCGAATCAGACATTTCTTTTAAAAATTTACTGTTTTCGTCTAATTGCTTCTTTATATTACTAAATTTGAATATGAAATCAGGATGTAACCATATATTTAGAAATCTAGATATATTTAAATTTAGATAAGCTTCAAATGATTGGACGTATTTTCTAGCGTCTTCTTCAGAGACAGCATTATCTATTGCTGTTACTATAAGGAAGGAAGAAATGAAGAATTAAATAAATTTAAAAATAAACCCATAAAATCTGCAAGCGTTACGAATAATTAGTGATTCTCATCTAACATCCATACTCTTTCTCTTTCTCTCTATCTCTCTCTCTCTCCCTTTCCCACTCTCTCTATCTATCGCTATATGTGTGAGTATATATGCGTGTGTGCTGCTTTTTACGCTTAGTCTGCTGTACAGTTTCTATTTAATTTGACGACGATAAAAATACATCCTGGAATCGATCGAATGGTCGAAATAAATTTTCGTCTTTAAAATAATGGTAATTACTACATTATGTAAACAATAAATTTACACTAAATAATACGTGACAATGAAATGCATTCATATATTATAAGGCAATATTTATTATTTCAGGTAAACAAAATACATTTAACACGAATAATTTAACTCTGCGTAATATATGATTCAAAAACATCGTGTTCCATGTTTTTGTTACGTTTATGTATTACTTGCTAATCAAGTGATCTTTTCAATATACTCTATCTAATTTCTAACTACAGGTTCCTATCGAGGAGTTCTTAATTTAAACCTACCTATAAAATACTTACGTTACAAACAAACATTACGCATCGAAAAGAGAGTTATATTTTTATATTTTATCTTTTGCTATATATAATTCTTTCTTAATACAAAAAAAAAAATATATTTAGCCTGGCGCAAGCTCTATAGTCTACACTTTAGGTTAGCAGGTGGTTTGATTTTTTCACCACATTTTTCTTTTCTTTCGCACTGAGAGGTTATGCGGTACACCAAAGCTCCTTGTACTTCTTTGACAGCAGAGTGGATCGTAAGAGCAACTCATGGTTTCTGCATCGGCAGACCTGCCATCTGCGATCCAAGCTTCGTAGTTGAATGCGCATCGTGTAAGCAATCATGCAATAGGTAGGTACTCTCTACTAAGGTTCTAATTAATTTTAGTGCTTCGTACTGGCTGTATACATGCAGGGGGTGTCGTAAATACATTTCGTGAAAAAGCTGGTTACATACTTACAACAAATTGTTTCCATGAAGTTCTGACGTACATAATTAGAATGATCAAAAGGACCTTTATCTACTTCCGCCTGCAAATTCGTTACCAAACGTTTGGCTTGACTGTTAAATATACCCATAAAACTGTCAAGAATTTGTTGGTTAAAGGCCGGATTTATTAATTTCCGATGTTTTTTCCATGTTGGTACTAAAAAAATCCTTTTAAATTAACATAATTTTTTAAATAATTATACACTATCAAAATATGAAATGAATATTTAAAATAGACAAGGACGATAAAAATACAAACTTTATAATTAATTAAATTTATATAAGTGTAATCCCTTTCGGATCAAATCGGTTGTTTTATGATAATCTAAATTAAGTTCTTTTTTAATGCAGAATAAATTTAAATATAAAGTAAAATAAGTTACCTTGTGAGAAAAGCAATCCATCGCCAAGTAAATCCTTGGTGAATTTATAACTGAAATCATCCTTTCGGAAACAAATATTTGATAGCTTGTTTACGTCGTCCGGATCAGTTAAAACTAAAAAAATAAGTAATACTTCCTTAGATTTACGCGAATATTCGACATTATAAATGAAACTACCTTTTCGTATTTTGTTTCGGGTTTTATTTTGATTTTTAGTTAGTGTAGTTTAGGGAAGTTAGTTTTACTTAGTTAGTTTTAGTTATTTTTTTAGTTTTTTTAGTTATATAGTTTTTTATTTTTTATATAACTAAAAAAATAATTTTAAAAAATCCAATTGAATTGAATAAATGAGGTGATGGATCAAATAGGTTGAATTATACTGTCCTCCATAGAATGTGCCATAGAAATTGGCTGTATGGAAACTAAATTATGTTCCTATACTCTCTCAATGTTAGGTAGGTATCTATACTCGTCCAAATTATTCATTTTTATTATAATTTAACTAAATTATTGTATTGTGTGTATTTTAATTTTTTATTTTGTTTTTTTAAAATAATACATATACGAATTTAATGTCACCAAATAATTAGGTATAACAAATGTATTAATAAGCAACTTACTGTAGATTTTGACAGGTCCCATTAATAAATACGTAGCGTGACCCATTTCCATGGATTTCTCGGATAAAAATTTAAGTACTTTCCATAAATCTATAACATTACAAAGAAGCAATCTCACTACTATTATAAATGCGAACAAACGAATCTGCGTCATTCATATGGGATATTTTCTCGCAGTAAAGAGTATCCTACATGTTGACCCAGGTATCGTTGAACCTAATTTGATCGAAATCTGTCACGTTATAGTCGATCAAAGTTATTAATTTAGGCGTAAGTTAAAATAAATTAAATTATTTTTATGATTTTAAAATAAAATATAGGTTATAACATTAGCTATCTGCGAGTGAGAGCCCCGTCAAAATCAGTCCAGCCGTTTCAGAGAGAACACAGACAAACAGACAAAAAATTTAAAAATTGATTTTTGATGTAAGATGAGTTGATATTAATATTCCTTAGCGCATTTGATTTAAATGACATTTTATTTTGACACATGTTTCAAAACTCAATCCGATTAAAATAGTCAATAAAGAAAATAAAAAATTTGACTAAATAAAATTATATTTAAATTTTGGGTAGTGAGAATTTATTACTCGAGTCTCATGACTTAGGATACTTTTTATTGGAGAACAATACTCCATTTTCACAGGTAAAAAGAATAATTGGTTTAATTGAGTCGTTCGTCTGAATATGATCAACTTTTATTAGATAGACAATGAAAAATATTATTTTTGCCATTTTTAAATAAGCTTAGTAATTATTTATTACTTTATAAACTCACGAGTAGATATACTTATATATATTTACGAAATTATGAAATTTTATTTATTACATCTTACTAATATTGTAAATGCGAAAGTAACTTTGTCTGTCTGTATGTATGTACTCAACCGATTTAAATGTAATTTGGTACACAGATAGTCTAGAGCCTGAGAAAGGACATCGACTTTTAAAAACTAAAAAAGGTCTGTTAGGGGTTGAAATAGGGGATTCAAGTTTTATGGAAATTACGTCATTTTTAAAGCTAGAAGCTTGAAACTTATTTTTAGGCTTTTGATTAGGTACATAAATAAATAAGACATTCAAAGTTTGTAAAAAAATATCCTAAAAGGGGTACCTAGGGACGAACCCCAGCGAAGCGGGGGTGAGTCGCTAGTAATCTATACATATAAAAAATTCTAACATACTTGAAACTGTACATTGAATATTTTTTGTAAATTCTAATTGAAATAGACATTATTATCAATAACTCTATATCTATTATTTTTAGAATTATTGTCTGTCTGTCTGTCTGCCTGTGACCGCATCAGGAGAAAACCACTGGATGGATTTGGATGAAATTTGGTATGATGATATGATATGATGATGTTAGCTGGTTACCCGGGTCAATATATAGATACTTTTTACTGCGGGAAAATAACTAATATCTGAGAAAAATACAAAAAGAAGGTTAGAAATAAAACCACGCTTGCATTTACGTCTTTAGAACGCGGGCGAAGCCGCGGGTATTGCTAGTTATAATATAATTACTCTTACTCAATGTGTTCCCATAGAATAAATGGGCGTGTCCGAGCACTGGCCAAGCCCCCGGGAATATTGGAGGCTCATCCGGATCTTTTCTAGTATACCATTTCCACAGTAAAATGATAAACGCAAAGAAAGATAGAAACAAAAACATCTTTTGTCAGCTTAAAGCAAATCCTTATATTTAAAAATATGACGTCCAAGACACAAAAATAAAATAATATTTTTATACAAGTCAACCTTACAGCTATAATTACTATACAGAAGTTAAAAAGCAGTACAAATATATTATATACAAAAAATAATATTAATTTAAATACATATAAATATTAATTACTTTTAAAATTAATTAGGTGTCTTATAAAAAAGTTGTCGTGGCTTTACACGCGGATACTTTTGTTTTTTACCCGATTTCGGGGAAACCCAAAGGAGAATAAAGTGTTTAACCTACTGTATCTATGTATGTATTTATCTAAGAATATACGAGTATGTATGTGAATGTCGGATTCTATGTTGCCTAGTAATTACTACAAGCCTTAATCAATTTTAAAACGGTGGATCTATGGCTAAAATTTGTGTTTCGCCAAATTTTTTTAGATGTCAAAATACTTATATGATTTTAAAAAGCGATTATATAAATAAATATATACAAGTTATTAAAAGTATATGGGTAAACAACCAACCCAACCGGCAACCCTATTGTATATTATGGGTGTATCAATTATCAGGTATCCGTAACACAAGCCTTGTAGCTTACCACGGAACTATGTACATAATATTATATGGCACTGTGTGTTTAATATAATAATAATGATGATGATGATGATGATGAATATTTATTTCAGAACAATATGCAATAATGTCTCGTGGGATAAAACCTTAATAAAATTAATATAATTAATAACAATTAGGTAGGTATTTACTTTTAAACTTTCTCCCCGATATTTGAGAGTGTGTATCCGCATCCACCTCTCAAATATCGGTGAGTCCCAGTGGTCAGATACTGCGGATATAATAATGTATATATATATTGTTTTATGGCAATCTCTTCTTAGATCATCATCTTCACTATTTTGTTAAAGAGTCATGTAATAATGACTTTTGGCATAAAAACAAACAAACACACAATTTTACATTTTTATGATATTATGAAATATTTTTAGTAAAGAATATGTTAAAATATTGAAATATTTCATTTAATTGAAACTTCAAATAAATTTAAATATTAAAAAGTACCAATTATAATAAAATAAACTATATAAAAAGCATTTCTTCTTTGTTTTAAATTGAAATATAAATGTAAATGTCACGCCGTATCGTACTTTTACAATAAGCGACTGTGAGGTTTGAGCCAGATCTCAAAATAATATTACAGCGTTAAGGTCCAACACTGTTTTGTGTTTTCTAACACTTAACATTAAAAATCTAACAGAATATGGGCGTAGCCTAAAGCTTCCTGCTACACTGTTTCCTGTACGCCTGCGGGAAAGGGGGAATTCATTTCATCGTTGCCTAGAGACTGTATATTGCTTATAAACCTCGATGCTTGTGACTCCCTACTGAATTTCAGCAGCTTTTGATATTTCGTGATGATTGAGTTATATATAGTACAACACAAAAATCGTGATGTAATATACAACACAAAAAGAATTTTTCTAATCGAACCAGTAGGTCCTGAGATTAGCGCGTTCAACCAAACAAACAAACAAACTCTTCAGCTTTATAAATAATATTTACTGACAGAGTTTTTAAAAATTGTGTTTTTGATATAAGTACCGTATATACTTTCGTAAGTATGTATTTAGTGAAAAGATGTTAATTTGAAATTAAAAACAGACACTTCAATTTATTTATATGTACCAATTTACAAATTACATCACAAATTAACAAGTATTACATCTACTACAGTATCTTTTTTTTATACTACATATACATTTTTTTTATATTACATAGCATATACAATATATGCTATTTCTTATTTATATAATGGGCATTATTATTCTGTGAGCTGCTCGCATTTCTTCCTTCTCTCAATCGTTATGTGATGTCCAGATGCAGGTGTCATCAAAATGTCTAATTTAATTTGTAATTTTGAGTGGTCGCCTTTAACTCTGTAATGTCTGAACAGATGTGCTAACGTAGTTTTCATATACATGTAAGCATACGACTTTCCTGAAACAGAATGTGATTTATATTACTAATACAATATACAAGTATATAAAAAATTAATATATTATGTTTTGTTCTTTGTATTATATAAATAGTTATCTATAGAGTCGATATAGAATCGAATCTTTATATTGAATATTCTTTTGAAAATTTACAGACGTTGAGACTATTTTTTATATTGTTTTAGAATTTATTTAATAGGATTTCATTCTTCAGACAACATATTCACGTGCGCTTGAGTTATTATACAATACACTAGCAATTCCCGCGGCTTCGCCCGCGTTCTAATCACTATTAAAAAAAAAGAGTTGGTGGTAGAACATTGAAAATTTTATAAGTATTTTTAATACCAAATTAAAGCTACTAGCTAAACAGTAGACAAGACGGTGCGGGGTAGGGTTGGCGATTGCATCAAACAAAGCGGCGCTTGAAGCAGCGCTTGCATTTTACTCTCGCGTCGGTATTTTTTTCGACATTTAAGCCAATGTATACAAAATAAAATAAATACTTGACAAATTATATACTAAAACCTTCCTCGAGAACCATTCTTTACATTGGTGAAAACAGCATGAAAATCGGTGCAGCAGTTTTTGAGTTTTGCGTGCACAGACAGACAGACAGACAGACGCGACGGAGGACTTTGTTTTAAAATATGTATAGATAGATAGGCACGTACATATATAAGGTGCTAACGCAAGTGCGTTTACAAGCCTCGGTGGGAGGATAATAATTCAACAAGACTAGTCTGTAATATTATAATATAATATGATTTATAGTAAGAGATCAGGCGCAAGACCGAATTTAAGCGTGCTCTCAAAGACACGACGCCAAGTAGTAATACAATCAATTTTATGACTCTGTATTACTGAATTTTAACTTTAAAGATAAAGATTTATGATCTTTTGATAAAGTAATAATATAAAATTGGGAAGAGTTTTATTCGTAGCCTTAATTTAAATCCTAATATAAGCATTTTTACCTAGAAAATAGAAGAATATTCATTTGATTTTCAACTTAACCTACTATTTAATACTCATTCTATCATATGAACGTAATCCCGTAGGATAATGCAGGAAGCTTTGGTGTGCACTGTGCAGGCGCTCCGATAAGGCCACGTAATGGACTTTTTTTGTTTGTTCAAAATTGATTAATTTAAATACATTTAGCATTTGTCTACTTCTGTTATGGTAACAGTAATTTTACATCAAACAAGCGATATATTTTTTATAGCAGTTATTTCAAAGAACCTTGCAGTGGGGTGTGTTGTAACATTTTCATGGGACAAGTTGTAACAAGTTGCTATTAACCCCTTTTTGATCTATTATTACTATGAAATTACGTAGGGCATGCTTGAATGCTTTTTATTTCAAATCGATAGTTGAATAGTTGCTCTTTCGAACAGTACTTCCTAAATATCAAAAAACTAGGCTTCCATAGTCAAGATAAGAAAAATTGTTACAAATAGCCCCCCGCTCCCCTTTATAATAATATGTAATGTACCTATACAATTTCTTCTTCCAATACTAAAAGCAGCGAACGCTGTCGGACATTTAGGCAAAGTAGCGGGGTCGAGCCATCGCTCAGGTTTGAACTCTTCAGGGTCGGGACCCCACATCGGGTGGCGATGGACTCCATACAGATTCAAAAGGCAAGGACGGCCTTTAGTAAGCGTACAGTTACCTTGAATATTAAAAACAAAATAATTAGTTAAATTGTAATGTATGCTATTTGAGCTCACAGCACTAAGCTAAAGTACAGTTAGTGAGTTAAATCTCTAAACAGTATAATATAGACTACTGGCCCATGTACAAAAATGGATGGGTCATATGAACCATAAGGTGACGTATATAGGACGATATAAGAGCATAAAATAATAAGATTCAGCACTATGCCGTCACTTGTAAGCTGTCCAACTGAGTGCTGGTGAGAATTCAAAAGTGCAGGTAGAGTGAGTACATTTTGGTCATATATTTTTGTACGGCATTTTTACCATCGATAGATCCATGAAAAATAATAAGAAAGCGCGCAGTGCCGTAAAAAAATGGTGCGCCACAAAGTCGGTAATTTTTTTTGATTTTCTGACAATTTCCAGGGTAAATTTGGTCATTTGATTCTGTACGGCATAAGTTTCATACTGTTTCAATACAGCTTCTAATCCATTATTCCGCAACGCCGTACAAAAATCATGCGACAAGGGGAAAAAATCGAGGGTTGCAACCCCCTCTCTTTCCGTGGTCCGGGGGGTGATTTGAAAAAGTACGGCTTCGGTTCCAAAACATTATCTAGCAATCAAAAGTACTATTAAAAATAATGCCGTCAAAAAATTATTGTTCATTTGAATGTACATTAATAATTATCTTAATTTCATGGTATATTTGATTAAAAAGCTGTAAAATCATTTGACTCTGTACGGCAACTTTTTTTGTAACATGATATTGTACAATACAATTGTTATATAGTATTGCCGTTCAAAAGAAACTGTTCTAAAAAAAATTATAGAGAAATACAAAAACTGATTTTATTTAAATTTTTGCAAAAGTTTAAATATTCATAGATAAATAAAATATAGCAATTTTCTACATTTCGCCGTTGTTTTAAATAGTATTAAGATAAATAAATTAGGAAAAAATGATGCCGTACATTTTAATGCAGACCATAATATCTTTTCGGCTGATGAAAATGACGCTACCATTTTAGGGGTGTAGTACTTTATTTTTTTTTTTTTTTATGGGACAAAGGGGGCAAACGGGCAGGAGGCTCACCTGATGGTAAGTGATCACATCCGCCCATGGATATCTGCAACACTGCAAGGCTTGCAGATGCGTTGCCGGCTTTTCAGGAAAGGGAGGGAGGTAGGAGGGAGAAGGACGGGAGTAGGGATGGGAAGTGGGACTCCCGGACTCTCACTTACCGGACGAAACGCGACAGCATAGCTGCCACTTCACGCCGGTCTTCTGTGAGAGAGTGGTACTATACGGGGCGTGCCGGCCCATTCGGCTGCTACCCGAAGATAACAAGCATGGCACTACCACTTTACACTTATGGCCATTTGATACTGTACGGTATTAACATTACTTCAAACATTATTGATACATGTATATATAATTGATTTGTTTCATTGTAATGATGTGAATAAATAAAATAACTATTTTTTTGAAAAAATCAATATATTTAAAGACGATAATACAAAATAAGGTTTTTATTTAAACTATTCAGTATCGGAATCAGCCGCTGAGTTGTTATCGGAATCAACGTCTTCATCGACGTCCGAATTATGTTCTCTATCATTCTCTGAAACATGAATAAGTTTTGTTTTTTTTTTATCAATATGAAATTTGAGATTTGTACGGCATTAACTTTTTATAAATTATTGCATTAAGTTATTGCACAAACAATCTATCTAAATGCCGTATAAAAAATATCGTGATGAATTTTACCTTATTTTTCGTTATATGGATTTTCCTTGAGTTTTTTTCCCCTACAAACCTTTGGACCAACGAAAATGTACGGCATGTAAAAAAATATAATCTATGCATAAAATACTTTCAAAATAAATTAAATTTATGTTGTTTCAAATCACCACCCGGACCACGGAAAGAGAGGGGTTGCAACCCTCGATTTTTTCCCCTTGTAGCATGATTTTTGTACGGCGTTGTGGAATAATGGATTAGAAGCTGTATTGAAACAGTATGAAACTTATGCCGTACAGAATCAAATGACCAAATTTACCCTGGAAATTGTCAGAAAATCAAAAAATTTACCGACTTTGTGGCGCACCATTTTTTTACGGCACTGCGCGCTTTCTTATTATTTTTCATGAATATATCGATGGTAAAAATGCCGTACAAAAATATATGACCAAAATGTACTCACTCTACCTGCACTTTTGAATTCTCACCAGCACTCAGTTGGACAGCTTACAAGTGACGGCATAGTGCTGAATCTTATTATTTTATGCTCTTATATCGTCCTATATACGTCACCTGGTGGTTCATATGACCCATCCATTTTTGTACATGGGCCTGTAGTCTAATATGTATTGCGGACATGTCATCATGTCATTACAATACACACTAGTCGAAGAATTTTGAATCAACAATAACTCCTCAGTGTGAATATCTCTTTCTAAACCGATCAATTTTCAATCTTCACCGTGTCTTCTCCATTCTACACGACACTGGCGAAGGAATTTGTGCCCAAATGACACCCCTAGAAGCCACTGAATAAAGAAAACAACATAACATACATTACTTTAAAGCAGGCTTAATATTTATAAAATGATAGGTACTTACGTAACTTGACATTCTTGTCTAATTTTCTCGCGATAACTGGAACGATTGGATATAATCGCATTGTCTCTTTTAAAACAGCTTCTAAATAAAATAACTTTGACAAATCATGCTTTTCTACGTCTCTATCGTCATCACCGAAAACATCGTCTAATCTGAAAAAAAAACATAGACGAAACATTTAAAGAGATTTATGTTGTTATGTATCGTCCGATTTAAAAAAAAAGTTAAGATTTCTAATGGCATGAAAAATACTTAAATGATGTTTCAAAGAATTAAATATTGCAAATATTTTAATGGAAGTTTTTGTTACATTCTCTCAAACTCCAAATACCTACGTACACAGAAATACACCAATTGTTTAATTTAAATACTAAAAAGGTCTGATTTATTATTCTACTTACTCTTTAAATATTCTCTCTTGTACGTGTGGATAGGAACCAACTAGCAATATACAGTATAAGAGGACACTCGCTGTAGTATCATGACCGCTTACAATGATGGTGTCAACGTGATCTCTAATCTCTCGATCATTGAACGCTCCTTTCTCCATAGCTAAGTCTAACAGAAGATCCATGAATGGCTTGAATTTTAGTCCTGAAATATTTTTTTTTACATTTACATTATGTGTTTGATTTAATAAATAATATTTTTTTCTCAAAAATAAGTATATAAATGCTTAAATTCATAAAAGAACTTTTGTACACTTATTTTTAATAAGAGTAGAAAAATTAAAAGTGAAATTGCACATCATTAAAAGTGTTTAACAATTCAATTCACAAAACAATATAAATCTACTCAGTATTTTTTTGCCAACTTTTAATACTTTAGAGTTTAGATACAGTGTAACCTTTGATAATACATAATCCAAGAGTACCATACCTTGCTTCTTTTCTTCATTCTTTTGATTATTATTGTTAAAATAATCTGATTTTCTTCTCTTTAAAGCCTGTAAAACAAAAATTGTCTATTTGATATAATAAGATGTGTTAAGTATAAATTGAGAATAACAAAACTATCTACTATTAACTACATGTGATATGCGTAAATGCATTTTCAAATGTCTTCAACCCTTTTTTTAACGTCCCACTGCTGGGAACGGGCTTCCGATATTTTTCAAAATTTCCCTCCCCATAATTCAAATTATAAGTAGCCCTCCCCATAATTTAAATTATAAGTGCGTTTAAAGCTTACTTTAAAAATAAATTAATAAGTATAATTACCGTATCCGACACGTTGTGAATAATTTTCAAATATCCATCCTCTTTCTTTTTTAATGAAGACCAGCTGTAGATGGAATATTTATGTAGCCAGAACTTCTGAAACCTGTTCACTAATACGTTTAGCAATTGCTCTGCAGCATTCACATATTGCTCGTATAGCATTGTGTTATCAGTAACATCGATACCCAACGCCGTCGCTGAAATTCGAAATATTTATTATTAGACTAGTAAACCCGGCCCGCATCGCTGGGCGTTTTCTAATAAAATAAAAGTAGTCAAAGTTACACCTTATAACATTAGCTATCTGCTAGTTAGTCCCGTCATAATCGGACCAGCCATTTCAGAGATTAGCCGGAACAAACAGACAGATAGACAGACAGGCAAAAATTTTAGAAATGGGGTATTACATCAATTTTTGAAATGTGTCTCAATTAGATTCTGTAGTGATAATAAACCACTAAAAAAGACACCAAATTTTTATTCAATCGATAAGTGTTATATAAGTGCATTTTAATTTTTACATTTTCAAATTTCGCGCCTCATTGGTTGATAACGCTAAACGCCGTGGACACCAATATTACTCTGTGTGTCAGAACGACAGTAGGTTTTGTGAACAAATGTGCTGATAATTTGTATGAAATTGATAATTGTTTATAATTATCGTTGGTGTGCTGTTCCTGAATGCAAGAATACTAGTGTAAGAACACCGAAGAAATTATTTATTTTTGTATACACGGCGGTATGACGTAATAAAGTGGCGTCTACTATTAAGTGTTGTTTAAAAACAGATAAAAAAAACTGAAAACTTTGAATTTAATTTTAAAATTTATTTTGTTACTTTATGAACTAAAACTAACATTTTCCGAATGCTTTTTGCCTTAGCTATCTTAATAATATATTTCTAGATTGTTTTTCATATTGAGTAAAATACCCTTTTGACTTTTTGATGTAAATACCGTATATAATACTATAGTATGCATTTAGTGAAAAGCTGTTTATTTGAAATTAAAAACAGACTGCAATTTTATTCATGTATAATATGTCTCTCTCTCTCTTCCTGGCTATGTGTCCCACATGGTGATGGGGTCAGCCTTTCTTGTCTTACGCCTCCACTTCGCTCTATCCTCGACTTCATTTTCGGAGACTTCGCACTCTCTCATGTCCTTTACCACTACATCTTTCCATCGTGTTTTGGGTCTGCCCCTGGATCTTCGACCTGGGATGGAAAGTTGTAGTGCCAAGTTCCCTACGTAGTCGGGTGGCCTCCTCTTCACGTGCCCATACCATCGCAGCCTACTTTCCTGCATCTTGTCAGCGATGTCGCGCACGCCCAAGCTTCCTCGCACGTACTCGTTGCGGATTTTGTCGAGCTTGGTAACGCCGCACATCCACCTCAGCATCTTCATCTCGGCAACTTGCATGGTATGCACATTCTTTTGAGTTACGGCCCATGTTTCACTGCCATACAATAGGACTGGTCTGATGATGGTTTTATAGATTAAACCTTTAAGTTTGACCGGCATTCTCTTATCGCACGTGACACCAGTCACTTCTCGCCACTTTAGCCACGCTGCGACTATTCGGTGCTGAATGTTAATTTCCAAGTCCCCAGAACCGCTCATCATACTTACCCAGATACTTGTATTGATCACACGAGTTGACCATTTGTCCATCGATGGAAATCGGACTGTTGTTTGTATCTGGGTCGTTGAAGGACATGAACTGAGTCTTTGCCACACTCAGCACTAGGCCACCGGTCTGTAACTGATGTTTCCACGACACGAGTGCCTCTTGCAAGTGAGCGCGGCTGTCTGTGCAGATGGCTACGTCGTCAGCGTATATAAAATATGTCCACGTTGCTGAATTCTGTGCCGCTTCAGTGAGTGAGTCCAGAACCAAACAAAACAGAAAAGGGCTCAATACAGAACCTTGGTGCACTCCTTCTGTGACCGCTATCGACTTGGTCTCACCCACCACCGTCCGAACCATTAATCTTGCATCTCTGTACATGTCGGCAATGATGTTAACGTAGTGTTCGGGAACATTTTTCTTACGAAGGCTCCACCAGATCGTATCCCTTGGGACACGATCAAACGCCTTTTCCATGTCCAAAAATGCGACATATAATGGTCGGTTTTTCGCGCGATACTCTTCGACAATCGTGTTAAGAGCAAACATCGGAT
The DNA here is from genome assembly GCA_951802675.2 of Boloria euphrosyne. Classification (NCBI taxonomy): domain Eukaryota; kingdom Metazoa; phylum Arthropoda; class Insecta; order Lepidoptera; family Nymphalidae; genus Boloria; species Boloria euphrosyne. Next base: position 6,268,819 of record OX637893.1, read on the forward strand.
CCGTGGTAGACAATCCAGGTACGAAGCCATAGTGGTTCTTAGACAGCTCGCACTCGGATCTTATGCGGCTGTCAATTATCCTCTCATAGAGCTTCATGGTGTGACTGAGGAGCTTGATTCCGCGGTAGTTGTTGCACTCGTACTTACTACCTTTTCCCTTGTAGATGGGAACTATAGTGCTCAATCTCCACGCCTTTGGCATTTTTGAAGAGAACAACATACAGTTAAAGAAATCGGTTAGCAGTACGAGTCCGCGTGGACCTAAGCATTTTTTTTTTTATTTATCGAGAATGTTGTTTGCAGTAGTTATAATGGACTTACGTAAATGTTCCCATATGGTGTCAATATCTGATTTTACATCAACCTTTAAATCAGCAAGACGTTCACAGAACTCGGGAATTTTCTCACCTTTTAGGTTCCACCATTTGGTGAGTTCAGGAATTTGAGTTCGTTTTTCCTTGGGATGTCGTTTGAATAGCATGTCCATTACAACAACGGTGTTGGGGGGCGACGCATTCTCCCGGAATAACCTTACAATTTGTAACACGGCCAATGTGAGCTCGGTTGATTAGTATGTAGTCAATCTGTGAAGATGTTTGGCCGCTTTTATACGTGATCAGATGTTCGATCTTTTTAGCGAAGAAGGAATTGGCAATAGCAAGATCGAAAGCTGCTGCCGTGGAGAGAATGACTTTACCAGCATCGTTTAGTGTTCCGTATGCGTAACCTCCGTGCACCCTTTTGAAAGCGCTGTTTGCTTCTCCGATGTGGCCGTTTAAATCACCTCCCAGTAAAGTAGTTTCTTTAGGAGATATTGATTGAAGAGTATATTCTAGGGAAGTCCAAAAATTGTCTTTCTCTGCTTGGCTACAACCCACTTGGGGAGCATATGCAGCTACAATATTTAGTACCTCACCTTCCACCAGTACCTTTATTGACATGAGTCTGTCGTTAATACGGTTGACCTCCAGGATGTTTTCAAGATGATTTTCTTTGACAGCAATTGCTACGCCATTCCTACCATGCTTTGCACCTACGTACATAAGTTTGTAATCCTCTCCGATATTACGGGCTTTGGATCCAGTCCATCGAGTCTCTTGTAGACATACAAAATCTACCCTTCTGCGCTTGAAAAGAGAGGCAAGTTCCTTAGTCTTCCCCGTTAATGCTCCTACATTTAAGGTAGCGAAGCGGACTTTTAGGTTACGATTTGGGACTAACGTCGTTAGCCGAGCCCGTCCTTGACTCGGTAGCCCTAGCATACTATTCGCAGATTTAGGGCGATGTGTCTGCGCGTCGTTTCGCGGCGACGCCCTATCCGTGAAACTCAATGCATTACGTAACCTTTCCATGTTTCTTTTCTAAAGATTTGGCTTTTGGGGTTTATTAGTCTATTGCCGATTGCCATCTGACGCAAAAACACCTACCCGCTCAAGGTAGGGAAACCCGTTATGGAGGTGTTGTATCCAGTATACAGGGTATTTCTACCTGTATGAAGCGTTGTCTGGTTATCCCGCCAGACGTCGGTCGCCAGAGCCCCGTCCGTAGGTCAGCAGAGTGTACCACGTGCAGGTTGGGTTGGCGTTTGGGCTGGTAAAGGTGTTGTTTCCAGCCCCTTACACTCATTTCATGTATAATATGTACTGATTTTATACTCGTATATCCTTAAATTTGAAGTAAATATTATTTATTTCACTTGTATAAATTTTAATAATTAAGATATACTTATTGTTTAACAAATACAACTAAAATAGTAAAAAGCAGCCTCTATATATTTTTTAGGTTTCCGAAAACTTACAAACGTATGTTAGATAAATTCAAATACATATTACATACACCTACATTAGATAAATTCAAATACAGACAGACAGACAAACAGACAAAAATCTAAAATCTACGGATTCGTCCTGGTATCGATAATAATGACTATTTCAATAAAAATTTCCAAAAAATATTCAATGTACAGATTCATCTAAGTTAGAATTTTATTATATATATACTTAGATTGTAATATTTAGAGTGTTTACTTACAGCAAATAGATTGCAAGGCATTAAGTCGTATGTACACCCAGTGATCGAAAGGACCTTGACCAACTTCTTTTTTCAATTCTTTAACGAAACGTCGAGCTTGTTTGTTAAACACATCCAGGAAGCCATCGAGTACTACTTGACTGAATGCAGGGTTTAGCATTTTACGATGCTCTTTCCATATAGGAACTGAAAAGACGAACGAAATTTAGATTTTATTATATTAGCTTTAAATTACTTGATGGCGTATGTTAAGTGAAAACTAAAGCAAACTTCTCCGTTCTTAATTAGGTATAACTTATAAGTAATCAAATGAAAGAAAAAACCAGTGGATCTAAAAGCAGAGTAGTAGGTAGGTTCTAGTAACTAGGTACGTTCAGGCTTTTGTAACGGGATTCATAGCGTTTTCGTTTCGAAGCTAAATCACAACGAGAACTTGTAAGTCCTGGTTTGAGCTAAAAAGCTCATAGAAATTACACGACATACTAACATACACCTTAAGGATACCTACAAAAGATTTATTTTTTTTTACTCACCAGCCCCCGTAATTAGACCATCTCCTATCCACCCTTTCGCAAATTTGTAATAACTCTCTTTTTCTAAACAAGAGTTGGCTACAGTCAACATGTCCTCTGGATCAGTTATAACTACAAAGCAAAAATATTTTACTATATAATATAATACTATATAATATAATACTATATTTTACTAATTTATTGTTTTATTAGCGGCAGTAACGTAATTTACTTACGAATCCTATTACTTAATATTCAAATATCCCGGTGGAGCGACCACCGGTCCCAATACGTACAGTTTGCGGGAAATAGTATAAAATTTTCAGTATGAGATATTTTCCAGCAGTAATTTTACTGCTGGAAAATATATATCTATAATCATTTACATAAAAATCTGTCTAGTGGTCTTCTCGTGAAGCGATCACAGACACACCGAACTATTTCAAAAATATTTTTAATGTATGGATTCGATTATAAATTATTCAATTTTAATGTCGTATCAAAAACATTTATAAATCTAATTGTTTACAATCTAGTAATAAGTTAGACGAAAGGCAGTGCCAGAATATGTATACATGGATAAAATGTAAATTATACCATAAATAGTTATTGGACCAGGGATCACAGATACTACTCCACCTGCTTTGCAGCATTCATATGCGAGCTTTTTGTAAAATTTCCATAGTTCTGGAAAAAATAAATATTTTAGATTTAGAACTTGATCTAATATAGCCATCGATGTCTTCGTGGGATCATGCCACAATCCACCATGCTAGACAAAAGCGGTTTGGCGGACTTGTTATATATTGGAAAATTATTATATGCCATCTAGTTCCGTGGTAAATGCCCACGGCAAGTATAGGGTCACTTCAAACTGAGCAACCGTCATATCTTGAAAACATGCTAGGTTCTCCTAGACATCTCTCAGACAGGAGACCTGTGTGTGTGATTCCCTACCGACATATTAGTGGTAATCATGTTAAAATTGATTCCCCGATTAAATACCAAAAGTGCGAAACCCGGGAATTGAACTCGCGTCACTCGGTTTACCAACCGCTGAGCTACTACTGCTTATCAAATCTTATGATTACGCTCATAAATTCGATAACATTATTGACATAATATGTTAAGCTACATAGCTACAATCGGGATGTTGGTATTAATTAGTAATAATTACTTGCTGTATCTTTCATTAGCGACTAACCGCTACATCAGTAGGACAGATAAGCAATTAAAAAAATCCGAGCTTATATTAGGAGTCTTGTAATTGTAATTTTTTTGTAGGACTTTTTCCTAATACCAACTATTTTCTCATACATTGTTTTAATATAGGTATAATACCATTGTATAAGGTTTAGCAAGCTTAGCTTAGCCATGTAAATTTTTATACCTATAGGAGATATAGGGGACATGTACAGAGAAACTTTCAGCTTTTATAAAATAGTCGCGGGATGTTGGGATATTACGTCGCCTTTAATTGTTCAATTCAATTCAATTATTTCCATTAATGGCTTCCAGGAGTGCCAGTACCTTTAATTGTTAATTCATTTCAATTCAATTCTCTTGTTTAATGGCTTCAAAGCGTGCCAGTTGAGCACAGTTAATTGTTAATTATACACTGATTTTTAATTCGACGGAATTTTTACATTTCAGAAGTGTTGCCAAAATTCAAACATTGTCAATAAAAACGGAAAGCATTTTAGCAAAGTAAATAATAAAACCTTTCTGGAATTTAAAGTTTCAATGAGAAAACCTAAGACTTAAAAAATAGTTATAACTGTATGGTGATTACGTTTTTGATTGTCATACTATTGAAGTTACAATAAATATTAAGGATATTATTTTTCTATTACAGGAATCCCTGTCAAATATTCCGTAAGCTGCAAACATTTTTTAGGAAAACCTTTTCATTTGTTAGAACAAAAAAAAATATAATGTTTAAAAATATAATTTGTTTGAATTTTGAGAACGTTGTGAATACACCTTTACCCTGTAGTTGCACTGACCACTCACTGCATTCTAAACGCGAACAGACTATAGTCTAGTATTTTTTACACTTCCGCGACACTCATTTATCCAATATACACCTAAAGAAGGAAGAAGTACACCTAAAGAAGTTTTAGTAACTTAAAAAATATTTAACGAAACTAGAGTGACTTTAGTAGATTATTTGCGATGTACCCAATAGTGTTAGTTTTAGTAATTGTTAATTTCTCATATAAGTGAATTGTAATATTCTTCTTGAGAAATAAATGATCTTAAACCTGAAAATACAGTCTCAGTGAAGGACCAAAAAAACATAATTACTTACGTACACTGTTGCCGTAGAATAAATGTAAATGACCTATTAAAGGTAGACTTCCAGATAAGACTGGGGGTTCATCCTTGTTGCTATTCCTTCGACACCATGCCCAGAGGCTGAGCGCCGCACACATCAGTATTACCATCAACATGATCTTAACAAGTTCTTATGGAAAAATCTACCTAAAGTTAAGCGTATTAAAAATTATTTATTTGTTAAGTGATATTAGATTTTATTGTTATTATTTTAAAAATAAATAATAATGTATGTTTTTTTTATTTTACGTTAACTTATCAAGCCTATTTAATTTTTAATAATTGAAAAACAATCTGATTATTTTCGTTCTTTTTATAAAATATGTTTATACATCCAAAATATAAAATTAAAAACAATATTTACACATATAATATATTTTTTAACCCATCACCTCTAGAAAGGTTTACAATTCCTTTAAAAATTTCATAGCTTTACCTTCAAAAAACTATAAACCCAAAATTTTTTTTTTGTTCCACAGTATTTCACTTACTGTATAATCTTTTTTTTATTTAGACCCTTATCGTGTAACAATATAGTTATACTAAAACAGGATCTGACTGGACATAGCCCTTTATAGTACGATTTCACGATTTATTGCAAGCAGTTTTCACATTCACTGTAGTTACTTACAGTGCTAATGAAGTCTCACAATGACTGGTTATTACCCATACAAAAAAATACGAGCAATTCCCGCATTTCCGCTCGCATTCTCATTACTATTAAAATAGTGATTGCTGGTAGAAGGTTAAAAATTAAAGATTATATAAGTATTTTTTGATGCAAAATCATAAAAAGTAAAAATTTGTTAAAAAATAAAAAAAATGTGGAAAGAACCACCCTTATCCTATCTCTTAATCTAGCGGATTAAAAAATAGCCTATAACCTATTATCAGATCTACCAAATGTAAACAAAAAAAAAATCATAAAAAATGGTTAAGCCGCTTAGAAGGACTTCAGTAACAAACACTGTGAAACGTGATTTTTATATTATATCATATTTTATTGTTTGTTTTTAGATGTGACATATTAATTTGTGTTTTCTTCTTTTTCTGTTAACAATTAACTCCATCACTATAAATTTAAATCATCTGTGAGAAATTCTAAATTAATCCATTTTATAAAAAATATTTGAAGTAGTGTTGCCCAAACGCAAGAACAAGACGAGACTTAGCCAGTTTTGATCTTGGTCTTGCACCAACACGTCTGGTGTTGGTCTTTGTATTGCGCTCCTAGTCTTGGTCTTGGTCTTGGTCTTGCAGCAAGAGTCTTGCAAGTCTCGCAATTACCTATTAGCCTATTGCTATTTATTAAACGTTACTTTAGGTCTTAGAACAACGTAATGGAGTAGGTACATTTTGAGATTGAATTAGTATAGCCATAGTATCTGTTCCAAAGGAACTATTAGTTAATCTGTGGTATTAGGTATTTGTAAGCGGATGGCGGTGAGTATCGCGTACATAGCGTTCAAAGTAGTTAGTAGTTACCTGCACAATCTATGCATAGATGACACCTAAAACTTAACTGTTCACCGACACGGGATAATTATTGAGTATTCATTTTGGTTTGATCGAATGCCCAAATTATTTTTTCTTTCAACATGTCGCAGGTTTCTATTGTGCGGCCAGTGTACACTAATATCTTTACTTGCCCCCACAAATGAAATATTTATTTAATATATTATTTTTTAATATGTATTTAATATATTATTTTTAATTTTTAATATGTATTATTACTTATTCGGACTGAGGAAATTCTCCCTTCATTGTAAGTGCATTTGCACTGATAGTCATTTATATCTGTACTTTACGTCTTCTTATTTTTCCTTATTTTCTTCTTCAAAATTCTATGTACTGGTACTTTCTTTTGTTCTGTTTCGTTTGTTTTCTATGTGTAAATTTTTTGTATTAAAAATTAAGCCTGTTTGCTCCCTGAAAAGAAACTCAGTCCTAACTGCAAGACGCAGGAATCTCGCAGATTTAGTCTTGTTCTTGCTCAAATCTTGCATGGTCAGTCTTAGTCTTGGTCTTGCTAAAATTAGGCGGTCTTGGTCTTGCAAAAATGCAAGAACAAGACCATGACTGCAAGACCAAGACCGATTTTGGGCAACACTAATTTGAAGTGAGTGAAGAAATTTTTCTTTACAAAATTGTGGATGACCATTGACCACATCGATTATTATCTTGTGTTTTATAATTTTTTTAAGTGTCTAAAGCATTATTTTATTTATTGACCAAGCGAGTGAAGCACTTCAAAATAATGCTGTTTGGCAAAATTTGCTTCCCTCTGTCCGTTTGTTGAATGTTGGTAAGTACTCCTCTACTGGCCGTATTTTATTACCGTTGGACGAAATTTGAAAAGTTATAAGGCTGTATAGATATTTTGTTTCTCGTTGGGGATTTTTGATAGAAAGGGCTTGCTTCCTCCAAAAAGAAGCAAAAAGGGGGCAAAAAATATCTCCGCCAAAAAAATTTTCGGCATTTTTTGGTAATTATAATCTATACGATGAATAATCATTATTATTACAAAAATTTTATAAGTAATTTTTAATTAATTTGTAAAAGACTAGCGATTCACCCTCGCTTCGCTCGGGTTTGTCCCTTATGTAGCGCGGGCGAACCCCCGTGTTCCCAGGTACGGGTACTAATTATTTACTAAAACTTTCCTCGAAAACCACTCTATCCATTGGTGAAAACAGCATGAAAATCCGTGCAGTAGTTTTTTATTATATCAGACAGACAGACGCGGTGGAGGACTTTTTTTATGTAGTGATACTTAAGCCTGTAATAAACTATTTTTATATTTTGTAGATACCAATGCATAATATATTTCACCTTTTTGGTATTGTTTAATTATAAGGTTCCCGCTATGTTTATGCATAAGTGGAAACACAATTAGCAAAGATTACTAATTCTGATATTTTGCATATTATGATGTTTGTATAAGTATGTGCTGTATGTTTTGTAAATGTACATTATCTACACAGATAAATAAATTGATGTTTCTGTTTGTAGTTTTTAAATAAGGGCTTTTTATTAAATGCATTGTAAACTTGTAAAATAAGGTAAGTATTTATAAGAATAACACAAGCTTAAAATACCTATTTGTCTATCGTTTTGTTCTGTTTTGTCTCCAAAATGGCTGGACTGGCACTTAGGCTGGACGGAGATTTAAAAGTTTACCTTTTAACATACGTTTCGTCCTATTATTTTATTATTGGTTATTTTTTAAGAAAAATATTATATATGGGTTTCGCTCATAAAAATTAAATCGTAGTCACATCAGGACGCACCGAGCGAGGCGAGGATAAGTCACTTGTAAATAATAATAAATAATACTGTATGATTGCCTATACCTTAATTGTTCTCGGTTATTGTACAATATTCAAGGTAAATTAAAAACCTGTGTATTACAGTTTTATAATCAGTCTTACAAACAAAACACCATGTTGTGCAAGCAAACAGTACTTTTTAAATAAATTTTGTTAAGAATTGAAAAGCTAATATCAAAAGAACTTTCAACAGATTTCTGTTGGATTTTATAATTTTGCTACAGTTAGTAGAAGTTAAGTACCATTTTGTACGATTGAAGAATTGCTAATCGACCTAGATATATTTCATGGGAAGACGTGAACATATCTAAGTTAAACATACAAATCTTCTATTCAATTGTCACTACTACAGGGGAGAAAATTATAGACGCTTAAGAGAGCGTAGTCTAGTCAAATAAGGTCTGAAATCAAAATTTGGCACATAAGTTCGCATTTTTGATAAGTTGAATTAAAAAAAATTGTCAATTTTTTTTCGCAATTACTCGAAAACGGTAAAAAATAGACAAAATTATAAATTGCTTGAAAGAATGTAAACTTTAATTTTTAAGATACAGATTTTTTGTTTTTATTGTTAAAAAAATTAACAATTATTTCAAATTACAGTTTTAATACTTCAAAATTAAAGATTAATTTATAGTCTAGTCAACAAGTGCTTTTTGGTCGACTTTTTTAGCAGTCTCCAAAAATTATGATTGAGGTGTCATTCGATTTGAAATGGCATCTAGATGATTTTTGAAAAAAAATGAAGTTCCGTTTGCAAAAATTGCAAAAGTTATTAACAATTAACTAAAAAGAAAAAAAGGGGTTTAGTTTTTTGCAAATATCTCAAACTAATATAGATTTTTCAAATTTGATAAATAAAAACAAAACTGAGATTTTTTTAATAATATTATTATTAATCCGTTTCTTATGATCAGAAACTACTTTAAAATAATTTTTAATAATTTTTATCTCCTATCGTTTAAATAATTGTTATGAACAAATGCGTTGTTTATGAAATGTTTAATAAAGCTTTATAATTTTTTATCTTAGTAAATTGTTAATTACAAAATGAAAATCAACAATTTTTTAATTTTTCCAACGGGAATTTATTAAGACCTTTGAGAAATAGCTCCACAAAAGAAAAAAATCACAGATTAATAGTTTAACAATTATTGCACTTGCAATGTTAATGTTCATGCTACAAAAAATTGTTAATTAATGAATGGATAACTTATTGAAAAATCGCAATACAAAAATTTTGACTACGAATTATTGTTCATTGATCTGTCCTATAGGCGCCTGAATTTTTTCAATTTTTTACTTTCAAATTTAATAAGTTTAAATATTATTTATTCATTAAAGGTCCGAAGGGGGCGTGGCTTGCGCAAGCCGGAGTACCCGTTTTCTGGAGTATTTTCAACCCTTTTGGGAAAATTAGGACTATTCGTTTTACTATTCCGGAAGTCAAGAGTTTTTTTAGGAAATTTCTTCCTCTTTTTGAATCTTTTTTCAAATTTGAAAAATCTTTATAAGTTTTTGAGATATTTGCAAGAAACTAAACCCTTTTTTTTTAGTTAATTGTTAATAACTTTTGCAATATTTGCAAGCGGTACTTCATTTTTTTCAAAAATCATCTAGATGCCATTCCGAATTGAATGACACCTCAATCATAATTTTTGGAGACTGCTGAAAAAAGTTGACCAAAAAGGCACTTGTTGACTAGACTATTATTTTTGCCATATTTAAATTTCTCGTGCCTTAACTTTTGGATTGAAAACATCTTTACATTTTTATCTATTTTTACCGTTTTCGAGTACCTAATTGCGAAAATAAAATTGATTTTTTTCCACCCTTGCCGGGGGTCGCTGACACTAAAACCTTTATAAAAGTTTTTTGTATCATTTAAACTACGGCTAACATAAACTCTAGTATATAACTTATATCTAAGCTAACCGATGCATTACAGTTTAGCCTGAGGCAGAAGTGGCGATGGGCCGGGCATGTAGCAAGAAACAAGGATAAAAGGTGGAGTCTTTTAACAACCAAATGGCGTGGTCCGCTAAGCAAAAGAAGCGTGGGAAGACAAAGGAAAAGATGGACCGATGATATCATAGATACTGTAGGAAGGAATTGGATCAAAGTAGCCACAGACATTGTAAATGGAAACAGATGGAGGAGGCTTTTATTTACCCATAAGGGATCACACTAAATAATAAAATTACTTAAATCTTTTTTCATATAACAATTTATATGTATCTAGTTGTGTGAGAAATAAAGCTGTTATAAATAAATAAATATAAATATGACTTATATGTACCATTTAACTGATTTTAATAAAAAGTAGGAATATTACAGTAAACTGAGGTTTCGGCAGCCGCTGCAATATTTTTTTATATATAATTTTAAAACACGACTCTAGTTACTTTTATTAATATGTCTAGCATTATTCTTTCGGTTATTTCTTCATTCTCTCAATCGTTATGTAATGTCCAAACACTAGTTTCAGCATAATATCTAAATTAGCTTGTAATTTTGTGAGACCAGACTCTCCCATTTTGAGAAATTCGTAGAATCTTCTTGAAATTATATGTGTAGATGTCTATTTATTGCTATTTTAAGATAACTTATACACCTGAGTGACCTACGGAAAATTTTTGCCCATCAAAAGGTATGTCATGTCATCGAGAAATGGAAAGGGGCTAGGAGGGTCTGGGCCTTAGTACCTGTTATTTCGTAGCAGCTTTTCCGAGAAAATTTACTATGATAAAGCATATATTTGACACCATCAGAAAGTAGAGATTTCAGAGAGCAAAAATCGCACCGATTTTTTTTAAAAAGCAGATATTTTGATGTGAGAATGTTCGATTGAAAACTAGGGTGCCCTTTCGATATAAGTCAAAATAAGTGATTCGTTAGTAAAGATAAAATAACAATCATGTCATAGGACATAATATAGATAGTAAGATGATTCGAATGACGTATGAATTATTAAAACCGGTTCAGCCATTTAGTAATTACGAGAGAACATAGAAACAGACATACATACAAAGGTACCTAACTACATATACTCCTTTGGGCGTCGGCGCAGTAGGGTAAAAAAAGTGTGTGTTAATGGTAAAAATACGCATATTATATAAGTAGGTATAATAATAAAACAAAAACAGGTTTCTCAATTACTTTTATACAACATAATTTATTCATTACATAAGAGGATGGAATTTAGGACAGTAAATTACTTATTTTTAATTTACAAATTACGTTAAAAATAAGCAAGTATTACATTTACTACATTATCTTTTATTTTTTCAGTTATTTCTTCCTTCTCTCAATCGTTATGTAATGTCCAGACACGGGTTTCAGCATAACGTCTAATTTAACTTGTAATTTCGTGTGGTCGCCTTTAACTCTGTAATGTCTGAACAGATGTACTAACGTAATTTTCATAGACATGTAAGCATACGACTTTCCTGGAACAGAATACATATTATTATAATAGAGTGAAATATATACTTTTAATTTATTTTATTTACTATTGAAACTGGTGGTGTAGCAGCTAGCGTGTACGGTGGCACATGCGGAGGTCCTGGATTCGAGTCCCGGATCGGGCTAAGTTTAGTTATTGAGTTTTTCTGTTTAGTTACCCTCAGTAACTGTAAAACGATTCCAACGATTCCAAACCCCTTTTTACTGTACCAACGATTCCAAACCCCTTTTTATTGTACTATGGAGAAAATTAACAAGAGATACAATTTGCGGCCGCTTCCCGGAGTACGTCGGGGCGCACCTGGAGCCGACGCTGGGTGCTTCAGCTTACGAGCCGTCGGCAATGAGGAGCTGAGCAGGCGTGCCCTCATCGGGTTAGATCCCGAAGATAATACAGCCGAAACAGAGATTTCATTGTCATCACCACGTTCATTAATCAGCCTCTTTTCATCAATTCCGTCATCAAATCATTCATATTCATCAAACCATTCATCGTCATCATCATCTAAATCTTTCCAGTACGCTGGAAGATGTTGTGCAGGAGACAAATGTCATTTTACCTACACCCACCACCAGTTTTCCTAGAAAGCGCAATAAATGGAGTGCTCAAATGAATGAGTTTATCTTGCGCACCTACTTACAAATTACCCATTTAGAAAGATATACTTACGCGTATCTTTTGCCACTCTACACAAAATTCATTGAAAAATTTCCTTACATGCAAATAAGCCGTCAACGAGTTGGGGATCAAAGGAGGCTATTATTCGAAATAAATTATTATCACAAAATACAATAGACTAAATATATAAGGAAGTAAGTGATCAACTTAAAAATACAAACAATTTTACACAAACAACCAACATCACGAATGATACACCTACAATGTCACAATTAGGACAACGAATGAGGTGGACTGAAGAGTACAATGAAGTCATAATAAGATCTTACTACAAAATAAAACATTTAGAAACTAATAAAACCTCGTATAGGAAACAACTGTATCAGGATTTTATAAATAAATTTCCAAATCTCTCACATCTTACAGAGCAACGAATAGCAGACCAGAGAAGATCAATAATAAAAAACAAACTAATGCCTATGGAAAAAATTAGTAGTATAAAACAGGAAGTAGCAGCAGAATTAGGACCACTAGATAACACTGATAATAGTCAAAGTATTTTAAGCCAAGAAGTAGACAGAATTGTAGATAATAGTAATAATACTTTAGGAAATCACATTGGTAATTTTGATTCAGAACAACCACTAAAGGAACGAGATATAGAAATAGATAAAATATTTAAAGAAAGCTTAGCGTTTTATATAAATATTGATCCTACTAAGAGAAATTATATTCCAAAACAGAGATCATCAAAAAAATTGTCAAGAATAGTAGATTACATAAATAGGGTAATACTGCCAGAATATATAAGTTCCGATACAGACTTTCAACGTTTTCAAACTATATTCTATTGTGCTGCATGGACGGCAGCCAAAGCTAATGGTGCTAAGATACAATATACACCTCAAGAAAAAGCATTCAAAACATTAAATAAAAGAAAACCAAAGTGGTAGACTCGATTAGAGAAAAAAGTTCAAGATTTAAGAGCTAAAATAGGAAGAATAACGCAATATATTCAAGGTAATAGAAGTAAAAAAATAATTAAACATGTAAATTTAATAAAAAAACAATATAAAATACACTCTACACATGAACAACCAAATTCACAACTATCGCATTACCTTGATACACTGAAACAAAAACTCACACTAACAAGCAGTAGACTATTAAGATATAAAACATGTTTACTTCGAAAAACTCAAAACAACCAGTTCCTAGCTAATGAAAAACAATTTTATAGAGACATTAAGAGTTCGTCATCATCTCGCACAAACAACGAAAACTTAACTACGGATACTAATGCTACCGAAAATAGTTTCTATACATATTGGTCCTCAATTTGAGAGAATCCTGTATCACATAATATTGATGATGAATGGATAACTACTGAACGGATTAATAACCTATCAACACCATACATGGAATTTAATAGCATATCATTTGAAATATTAGAGACAACATTATACATTTTTTAAAAAATACTATGTCTTGCTGGAAAACTAAATTAAAATTAGCTACATCCCTTTCTACTATTGACACTTAACCGATTAAGATACAACGTGGTATTTATCAAGGCGATTCATTAAGCCCGTTATGGTTCTGCCTTGCCTTAAATCCCTTATTTAACATTCTAAATTTAACTAATATTGGATATAAATTGCAATACTTGAATAATAACTCTCATACTAAAGATTCTAAACTTGAAACAAAGATACTAAATCATTTATTGTATATGGACGATATTAAATTATATGCAGAAACAAAGGAAGACTTAGACACTTTAACTAATCTAACCTAAAAATTTTCAGAAGATATAAAAATGGAATTTGGCATTGATAAATGTAAGATAAATGCTGTTAAGGCAGGGCAGAACAATATGCATCACTATCTGATGAGGAACGGCGAATCTATAATGCCCTTAATTTCAAATGAGACATACAAATATTTAGGTTATATCCAATCAAAGCTCACACATAATAAAGAAATTAAATTCAACTTAATACACCAATTTAAACATAGGCTAAACTCCATAGTATATTCTAACTTAAACTCAAAGAATATGGTTAAGGCTATCAACACTTTCGCTATCTCTGCACTCACCTATTCTTTTGGCGTTATCAAGTGGAATAACTTTGAACTTAGAAACCTTCAGCGCATTATTAACACAACATTAACAAAAAACCGTAAGCATCACCCAAGATCATGCGTACATAGAATGACCCTTGCCCGAATGGATGGTGGTAGGGGATTAATAGACATATTTAATTTACACAACAAACAGATTACAACGCTCAGGACCTATTTTCACTCTAAAACTAGCGATTCCACTCTTCATAATGCAATAGTTCAAAATGATAATAAACTAACTCCACTCAATTTAATGGATCATGTTCAACAAACAAATGAAACGCAGATTGAAAGACCAAGCAAAATCCGAGAATGGTCCCAAAAGTCTCTACATCGAAGACACCTACATGAGCTGAACCAGACCTACGTCGATAAACAAGCATCGAACGAATGGCTCAGACGTGGTGAACTCTTCCCCGAGACTGAAGGGTTTATGATTGCAATTCAGGATCAAGTAATAGAGACAAGAAACTATTTAAAATATATCATAAAACAGCCAAGCCTCCTCACAGATACATGCAGACGTTGTAATAGCGCCTCGGAAACTATACAACACATAACCGGTGCTTGTAAATCAATCGCTCAGACTGATTACAAACACCGGCATGATCAAGTTGCGAGCATTATCCACCAAAAATTAGCAATTAAATATAATCTGAAACCTAAACCTCCCGTACCTTATTATAAATACATACCAGAATCTGTGATAGAAAACCAATCGCACAAGTTATATTTTGACAGAGCCTATTGACTGACAAGACTGTGCCGTATAATAGACCTGATATTACAGTTATAGATAAAATAAACAAGACAGCGCTAATTATAGATATCGCCATACCTAACTCTCATAATCTACAGAATACGATTTCAGAAAAAATTACCAAATATCATGACCTGAAGGATGAAATAAGAAGAATGTGGAAATTAAAGAAAGTGACAATAGTACCAATAGTTATCTCTACCACAGGAGTCATACCTAAAATTCTTCACCAGTCCATTCAAATACTAGAGCTACCTTCTTATATTTACATACAATTACAAAAAGCTACGATACTCAATACTTGTCGCATAGTAAGGAAATTTTTAAACAACTCGTCATACGTTGGCTCTCATTTGGCTTAGGCCCGTGATTGCTACCCTCACCGGTGTTATATATACCGAGAATGGTTTTATTTGGATAAATAATAATAATAAAAATTATAACGTATATAACGTACCTATACAATTTCTTCTTTCCGTACTAAAAGCAACAAACGCTGTCGGACATTCAGGCAAAGTAGCCGGGTCAAGCCATCGCTCAGGTTTAAACTCTTCAGCGTCGGGACCCCACATCGGGTGGCGATGAACCCCATACACAAACAAACAAGCAGAATGGCCTTTAGTAAGTGTACAGTTACCTTCAATATTAAAATCAAAATTGTAAGCTACATTGTCGAGGGATTTTGTCCTAACAATGAGGCATAACATATGTACATGTAGACTACCATATAAAATAACACTTACGTAACTTCACATTCTTGTCTAAGTGTCGGATGACAAGTGGAGCGATTGGGTAGAATCGCAGTGTCTCTTTTATAACAGCTTCTAAATAAAATAGCTTTGATAAATCTTGCTTTGCTACGTCTCTATCGTCATCACCGAAAACATCGTCTAATCTGAAAACAAGGAAGCCTTTATCAATACCTCAACAGTGAATAGGTGGCTACTGAATTAGTGCAACCCCATCTACGACTGCGTTACCACTTACCATCAGGTGGAGCGTAGTCAAGCACTAATTCTGATTTGAATAATAAAAAAAAAATCAATACCCAATAAATTAAATTGGGGTGTCTGTTTTTAATTTCAAATTAATAGCTTTTCACTAAATGCATATAAAAGTACTTGCAATTCCCGCGGCTCCGCCCGCGCCCGTGGGATGATTTAGGGTTTTAATAACAAGTTTTTGTTGCCAAATCATAAAGTAGTGAAAATTAAAAATTTGGCCTAAATATAAAAATATAATATCTGGAGAGGGCCACCCTTAACACCTATAGGAATAAAAATTAGCCTACGACCTATTTTCAGACCTACCATATATACACAAAAAAAAATTATAAAAATCGGTCAAGCCGTTTCAGATTTGTTTGTCTGTCTGTTTGTTCCGGCTAATCTAATCTAAAAAGGCTGTACCGATATTGACAGGACATTCACTCGCAGATAGCGTAGCGTAGTCTACTTGTAATATTATAATACAAAATTATAAAAGCCGTTTAATTTATTTAACGCCCAGTGAAAAGCGGGTCGGTTTTATTTAACTTACCTGAAATTGTTAGTAGTGATGGTGACATGAAGACGTTGATGATACAAGTATTGAAAGAGAAGATGGGTTTTCTAAATTGAAAGAGCTAATGTTGTAGTTAAAACACACCTTAACTCGTATTAGACACGCGTAAGTGATTTAAGTAAGGAAAGTGAAAAAAATCGGTCGAGTGCAAGTCGGACTCGCGCATAAAATGTACCGTACCATTATCTATAATAATGGTTCACGGTTTATGCATAAGGTCCATGTTTATGAAATTAAATGTTTTTTTTATATTTGAGTTGATTGAATGAGAGGTAAATTGCGGTTTACGATTTATCTCTTATTGTAGAAGTTAGATGGGGGGGGAGGGTACACATATTACCACTTTGGAAGTGTCTCTCGTGCAAAGTATTCTGTTTAGAAATAAATTATATTAGAAACCTCAATGTCATTTTTCAAGACCTATCCATAGATACCTCACACGTATGGGTTTGATGAAAAAAAAATTTTGAGTTTCAGTTCTAAGTATTAGGAACCCCCAAAATTTTTTGTTTTTTTTTTCTATTTTTGTATGAAAATCTTAAAGCGGTTCATTCAAAGAATATGTTCTGAGCAAAAGCTGTTACTGCTCACATTGAATTTAAATATGATTTAGAAAGAGTATCATCATGATTGTTAAATTTTCTTCTGGAGACCATAAGACGTAAACTCAGTCGTCCGTCGTCAAGATTAGGATGCGAATCTTGCAATGGAAGAAATATTTACCTACTTACATTGAAAATAGCGATGATAGCTAGTTTTTATTAAAAGGGAATTAAAAATGTAAACTGTTGTCGATTCAAAGATAGAAAAAACTACTTTTTGAATAATACGTTCATTTTAGAGTTCCGTACCCAAAGGGTAAAACGGGACCCTATTACAAAGACTCCGTTATCCATCTGTCTGTCTGTCCGTCATAGGGCTGTATCCCCTATATGTAACCGTAATAGTTAGAGTTGAAATTTTCACTGAAGATGTATAAGATTTTAATTTATTTTTAAGCTACATACTTACTCTTCAAATATTCTCTCCTGCACGTGTGGATAAGAACCGACTAACAATATGGTATACATGAGGACAGTCGCTGAAGTATCATGACCGGCTAGAATAATAGTGTCAACGTGATCTCTAACCTCTCGATCATTTAATGCACCATTCTCTGAAGCTAGCTCTAACAGAAGATCCATGAATGGCTTGAATTTTAGCCCTGAAATATTTTTTCACTCATTTAAATAGTAAAGTTAGTTTAAATTAAAATCATTAAAAGTGGTTAATAATAATCTTCAATATTTTTATTACTATAGATAATGTATAACATACCATGCTTCTTTTCTACATTCTTTTGATTATTATTATTTAAATAATCTTCTTTTCTTTTCTTTAAGACCTGTAACATAAAAATGTTTTAATTGATATACTTACTAGTAATTAGATTTGTAAAAATTATCTTATACCTTTAAACGAGCAATTCTTGTATATATATATATATATATATATATATATATATATATATATATATATATATATATATATATAATCTGAATCTCGGAAACGGCTCCAACGATTCTCATGAAATATCGATTTAGCTAGGTTTTTTTTCTAGAAAACGTTATTTTATCAATATTTTCAGGCAATGAAAAAAAAGCTACAATAACATTAGAATACGAAGGTAAATTTCGCTGTCATCCACAAGATTATAATAGCTCAGATAGCGGAAACCGGGCGGTCTCTAACCAGAAGTCCTCGGTTCGAATCCAGGTGCTTCCAGTCCGATTATTATTTTTTCTTTTTTAATCTTTTCCAAAAAATACTGATATTCAATAATAAAACTGTCAACTCTACAATTAGCTACTGTGGTAATAGTATAATATCACAGAGGCAAAATACGAGAAGAAATGGGGTTTTATGGGACAGGTTGCATGGGACCCACTCCAGCCGCGGCAAATGTTTACACTACATTTATTCATCCAATAAGAGGCTTCGACAACTGCAGTGACAGCAACAAACAACTAGCACGCCATACACAAAAATTTTAATAGACATGACCTTACGGCCATGTCTATTAAAGTGGGTGATTTTGAGCATGCATATTAGTTGTGTTTTATTTTATTTCACGTAAAATATAGTTCAAGCACTACATACAGTTGTACATAGCATATTCCTATTATTATTATTCCTCAAATCTCATCACCATTCGTGTCCCAATTTCCAAATATTAACAGTTCTTCCTCGAAAACATAGACTCTGAACTTATACCTTTTACTTATTACGAGTAACAAAACTATAAACATTAAAGAACAATTTCACACATTTATGTATACAAAATTGTGTGTAAATAGAACTCCGCACTATACGAGTGATACAGATTCGTATTATGCTTTAAATATTTTTGAATTTTTGTTGCCAATCTCACTAGATTTTAGAAGTATTTTAGAAGAAACTTGTATAGTACGGAGTTCTATATACACAAAATTGTGCGTAAAAATGTGGTGTATGTATACAATTTAGTTAAACAATGGCATAAATCTGATAATTTTCACGGATGGCTAAAAATAAAATCGGGAGCAGGTAGAGGGATCTTCCCCGTAAACGTAAACATTAAAATCTCACTACCCATAGGTAAAAAACAAAGAAATACTTCCACATACACATCACAAATAGGCAGGAAGTCGTGGAGTTGCTCAAACCATCCCATGTTAACCATACCATACGCATACAACCAGGTGATTACGTGTGGCTCACTGGCCTTAAAGAAGCTAGTACTGCCCACTAATGAATATTTGGCATTATAAATGAAACGTCTGATAGCAGAGTGGAATGTGGCGCATCCCCTTGGCTGTGTAGCCTGCTTCGGCAGACCTGCCGTCGGGCATCGTGGTTAAATGCTTATGCGATCCTGCGACGCCCCATTAAGACGGGGAAGGTTTTGTTAGGTTTTAGTGGGAAGTGCTGGCTTTTCTAGTTGGTGAGCCCCAAATAACACCTGTTTCCTATAAGTTGTATACATAAATGCAATTTCGGTGACTCAAAGACACAATTGACATTGTGGCGGAACGAAATGGAAGCAATGCAAAATGCAAATGCAAATTTTAAGCAAGCAAACAACTAAACGTCCTCTATAGACATAAGTCGATGTTACGAACATTTCTCCCGAATTCGCGCGCCTTCTCTTACCGTGTCGTGGGAGACATTGACGCTTCCGTTCCATTCCGTTCCACCGCATAAAAAACAAGCAAGCCAAAAACCAAGGATATATCGAAATCGTATCTTATTCAAAATATATTTTTTGAATGCATTTTAATTCAATTCTTTGGTTTGTTGGCTTCAATGCGTGCCAGTTGAGCACAAATTATTTCGCCAATGTCACGTTGAATGGAGGAGTCACGTTCGAGATTGGCCAGTGAAATTAAGATATTCCACAAAAAGACTGGATTCACAGTATTAAAAAGTAGGGTTTTATTTTTACAATATTACCTCCACCTAAAAACATATAAACGGCACAAGGGTTAATTAATTTATACAAAAAAAAAACACAAACATGTTAGAGAACTACTACAACTACTTCACTACTTACTACTATCAAAGCTTAATTTTATTATATTTAACATATTTACATAAAAATGTACAAAGGGGACTAAACACAAACATCAACAAACATTGAACATTAAGGGGACGGGGGACCTTGAAAGGAAGAGCATCATAAAGGGGACGAAGGAGTTTGGGGCAATTGAAGAGGATGTGGGAAGCTGAGCCTTCATCCAGACCACACTCGCATAATGAGTGGTCCCTTACCCTGATCTTAGCCAGATGAACAGGAGTACTTGCGTGTCCAAAGCGAAGGCGACTAAAAGAAGTAATAACCCACCGTTCAGTATGTTTCTGATGAAAAAACCAAGGACGCTTAGGAATCTCCGCCTGGAGAGAAGCATAATGCTTTCCCTTAAAAGATTTTGATGAATTCCAGTAGTTGAACCATGAGTTGTCTAGATGAGTTTTAGCAAGTGATAATACATCTTGAGCAGAATTACTAAAGTGTTCAAGAGAGCCACACTGAGTAGCCACTTTAGCGCAAGAGTCAGCAGACTCATTACCGATAATACCAGAATGACCTGGGATCCAAACTAATTGAACATTAAGATGCTTATTGAGGCATGAGAGTAAAGCTTCGCGGATCTTTAATATAATGGAATACCTTGTTTTGCTACGAAATGGGTTTTCTTTAATAGCCAGTAAACAACTTAAGGAGTCACTAAAAATGACCGCCTGGTTTATGTTATGAGAGTGAACGAACAAGATTGCTTCCAATATGGCTACAGCCTCGCCTGTGAATACCGACGATTGAGGAGGGCATTTGAATTGCAGACTTATATTAAATTTAGGAATCCAGCACGCTGAACCAACACAGCCATCTTTAGACAACTTAGAGGCGTCTGTATATATGTGGACGTGGTTCGACCAATTTTGATGTAAAAGAGCTTTAAACCTCGTGTTGGTATCAGCAGCACCCTTTACTAGACCAATATCTGTTGTTATAGAAGGGGAATAAGCCAAGGCAGGATAGGGGGTAGAGAAGAGAGGATTGGAGTTAAAAGAATTGATAGGATTAGGAAGGTTGGTAAATCTACGGAAACTATTCAAAAGGTAGGTAGTAGGTCTACGTGGAGTGTTAATTTCAGATAATTCAGTTAAACGGGGCCACAAAGGGTGGGATGAAAGCTGTAATGTTTTGCAGACAAAACGATCAGAAAGGAACTGGCGGCGAATAGGAAATGGAGCATCCACACATTCTACCTGAAGTGCATTGGTTGGAGTAGATCTCATTGCACCAATTACGATTCTGAGACATTTGTATTGTAATCTATTCAGCTTATCTGAGGCTGCCTTATTAAAGGGGTCTAAGATAAAGAGTCCATAATCAATATGGCTCCGGATTAAAGCGTTATACAGCAGTTTTTGAGTATATGGGTGTGCACCCCACCACACACCCGAAAGTGCTCTTAAAACGTTAACACCTTTCTCACATTTATCCCTAATATACTCCGAATGAGAAACTCCGTTCAGTCTGTTATCGAGAATAATACCTAAAAACTTAACTTTATCAACCATCCTAATAGGATGATCTTCCATGCAAAAACTAAAATTTGGAATACTTCTTTTTCTTGTGAAAACTACTGTACGGCATTTATCCACAGATAGGGATAAACCATGATTAGAGAGCCATTGGTCTAGGTAGTGCAAAGCAGAGTTTAAACGAAACTGTATGTCCTCTATTGATTTTGAGCTAAAATAGAGGACGATGTCATCAGCATACTGTAAAATATTGCAAAAACTGTTGACAGACAATTCGAGGTCTTGGGTGTAAATGCTATAGAGCAAAGGGCTGAGGACCGAGCCTTGTGGAAGTCCTTTCCAAACCCGCCTAGGAGGAATACCTAGCAACCTGTGTCTAACAGATATGGTTCTACCGGTCAGCAGATTACATATAAAATGAGTCAACCTCGCAGGGATACTCAGCTGGAGCATTTTTTGCCTGAGTACCGGAAGAAGAACATTATCATATGCAGAAGCAACATCCAGGAAGACACCAACCAAGAACTCCCCCTTGGCGAAGGCTAGTCGAATGTCTGTCGTAAAAATACTAAGGCTATCTATAGTGCTCAGGCCCTTTCTGAAACCAAATTGAGAGGGCGCTAAGATTTTCCTGCTTTCCACTAACCATTCCAAGCGATTTTTAAGGAGATGTTCAAAGATTTTAACCTGAGTGGAAGCCAATGCAATTGGTCTGTAGGAGTTGGGATCAGAAGGATCCTTACCTGGTTTGAGCACAGGCATGACTATTTGGGATTTCCATGCATCAGGAATTATACCTGAATCATATAAAGAATTAATTAAATTTAAAAAATATTTTTTTGCCCTGATATTGAGTTTGGATAGAAATGAGTAAGGAATGCCATCTTCTCCTGGGCATGAATCTTTTAAACCCGTTAAGACATTATTGAGTTCATCAAAGGAGAAAGACGCATCTAATTCACAGGAAGCAGGTGTTGGCAGGAAATTAAGAAAGGAATCATAATTGGGCACAAAAGGAGGAGCTAATTTGTCTGCAAAATCATTAAGCCATTCGGACGGATTATTGGAATTTAGCTGGGAATTATCAAGAGATCTGCGAAATCTTTTGACATTTCTCCAAACTAAAGAGGATGGGCAGCGAGGATTTAAAGATTCACAAAAGGTAATCCAACCAGACTTTTTCTTTTTTGAAACTAATCTCCTAAACTTTGCATCATTTCGTTGAAAAGTAATAAAATTCTCCTCTGTCATAGATGCCTTGTATGACATTTCAGCACAGTATCTGCGGTTAGCTGCATCAGTGCATTCCTGATCCCACCATGGATTGGAAGGCAACTGATTCTGTGAGGAGGATTTTCTGGGAATGTTCAGGTCCGCGGAAAATAAAATGGCTGTAACAAAGTGGTTGTAACAAAACACAATATTCTCACTATTAACAATCTCTGGAAGTGTTTCAATCATGCGATCAATCGAACGAGCATAGTCTTCCCAGTTCGCTTTCTTAAGGTTATGTGATAGTAGGGGTTTGGAATTTGGAAGGGGAATAATTTTGTTATAGATAGCTATGAGGATGGGAAAGTGATCACTACCATGGGTAGATGTAAGAGTGGTCCATGAAAGTTGAGAAGCAAGAGAAGGAGAGGATATGGATAAGTCCACAGCTGTCTTGGGGTTCTGATTCGGAAGAACTCTTCTGGTCGGAGAACCATCATTTAAAATGCACATGTTTAGGTCGTCAAACATGTCAACCAACAAAGGAGAAACCCCATCACAATAATAGCAACCCCACATGGTATGATGAGTGTTAAAGTCACCCATTATCAGACATGGACTGGGGAGGGCAGCTAGGATAGAATGTAGCTCAGGAATAAGGGCAGAGGATGGGTGGGGAATATAAAGAGATAGGAAAGAAATATCGAAGGCTCTCACAGCAACAGCATTAATGTGCTGGCTATGAGGGGGAAGGGAAATAGAAGAAAAAGGAATAGAGTGCCGAATAAAGATGGCACTACCTGCAAACCCATCACTTCTGTCATCCCTCAAACAGGTGAAACCTGAAACTCGAAAGCGAGAACCAGGAAACAACCATGTCTCCGAGATGGCAATAATGACAGGCTTATACAGGTTAATAATGGAGAGTAATTCATGTTTTTTGTTTTTAATACTTTTACTGTTCCATTGGAGAAAGTGGAGAGGGGCCATTGTTAATTAACTTAAAAAGATGGGAAAGTTTTTGGGCAACGTTGGGCGGTAGGGGAAGTTCATCACACATTGAAATAAAACAGTTAAATTATTGTTGAGAGCACAACCATTGGACAAGGAGGATGGACAATTGCCAGTAATGGCTTGATGGGCTTCTCTATCATATCCCTTACCCATTGGGGCCCTGGGACGAGATTGGCGGACAACAGTTTGGCGATATGATCTTGTCTGTGAAGGAGAGGGAACAGGTGAGTAGACTTGAGTACTGGAATATGCGGGAGGGGTAAACAATTCCTTAGCTACTTCAGAGTAGGATCTTTGGACAGGAGGAAAGCGAGCCGAGGCTTCCATATAGGACACATTATCTTGTGACATAACAATTTTTATGGCTTGCTGTCTAGAAAACTCAGGACAATCCTTATCTATGGCAAAATGTTTACCTGAGCAGTATAGACATGTTGAAGACTCTTTAGAGATATCACACGCATCCCCAGTATGTGGTTGGGCGCACCTGTAACATCTAGGCTTTGATCGGCACTGGGCTTTAATATGACCAAAACGACAACAGCTAAGGCATTGGATTGTAGGGAGTTTATAGGTTTCTACAGGTAATGATGTGTGGTAGCAGAACACTTTTTCGGGTAGCATTTGTCCACGGAATGTGATGACAACGGATTGGGTTGGAACCCATGTTATTACACCCTCACTAACATTTTTTCTGTTTAGTCTACGCGCTTTCATTACTGCTCCACAGCCAGTAGGAAGCTCTAATGATTCTGCAAGTTCCTCCATTGACCAGTCAACTGGGACACCCTTAATGAGACCCATTCTAGTAATATTATATGTTGGTATTAGTGCAACATATTTTGCCAATGCTAAAAAGGGGTTACTTATAAATTCATTTGCTGCCTGAGCTGAAGTGAACTGGACAGAGATTTTGTTGCGACCTACATTTTTTACCCCATCATGAACTATTGATTGAATTTTATTGTGATGCAAGAATTGGCCGAATTTGATAGCCCGTAGTTCCTGCTGCTGGGTCTGCAACTTCCCGAGAAACATGAACAATGAAAGGGCCTTTGTCATCATTAGAATACGATTTAGGACCGTCTACCATACACGGGTGGACATACACATTTTGGATAGAAGGAGTGGCTAAATTAGGATCAGTTATGGTTTTTTTATTTAAAGTAGAATCTACATTGCTATCACTTGGTCTTTTACGGTCACGGATACAAGGAATAGTCAGCAAATTTTGATGACCGCCACCAGGATCCGGCGGCTCCGGAGGAGGATCACCATCCATTGTAACGCCTTATATAGTTAACAATATACACTAAACACAAATCAACTACTTACCACCACCTATAATACACAAATACACACAAAACCAACTATTTTAATACTTTAAAAAACAATAATCCTTATAATAAAGGTCGAAAGATCTCACTACACGTGTGTCAACCACAACAAGCGAGAGCGAAAAAAACGAATGCATTTTAAAAGCAACTATTTTTCAAAATGTTACTCCCCATAATTCAAAAGACAAGAAACTCAACAAAAAGCATAAGATGAGTTTAAAGTTTAAATTAAAATAAGTAAGTACCATATCTGACACGCCGTGTATAATTTTCAAGTATTCATCCTCTTTCTTTTTTAATGAAGAAAATCTATAGATGAAATTATTATTTAGCCATAACTTGACGAGCCTGTCTACAACTACGTTGAGCATTTGCTCTGCAGCATTAATATATTGCTTGCTTAGCATTGTATTATCATTGAAATCGACACCCATAGCTGTCACTGAAATTCGAGATATTTATTTTTAGATGTTATTGTCTTAAAATATGAAATAAAAATAGTATTTAATTAACTCATTTATATTTTTAATAATTTCGTTGTTGTTTGATAATCACAACTAAAATAGTAAAAAGTAGCTTCTAAATGTTTTTTGAGTTCTCATAAATTAATAGCATTTCCCGCGGCTTCACCCGCGTTTTCAAGATCGGAAACTAAATTTTTAGATGTCATATAAAGTGTGATATTTTACAGCCGGTTTTAAACGGTTTCCTCGTGATGCGGTCACAGACAGACAAACAGACAAAAATTCTAAAAACTATAGATTTGGCCTCTGTATCGATAATAATGACTAAGTACTTTGAATAAGAATTTCCATAAAAATATAAATTATTATTATTATTATTTATTTTTCCAAATCATTTACTAATCGTCGAGCTTGTTTGTTAAACACATCCAGGAAACAATCAAGAACCACTTGACTGAACGCAGGAGCTAGCAATTTACGGTGCTCTTTCCATATAGGAACTGAAAAATAAACATTTTATATCAGTTTTAAATAACGTAGTTAATAAAGTGAAAAATTAAGCAAACTTCTTTGTTATAAATGAAACTACCTTTTCGGATTTTGTCGCGGATTTATTTTGATTTTTATACTGTATACATAGAGGGGAGAGTCTCTCCCGTGACCATGATTGCTGTAAAGCATTCGAAACGTCGGGAATTAAAAATCAAATTAAATCCGCGACAAAATCCGAAAAGGTAGTTTCATTTATAATGTCGAATATTCGCGTTGATCAAACTTCTTTGTCTTAATTATGTATGGTGAATTTAATCCAAATAAAAAAAATAAATAAAAACCACAGGAACTAAAAGCAAAGTAGATACTTAAAATTCACTAATTAATTAATTAATTCACTGGAAATCAAATTCTTTCGCCCGTCCAGCCCGTCTTATCTTGCACGCGGTGATGATTATTTTCTTGTGGGGTTATGTTGAAACTATGGTACTCGTAAGATATTCATTGAAATCAAATGATGCCAAGAGCAATTTAGTTCAAAATTAAATACTTATGATGAATATTTTATTTATTTGGATAAGGATTAATATCATGTTTATTAAACACCTTCGCAAATAATGCGTAATCATAAAACAAATTTGATTACCATAAAAAGGTTGTAGCTAGTCAACCTTCAAAGATAGACATATGCTATTCCAGTTTTTTTTTAGAAATTTTTAAGGGGAACAATTCCGTAATACATGATTTTTGCATAACTTTAACCGTTTACGCGTTGCACGCAACGGAAGCTCTCAATAATAATATTTTTCTTCCGTTTTTGCAACATTTTTTACTGATGCTCCGCTCCTATTCGTCGTAGCGGGATGTAATATAGCCTTAAGCCATCCTTGATAAATGAACTATCCAACACAAAAATAATTTTTCAAATCGATCCAGTAGTTACTGAGATTAGCGTGTTCAAACAAACAAACAAACAAACAAACAAACAAACAAACTCTTGAGCTTTATAAATGGTATAGAAGATAGAAGATATAGAATATTAAGGGCACTTAACGTTTACGAGATTCATACGGCGTTTTCTCTTCGAAACTGAGTCACAACTAAAATTTCTGAAACCCGGATCGGGCCAAACAACTTATCGATCGAAGTAATGCGACATACTGACATATTCAACGACATACAAAAAAAAATTTATACTTACCAGGCCCAGTTATTAGACCCTCCCCTATCCATGCTTTTAATAATTTATAAGTTATATTGTCTTTTTTGAAACAAGCGTCAGCTACAGTCAAGAAGTCCTCTGGATCAGTTATCACTACAAAGCAAAATGATCTAAGTAATTTATTGTTTTATTAAGCGGCAGTATTGAGTATATTATGCGGTGCGTTTGACACACAGACAATTCAACCTAATAGACTCCGCTTTCAATAATTTTAGTACGAAAACAAAATCGCCAAAACGTGGCGGGGTGCAGGGGAGGTTGTCTACTTTTCATTGGTTCGTTCAAACTCATGTTAAACTTAACAATGTTAGTGACAATTCACTAGTGATGGACGAGACTCATTTATCGATATCGATAACTGAGTCGAATCGATAATTGTATAATAAAAAGACATGTTAATTATTATACAACTTTGAGAGTGAACGAGATATTTGCAAAAAACTGATTTTCGCGACCTTTTGACCTTGATAACTTTTTTAGCCGGCACGATATTAATGTCGATTTTTCACGTCTTCATTACAACGCCGTAATAAAGGTGTGTACAAAAATTCAGCTCACTAGGAATTTTTCCGCAGATAAATCCTAAAATGACTGGACTATATAGTAAGAATAGTAACCATCTCACTAAAGTAAAAAAAAAACTAAAAGCAGTCCTGAGGACTGCCAACAGAAGTGAAAACTTAAAACTATACACAAACAGTTGTTATTTTTGGATAATCACATGAATTGTTATATCTTAAATTAAAATTTGTAAATTAAAACTTGTTACATTTACCTGGTTTTGACATCTATCGGCACTCTTGAGTGTTAGTGGCCATGTCGATGACGACTTACATGAATTTACTCTCCATCCAAACTTGCTTATAGAAGTTTTCACTTCAATGTCGACTATTGACCCTCAAAATGTAATAATTTTGTATAAAGTCTTCTTATTGATTTTGATTCGGATTTTTTTTGCTAAATAAGCCAATCGGATATCAATATATTTATTAATCACGCATTTTATTAAATTAAATATATGATTTACGTTTTCATAATCAATCTGATACTGCAGTAAGTCGGAAAATAATTGTTCGAAAAAATTTAATGTTTTTGAAAAAAAATCATAGGACGGCATCTTGGTTTAGTTTTTTTAAATCATTCATGCGAATGGTAACTTCACATCTTCTTCATATTAAATATTAATATATGTTTGTCGATAAACGTAATTTTTATGTTTACAATGTGTCTCATCACTAGTTGACACGTGCTAATGACAGAAGGAGATAATATTATGTTAATTTATCTACGAAAGAAAGGGATGTCAAAAAACTAAAATGACATAAGTGTCAAGAAGACAAGCGAGCTCATTTTATATTTTATTTTTGGGTAATTAATGATTTTTTTGACTTACCCGTGAAATGTAATACCATTTTTGGTGAGACTAAACGTTGTACTACACTTTCTACACCGATATACTGAACAATACGGCATTATAACTATAACTCGGACAATGTTATCGCTGTCATTGTCGGCGACGGACTGAGGAACGAAAAGGGGCGGGCCGGCTGTTATGCAGTGTCACTGCCAAACCTTTTCGAAAGCATATCCCCTGTAAAGCGTCGTCTATAGGTTGAATTGTCTGTGGTTTGACAGTTGACTAGTATCAAGTATGACTGCTACGTCTATTACTGCGTCGGTGGTGCAGTGGCTAGCATTTACGGTTCTGGGTTCGATTTCTGGGTCGGGCCAAGTTTGTTATTAAGTCTTTCTGTTTCAGTCCGCAGTTGGGAAGTTAGCGGTGTTTCACCCCTATGCCTCGGAGAGTACGTAAAGCCAGCGCGGCGGTCCAGCGTCTAACTCTCACTGGTCGTGTTGAGCATTCGTCCCAGCGGAATATGAGAGCCCCCACACAAGCCGTGCGGCGAGTACTACCCACTAAAGCCCGATCCCCACCCCCGATCCGCCATAGTAGGACGCCGCGGGATCGCTTTCGCATACAACCTCGATGCCCCAGCGGCTGGCCAAACGAGCGTGCACCGGTTCACATCGCTAGTCGCGGGATTACCAAGGCAGTCCCGCTCCCAGCCGCCACCCGTCGAGCTAATCCCGACGCGCAGTGCCTCCTACCGTAAAACGGCCAGAGACACCGCGCCTGCCCCAGGTGGGCCGAGGTGCCCGCCTGGTCTGCACTGGATTGCTCCGGTACCACCCGCACTACCGCTGTTAGCAGGTGTAGGGTGGCACTTCCATATCCACCACCTGGGGACGCGCTCGGTAGGAGTCAGCCTCTCCCCCGAGGGCCTTGTAAGACCTACAATATTCTAAATTAAAACATAATTTTGATATTATCTTTAAGTTTTAGTTAGTGTTAGCCATAATTTGTTGCCCTTATCTTTATCGTTCAATAAAAGTTATTGTGTTTTAAGGTATGAAATAAAAATTTTACTTCAATAAAAGGTATTTTTAATGTTATTTCGTGTATATACGTATCAACATGTACAAAATTTAGTTCAAATCAGTACAGAACTTTTTGCTTGAAACGCGTACCTCTATATGCTAAGTTGCTGTTTTTTAAATCCACTCATAAAAATAGGTATTGAGGAGAGGAGATAGATATTTGATATTTTAGACATTTCTATCGGTATTTTTAATACCTAAAATTTCCTACTCTATATTATTTATTTACTCACTCAAGATTTAGCCAGCGCTAGGTTTCTTAAGACGACTCAATAAAAAAACTCAAATATATGACTCAATAAAAATACTGAGTGTTATTAGTTTATTCTTATTTCTAGTATTTATATCGTGTTTGTCGCTGTGTTTTGAGTAACAATTAATATATATATATATATATATATATATATATATATATATATATATATATATATATATATATATATATATATATATATATATATATATATATATATATATATATATATATATATATATATATATATATATATATATATATATATATATATATATATATATATATATATATATATATATATAGACAAGATATGGAGAAAAATAAAATTTTGCCTTTTCAACCGACTTCCAAAAGGAGGAGGTTATCAATTCGTCTGTATGTTTTTTTGTTTGTTAGCTCAGAACTGTGGGTGAACCGATTTTGATGATTCTTTTTATTTGAAAGGTAGTGCTTCCCGTGTGGTCCCATTTTAATATTTTCTAGTTCTGACATAACATAACATAAAAGTCTTAAATTTGCATTGAGTATGTGCGCGACAAATGGACGAATAACTCAATATCACGCCAACCGATTTCGATGATTCGATGACGATGATTTTTTATTGAAAAGGATGTACTTCAAGGGTAGTTTGATGATAGTTAGGTTAGGTTCTGATTATAGGATCTATGACAAAGTAACGGAACTCTTCAATTCTTAGGAGCAAATTAATGATGCTCGGCCGAATCTTTTATAGGCTATTCGAATATTTGAGTCGCGGACCGTAACTGATGATGGAATGTACAACTCCTCAACGGTTAGCAGATTAAAGAAAATTCTTTCAATATAATACGCGCTTATGGACCGATAGTTGTATACTTTTAGGCTATTAGGTTTACATCATAATAGAAGGTAAATTTTTATTATCATTAAATAACATAATACGTATCTACTTTCCGCTAAAAATTTTAAAATAAATTATTTTTAACAAAAAAAAAACAAAAACCGACTTCCAAACTAAATAAATCTAGTTTTTAGATTAGATTTATATAGTTTGGAAGTCAGTTTTTGTTTTTTTGTTATATTAGGTAATAAAAACTGCATATATTGTCTTCTTGGCATTTAAAGCCAGATTATTAATGTTACCAATGAAGTATATGCGATAATGCACTATTCACTTCGTCGTAATTATTTGACTTTATATCAACTTTAAAAATTAAGGAGGTATCATCCGCAAAGAGTACAATATCACAAAACTTGTTGGCATAAAATGGGAGATCATTAATATAAACTAAGAACAAAAATGGACCCAGGATAGATCCCTATGGAACACCCATTTTAAGAGGAGATCCAGAAGAATTCACATTATTTACCGCGACCTTCTGAACCCTACCACTAAGATACGATGCAATGAGATCAAGGGCAATACCACGAACACCATAATAAGCAAATTTAAGCAGAAGAGTTTCATGCTCTACACAATCAAAAGCTTGTGTTGATTTGTGTATATTTGGTAGGACTGAGAATAGGTCGTAGGTTATTTTTATTCCCTTAGGTGATAAGGGTGGCCATCTCCAGATTTTTTTATTTTTTATTTTTAGACCAAATTTTATTTTATTTTTCTCTATGATTTGGCATCAAAAAAACTTATTATATGTTATAACCTTTCTGGTTTTGGGTTTTTCTGATTTAAATACAAAACAAAAAAAATGTTTTTTTTTATACATATATAGTTCGTGTATTACAGCCCAAAAATGGGTTTCTCCTTTTCATCCTTCTACCACCAATCTCTATTTTTTATTAGTAAGCGGGTGGAGCCGCGGGAATTGATAGTCTAGTATAAGAAAGAATAAAAATAATAAAGAAAATCAAAGTTCGCTTATCAAAAAAAATATATAAAGGCAGTGCCTAAAGTATAATATAAAGAAAAATGAAATGTAAACTATACCATAATAAGTTCTTGGACCAACAGATGCAGAAATTACTCCGCCTGCTTCTAAACATTCATAAGACCACTCTTTTACAGTATTCCATAGGTCTGAAAAAAAATATGTATTTAAGGTTTAGAACTGTATCCAATATAACTTTTGTTTTTTTTTCGTTAAAATTACAATAGATTTCTAAATTCTTAAAGTCACAGTGCATTCGATTCTTTTAAACTTCCCACTGCTGGGTACAGGCTTACCTCCTAGTCTTGCCTAAAGAAGTTGGACTTCAAAATAAACAACGAAACTACTTAGAGGGACTTATTTATAAATTAAAATACAGTCTCAGTGCACTAATTTTTTTTTAACAAACGTCATAATTACTTACGTACACTGTCGCCGTATAGTAAATGTGCATGACCTATTAAAGGTAAACTTCTAGATAAGACTGGGGGTTCATCCTTGTTGCTATTCCTTCGACACCATGCCCAGAGGCCGAGCGCCGCACACATCAGTAATATTATCAACATGATCTTAACAAGTTCTTATGGAAAAATATAAAGGATCTACCTAAAGTTAAGCGTATTAAAAATTATTTATTTGTTAAGTGATATTAGATTTTATTGTTATTATTTTAAAAATAAATAATAATGTATGTTTTTTTTATTTTACATTAACTTATCAAGCCTATTTAATTTTTAATAATTGAAAAACAATCTGATTATTTTCGTTCTTTTTATAAAATATATTTATACATCCAAAATATAAAATTAAAAACAATATTTACACATATAATATGTTTTAACCCATCACCTCTAGAAAGGTTTACAATTCCTTTAAAAAGTTCATAGCTTTACCTTCAAAAAACTATAGAGCATAAATATTTTTTCTGTTCCACAGTATTTCACGTACTGAATAATATTTTATTTATTTAGACCCTTATTGTGTAACAATATAGGTAGTTATACTAAAACAGGATCTGACTGGACATAGCCCTTTATAGTACGATTTCACGATTTATTGCAAGCAGTTTTCACATTCACTGTAGTTACTTACAGTGCTAATGAAGTCTCACAATGACTGGTTATTACCCATACAAAAAAATACGAGCAATTCCCGCATTTCCGCTCGCATTCTCATTACTATTAAAATAGTGATTGCTGGTAGAAGGTTAAAAATTAAAGCTTATATAAGTATTTTTTGATGCAAAATCATAAAAAGTAAAAATTTGTTAAAAAATAAAAAAAATGTGGAAAGAACCACCCTTATCCTATCTCTTAATCTAGCGGATTAAAAAATAGCCTATAACCTATTATCAGATCTACCAAATGTAAACAAAAAAAAAATCATGAAAAATGGTTAAGCCGCTTAGAAGGACTTCAGTAACAAACACTGTGAAACGTGATTTTTATATTATATCATATTTTATTGTTTGTTTTTAGATGTGACATATTAATTTGTGTTTTCTTCTTTTTCTGTTAACAATTAACTCCATCACTATAAATTTAAATCCTCTGTGAGAAATTCTAAATTAATCCATTTTATAAAAAATATTTGAAGTAGTGTTGCCCAAACGCAAGAACAAGACGAGACTTAGCCAGTTTTGGTCTTGGTCTTGCACCAACACGTCTGGTGTTGGTCTTTGTATTGCGCTCCTAGTCTTGGTCTTGGTCTTGGTCTTGCAGCAAGAGTCTTGCAAGTCTCGCAATTACCTATTAGCCTATTGCTATTTATTAAACGTTACTTTAGGTCTTAGAACAACGTAATGGAGTAGGTACATTTTGAGATTGAATTAGTATAGCCATAGTATCTGTTCCAAAGGAACTATTAGTTAATCTGTGGTATTAGGTATTTGTAAGCGGATGGCGGTGAGTATCGCGCACATAGCGTTCAAAGTAGTTAGTAGTTACCTGCACATTCTATGCATAGATGACACCTAAAACTTAACTGTTCACCGACACGGGATAATTATTGAGTATTCATTTTGGTTTGATCGAATGCCCAAATTATTTTTTCTTTCAACATGTCGCGGGTTTCTATTGTGCGGCCAGTGTACACTAATATCTTTACTTGCCCCCACAAATGAAATATTTATTTAATATATTATTTTTTAATATGTATTTAATATATTATTTTTAATTTTTAATATGTATTATTACTTATTCGGACTGAGGAAATTCTCCCTTCATCGTAAGTGCATTTGCACTGATAGTCATTTATATCTGTACTTTACGTCTTCTTATTTTTTCCTTATTTTCTGCTTCAAAATTCTATGTACTGGTACTTTCTTTTGTTTTGTTTCGTTTGTTTTCTATGTGTAAATTTTTTGTATTAAAAATTTAGCCTGTCCGCTCCCTGAAAAGAAACTCAGTCCTAACTGCAAGACGCAGGAATCTCGCAGATTTAGTCTTGTTCTTGCTCAAATCTTGCATGGCCAGTCTTAGTCTTGGTCTTGCTAAAATTAGGCGGTCTTGGTCTTGCAAAAACGCAAGAACAAGACCATGAATGCAAGACCAAGACCGATTTTGGGCAACACTAATTTGAAGTGAGTGAAGAAATTTTTCTTTACAAAATTGTGGATGACCATTGACCACATAGATTATTATCTTGTGTTTTATAATTTTTTTAAGTGTCTAAAGCATTATTTTATTTATTGACCAAGCGAGTGAAGCGTTTCAAAATAATGCTGTTTGGCAAAATTTGCTTCCCTCTGTCCGTTTGTTGAATTTTGTTAAGTACTCCTCTACTGGCCGTATTTTATTACCGTTGGACGAAATTTGAAAAGTTATAGGCTATTTTTTTCTCGTTGGGGATTTTTGATAGAAAGGGCTTTTGCTTCCTCCAAAAAGAAGCAAAAAGGGGGCAAAAAATATCTCCGCCAAAAAAATTTTCGGCATTTTTTTGTAATTATGTAGCGCGGGCGAACCCGCGTGTTCCCAGGTACGGGTACTAATTATTTACTAAAACTTTCCTCGAAAACCACTCTATCCATTGGTGAAAACAGCATGAAAATCGGTGCAGTAGTTTTTTATTATATCAGACAGACAGACGCGGCGGAGGACTTTTTTTATGTAGTGATACTTAAGCCTGTAATAAACTATTTTTATATTTTGTAGATACCAATGCATAATATATTTCACCTTTTTGGTATTGTTTAATTATAAGGTTCCCGCTATGTTTATGCATAAGTGGAAACACAATTAGCAAAGATTACTAATTCTGATATTTTGCATATTATGATGTTTGTATAAGTATGTGCTGTATGTTTTGTAAATGTATATCTACACAGATAAATAAATTGATGTTTCTGTTTGTAGTTTTTAAATAAGGGCTTTTTATTAAATGCATTGTAAACTTGTAAAATAAGGTAAGTATTTATAAGAATAACACAAGCTTAAAATACCTATTTGTCTATCGTTTTGTTCTGTTTTGTCTCCAAAATGGCTGGACTGGCACTTAGGCTGGACGGAGATTTAAAAGTTTACCTTTTAACATACGTTTCGTCCTATTATTTTATTATTGGTTATTTTTTAAGAAAAATATTATATATGGGTTTCGCTCATAAAAATTCAATCGTAGTCACATCAGGACGCACCGAGCGAGGCGAGGATAAGTCACTTGTAAATAATAATAAATAATAATGTATGATTGCCTGTACCTTAATTGTTCTCGGTTATTGTACAATATTCAAGTTAAATATTTTAACTTACGAGTAAATTAAAAACCTGTGTATTATAGTTTTATAATCAGTCTTACAAACAAAACACCATGTTGTGCTAGCAAACAGTACTTTTTAAATAAATTTTGTTAAGAATTGAAAAGCTAATATCAAAAGAACTTTCAACAGATTTCTGTTGGATTTTATAATTTTGCTACAGTTAGTAGAAGTTAAGTACCATTTTGTACGATTGAAGAATTGCTAATCGACCTAGATATATTTCATGGGAAGACGTGAACATATCTAAGTTAAACATACAAATCTTCTATTCAATTGTCACTACTACAGGGGAGAAAAATTATAGACGCTTGAGAGAGCGTAGTCTAGTCAAATAAGGTCTGAAATCAAAATTTGGCACACAAGTTCGCATTTTTGATAAGTTGAATTAAAAAAAATTGACAATTTTTTTCGCAATTACTCGAAAACGGAAAAAAATAGACAAAATTATGAATTGCTTGAAAGAATGTAAACTTTAATTTTTGAGATACAGATTTTTTGTTTTTATTGTGTAAAAAAATTAACAATTATTTCAAATTACAGTTTTAATACTTCAAAATTATAGATTAATTTATATTCTAGTCATATATAATTTATATTCTAGTCATATAATATCATTTTGTGGAGCTATTTCTCAAAGGTCTTAGAATAAATTCCCATTGGAAAAATTAAAAAATTGTTGATTTTCATTTTGTACAAGTAACAATTTACTAAGATAAAAAATTATAAAGCTTTATTAAACATTTCATAAACAACGCATTTGTTCATAACAATTATTCAAACGATAGGAGATAAAAATTATTAAAAATTATTTTAAAGTAGTTTCTGATCATAAGAAACGGATTAATAATAATATTATAAAAAAATGTCAGTTTTGTTTTTATTTATCAAATTTGAAAAATCTATATTAGTTTGAGATATTTGCAAAAAACTAAACCCCTTTTTTTCTTTTTAGTTAATTGTTAATAACTTTTGCAATATTTGCAAGCGGAACTTCATTCCGAATTGAATGACACCTCAATCATAATTTTTGGAGACTGCTGAAAAAGTTGAACAAAAAGGCACTTGTTGACTAAACTATTATTTTTGCCATATTTAAATTCCTCGTCCCTTAACTTTTGGATTGAAAACATTTTTACATTTTTATTTATTTTTTACCGTTTTCGAGTACCTAATTGCGAAAATAAATTTGATTTTTTTCCACCCTTAGCTAGAGCTAATCCCGACGCGCAGTGCCTCCTACCGTAAAACGGCCAGAGACACCGCGCCTGCCCCAGGTGGGCCGAGGTGCCCGCCTGGTCTGCACTGGATTGCTCCGGTACCACCCGCACTACCGCTGTTAGCAGGTGTAGGGTGGCACTTCCATATCCACCACCTGGGGACGCGCTCGGTAGGAGTCAGCCTCTCCCCCGAGGGCCTTGTAAGACCTACAATATTCTAAATTAAAACATAATTTTGATATTATCTTTAAGTTTTAGTTAGTGTTAGCCATAATTTGTTGCCCTTATCTTTATCGTTCAATAAAAGTTATTGTGTTTTAAGGTATGAAATAAAAATTTTACTTCAATAAAAGGTATTTTTAATGTTATTTCGTGTATATACGTATCAACATGTACAAAATTTAGTTCAAATCAGTACAGAACTTTTTGCTTGAAACGCGTACCTCTATATGCTAAGTTGCTGTTTTTTAAATCCACTCATAAAAATAGGTATTGAGGAGAGGAGATAGATATTTGATATTTTAGACATTTCTATCGGTATTTTTAATACCTAAAATTTCCTACTCTATATTATTTATTTACTCACTCAAGATTTAGCCAGCGCTAGGTTTCTTAAGACGACTCAATAAAAAAACTCAAATATATGACTCAATAAAAATACTGAGTGTTATTAGTTTATTCTTATTTCTAGTATTTATATCGTGTTTGTCGCTGTGTTTTGAGTAACAATTAATATATATATATATATATATATATATATATATATATATATATATATATATATATATATATATATATATATATATATATATATATATATAGACAAGATATGGAGAAAAATAAAATTTTGCCTTTTCAACCGACTTCCAAAAGGAGGAGGTTATCAATTCGTCTGTATGTTTTTTTGTTTGTTAGCTCAGAACTGTGGGTGAACCGATTTTGATGATTCTTTTTATTTGAAAGGTAGTGCTTCCCGTGTGGTCCCATTTTAATATTTTCTAGTTCTGACATAACATAACATAAAAGTCTTAAATTTGCATTGAGTATGTGCGCGACAAATGGACGAATAACTCAATATCACGCCAACCGATTTCGATGATTCGATGACGATGATTTTTTATTGAAAAGGATGTACTTCAAGGGTAGTTTGATGATAGTTAGGTTAGGTTCTGATTATAGGATCTATGACAAAGTAACGGAACTCTTCAATTCTTAGGAGCAAATTAAT
Source organism: Boloria euphrosyne (assembly GCA_951802675.2). NCBI lineage: Eukaryota > Metazoa > Arthropoda > Insecta > Lepidoptera > Nymphalidae > Boloria > Boloria euphrosyne. The sequence goes on from OX637893.1 coordinate 6,307,129, forward strand.
GATGCTCGGCCGAATCTTTTATAGGCTATTCGAATATTTGAGTCGCGGACCGTAACTGATGATGGAATGTACAACTCCTCAACGGTTAGCAGATTAAAGAAAATTCTTTCAATATAATACGCGCTTATGGACCGATAGTTGTATACTTTTAGGCTATTAGGTTTACATCATAATAGAAGGTAAATTTTTATTATCATTAAATAACATAATACGTATCTACTTTCCGCTAAAAATTTTAAAATAAATTATTTTTAACAAAAAAAAAACAAAAACCGACTTCCAAACTAAATAAATCTAGTTTTTAGATTAGATTTATATAGTTTGGAAGTCAGTTTTTGTTTTTTTGTTATATTAGGTAATAAAAACTGCATATATTGTCTTCTTGGCATTTAAAGCCAGATTATTAATGTTAAACCAATGAAGTATATGCGATAATGCACTATTCACTTCGTCGTAATTATTTGACTTTATATCAACTTTAAAAATTAAGGAGGTATCATCCGCAAAGAGTACAATATCACAAAACTTGTTGGCATAAAATGGGAGATCATTAATATAAACTAAGAACAAAAATGGACCCAGGATAGATCCCTATGGAACACCCATTTTAAGAGGAGATCCAGAAGAATTCACATTATTTACCGCGACCTTCTGAACCCTACCACTAAGATACGATGCAATGAGATCAAGGGCAATACCACGAACACCATAATAAGCAAATTTAAGCAGAAGAGTTTCATGCTCTACACAATCAAAAGCTTGTGTTGATTTGTGTATATTTGGTAGGACTGAGAATAGGTCGTAGGTTATTTTTATTCCCTTAGGTGATAAGGGTGGCCATCTCCAGATTTTTTTATTTTTTATTTTTAGACCAAATTTTATTTTATTTTTCTCTATGATTTGGCATCAAAAAAACTTATTATATGTTATAACCTTTCTGGTTTTGGGTTTTTCTGATTTAAATACAAAACAAAAAAAATGTTTTTTTTTATACATATATAGTTCGTGTATTACAGCCCAAAAATGGGTTTCTCCTTTTCATCCTTCTACCACCAATCTCTATTTTTTATTAGTAAGCGGGTGGAGCCGCGGGAATTGATAGTCTAGTATAAGAAAGAATAAAAATAATAAAGAAAATCAAAGTTCGCTTATCAAAAAAAATATATAAAGGCAGTGCCTAAAGTATAATATAAAGAAAATAGAAATGTAAACTATACCATAATAAGTTCTTGGACCAACAGATGCAGAAATTACTCCGCCTGCTTCTAAACATTCATAAGACCACTCTTTTACAGTATTCCATAGGTCTGAAAAAAAATATGTATTTAAGGTTTAGAACTGTATCCAATATAACTTTTGTTTTTTTTTCGTTAAAATTACAATAGATTTCTAAATTCTTAAAGTCACAGTGCATTCGATTCTTTTAAACTTCCCACTGCTGGGTACAGGCTTACCTCCTAGTCTTGCCTAAAGAAGTTGGACTTCAAAATAAACAACGAAACTACTTAGAGGGACTTATTTATAAATTAAAATACAGTCTCAGTGCACTAATTTTTTTTTAACAAACGTCATAATTACTTACGTACACTGTCGCCGTATAGTAAATGTGCATGACCTATTAAAGGTAAACTTCTAGATAAGACTGGGGGTTCATCCTTGTTGCTATTCCTTCGACACCATGCCCAGAGGCCGAGCGCCGCACACATCAGTAATATTATCAACATGATCTTAACAAGTTCTTATGGAAAAATATAAAGGATCTACCTAAAGTTAAGCGTATTAAAAATTATTTATTTGTTAAGTGATATTAGATTTTATTGTTATTATTTTAAAAATAAATAATAATGTATGTTTTTTTTATTTTACATTAACTTATCAAGCCTATTTAATTTTTAATAATTGAAAAACAATCTGATTATTTTCGTTCTTTTTATAAAATATATTTATACATCCAAAATATAAAATTAAAAACAATATTTACACATATAATATGTTTTAACCCATCACCTCTAGAAAGGTTTACAATTCCTTTAAAAAGTTCATAGCTTTACCTTCAAAAAACTATAGAGCATAAATATTTTTTCTGTTCCACAGTATTTCACGTACTGAATAATATTTTATTTATTTAGACCCTTATTGTGTAACAATATAGGTAGTTATACTAAAACAGGATCTGACTGGACATAGCCCTTTATAGTACGATTTCACGATTTATTGCAAGCAGTTTTCACATTCACTGTAGTTACTTACAGTGCTAATGAAGTCTCACAATGACTGGTTATTACCCATACAAAAAAATACGAGCAATTCCCGCATTTCCGCTCGCATTCTCATTACTATTAAAATAGTGATTGCTGGTAGAAGGTTAAAAATTAAAGCTTATATAAGTATTTTTTGATGCAAAATCATAAAAAGTAAAAATTTGTTAAAAAATAAAAAAAATGTGGAAAGAACCACCCTTATCCTATCTCTTAATCTAGCGGATTAAAAAATAGCCTATAACCTATTATCAGATCTACCAAATGTAAACAAAAAAAAAATCATAAAAAATGGTTAAGCCGCTTAGAAGGACTTCAGTAACAAACACTGTGAAACGTGATTTTTATATTATATCATATTTTATTGTTTGTTTTTAGATGTGACATATTAATTTGTGTTTTCTTCTTTTTCTGTTAACAATTAACTCCATCACTATAAATTTAAATCCTCTGTGAGAAATTCTAAATTAATCCATTTTATAAAAAATATTTGAAGTAGTGTTGCCCAAACGCAAGAACAAGACGAGACTTAGCCAGTTTTGGTCTTGGTCTTGCACCAACACGTCTGGTGTTGGTCTTTGTATTGCGCTCCTAGTCTTGGTCTTGGTCTTGGTCTTGCAGCAAGAGTCTTGCAAGTCTCGCAATTACCTATTAGCCTATTGCTATTTATTAAACGTTACTTTAGGTCTTAGAACAACGTAATGGAGTAGGTACATTTTGAGATTGAATTAGTATAGCCATAGTATCTGTTCCAAAGGAACTATTAGTTAATCTGTGGTATTAGGTATTTGTAAGCGGATGGCGGTGAGTATCGCGCACATAGCGTTCAAAGTAGTTAGTAGTTACCTGCACATTCTATGCATAGATGACACCTAAAACTTAACTGTTCACCGACACGGGATAATTATTGAGTATTCATTTTGGTTTGATCGAATGCCCAAATTATTTTTTCTTTCAACATGTCGCGGGTTTCTATTGTGCGGCCAGTGTACACTAATATCTTTACTTGCCCCCACAAATGAAATATTTATTTAATATATTATTTTTTAATATGTATTTAATATATTATTTTTAATTTTTAATATGTATTATTACTTATTCGGACTGAGGAAATTCTCCCTTCATCGTAAGTGCATTTGCACTGATAGTCATTTATATCTGTACTTTACGTCTTCTTATTTTTTCCTTATTTTCTGCTTCAAAATTCTATGTACTGGTACTTTCTTTTGTTTTGTTTCGTTTGTTTTCTATGTGTAAATTTTTTGTATTAAAAATTTAGCCTGTCCGCTCCCTGAAAAGAAACTCAGTCCTAACTGCAAGACGCAGGAATCTCGCAGATTTAGTCTTGTTCTTGCTCAAATCTTGCATGGCCAGTCTTAGTCTTGGTCTTGCTAAAATTAGGCGGTCTTGGTCTTGCAAAAACGCAAGAACAAGACCATGAATGCAAGACCAAGACCGATTTTGGGCAACACTAATTTGAAGTGAGTGAAGAAATTTTTCTTTACAAAATTGTGGATGACCATTGACCACATAGATTATTATCTTGTGTTTTATAATTTTTTTAAGTGTCTAAAGCATTATTTTATTTATTGACCAAGCGAGTGAAGCGTTTCAAAATAATGCTGTTTGGCAAAATTTGCTTCCCTCTGTCCGTTTGTTGAATTTTGTTAAGTACTCCTCTACTGGCCGTATTTTATTACCGTTGGACGAAATTTGAAAAGTTATAGGCTATTTTTTTCTCGTTGGGGATTTTTGATAGAAAGGGCTTTTGCTTCCTCCAAAAAGAAGCAAAAAGGGGGCAAAAAATATCTCCGCCAAAAAAATTTTCGGCATTTTTTTGTAATTATGTAGCGCGGGCGAACCCGCGTGTTCCCAGGTACGGGTACTAATTATTTACTAAAACTTTCCTCGAAAACCACTCTATCCATTGGTGAAAACAGCATGAAAATCGGTGCAGTAGTTTTTTATTATATCAGACAGACAGACGCGGCGGAGGACTTTTTTTATGTAGTGATACTTAAGCCTGTAATAAACTATTTTTATATTTTGTAGATACCAATGCATAATATATTTCACCTTTTTGGTATTGTTTAATTATAAGGTTCCCGCTATGTTTATGCATAAGTGGAAACACAATTAGCAAAGATTACTAATTCTGATATTTTGCATATTATGATGTTTGTATAAGTATGTGCTGTATGTTTTGTAAATGTATATCTACACAGATAAATAAATTGATGTTTCTGTTTGTAGTTTTTAAATAAGGGCTTTTTATTAAATGCATTGTAAACTTGTAAAATAAGGTAAGTATTTATAAGAATAACACAAGCTTAAAATACCTATTTGTCTATCGTTTTGTTCTGTTTTGTCTCCAAAATGGCTGGACTGGCACTTAGGCTGGACGGAGATTTAAAAGTTTACCTTTTAACATACGTTTCGTCCTATTATTTTATTATTGGTTATTTTTTAAGAAAAATATTATATATGGGTTTCGCTCATAAAAATTCAATCGTAGTCACATCAGGACGCACCGAGCGAGGCGAGGATAAGTCACTTGTAAATAATAATAAATAATAATGTATGATTGCCTGTACCTTAATTGTTCTCGGTTATTGTACAATATTCAAGTTAAATATTTTAACTTACGAGTAAATTAAAAACCTGTGTATTATAGTTTTATAATCAGTCTTACAAACAAAACACCATGTTGTGCTAGCAAACAGTACTTTTTAAATAAATTTTGTTAAGAATTGAAAAGCTAATATCAAAAGAACTTTCAACAGATTTCTGTTGGATTTTATAATTTTGCTACAGTTAGTAGAAGTTAAGTACCATTTTGTACGATTGAAGAATTGCTAATCGACCTAGATATATTTCATGGGAAGACGTGAACATATCTAAGTTAAACATACAAAACTTCTATTCAATTGTCACTACTACAGGGGAGAAAAATTATAGACGCTTGAGAGAGCGTAGTCTAGTCAAATAAGGTCTGAAATCAAAATTTGGCACACAAGTTCGCATTTTTGATAAGTTGAATTAAAAAAAATTGACAATTTTTTTCGCAATTACTCGAAAACGGAAAAAAATAGACAAAATTATGAATTGCTTGAAAGAATGTAAACTTTAATTTTTGAGATACAGATTTTTTGTTTTTATTGTGTAAAAAAATTAACAATTATTTCAAATTACAGTTTTAATACTTCAAAATTATAGATTAATTTATATTCTAGTCATATATAATTTATATTCTAGTCATATAATATCATTTTGTGGAGCTATTTCTCAAAGGTCTTAGAATAAATTCCCATTGGAAAAATTAAAAAATTGTTGATTTTCATTTTGTACAAGTAACAATTTACTAAGATAAAAAATTATAAAGCTTTATTAAACATTTCATAAACAACGCATTTGTTCATAACAATTATTCAAACGATAGGAGATAAAAATTATTAAAAATTATTTTAAAGTAGTTTCTGATCATAAGAAACGGATTAATAATAATATTATAAAAAAATGTCAGTTTTGTTTTTATTTATCAAATTTGAAAAATCTATATTAGTTTGAGATATTTGCAAAAAACTAAACCCCTTTTTTTCTTTTTAGTTAATTGTTAATAACTTTTGCAATATTTGCAAGCGGAACTTCATTCCGAATTGAATGACACCTCAATCATAATTTTTGGAGACTGCTGAAAAAGTTGAACAAAAAGGCACTTGTTGACTAAACTATTATTTTTGCCATATTTAAATTCCTCGTCCCTTAACTTTTGGATTGAAAACATTTTTACATTTTTATTTATTTTTTACCGTTTTCGAGTACCTAATTGCGAAAATAAATTTGATTTTTTTCCACCCTTGCCGGGGGTCGCTGACACTAAGACCTTTATAAAAATTTTTTGTATCATTTAAACTACAGCATATCAAAAATGCAAAGTTGTGTACCAAATTTTGAAATCAAACCTTTTTTGATTAGACTAGTGATGCATTCTTTTGCTGACCTCGTTGTCATGAGCCACATGAGTAAATATAATGTAAGAATATAACAATATAACAAAATATTTTTATTAACTCTCTTATATTAATAAACTCTCTTATAATTATTAATTATTAATTTAAAATAATTTATTTCTTACGTATAACGTAAGTACCTACTGCTATTTTTATTTAAAATCTGGTTTCTGCCTTTCACTCGAGTTTATTTCAGCCGTAGTTAGTAGTTAGGTAGGTCTATCATTTAACTACGGCTGAAATAAACTCTAGTATATAACTTATATCTAAGCTAACCGATGCATTACAGTTTAGCCTGAGGCAGAAGTGGCGATGGGCCGGGCATGTAGCAAGAAACAAGGATAAGAGGTGGAGTCTTTTAACAACCAAATGGCGTGGTCCGCTAAGCAAAAGAAGCGTGGGAAGACAAAGGAAAAGATGGACCGATGATATCATAGATAGTGTAGGAAGGAATTGGATCAAAGTAGCCACAGACAATGTAAATGGAAACAGATGGAGGAGGCTTTTATTTACCCATAAGGGATCACACTAAATAATAAAATTACTTAAATCTTTTTTTCATATAACAATTTATATGTATCTAGTTGTGTGAGAAATAAAGCTGTTATAAATAAATAAATATAAATATGAGTTATATGTACCATTTAACTGATTTTAATAAAAAGTAGGAATATTACAGTAAACTGAGGTTTCGGCAGCCGCTGCAATATTTTTTTATGTATAATTTTAAAACACGACTCTAGTTACTTTTATTAATGTGTCTAGCATTATTCTTTCGGTTATTTCTTCATTCTCTCAATCGTTATGTAATGTCCAAACACTAGTTTCAGCATAATATCTAAATTAGCTTGTAATTTTGTGAGACCAGACTCTCCCATTTTGAGAAATTCGTAGAATCTTCTTGAAATTATATGTGTAGATGTCTATTTATTGCTATTTTAAGATAACTTATACACCTGAGTGACCTACGGAAAATTTTAGCCCATCAAAAGGTATGTCATAGAGAAATGGAAAGGGGCTAGGGCGGTCTGGGCCTTACTATCTGTTATTTCGTAGCAGCTTTTCCGAAAAAATTAACTATGATAATGCATATATTTTACACCATCAGAAAGTAGAGATTTCAGAGAGCAAAAATCGCACCGATTTTTTATAAAAAGCAGATATTGTGATGTGAGAATTTTCGATTGAAAACTAGGGTGCTTTTTCGATATAAGTCAAAATAAGGTGAAATAAATAAATATTTTAAATCAAAAAATTACAGTGTATTTAGGACATAAAAAGGTAAGTTTTACCATTTTCAAAGGCTTTAACACTGGTTAATAAGTGTCCCTCTGCTCTCATTTTTCAATGTGCTATAATATGCTTATTACTTATTATTATCTATAATATGGATATCAATATGACTTGATATCCACATTATATTAACATCATTCTGATCCTGATCTTGTAGGTGGTGTTATTATGGCTCAAATAATAAAGTATAAATAAATTTGAAATGTTCCTCTGTCAACTTATTTTCTTGTTAGTTGTAACGCGGTCAGATTTTTTATGTTTTTTAAGCTATTGCATAGCTTCTATCGCGGGCCTTGAGCGTGGAGAAATTTGTAACGAAAATAACCGCGGCAGTCTCCGAGTGCCACACGTCTTTTTTTTATCTGTGGTTTTTTTGGGCAGTTAGGCAATCTAGTATTTGCTGAACATTTTTTTATCCTAAATTACTGTTAAACATAGTATATAAATTACTGTTAAACAATGTATATAAGCTGGTAAGATTGGGACGAATTATACAGGAGTTAGCGAATGTACAACATATTTTTTTTCCAAACAAACACATTATGGTCTAGAATTTCCCTCATTGACTTTCAATTATCACTACATATTATAAAACAAAGTCCTCTGCCGCGTCTGTCTGTCTGTTCGCGAGAAACTTAAAAACTACTGCACCGATTTTCATGTTGTTTTCAGCAATGGATAGAGTGGTTTACGAGGAAAGTTTAGTATATAATTTGTCAAGTTCTTGTATACATTTACTAGCAGAACCCGGGGCTTCGCTCGCGCTTAACCTAAGGACGAGCCTGAGCGGAGCGAAGGTGATTCGTTAGAAAAGATACAATAACACTCATGTCATAGGACATAATATAGATATTAAGATGATTCGAATGAATTATTAAAACCGGTTCAGCCATTTAGTAATTACGAGGGAACATAGAAACAGACATACGTACATAGGTACCTAACTACATATACTCCTTTATATACGCAGTTGGGTAAAAAAAGTGTATTACGCATATTGGTCAGAAAATATTTTCTTTAAATAGAATATGCGCTTAAATTAAATGTTAAAACTATTTTAATTTCAATTAAATATTTACACGTTTGAAGTTCAAGTGGGTTCATAAAACCATATTATTTACTAAGTAGCGAATAAATAAACCTTCAAATTTGAAGTTTGTAGCACCACAAAGGACTTTCATACAAACTTGCGAAGGCCTCCTTAATCCAGCCCTGTCGCAAAATCCGTCCATAGCGGACGTCTACTAACTATATCCTACCTCACACACATCTAAAAGAAGAGAAGTGACCTTCCGCGTGTATTTAGATATTTTAAAAAAATGGGCAGGTAATTTTTTCATAACGTTAGAGGAGACCCTTAAGTAGGTATAATAATAAAACAAAAACACGTTTCTCAATTACTTTTATACAACATAATTTATTTATTACATAAGAGGATGAAGGTATTTGATATATATTCCCATACCGTATACTGTTTTTATTTGAAAACTACCTTCTATCTGCGTACGGCTTCACTCGCGTTTGTTGTTTAAGTAATTTTAGTGAAACCTAATGCAATATTTTTAATATTAAATTACTTATTTTTAATTTACAAATTACGTTAAAAATAAGCAAGTATTGCATTTACTAAGTACATTATCTTTTATTTTTTTAGTTATTTCTTCCTTCTCTCAATCGTTATGTAATGTCCAGACACGGGTCTCAGCATAACGTCTAATTTAACTTGTAATTTTGTGTGGTCGCCTTTAACTCTGTAATGTCTGAACAGATGTGCTAACGTAGTTTTCATAGACATGTAAGCATACGACTTTCCTGGAACAGAATACATATTATTATAACAGAGTGAAATATATACTTTTAATTTATTTTATTTACTATCGAAACTGGTGGTGTAGCGGCTAGCATGTACGGTCGCACAAGCGGAGGTCCTGGATTCGAGTCCCGGATCGGGCTAAGTTTAGTTATTGAGTTTTTCTGTTTAGTAAGCCTCAGTTATAGCCCGGAGTTAGGAATTTGGCGGTGTGTCACCGCCGTGTAGGGTTGCCAGAATATAGAAACTTATCAAATCCGGGACAATTCTAGTAGTCCATTGAAAAGTTACATTTATAGTGTCGTTTTCAGAGACAGCAATTTTATTTTTTTGATGTGTAGGGGGGATGAGTAGAAGCTTAAGTTCAAGTTTGTAGGGTCGCCGCCCTTGTCCCCTTGGGTTTTTGCGCTAAATCTCGTAAACTAGCAACCCTACAAAAAAAATATAGAACAATATGTGTATCAAATTATATTGTCTATAACTTTGATATTACTTTTTATCTTAAAATGAAAAAAAAAGTTATAAACAAAAATAGCTGAAAATTTTTGAATAAATTTTCTTACGGGCGTTATGATTTTTTTCTGGTCATTTTACAATAAAATGACATCAGAGCAATATTATGGAGGGTTTTTTAACGACTTATTTCCACTATATATTTTTAATTTTATTAATTTATATGGGGTTTGCAGCGCTCCGAAGTTGACCGGGTTCTTCAATACTCGTAAGAAAACGATAAAAACGAAAGGTTTAGTTTTCTATTATATATTTTTTATCCATATAAGTAGTTACGAGAATCCTAAATAACATTTCAATGGACTATAGGACAACCGTGTCGGGTCACTCTCACTGTACGTGACACACCGTAATTGACAGAAGCATTATCTGCACTGTATGCACTTACTTGATCTATTATAAATGAAACTGTTAAAATTAAAATGCTTAGAATTCAAACTTTATAAGGTACTTTGATGCCATTTTGATTTTTTTGTAAAGTGTGGGTAGGCACTGTCAGACAGTGACTGTCTCTAATAAGTATATAAACTTCTGAGACGACAAATACCTTAGTCTCGCCCGTGAACATGATTGCTGTAAAACATTCGAAACGTCTTGAACTAAAAATCAAAATAAATCCGCGACAAAATTCGAAAAGGTCACTTAAGTATACTGTCGAATATTCGCGTAAACCTAAGAAAATATTATTTGATCAATGCTGAGATTAGAATATATAGGCATAGGCAGGCCAGCCGCGTGACTTGTCATTTGTTCTAAGTTTATTTTTTTACAAAACTAGTAGGTTTTCAAAATCCGGGACAATATGGTCTAATTACTGGACACGGGACAAGACGCAAAATTCCGGGACAATCCCGGATTTCCCGGCCATCTGGCAACCCTACCCCCGTGCCTCCGAAAGCACGTAAATTCGTCGGTCCCGCGCCTTAACTCTCACTGGTCGTGGTCTGTCGTGACGAGCAATCGTCCCGCCGGAGTATGGGAGTGATAAGAATAGAGAGTGCACTTGTGTCTCAATGAGATTGACCGCCGTGGCGGTCGGGAGGACATTATTATCGAAACAGAGATCGAATCTATTATTAATTGTAGAATCTTTTTCTGTCTGTCTGTTAGTCAGTGACCGCATCACGATAAAACCTCTGAACAGATTTCGAAAAAATTTGGTATGATTAGAGCTGGTTTCCTGCGTCAACATATAGGATAGTATTTAACAACTGTTAAAATGTATCTAGGTACGAACCCGAGAGGAGCGAAGTCGCGTACGCGTATTATATAAATAGATATACTTTAAGGGTTGAAAGTTTATAATCTTACTCTTTTCAAAGATTAATAATAATAATAATAATAAGAGGGAGGGACAAGAGTACCTCACCTTCTCTACATGGATGACCTTAAGGCTCAAACTGCTGGCACCCAACGCCACCCGCCTGCAGGAATTACTAAAGATCACCACTGAGTTCAGTAATTCTATCAGGATGGGGCTTGGGCTGGACAAGTGTGCGGTCTTGCATGTGGTGAGGGGGCAGGTTACTCATTCGGCCGAGATGAATCTCGAGCCATCGAGCATAAGAACCCTTTCCGAGGCTGAATCGTACCGGTATCTGGGTATGTCACAATCGATAGCCCGGGTGAATGAGGCGGACATGAAACAGTCTGTTTGCGAAGCCTTTTTTGGCCGTCTGACAAAAATCTGTAAAAGCTTTTTTTTAATGGTTCGCAGGAAAGTGGACATAAGGTGCCAATCAAACCACCAATTGTAAATTCATGCGACGTTTCAATCCTTTATTGGACCATCATCAGGCATCTATAAATATGTAAAGAAAGCTGTACAAACATTGCTTAATTTATCCAAGAAACAAATAAAACCAAACTATTATTACTACCTTTACATGCAGCAGTCAATCGACATCTCTTCACTAAAATTCTGTTATTATGTAAGATTCTAAGTCCAAATGCATTATATATTATTTTTAAATTATGTTTAAAGCTGTATGAATTTTGAAAATTTATATTACAACATTTAAATTTAAATAGGTAACAATATGCACAATTTTAAGTTCTTAAGTTTTTGGGTTATACATTTTTAAGGCATCAGACTCTCAGAATTTGATTATTAAACTGCATCTTTACATACATTTTGGTTTCTTTCTTCCTATTTTAATTTTTCTACATGTATTTTTCTCTGAAATTGTATATAATAAATTTTTTTCCTTATCTATCATTACAATTGTTAAATTCTTTTTTCATTTTTTAATATAAAATATGTCATTTAAATTAACTAGCTAAGGGTTAAACCAATTTACTTCATTATCTAATATTCTTGTATTTTCAAAATTAAACTTATGATGTTGGTCGAAATGATGGGATGCTAAAGCAGTCTTATTGTCTTTTGCAGCGTTAATATTTTTGCAATCGTTCCTATGTTGTTTGATTCTCGACACTAAGAATTGTTTAGTTTGTCCTATATAGCAACGGTTACATTCGCATGAAATTTTATATATTACCCCACTTCGTTCTTCTTTTTTTAAAGGATCTTTTAGTCTAGTATATACACTGCTTATTTTCAATAAATTGTAAAACGCTAATCTCACATTTGTACCTATAAAGCATCTGTTAATTTCATATGAAAGTCCTCTTATAAAGGGGAACCGACAATATGTAATGGAGTTTACGGTTCTAATGTTATTATTCAAACGATTAGTTACTTCTTGTCTTAATTTTACCAAAATAGCGTTAATAAACGATTTATTATATCAATTTTTTAATAACAAGTTACTAATAATTATATATTTTTTTTTCCCAATGTTCTTCGTTACCTAATTAATTTAATCATTCTATCTAATAACCCAATAATCATTCCTATCTTTTGTGCACGTGGATGGTTCGATTCAAAATTTAACATTCTACCAGAACTTATCGGTTTTATGAACCAGTCCGTAATTAAATAACCTTCTTGTCTTTCTACCACAATATCAAGGAATGAAATGCGGTTATCTTGTTCAATTTCTAAAGTAAATTGTATGTCTTCATTGAAGCTGTTAAACAAAAAGTAAGTAAGTGTAAAAGCTTTTTGTCGGGTGCCAATAAAGTCCGAGCCTATAACGGCTGGGTTATGCCCGTCCTCATGTACACCTTCGGCGTGCTCAGATGGACTCAGACCGAACTTGACACCCTGGATAGAAGGGTCCGCACGACTGTGACTCTTTATCGCATGCACCACCCAAAATTGTCTGTAATGAGGTTGTATATCCCCCGGAAATGCGGTGGTCGAGGCCTTTTGAGCGTCAAGATCGTGCATAATCAGGAGATAGCCAACCTCAGAACATACTTCGAGACGAAGAGGGAGTCGCCCATGCATAGAGAGATCATTGAATGTGATTAAGGACTCACCCCCCTATCCTTAGCCAAAACCGAGTGGCAGGCCCCTCGGTACTTAGCACCTCTGACCGGGAGACCGTGTGGAAGGAGAAGGAGTTGCACGGACGCTTTTTTAAAGCTCTTAATGAGCCTCACGTAGATAAGAAAGCGTCCGTGCAATGGCTGCGCTTCGGTGACCTCTTCGGGGAACTGAGGGTTTTGTCTGTGCGATACAGGATCAGGTAGTTAAGACGCGAAACTACCGAAAGTACATTCTCAAGGATGGCACTCACAACATCTGTCGAGCCTGTCGCCATCCCGGTGAGTAACTCAGACATGTGCTTTCGGGATGTTCGGCGCCTGCTAACACTGAGTAGATACTCAGATGCACAGGCACAATCAAGCAGCCAAAATCCTTCACCAGGAGCTTGCTCTGAAACACGGTCTCCTGGATGAGGCTGCCGTACTACAAGTACACGCCGATGCCTGTACTCGAGCGTGACGGAATCCGGCTCTATTGGGACCGGTCCATCATCACGGACAGGACTATTCTAGCGAATAAGCCTGACATCGTGCTGATGGACCGGGCACAGTCGCGGGTTTTTTTGGTGGACATTACTATTCCATATGACGAAAACCTTGTGAGAGCTGAGACGGAGAAAAAACGTAAGTATCTGGATCTGGCTCACGAGGTTTCCGCCATGTGGCATGTGGAGTCCACTGAAACCATCCCTATCGTCATATCTGCGAATGGTTTAATCCCAGTTAGCCTCGCTCACCATCTGAGGCGACTGGGGTTCCGTGACAGTTCGCTAGCAGCCAGGATGCAAAAAGCGGTGTTGCTAGACTCGGCTAGGATAGTCCGCCGGTTTCTCAACCTGTCGCCCTGACCCCCGGCCGTTTGGTCTCCCCTCCTGGGGTGTAATCCTCCGCCCGGTATAATATTTATTTATGTAATGTCTAAGTATGTTTATTTATTTGTATGTACGTAAGTTTATTATATATATTTTTGGCTTTTATATATATTTACTTTGTACGCGGGCGTGAGAGTAAAATACATAATAATAATAATAATAATAAAAATTATATACGTATATAACGTACCTATACAATTTCTTCTTCCCGTACTAAAAGCAACAAACGCTGTCGGACATTCAGGCAAAGTAGCGGGGTCGAGCCATCGGTCAGGTTTAAACTCTTCAGCGTCGGGACCCCACATCGGGTGGCGATGAACCCCATACACAAGCAAACAAGCAGAATGGCCTTTAGTAAGTGTACAGTTACCTTCAATATTAAAATCAAAATTGTAAGCTACAATGTCGAGGGATTTTGTCCTAACAATGGGGTTAATTAATAGCATGTATACATGTAGAATACCATATAAAATAACACTTACGTAACTTCACATTCTTGTCTAAGTGTCGGATGACAAGTGGAACGATAGGGTAGAATCGCAGTGTCTCTTTTATAACAGCTTCTAAATAAAATAACTTTGATAAATCATGCTTTGCTACGTCTCTATCATCATCACCGAAAACATCGTCTAATCTGAAAACAAGGAAGCCTTTATCAATACATCAATACACAGTAAATTAAATTGGAGTGTCTGTTTTTAATTTCCAATTAATAGCTTTTCAGTAAATGCATATAAAAGTACTTGCAGTTCCCGCGGCTCCGCCCGCGCCTGTGGGATGATTTAGGGTTTTAATAAGAAGTTTTTGTTGCCAATTCATAAAATAGTGAAAATTAAAAATTTGGTCTAACAATAAAAAATATAATATCTGGAGAGGGCCACCCTTACCACCTATAGGAATAAAAATTAGCCTACGACCTATTCTCAGACCTACCAAATATACACAAAAAAATATAAAAATCGGTCAAGCCGTTTCGGATTTGTTTGTCTGTCTGTTTGTTCCGGCTAATCTAATCTAAAAAGGCTGTACCGATATTGACAGGACATTCACTCGCAAATAGCGTAGCGTAGTCTACTTTTATAATAATACAAAATTATAAAAGTTTAATTTATTTAACGCCCAGTGAAAAGCGGGTCGGTTTTATTTAACTTACCTGAAATTGTTAGTAGTGATGGTGGCATGAAGACGTTGATGATACAAGTATTGAAAGAGAGGATGGTTTTTCTAAATTGAAAGAGCTATTGTTGTAGTTAAAACACATCTTAACTCGTATTAGACACGCGTAAGTGATTTACGAAAGGAAAGTGAAAAAAATCGGTCGAGTGCAAGTCGGACTCGCGCATAAAATGTTCCGTACCATTATCTATAATAATGGTTCACGGTTTATGCATAAGGTTCATGTTTATGAAATTAAATGTTTTTGTTTTATTTGAGTTGATTGAATGAGAGGTAAATTGCGGTTTACGATTTTTCTCTTATTTTAGAAGTTAGATGGGGGGTGGGGGGGGGGTACACATATTACCACTTGGGAAGTGCCTCTCGTGCAAAGTATTCAGTTTATAAAAGAATGATATTAGAAACCTCAATATCATTTTTGAAGATCTATCCATAGATACCTCACACGTATGGGTTTGATGAAAAAAAATTTTTGAGTTTCAGTTCTAAGTATAGGGAACCCCTAACATTTTTTGTTTTATTTTCTATTTTTGTATGAAAATCTTAACGCGGTTCATTCAAAGAATATGTTCTGAGCAAAAGTTGTTACTGCTCACATTGAATTTAAATATGATTTAGAAAGAGTATCATCATGATTGTTAAATTTTTTTTCTGGAGACCATAAGACGTAAACTCAGTCGTCCGTCGTCAAGATTAGGATGCGAATCTTGCAATGGAAGAAATATTTACCTACTGACATTGAAAATAGCGATGATAGCTAGTTTTTATTAAAAGAGAATTAAAAATTTAAACTGTGAGAATTAAAAAGTTAAACTACTTTTTGAATAATACGTTCATTTTAGAGTTCCGTACCCAAAGGGTAAAACGGGAACGGGACCCTATTACAAAGACTCCGTTATCCATCTATCTGTATGTCCGTCCGTCATAGTGCTGTATCCCCTATATGTAACCGTAATAGTTAGAGTTGAAATTTTAAAGATGTATAGGGTTTTCATTTATTTTTAATCTACATACTTACTCTTCAAATATTCTCTCCTGCACGTGTGGATAAGAACCGACTAACAATATGGTATACATGAGGACAGTCGCTGAAGTATCATGACCGGCTCCAATAATAGTGTCAACGTGATCTCTAACCTCTCGATCATTTAATGCACCTTTCTCCGAAGCTAGCTCTAACAAAAGATCCATGAATGGTTTGAATTTTAGCCCTGAAATATTTTTTCACTCATTTAAATACTAAATTTAGTTTAAATTAAAATCATTAAAAGTGGTTAATAATAATCTTCAATATTTTTATTACTATAGACAATGTATAACATACCATGATTCTTTTCTACATTCTTTTGATAATTATTATTTAAATAATCTTCTTTTCTTTTCTTTAAGACCTGTAACATAAAAATGTTTTAATTGATATACTTACTAGTAATTAGATTTGTAAAAATTTTCTTATACCTTTAAACGAGCAATTGTTGTATTTATATATATATATATATATATATATATATATATATATATATATATATATATATATATATATATATATATATATATATATATATACATATTCGAACCGAGGACTTCTGGTTAGAGACCGCCGAGTTCCTATTCCTCGGTTCGAATCCAGGTGTTTCCAGTCCGATTATTATTTTTTTCTTTTTTAATCTTTGCCAAAAAAACCGAGCGAAGTTCGGTCGCCTGATATTGAATAATAAAACTGTCAACTTTACAATTAGCTACCGTGGTAATAGTATAATATCACAGAGGCAAAATACGAGAAGAAATGGGGTTTTATGGGACAGGTTGCATGGGACCCGACGATGGGACGATTCTCATAAAATTTAGCATGCAGGGGGTTTCGGGGGTGATAAATCGATATAGCTAGGGTTTTTTTCTAGAAAATGTTATTTTATCAATATTTTCAGGCAATGAAAAAAAAGCTACAATAACACTAGGTAAATTTCGCTGTCATCCACAAGATTTTAATAGCTCAGATAGCGGAAACCGGGCGGTCTCTAACCAGAAGTCCTCGGTTCGAATCCAGGTGTTTCCAGTCCGATTATTATTTTTTTCTTTTTTAATCGTTGCCAAAAAAAACCGAGCGAAGTTCGGTCGCCTGATATTGAATAATAAAACTGTCAACTTTACAATTAGCTACCGTGGTAATAGTATAATATCACAGAGGCAAAATACGAGAAGAAATAAGGTTTTATGGGACAGGTTGCATGGGACCCACTCCAGCCGCGGCAAATGTTTACACTACATTTATACATCCAATAAGAGGCTTCGACTACTGCAGTGACAGCAACAAACAACTAGCTAACTAGTGTGTAAACTAGTGTTTTATTTTATTTCACGTAAAATATAGTTCAAGCAATACATACAGTTGTACATAGCATATTCCTATTATTATAAACATTCCTCAAATCTCATCACCATTCTTGTCCCAACTTCCAAATATTAACAGTTTTTCCTCGAAAGCATAGACTCTGAACTTATACCCTTTACTTATTACGAGTAACAAAACTATAAACATTAAAGAACAATTTCACACATTTATGTATATAAAATCGGGAGCAGGTAGAGGGATCTTCCCCGTAAACGTAAACATTAAAATCTCACTACCCATAGGTACCTATAATACAGTGTTTAAGGCGAAGTGTTTAGGTATCCTTGAGGCAGCCAGAACGATTGTGACAAGGAATGTAAAGTATTCCCCCATTCGCATCCTATCAGTCAGCATGTCAGCGCTACAGGCACTAAATAGTAACTAAACCAGGTCAGGTATTATTTATGAATGCACACCACCTTGATGCAGGTAAGTGTTAGAAATGAAATCACACTGCAATGGATCAAAGGACAGAACATCACTTGCGGCAATGACATCGCAGATTAGTTAGCAAGAAGAGGGTCAAATATGACTTTTATAGAGACCGAGGCAATCATACCACTACCTACTTGTTGGCTCAAAATCCAAACTCGGCACGGCCAAAACGAGAACACAACAC
Organism: Boloria euphrosyne; assembly: GCA_951802675.2. Lineage (NCBI taxonomy): Eukaryota > Metazoa > Arthropoda > Insecta > Lepidoptera > Nymphalidae > Boloria > Boloria euphrosyne. Next base: position 6,325,468 of record OX637893.1, read on the forward strand.
TCTTTGATCTCAGCTCGAGGACTGTACAGTGTACACATACCAAAGAAGCGCTAAAAAAATTAACACCAAAATGGCAAACAGTTTAATTAATCTAAACAGTCGCCAACTTAGGTAAATAACCGCGGTCCTGCTTGGACACGAACTGTATAACAAGCATCTATTCAACATCTAACAGTCCCATGTGTAGAGATTGCATGGGAATAGAAAAAACGGCTACACATATACTCTTAAACCGACTAGATATAGTAGTGTGCCGAACAGGCCGAAAATCTTGGTACCCCAAGCTCACTCCCGGATGTTTTTGTTTCTGGCGGAAGAGGCTGCTGAAATTTCTGGAAGACCTGAGTTGGCAACACAAAACAAAGAAATACTTCCACATACACATCACAAATAGGCAGGAAGTCGTGGAGTTGCTCAAAGCATCCCATGTTAACCATACCATACGCATACAACCAGGTGATTATGTGTGGCTCACTGGCCTTAAAGAAACTAGTACTGCCCATGAATGAATATTTGGCATTATAAAATGTGAAACGTCTGATAGCAGAGTGGAATGTGGCGCAACCCCTTGGCTGTGTAGCCTGCTTCGGCAGACCTGCCGTCGCGGCATCGTGGCTAAATGCTTATGCGATCCTGCGACGCCCCATTAAGACGGGGAAGGCTTTGTTAGTTTTTAGTGGGAAGTGCTGGCTTTTCTAGTTGGTGAGCCCCAAATAACACCTGTTTCCTACAATTGCTATACATAAATGCAATTTCGGTGACTCAAAGACACAATTGACATTGTGGCGGAACGGAATGGAAGCAATGCAAAATGCAAATGAAAATTTTAAACAAGCAAACAACTAAACGTCTTCTATAGACATAAGTCGCTCTCACGAACATTTCTCCCATGGAGATTAGAGACCAGGGGGACCATCGCTTTATACTAAAGCATTACCAGCCTGTCCTTGAAAATTTGTAGAATTTACAACGCGCTGTCGTCGGTAAGTAGTATTTGTGAAGTTAGCGCCTCCTTGGTTTGACAATACTTCTGAGACACTACTTTCTAGGGCGATGGTCCTCCTTGTCTCTAACCTCCATGATTTCTCCCGAATTCGCACGCCTTCTCATGCCGTGTCATGGGAGACATTAACGCTTCCGTTACATTCCGTTCCACCGCATAAAAATCAAGCAAGCCAAAAACCCAGGATATATTGAAATCGTATCTTATTCAAAATATATTTTTTGAATGCATTTTAAAAGCAACTATTTTTCAAAATTTTAATCCCCATAATTCAAAAGACAAGAAACCGAATAAAAAGCATAAGATGAGCTTAAAGTTTAAATTAAAATAAGTACCATATCGGACACGCCGTGTATAATTTTCAAGTATTCATCCTCTTTCTTTTTTAATGAAGAAAATCTATAGATGAAATTATTATTTAGCCATAACTTGACGAGCCTGTCTATAATTACGTTGAGCATTTGCTCTGCAGCATTCATATATTGCTTGCTTAGCATTGTTTTATCATTGAAATCGACACCCATAGCTGTCACTGAAAATCGAGATATTTATTTTTAGATGTTATTGTCTTAAAATATGAAATAAAAATAGTATTTAATTAACTCATTTATATTTTTATAATAATAATTTACTTGTTGTTTGATAATCACAACTAAAATAGTAAAAAGTAGCTTCTAAATGTTTTTTGAGTTTTCATAAATTACTAGCATTTCCCGTGGCTTCACTCGCGTTTTCAAGATCGGAAACTAAATTTTTAGATGTCATATACCGTGTGATATTTTACAGCTGGTTTTTAAGTGAGAATTTTAACGGTTTCCTCGTGATGCGGTCACAGACAGACAAACAGATAAAAATTCTAAAAACTATAGATTTGGCCTCTGTATCGATAATAATGACCATTTTGAACTTTATATGTATATATATATATATATATATATATATATATATATATATATATATATATATATATATATATATATATATATATATATATTTACATACAGCATATAGTTTCCAAAGCATTTTGTCGTATGTACACCCAGTGATCGAAAGCATCTTTTCCAACTTCTTTTTCCAAATCATTTACTAATCGTCGAGCTTGTTTGTTAAACACATCCAGGAAACTATCAAGAACCACTTGACTGAACGCAGGAGTTAGCAATTTACGGTGCTCTTTCCATATAGGAACTGAAAAATAAACATTTTATATCAGTTTTAAATAACGTAGTTAATAAAGTGAAAAATTAAGCAAACTTCTTTGTTATAAATGAAATAACCTTTTCAGATTTTGAAAAAAATAAACATTTTATATCAGTTTTAAATAACGTAGTTAATAAAGTGACAAATTAAGTAAACTTCTTTGTTATAAATGAAACTACCTTTTCGGATTTTGTCGCGGATTTATTTTGATTTTTAATTCCCGACGTTTCGAATGCTTCACAGCAATCATGGTCACGGGAGAGACTCTCCCCTCTATGTATACAGTATAAAAATAAATCCGAAAAGGTAGTTTCATTTATAATGTCGAATATTCGCGTAGATCAAACTTCTTTGTCTTAATTATGTATGGTGAATTAAATCCAAATAAAAAAATAAATAAAAACCACAGGAACTAAAAGCAAAGTAGATACTTAAAATTCACTAATTAATTAATTAATTCACTGGAAATCAAATTCTTTCGCCCGTCCAGCCCGTCTTATCTTGCACGCGGTGATGATTATTTTCTTGTGGGGTTATGTTGAAACTATGGTACTCGTAAGATATTCATTGAAAGCAAATAATGCGTAATCTTAAAACAAATTTGATTACCATATAAAAGGTTGTAGCTAGTCAACCTTCAAAGATAGACATATAAGCTATTCCAGATTTTTTTTAGACTTTTTAAAGGGGAACAATTACATGATTTTTGCATAACTTTAACCGATTACGCAGCGCACGCAACGGAAGCTCTCAATAATAATATTTTTCTTCCGTTTTTGCAACATTTTTTACTGATGCTCCTATTCGTCGTAGCGGAATGTAATATAGCCTAAAGCCATCCCTGATAAATGAACTATCCAACACAAAAAGAATTTTTCAAATCGATCCAGTAGTTACTGAGACTAGCGCGTTCAAACAAACAAACAAACAAACAAACAAACAAACAAACAAACTCTTCAGCTTTATAAATAGTATAGAAGATAGAAGATATAGAAGATTAAGGGCATTTAACGTTTACGAGATTCATACGGCGTTTTCTCTTCGAAACTGAGTCACAACTAAAATTTCTGAAACCCGGATCGGGCCAAACAATGATATTTTAACTACAGATATGTTATACGCTCACTAAACAACCGAAAAAAGTGTTCCGCGCTGCACACATACACACTTTTCATTCAAGGTACATGTCAAAATGATAGAAAGGGGATAGTCGATAAAATAAATAAGAAAAAAAGAGACAGCTAATGTTGTCAATTGCGCGTCAATGTAAACAAACATTAGTCTAGCGACCGATGACATATCAGAATATTAGGCAAATAATTGAAATATATTAATAAATCGAAGTATTCTGCGTTCTTACATGTGGTATGAGATCCCTTGTGTTTTATTAACTTTGGTATCATAATTGGTGCATTTCCTAAATACACAGGATGGCATTTTTTTTAATTTTGTAGCAGCGTACCACTCGTCGCCATGCGGTGACACTGACTAAAGGCAATACGTCCTAATTAGGACGTTTTCGAGTTTTCACGATTGCGCGCTCATAACATATCAATAGTTAAAATATCATTGGGGCCAAACAACTCATCGATCGAAGTAATGCGACATACTGACATATTCAACGACATACAAAAAAAAATATTTTATACTTACCAGGCCCAGTTAGTAGACTCTCCCCTACCCATGCTTTTAATAATTTATAAATTATATTGTCTTTTTTGAAACAAGCGTCAGCTACAGTCAAGAAGTCCTCTGGATCAGTTATTACTACAAAGCAAAATGATCTAAGTAATTTATTGTTTTATTAAGCGGCAGTATTGAGTATATTTTGCGGTGCGTTTGACACACAGACAATTCGTTGAATTGTCTGTGGTTTGACAGTTGACTAGTATGACTGCTACGTCCATAGAGATTAGAAACCAGGAGAACCATCGCTTCATACTAAAGCATTACCCGCCTGTCTCTGAAAATGTGTAGAATTTACAACGCGCTGCCGTCGGCAAGCAGTATCTGTGAAGTTAGCTATTTATGAGTACTGTCACTATTGTGACAACGTTCAATGCCTATTGAGACAACATAGCGATCGCAGCGCCTCCTTGGTTTGACAATATTTCCGAGACACTACATTCTAGGGCCTTGGTCCTCCTGGTCTCTAATCTCCATGGCTATATATATATATATATATATATATATATATATATATATATATATATATATATATATATATATATATATATATATATATATATATATTGCGAAGCAAGCGTAAGTTCACTTTTTAAAAAAGTTCGCGAAGAGTATCCCGAGGGCTAATGTTATAAATAGCCAGAATGGCCCTTTTTTGTATAATAAATATGAATTTAATGTTCTGACAGCAAAAACAGCGGAACTCAGTCTACTCGCAAGAGACGAGATATGGAGACCCGAATCTAATGTCAATCATAAGAAGAACGTGGAATCTATCGTATTTAATATGTCGTTATTAAGATACAAGTTAAAATTTTGCCTTTTCAACCGACTTCCAAAAGGAGGAGGTTATCAATTCGTCTGTATGTTTTTTGTTTGTTAGCTCAGAACTGTGGGTGAACCGATTTTGATGATTCTTTTTATTTGAAAGGTAGTGCTTCCCGTGTGGTCCCATTTTAATATTTTCTAGTTCTGACAATGGCATCCATGAGAAAACCATAAAAGTCTTAAATTTGCATTGAGTATGTGCGCGACAAATGGACGAATAACTCAATATCACGCCAACCGATTTCGATGATTCGATGATGATGATTTTTTATTGAAAAGGATGTACTTCAAGGGTAGTTTGATGAGAGTTAGGTTAGGTTCTGATTATGGGATCTATGACAAAGTAACGGAACTCTTCAATTCTTAGGAGCAAATTAATGATGCTCGGCCGAATCTTTTATAGGCTATTCGAATATTTGAGTCGCGGACCGTAACTGATGATGGAATGTACAACTCCTCAACGGTTAGCAGATTAAAGAAAATTCTTTCAATATAATACGCACTTATGGACCGATAGTTGTATACTTTTAGGCTATTAGGTTTACATCATAATAGAAGGTAATTTTTTATTATCATTAAATAACATAATACGTATCTACTTTCCGCTAAAAATTTTAAAATAAATTATTTTTAACAAAAGAAAAAACAAAAACCTACTTCCAAACTAAATAAATCTAGTTTTTAGATTAGATTTATTTAGTTTGGAAGTCAGTTTTTGTTTTTTTGTTATATTAGGTAATAAAGACTGCATACATTGTCTTCTTGGCATTTAAAGCCAGATTATTAATGTTAAACCAATGAAGTATATGCGATAATGCACTATTCACTTCGTCGTATTTATTTGACTTTATATCAACTTTAAAAATTAAGGAGGTATCATCCGCAAAGAGTACAATATCACAAAACTTGTTGGCATAAAATAGGAGATCATTAATATAAACTAAGAACAAAAATGGACCCAGGATAGGTCCCTGTGGAACACCCATTTTAAGAGGAGATCCAGAAGAATTCACATTATTTACCGCGACCTTCTGAACCCTACCACTAAGATACGATGCAATGAGATCAAGGGCAATACCACGAACACCATAATAAGCAAATTTAAGCAGAAGAGTTTCATGCTCTACACAATCAAAACCTTGTGTTGATTTGTGTATATTTGGTAGGACTGAGAATAGGTCGTAGGTTATTTTTATTCCCTTAGGTGATAAGGGTGGCCATCTCCAGATTTTTATTTTTTTATTTTTAGACCAAATTTTATTTTATTTTTCTCTCTATGATTTGGCATCAAAAAAACTTATAATCCATACTAATATTATAAATGCGAAAGTAACTCTGTCTGTCTGTCTGTCTGTCTGTTACCTTTTCACGCCTAAACCACCCAACCGATTTTGCTGAAATTTGGTATGTAGATATTTTGCATTCATAAGAAGGAAATAGGCATATTATTTTTTGGAAATTCAACCCCTAAAAGGGTTAAAAGGGGTGGCAAGTTTGTATGAGAAAAATATTTTTATTGCACATTTTTGCATGAAACTTTGAATTAATGCTTTTTAGTACAAATGATGAAACACGAATTTCAGGGTTTTTCGAAATTCACCCCCATTGGGGGTTAAAGGGGGTGGCTAAGTTTGTATGGGAAATTTAATTCTATTGAAATATTTTGCGTGAAACTGAAATAATGCTCTGCAATACAAATTTTGAGATACATATCTAAGCGTTTTTTGAAAATCAACCCCTATGGGGGTTAACGGGGGTGGCACAATTTGCGTAGTAAAAATATTTAACAGTAATTTTTACCATAAGTCCATAACAATGAACCACGTACATCAGTTTATCATTAACGAAAAACACACAAAGAAATTATGATACACATAGTAGCAAAATTGGTTAAAAATAGGAAATAAGTTTTAGAAAGCGCAGCAGTGGCGGCACGGCAGGATGCTACACAGTAGTTTTCAGAAAAGAGGGCCAGAACTTTAAATGGGGAATCAGTCCTTGGTACATTATAAGTAACAGTATATAAGCAAAAATTTTTATTTTATTTACTCTTAGCGCGAGCGAAGCCGCGGGCACCGCTAGTATGTTATAACCTTTCTGGTTTTGGGTTTTTCTGATTTAAATACAAAACAAAAAAAATGTTTTTTTTATACATATATGGTTCGTGTATTACAGCCCAAAAATGGGTTTCTCCTTTTCATCCTTCTACCACCAATCTCTATTTTTTATTAGTAAGCGGGCGGAGCCGCGGGAATTGATAGTCTAGTATAAGTATAGTATAAGAAAGAATAAAAATAATAAAGAAAATCAAAGTTCGCTTATCAAAAAAATTATATAAAGGCAATGCCTAAAGTATTATATAAAGAAAAATGTAATGTAAACTATACCATAATAAGTTCTTGGACCAACAGATGCAGAAATTACTCCGCCTGCTTCTAAACATTCATACGACCACTCTTTTACAGTATTCCATAGGTCTGAAAAAAAAATGTATTTAAGGTTTTGAACTGTATCCAATATAACTTTTGTTTTTTTTTCGTTAAAATTACAATAGATTTCCTAATTAATAAAGTCTTATACAGTGCATTCGATTCTTTTAAACGTCCCAATGCTGTGTACAGGCTTACCTCCTAGTCTTGCCTAAAGAAGTTGGACTTCAAAATAAACAACGAAACTACTTAGAGGGACTTATTTATAAATTAAAATACAGTCTCAGTGCACTAATTTTTTTTAACAAACGTCATAATTACTTACGTACACTGTCGCCGTATAGTAAATGTGCATGACCTATTAAAGGTAGACTTCCAGATAAGACTGGGGGTTCATCCTTGTTGCTATTCCTTCGACAACATGCCCAGAAGCCGAGCGCCGCACACATCAGTAATATCATCAACATGATCTTAACAAGTTCTTATGGAAAAATATAAAGGATCTACCTAAAGTTAAGCGTATTAAAAATTATTTATTTATTAAGAGATATTAGATTTTATAGTTATTATTTTTAAAAATAAATAAAAATGTATTTTTTTTTTATTTTACATTAATTTACAAAGCCTATTTAATTTTTAATAATTGAAAAACAACCTGATTATTGTTTCTTTTTATAAAATATATTTATACATCCAAAATATAAAATTTAAAATAATATTTACACATGTAATATGTTTTAACCCATCACCTCTAGAAAGGTTTACAATTTCTTTAAAAAGTTCAATAGCTTTACCTTCAAAAAGCTACAGAGCTGAAATATTTTTTTCTGTTCCACAGTATTTCACGTACTGAATAATATTTTATTTATTTAGACCCTTCGTGTATCGTGTAATAATATAGTTATACTAAAACAGGATCTGACTGGACATAGTACGATTTCACGATTTATTGCAAGTACGATTTCACGATTTATTGCAAGCAGTTTTCACATTCACTGTAGTTACACTGCTAATAAGGTCTCACAATGACTGGTTATTACCCATAAAAAAAAACATTTATAAAAATAGTAGCATTTCCCGCGGCGCCGCTCGCATTCCCATTACTATTAAAAGTAGGGATTGCTGGTAGAAGGTTGAAAATTTAAGCTTATATAAGTATTTTTTGATGCCAAATCATAAAAAATAAAAAGGTCAAAAATAAAAAAAAACTGGAGAGAGCAACCCTTTACCCTTATCCCTAACCTAGTGGAATAAAAAATAGCCTACGACCTACTCTCAGACCTACCAAATGTGCACAAAAAATCATAAAAATCGGTCAAGTCGTTTCGGATTAGTTCGATAAACACTGTGAAACGAGTTTTTTTGTATATGAGATTTTTTGTTTGTTTTTAGATGTGGCATATTAACATATGCATTTCTGCTAAAAATAATTCCATCGGTATCTATTTGAATCCTCTGTGAGAAATTCTAAATTAATCCATTTTAGAAAAAACATTTGAAGTGAGTAAGGTAATTTTTCTTTACAAAATTATGCACGATCATATCAATAATTACTTATCTTTTGTTTTATATTTTTTTAACGTGTCTTAAGCATTATTTTGTTTATTGACCAAGCGAGCGAAGTGTTTCAAAATAATGTTGTTTGGCAAAATTTTCTTCACTCTGTCAGTTTGTTGAATGTTGGTAGGAACTCCTCTACGGGTCCTATTTCAGCATGAACATCGGTGCAGTAGTTTTTGATTTTATCAGACAGACAGACTGACGCGCTGGAGGATTTTGTTTTATATTATATTTGTATTTTGAGGATACCAATACAAATAGCCTTTTGGGTATTGTTTAATTATAAGGTTCCCGCTATGTTTATGCATAAGTGGAAACACAATTAGCAAAGATTACTAATTCTGATATTTTGCATATTATGATGTTTGTTTTGGTAATCGTATACGCTGTATGTTATCGAAATATCTACACAGATAAATAAATTGATGTGTATGTTCGTAATTTTTAAATAATAGCTTTTTATTAAATGTATTATAAAATTGTATAATAAGGTGAGTCTTTATGGGTAGTCGCTTTGTTCCGTTTTGTCTCCAAAACGGCTGGACTGGCTTTGGCTGGACGGAGCCTATGTTAAAAGTTTTAACATAAGCTGCGTCCTATTATTATTATTGGATATTTATATTTAAGAAAAATATAGGGTTTCACACAAAAAAAATAAAAAGTTTGTCACGACGCACCAAGCGATGCGAGGATAAATAACTTGTAAATAATAAATAATGCTGTATTTATTGCCTGGATACCTTAATTATTCTCGGTTATTGTACTGTACAATATTCAAGTTACATATTTTAACGTAAAATACGTTCATATTGTACCTCCATATGTATTTCAGTTTTATAATTTTAAGACCTACAAAAGGTCGTTTTTGTTAAGTATTCTAAAGCTATATTTTGCCCACCGAAGTGGGCCGCCTGTTTGTTCTTTGGGACGGAATCAACAAGCTCTTACTCAACATCAAATTTAATCTCATCCATATCTTGAACAGATTCCTTTCCTTTTCAATGACTTATAAAAGCCCAGGCAGTCTTTTGAAATAAGATGAAACATTGATTTTAAATCGCCTTGTTTTGTATGGCAAATCTGAGGTAAAAGAACCTTCATAACTGAGAGAACCTAACAAGCTTATTATTTTTTTATCTATGGTTTTTTTGGACCGTTAAACAATTTTGTATTTGTTTAACACTTTTTTATCCTAACTTACTGTTAAACATAGTATATTAATTTTAAACAATGTATATAAGCTGGTAAGATTGGGACGAGGAAATAACGAATGTACAACATTTTTTTTTCAAGACAAACACATTACGGCCTAGGTCCTAGGATTTCCCTCATTGACTTTCAATTATCACGACATATTATAAAACAAAGTCCTCCGCCGCGTCTGTCTGTCTGTTCGATATAAACTTAAAAACTTTATATATTTAACCAAAATGTGCAGGTAAATTTTTCATAACGTTAAAGGAGACTCTTAAGTAGGTATAATAATTAAACAAAGACAAGTTTATCAATAAATTTTATACAACAAAATTTATTTATTACATAAGAGAATTTAGGTATTTAATTCCCATACCGTAAACTATTTTTTATTTGAAAACTACCTTCTATCTGCCTACTGCTTCACTCGCGTTTGTTGTTTAACAATGATATTATATATAAGATATACCAACGTACCAAACGCGTGCCGTAGATTGGTCCTATTTGTGACCATTGCGCCAGACCAGCGCGCTTGTCGGCCTACCTACTAAAAATGCCTTCCTGTGTGTTACGAAAGTGCAAAAATTACGACAAAAAGGTAAAAAAAGATAAAGGGATATTGACATATGAAGTTTTAAAAGATTAAGAATTATAGAAATAATTTGTAATTTTAATGAATCAAAGCTTACAATAAACGAGATAGAAGAATGCTTAAATTACGAACTATTCGTGGCTGTACTGATTACAAATAACTGTCACTTCCACTCTTATGCTTTGCGTATTTCCTGTCGCACTTATAGCATAGTATAAAGAATGACAAGTAGGGCAACTTCATACAAACGCACCGCGCGCGGCTTGTATGTGTGCGTCATAGTATCTTTACGTTGCCGCACGCACACTCAAACAATATCTCGAACCGTTTATCAGTGCGCCAGTCAAGGCTAACGCCGCACAAGTTTCGCGCGTCACGGCTTTTCACTATATGAAAAATGTATGATATTCGTAGAAGAACTTATTGCTGTGTGTTTAGGTCTCTCAATTCTTCATCGATTCCAGAGTTGTCTTTGTTCAGATTACCTACTGAACAGGAAAGGCAAACAAATCATTTATTCTAGCATATAATTTATACTTGTAAACGCAAGAAATTAAAGGATTTATTTTATTTATTTACACAAATACATTTCGGGATAAATCTATTCTATTTTCTACTGATATATCAGTTAAGCAAGTAACTATATGCCTAATAAAAATAATCATAAACATGTAGCAACAAAATGTTTTACATTCTTAAATGTATATACAGTAGAACCCGCTTAAGACGATCACGCTTAATACGATTTCTCGCATAATACGCCACTTTCCGGCAGTCTCTGCAACTTGAGACATGTTTTCATACATTTCTTAACGCTTAATACGATTCATCAACCCGTTTAATACGCCTAATACGCCAACAACACGTACTTAATATCTGTTGGGGGGTAGGGGTGCGTTTAGCGGGTAGCGGTCACTAACCAGGATTAGGGAGTTGTAAAGGTCCCTAAACAAAGTTACAGGATAAGACTCATACATCGCTATCTTCAAGAAATGGAAGACCCTGATAGGAAGCGACCCTTGACTGTACATGATGCGATTCTAAACATTGCAGCGGCATGAGAAGCAATAAGCCTGAAACCATGCAAAATTGTTTTAAAAAAGGGTTTCAGAAATAACGGGGTTGACGTTATGTTAGGAGACGAAGAACCCGTGACACTTTAGGGTTTTCCTGGATATTCTTCCATTGATAGCAATGTGGCACCGTACGAAATTCAAACATTTGAAGATCTGATTGAGAATATAAAATCTCTCTGTCAAACCAAAATAAGTGATTAAATAACGTTATTATAATTACACTATGAATTTAATGTAATTTATAAATGTATAATGTAATACCTACATATATGAAATTAAAACATAATACATAATAATATGTATTATGTAGTACGTTTTATTATCCCTATTCCGCATAATACGCTTTCTCGCTTAAGACGCGTTTTTGGTTGGGTCCCTGAGAAATCGTCTTAAGCGGGTTTTACTGTAAATAATAAATATTTTTTAATAAAACACTTCCCGGCCTTTGCCAATTTCTGAGCACTGAATTAAAATTTAGCTACAGTGACAACCCTGTGACAGGCAACTACGGTAGGTATTTATATCGCGGATTGGGCCGAAGTTTCCCTACTTGTTCTCTTTATACTATGCTTATAGCGTGTGTTTAGATGTACAGTGTTATTAAATGTGTATGTGTGTGTCGCGGAACAATTATGTTGTGCGTGTAATATAAACGTGACGTATCTTGTATATAATTCATTATATAATTCTATATATCATTGTTGTTTGGGTGATTTTAATGAAACCTAGTGTAATATTTTTAATAGTAAAGTATTTTTAATGTACAAATTACAAGTATTACATTTACTACATTACGTTTTATTCTTTCAGTTATTTCTTCCTTCTCTCAATCGTTATGTAATATCCAGACACGGGTTTCAGAATAACGTCTAATTTTATTTGTAATTTTGAGTGGTCGCTTTTAACTCTGTAATGTCTGAACAGATGTGCTAACGTAATTTTCATAGACATGTAAGCATACGACTTTCCTGGAACAGAATACATATTATTATAACAGAGTGAAATGATTACTTTTAATTTATTTTATTTACTATCGAAACTGGTAGTGTAGCGGCTAGCATGTACGGTCGCACATGCGGAGGTCCTGGATTCGAGTCCCGGATCGGTTCTAAGTTTAGTTATTGAGTTTTTCTGTTGCGTAAGCCTCAGTTATAGCCCGGAGTTAGGAATTTGGCGGTGTGTCACCGCCGTGCCTCCGAGAGCACGTAAATTCGTCGGTCCCGCGCCTTAACTCTCACTGGTCGTGGTCTGTCGTGACGAGCAATCGTCCCGCCGGAGTATGGGAGTGATAAGAATAGAGAGTGCACTTGTGTCTCAATGAGATTGACCTCCGTGGCGGTTGGGAGGACATTATTATCGAAACAGTGATCGAATCTATTACTTGTAGAATCTTTTTCTGTCTGTCTGTCTGTCAGTGACCGCATCACGATAAAACCTCTGGACAGATTTCGATAAAATTTGGTATGATTATAGCTGGTTTCCTGTGATAACATATAGGATAGTATTTACCAACTGTTAAAATGTATCTAGGTACGAACCCGAGAGGAGCGAAGTCGCGTACGCGTATTATATAAATAGATATACTTTAAGGGTTAAAAGTTTATAATCTTACTCTTTTGAAAGAATAATAATAATAATAAAAATTATATACGTATATAACGTACCTATACAATTTCTTCTTCCCGTACTAAAAGCAACAAACGCTGTCGGACATTCAGGCAAAGTAGCGGGGTCGAGCCATCGGTCAGGTTTAAATTCTTCAGCGTCGGGACCCCACATCGGGTGGCGATGAACCCCATACACAAACAAACAAGCAGAATGGCCTTTAGTAAGTGTACAGTTACCTTCAATATTAAAATCGAAATTGTAAGCTACAATGTCGAGGGATTTTGTCCTAACAATGAGGCATAATATATGTACATGTAGACTACCATATAAAATAACACTTACGTAACTTCACATTCTTGTCTAAGTGTCGGATGACAAGTGGAGCGATTGGGTAGAATCGCAGTGTCTCTTTTATAACAGCTTCTAAATAAAATAACTTTGATAAATCATGCTTTGCTACGTCTCTATCGTCATCACCGAAAACATCGTCTAATCTGAAAACAAGGAAGCCTTTATCAATACATCAATACACAATAAATTAAATTGGAGTGTCTGTTTTTAATTTCGAATTAATAGCTTTTCACTAAATGCATATAAAAGTACTTGCAGTTCCCGCGGCTCCGCCCGCGCCTGTGGGATGATTAAGGGTTTTAATAAGAGGTTTTGTTGCCAAATCATAAAATAGTGAAAATTAAAAATTTGGTCTTAAAATAAAAAATATAATACCTGGAGAGGGCCACCCTTACCACCAATAGGAATAAAAATTAGCCTACGACCTATTGTCAGACCTACCAAATATATAAAAAAAATATGAAAATCGGTCAAGCTGTTTCAGATTTGTTTGTCTGTCTGTTTGTTCCGGCTAATCTAATCTAAAAAGGCTGTACCGATATTGACGGGACATTCACTCGCAGATAGCGTAGCGTAGTGTACTTTTATTATAATACAAAATTATGAGTTGATTGAATGAGAGGTAAATTGCGGTTTACGATTTATCTCTTATTTTAGAAGTTAGTTAGGTGGGGTACACACATATTACAACTTTGGAAGTGTCTCTCGTGCAAAGTTTATAAAAAAATGATATTAGAAACCTCAATATCATTTTTGAAGATCGATTCATAGATACCTCACACGTATGGGTTTGATGAAAAAATATTTTTGAGTTTCAGTTCTAAGTATGGAGAACCCCCAAAATTTTTTGTTTTTTTTGTTTGGTTCACAGAATACACCTACTTACCAAGTTTCAACAGTATAGTTCTTAGAGTTTCGGAAAAAAGTGGCTGTGACATACGGACGGACAGACAGACATACATAAGGAATCCATAAGGGTTCCGTTTTTTACCATTTGGCTATGGAACCCTAAAAAGCTTTATTTTGCATAAAAGAAATGACTAAAAACAGTGTAGAATTAGTATTGTTTTTACGTTTTCATTCAAAGCATATGTTCTGAGCAAAAGCTGTTACTGCTTACATTGAATTTAAATATGATTTAGCAAGAGTATCATCATGATTGTTAAATTTTCTTCTGGAGACCATAAGACGTAAGCTCAGTCGTCCGTCGTCAAGATTAGGATGCGAACCTTGCAATGGAAGAAATATTTACCTACTTACATTGAGAATAGCGATGATAGCTAGTTTTAATTAAAAGATTAATAAAAATGTAAACTGTTGTCGATTCAAAGATAGAAAAAAAATACCCAAAGGGTAAAACGGGACCCTATTACTCTCTATCCATCTATCTGTCTTAAGACTCCGCTATCCATCTACCTGTCTGTCCGTCTGTCATAGGGCTGTATCCCCTATATGTAACCGTGATAGTTAGAGTTGAAATTTTGACTGAAGATGTACAAGGTTTTAATTTATTTTTAAATTACATACTCTTCAAATATTCTCTCCTGCACGTGTGGATAAGAAGCAACTAACAATATGGTGTACATAAGGACAGTTGCTGAAGTATCATGACCGCTTACAATAATGGTGTCAACGTGATCTCTAACCTCTCGATCATTTAATGCACCTTTCTCTGAAGCTAGATCTAACAAAAGATCCATGAATGGTTTGAATTTTAGCCCTGAAATATTTTTTCACTCATTTAAATAGTATTTTTTTGCTAAAAAAAGAACTTTTCTACGCAAATTTTTATAAATAAAAAAATTAAAAAGTGCAATTTAAAATCATTGAAAGTGGTTAATAATAATCTTCAATATTTTTAATACTTTAGATAATGTATAACATACCATGCGTCTTTTCTACATTCTTTTGATTATTATTATTTAAATAATCTTTTTTTCTTTTCTTTAAGACCTGTAACATAAAAATGTTTTAATTGATATCCTTACTAGTAATTAGATTTGTAAAAATTATGAATAATAAAACTGTCAACTTTACAATTAGCTACCGTGGTAATAGTATAATATCACAGAGGCATAATACGAGAAGAAATGGGGCTTCATTTTACAGGCTGCATGAGACCCACTCCAGCCGCGGCAAATGTTTACCCTACATTTATACATCCAATAAGAGGCTTCGACAACTGCAGTGACAGCCACAAACTACTACGTACAACTGGCACGCAAAACACAAAAATTTTAATAGACATGGCCGTAAGCCGGGTGATTTTGAGCATGCATATTAGTTGTGTTTTATTTTACTTCACATAAAATATAGTTCTTGAAGCACTACATACAGTTGTACATAGCATATTCCTATTATTATAAACATTCCTCAAATCTCATTACCATTCGTGTCCCAACTTCCAAATATTAACAGTTCTTCCTCGAAAACATAGACTCTGAACTTATACCCTTTACTTATTACGAGTAACAAAACTATAAACATTAAAGAACAATTTCACACATTTATGTATACAAAATTGTGTGTAAATAGAACTCCCCACTATACGAGTGGTACAGATTCGTCTTAGATGTTAGGAGTATTTTAGAAGAAACTTGTATAGTGCGGAGTTCTATTTACACAAAATTGTGCGTAAAAATGTGGTGTATGTATACAATTTAGTTAAACAATGGCATAATTCTGATAATTTTCAAGGATGGCTAAAAATAAAATCGGGAACAGTTAGAGGGATCTTCCCCGTAAACGTAAACATTAAAATCTCACTACCCATAGGTACCTATAATACAGTGTTTAAGACGAAGTGTTTAGGTATCCTTGAGGCAGCCAGAACGATTGTGACAAGGAATGTAAAGTATTCCCCCATTCGCATCCTATCAGTCAGCATGTCAGCGCTACAGGCACTAAATAGTAACTGAACCAGGTCAGGTATTATTTATGAATGCACACCACCTGGATGCAGGTAAGTGCTAGAAATTAAATCACACTGCAATGGATCATAGGACAGAATATCACTTGCGGCAATGACATCGCAGATTAGTTAGCAAGAAGAGGGTCAAATATGAAACCGAGGCAATCATAACACTACCTTCTTGCTGGCTCAAAATCCAAACTCGGCACGGCCAAAACGAGAACACAACACTCTTTGATCTCAGCTCGAGGACTGTACAGTGTACACATACCAAAGAAGCGCTAAAAAATTAACACCAAAATGGCTAACAGTTTAATTAATCTAAACAGTCGCCGACTTAGGTAAATAACCGCGGTCCTGCTTGGACACGAACCGTATAACAAGCATCTATTCAACATAGGCATAACTAACAGTCCCATGTGTAGAGATTGCATGGGAATAGAAAAAACGGCTACACATGTACTCTTAAACCGACTAGGTATAGTAGTGTGCCGAACAGGCCGAAAATCTTGGTACCCCAAGCTCCTCCCGGATGTATTTCTCTCCGGCGGAAGAGGCTGCTGAAATTTCTGGAAGACCTGAGTTGGCAAAACAAAACAAAGAAATACTCCCACATACACATGACAAATAGGCAGGAAGTCGTGGAGTTGCTCAAGCCATCCCATGTTAACCATACCATATGCATACAACCAGGTGATTATGTGTGGCTCACTGGCTTTAAAGAAGCAAGTACTGCCCACTCAACCCAAATATTTATTATATTTGGCATTATAAATGAAACGTCTCTGATAGCAGAGTTGAATGTGGAGCAACCCCTTGACTGTGTGGCCTGCTTCGGCAGACCTGCCGTCGCGGCGTCGTGGTTAAATGCATATGCGATCCTGCGACGCGCCATTAAGACGGGGAAGGTTTTGTTGGTTTTAAATTGAAAGTGCTGGCTTTTCTAGTTGGTGAGCTCCAAATAATACCTGTTTCCTACAAGTGATATACATAAATGCAATTTCGGTGACTAAAAGTCACAATTGACATTGTGGCGGAACGGAATGGAAGCAATGCAAAATGCAAATGCAAATTTTAAGCAAGCAAACAATTAAACGTCCTCTATAGACATAAGTCGCTGTCACGAGCATTTCTCCCATGGAGAGTCTTTAATCTCCATGATTTCTCCCGAATTCGCGCGCCTTCTCATGCCGTGTCGTGGGAGACATTGACGCTTCCGTTCCATTCCGTTCCACCGCATAAAAAACAAGCAAGCCAAAAACCAAGGATATATCGAAATCGTATCTTATTCAAAATATATTTTTTGAATGCATTTTAAAAGCAACTATTTTTCAAAATTTTACTCCCCATAATTCAAAAGACAAGAAACCGAATAAAAAGCATAAGATGAGCTTAAAGTTTAAATTAAAATAAGTAAGTACCATATCTGACACGCCGTGTATAATTTTCAAGTATTCATCCTCTTTCTTTTTTAATGAAGAAAATCTATAGATGAAATTATTATGTAGCCATAACTTGAGGCCCCTGTCTATAAGTACGTTGAGCATTTGCTCTGCAGCATTCACATATTCCTTGTTTAGCATTGTGTTATCATTGAAATCGACACCCATAGCTGTCACTGAAATTCGAGATATTTATTTTTAGATGTTATTGTCTTAAAATATGAAATAAAAATAGTATTTATTTCACTCATTTATATTTTTATAATAATAATAATAAATACTCTTTATTGTACATCAATAGAAAAAATATAACATAATAATAATTAAAAATAAACAATAATAATATACTTGTTGTAGTTTGACAATCACAACTAAAATAGTAAAAAGTAGCTTCTGAGTGTTTTTTTGAGTTTTCATAAATTTATAAAAGTTCTAGCATTTCCCGCGGCTTCGGCCGTGTTTTCAAGATCGGAAACTAAATTTTTAGATTTCATATATTATCAAAGTCAAAGTCAAAGTCAAAATATACTTTATTCAAATAGACTTTTACAAGCACTTTTGAATCGTCACTTTTACATTATTATACGAATTTAAATCAAGTGTCAGTCTGTAAGTCTGGGACTTGGGAGTAAACTACCACCGACTCGGAATGCTGTTCTGCCGAGAAGAGCCGGAGAGAAACTCAGCAGTTGCTCTTTTCAAAAAAATATTTGATTACAATATTTATTGCATTACAATATTTATCTATTTATCCTACGTGAGACACAACAAAACATTAATCCCACACATTTACATCTTCTAAGTATTCCGTGATGGTGTAATAAGCTTTATTCAATAATGTATTTTTAATTTTAGATTTAAATTGTTTTAAAGGCAAGCTCAATATAGACTGTGGAATTTTAATATACATGCGTACACCTTGCCCCATAAACGATCTATTTACTTTTTCAAGGCGAATACTGGGTGTTATAAGTTTATCCTTATTTCTAGTATTTATACCGTGTTTGTCGCTGTGTTTTGAGTAGCAATTAATATTTTGTCGCACAAATATAATGTTACAATATATATATTGCGAAGCAACCGTAAGTATACCAATTTCTTTAAAAAGTTCGCGGAGAGTATCCCGAGCACCAATGTTATAAATGGCCCGAATGGCCCTTTTTTGAATTATAAATATGGATTTAATGTCCGCTGCATTACCCCACAACAAAATACCATACGACAAAATGCTATGGAAGTAGCTAAAGTAAACAAGTCTGGCAGTGTCAACGTCTGTCCGCTGCCTGACTCTTCTGACAGCGAAAACAGCGGAGCTTAGTCTACTCGCAAGAGACGAGAGATGGGGACCCCATTGCAAACCCGAATCTAATGTCAATCCCAAGAAAACCGTGGAATCTACCGTGTTTAATATGTCGTTATTAAGATACAAGTTGAAATTTTGCCTTTTTACATTAGGTAATAAAAGCTGCATATATTTTGTCTTCTTGGCATTTAAAGCGAGATTATTAATGTTAAACCAATGAAGTATATGCGATAATGCACTATTCACTTCGTCGTAATTATTTGACTTTCTATCAACTTTAAAAATTAAGGACGTATCATCCGCAAAGAGTACAATATCACAAAACTTGTCGGCATAAAATGGGAGATCATTAATATAAACTAAGAACAAAAATGGACCCAAGATAGATCCCTGTGGAACACCCATCTTAATAGGAGATCCAAAAGAATTTACATTATTTACCGCGACCTTCTGAACCCTACCACTAACATACGATGCAATGAGATCAAGGGCAATACCACGAACTCCGTAATGAGCAAATTTAAGCAGAAGAGTTTCATGCTCTACACAATCAAAAGCTTTAGATAAGTCACAGAAAACACCAATTGCATTCTGTGATTTTTCCCAAGCGTCATAAATATGTCTAAGAAGTGCTATCCCCGCATCAGCTGTAGACCTACCTCTCGTGAACCCATACTGTTCACTATGGAAAATATTATTTATGTTAAAATGATTCAATAGTTGACTTAACATAAGTTTCTCAAAGATTTTACTCATACATGGCAATATAGAAATAGGTCTATAGTTGCCAGGATCATTTTTAACGCCATTTTTAAAAAGAGGTATTACTTTACTAATTTTCATGAGATCAGGGAATATACCAGTGTCTATACATTTATTGAATATTAGAGCTAAATAAAGTGCAACGTTTGTTATTATTGTATTAAGTAATTTAACAGACATGCCCCACAAATCACCAGTTTTCTTTACATTAAAAGTTTTAAATATTTTAATTATTTCATGTGCATCTACATATAAAAATTTAAATTGGTGATTACAGTGCGTTGTATGATTTCGCAAGAATTTGACTGCCTCTATAGGGGAAGATCTTAGAGAAGATGTGATCACTTCTGGGATTTTCGAAAAATAACTCTCAAATGTATTTGCGACATCTTCATCGGAACTTACTGTAACATTATCAATTAAAAGTTGAATAGGTTCGCTGGCGCGCTTTGATCTTCCAGCCGTACGAGTAATTACGTCCCAAGAGGCTTTAATTTTATTATCAGAATTCAAAATTTTATTTCTAATGTGAATAGACTTAGCTTGGAGACAAACATTTTTAAAAATTTTAGAATAGGTTCTTTCCCGGCTATGAAACGTTGGGTCTTGATTACATTGTTTCATACTGTATAATTCGCACAATTTATCTCTACTTCTGTATATGCCGACTGTCGCCCAGTCGCTAAATTTCATTTTAGTGTTTTTTAATACAGTACGTTCTTTAAATACGTTATTGAATGACTCCAAGAGTATATTGAATACTTTATTGTAGTAAGAATTGGGACTGTCAACGGTCATGTTCATATTAAGTAATTGCTGTGTGACTGTCTGTTTAAAAAAAATAATTTTATTTGTATTGATCGGTCTACATTTGATTTTTTGTCTAATATTAACAATATTATTACTTATAGAAAATTTTTGACCAAAGTGATCTGAGCTCAAGTTTTTAATGATAGATTTATCAAGCACTTCTCCTTGATAAAACACATTATCTATACATGTGGAAGAAAAGTTAGTAACACGAGTTGGTTCGCAAAAAATATTAAATAAATCGTAAGATCTAAACAAATTTAAAAGGCGATTACTAAGAAGCGTTACTTGAAGTATATCTACATTAAAATCGCCGCACACAACTACTGATTTTTTGTTATTACAAAGATTTCTAAGAACATCGTCCATCTTATTTTCGAAGATGTCAAAGTCACCCGAAGGGGGCCGGTACACGCATAATATAATATACTGTTGAGTCTCAACGCAGGATAGTTCTATAGAACGTTCGACAGAGAGTGCCACTATGTCCTGTCGGCCCTTGCAAACTACATCGTTTCTAACTAATACAAGAGAGCCACCGCGAGTAGCGTTCACTCTAACAAACGAACTTGACAAATTATAATTTTCAATATTTAATATAATTATTACTCAGACCAAATAAAAAGTAAAGACGGAACTCTGCGAACAGAAAAGTGAGGCCACCTTTTTAAACATGTGTTGCGTGGGCCGGTGTTGCCATGATAATTCAAATTACCCTAAAATTACAAAAATAACGTTACTAATTGATAACGTCATAACATGATATATAAAGTGTCTTGGTGAGTTGTCGGTATAAAGTAGTGATGGTAGGAGAAAGTAAATGGAAAAAGTGGTTCAGAAATAAAATTCGTTATGATTTATCCAATTTATTTTATTTAAAAACCTTTATGCTGAATTAATTATTAATAATACACATAGGTACTATTAAGCTTAAAAGGGTAGTAAACGCCTTTAAAATATTAATTAATACATATTATTATGGATATAATTGAAACCCGTTCAAAACAACTGACTTAATAACGTAACGAATAAAAGTTTAGTAATTTTTTTTATTTTGCTATTAAATTATTGTTCGAGCCGATTTTGATAACATGGATATATAATATTGTGAAAACCGTTAGATAAGAATCTATCTCGATAGATTGTAATCCATCCAAATAGGGTAAACAAAAACACTTTATACTGGCAACATTTGTGTTCCAAGCAATAATCTTAAAATTTTATTTTGATTTATTGAAAATTATTGGTTTTCAAATTACTTACGTGTGAAATGTGATTCCATCCCGCTTTTTATCTTTTGAGGATTGATTCTTACACCCTTTCACAACACAATTCGGCATTTTCGCTTGTAAATTAATATTTTCTCAAAACGTGTTGCTCCCACGAGCCGCGATATATAGACTGACAAGGCAAGGCGTAGTTTCGTTGTACGAGTGTGCGTGTAATTGTGTATGTACACGGCGAGGCGTAGTTTGACCGGCCTCACTTTGCTGTTCGCAGAGTTCCGTCTATACTTTTTATTTGGTCTGAGAATTATTATTACAATGTTTTTTAAGCCATGGTTCAGTTAAGCATATAACATGAATATTGTATTTCACAAGGTAAAGTTCCAGTTCAAGTTCTTTGCCACCAAGAGCTTTGTATATTTTGATGCACAATATTTAATCCATTAGGCTTTGTCTTAATATTGTTACGAATACACAAGTAAAGGAGCCTGCGCCATCTAGCGTGGAGCGAGGGAACTACTTTGTGTGCTGTACAAACCACTTCATTACTAAGACAACGTGAAACCTCCGCTCAATACTAGATGGCGCTAGAGGAGCTATATAGAGGAATAAACTCGAAAATCGAGTACACGCGCGAACATTCCAGAATGGTCTGGGACTAGACTCGGCCGGTATAAATAGGCCGCGGGTGGCCGAGCGAGGCAGTTCAGTTTGAGCGATCAACCAAGCGACTTCGAAGTGAAGACTAGTGATCAAGAGTGATACCAGCGGAAATCTACGATATTGGCTACGACCTCGGACATCGTTAGTGCTTAGTGAGTGTACCTAGTGCTTAGTGAGTGCTTGTGTCGGACCTATTGCTAGTGATTAAAGTCTCTGAAAGAGTCAGCAGGCCTTTCTCTCCAAATCGTTCGAACCCTAACACGCAACAATTGGTGTCAGAAGTGGGATTTGGAGATGCCATTGACTCCGAGAGAGAACCCCAAGGAGGGGGTCAGGACGAGGGCACAACGAGCCCCGGATGCCACTGGGGGCCAAGCTCCGCCCACTGTGGGCCAAGCCCCGCCCACTGGCCCCGCCTACCAGGCCCCGCCCACTGACCACGCCCCTCAGGCCCCGCCCACTTTGACTCAGGCCCCGCCCACTTTGGCTCAAGCCACGCCCACTGGCTCCACCCACCTTGCCACACCCATCGGACAGGCCACGCCCACCAGCGGCACCGTAGCTTCTACAGACCCTCAAGTGGCACTTCAATTAGGAAGTTTATTTGAATTAATGAAGGCAATGAGAGAATCACAAGAGGCAATGCAAGAATCACAAAAGGCTTTGCAAGAATCACAAGAGCAACAAAAAGACCTCCAAGAAAAAGCGCTTTTGGCTATAAAAGATGTTAGTGACACGGTGGGTAAGCTTCGAAAAGATGTCGACGAAGTGGAAGAACGAGTTATTGGGATTGGATGTTGAAAATGTGAAAACCGGTCTCGCTGAACTACAGAAGAAAGTAGTGCGCCTTGAAACCACGGGAGTTGCGATGTCTAGTGGAACTACCGGAGGGGCGCAAGGACCAAGAGTGAAAGTACCGCCATACGACGGCACTACTTCGTGGAACGCTTATCGTCAGCAATTCCAGACTGTTGCCACTGCCAATGGATGGACGGAAGAACAATGTCTGACCGCTCTCACTGTTGCGCTCAGAGGGCAAGCCTTGTCTGTCTTGGAAGCACTGCCACATTCAGGAAACGGGTTCCAAGACCTGATGGAGGCCCTTGAATCCAGATACGGGGAGCGACACCTGGAACACGTGTTCCGTGCCCAACTGCGTGACAGAGTCCAACGCTCAGGAGAAGGACTTCAACAATGGGCGCTGGAAATTGAAAAACTCGTCAGGAAGGCACACCCAGGAGCCGAGACTAAGATGGTAGACACGAACATTGTTCAAGCATTTGTCGACGGAATCAAAGACCTGGAGGTCAGAGCTGCAGTGAGGCTTCGTCACCATACCTCGCTAAAGGAAGCATTGGCGCATGCTTTGGAGGTCGAGGCTGTTCGCCATGACGTACGGCAGACCCATAAGGTCCGTGATGTCTCTGAGGAAGCCAAGCAGGTTAAGGCTCCTACGAAGAGAAGTTATGGAGTCATGTGCTACAAGTGCGGCGAGAGGGGGCATCTTCAGCTCAACTGCCCGCAAAAGGAGACCCATCTGACAAGGATGAAAAGGATCGAGGATCAAATGGAGGAGCTGAAGAAGCAAAGGGGCTTCGTCCCCTGCCCGGGATCAGGGAAACGAATAAAAGCCAGGACTATGGGGCGAGTACTGGCTGACGCGGAGGAAGCCCCGATAACCATTATCTCCCAGGCATGCAGCGGGAATAGTCTTGTGATTCAGGGGACTATTAACGGGACGGATTGCAAATTGACTCTAGACACAGGAGCCTCTAGAACAATAGTGAACCCAAACCTGGTAAAAGCAGCAAGGGACACAAGAGGAGAATTAACTGTCAGCTTCTTACGGCCTCCGGTCAGCCAATACCCGTCCTGGGAGAAACATCAGTTACGATGGAGGTAAGGGGGTCCTCATACTCTCATAACGTTATCGTAGCTGAGATTATGGATGATTGCATCTTGGGTTTGGATTTTATGAAGAAACACAACTGCAGAATTAACGTTGCTGACGGAGTTTTCAGATGTGGTGAAGAAGAAATCTTCATTCTCGGAGGTGCCTGCGGGAAAGTCGCATGTATAAAGAAAGTCATTATACCTGGACGAGCGGAAGCTCAGGTGCTGGTGAAACTGCCGCCAGCTGGAAAGCAAAAGTCAAACAGATGCGTGTTGATAGAAGACACACCTACGAAGACATCGGCGCAAAAACTGATGACGGCGAGAACCCTTGTTAGTGGAAGCAGTAACGCTGTGGTCAAGGTTGTTAATCTTGGTGATCGCGAGATCTGCTTGAACAAAGGTGACGTCATTGGAAAGTGCGAGGAAGTTGTCTGGATGAAAAAGTGTAGTTCGATAACAGGCACAGACTTTGTAAACAACAACAACTACGGAATAGTGAAGGAGCTGCTCGATGACTGCAAGAGGAACCTAACGTATTCGCAAGGCATGAAAGCTAAGAAGTTTTTACAGCGCTACGCGAATATCTTCTCCAGTCACGATGGGGACCTTGGAAGAACGTCGGTGGTTCAGCACAGGATAGATACCGGAAGCGAGAGACCAATTCGTCAACGAGCAAGACGGATACCAATTGCTAAGGAAAAAGAAGTTTAAGGCCTTTTGGAGGACATGAGAAGGAATAAGATTATTGAACCGTCTGCAAGTCCGTGGTGCTCACCTGTTGTATTAGTGAAGAAGAAAGATGGTAGCACTAGATTTTGTGTGGACTATAGGCGTCTCAATGATGTCTCTAAGAAGGACAGTTATCCGTTACCTCGAATCGACGACACTTTGGATACCTTGAGTGGCATGAAATGGTTTTCGACCCTAGACCTGAAATCTGGATACTGGCAGGTGGAAATTCATCCAGAAGACAAGGAGAAGACAGCTTTCTCGACCGGTAAAGGTTTTTGGCAATTTAACGTCATGCCCTTCGGATTGTGCAACGCACCTGCCACATTCGAGCGACTCATGGAGTGTGTACTAGCAGGCTTAGTTGGAGAGGCTTGCTTAGTCTACTTAGATGACGTCATCATTATCGGTCGTGACTTCGAGGACCATTTGCAAAACTTGGAGCGAGTTTTCGCAAAAATAGAGGGAGCTAAATTAAAGTTGAACCCGAAAAAGTGTCATTTATTCAGGAATAAGGTCAATTATCTCGGCCATGTTATCTCCAGTGATGGAATCCAGACAGACCCGGAGAAACTGGAAGCAGTTCAAAAATGGCCTACCCCTAAGGACAAAACCGAAGTGCGGGCATTCCTCGGCCTATGCTCATACTACAGGCGTTTTGTTAAGGGATTCTCAGAGATAGCCAAGCCGTTACATCGGCTGACCGAAGATAAACGACAATTTAGTTGGGATGGGACTTGTGAAGATTCTTTTCAGAAACTGAAGAAACATCTGTGTGAAACACCAATCCTGGGCTATCCACAAACTGAAGGTCAGTTTATAGTCGACACGGATGCAAGCAACACGGCCATTGGAGGGGTGTTATCTCAAAAACAGGGTGAAAGAGAAGTTGTTATTGCATATTTCAGCAAATCTTTATCCAAGCCAGAGAGAAACTACTGTGTAACAAGGAGAGAACTCTTGGCTGTTGTAAAGACGCTACAACATTTCAACAAATATCTCATCGGCAGACAGTTCTTACTGCGAACTGATCACGCAGCCTTAAAGTGGTTACTGCAATTCAAGAACCCAGAAGGTCAAGTAGCTCGATGGATTGAACAGCTTCAGGAATATGACTTCAAGACGGAACACCGCAGCGGAAAGATGCATGGGAACGCTGACGCACTCTCACGAAGGCCGTGTTCGGAAGACTGCAAACATTGTGTTAAGCAGGAATCTAATGAAGTAACATTAAAGCTAACGAGAACAAGTCCTTTGGGTCGCTGGGAGAATGATGCTATGAGGGAGGCTCAAGAAACAGATGACGACCTTCGGCACATCATCACATGGAAGAAACGGGGTGAAGTAAAACCAATCTGGAGTGAGGTTGCACCCACTGGCGCTGTCACTAAGTCGTACTGGGCGCAATGGGACAGTCTGATACTTCAGAACGGAATACTCTACCGGAAATGGGAGAAGACTAACGGCAGAGAGTTCCATCTTCAGATAATTGTACCAAGAGCGAGAGTACCAGATGTTCTCCGTGAAGTACATGATGGCGTATCAGGAGGTCATCTAGGTGTCAAGAGGACGTTAACAAAAGTGCGAGAACGATTCTACTGGTTGCATTGTCGAGATGATGTACAGGATTGGTGTCGCAAATGTACTACTTGCGCTGCTGTAAAAGGACCACAGACCAGGAGCCGTGGGAAGCTGCGGCTGTATAACGTCGGTGCACCGTGGGAACGAATTGCAGTTGACGTAGCCGGGCCATTTCCTGTAACGGAATCAGGAAACAAGTATTTTATGGTCGTCATTGACTACTTCACCAAATGGCCCGAAGTGTTCGCCATACCAAACCAAGAAGCTACAACAGTCGCTTCTAAGCTAGTCGAAGAAGTGATATGTCGCTTTGGTGTGCCTCTAGAAATCCATTCTGATCAGGGCAGGAACTTCGAATCGCAAGTGTTCCAGGAAGTGTGCAGAATTTTGGGCATGCATAAGACGAGGACCACCGCGTACCACCCACAGTCCGATGGAATGGTTGAGAGATTTAACCAGACTCTTGAGAGGCATTTGGCGAAATTGGTAGACGAAAAACAAAAGGATTGGGACAAGTATATACCACTCTTCCTTCTGTCGTACCGAACCGCCGAGCATGAGAGCATAAAAGCTACCCCGGCGTATGTCAATTACGGTAGAGAACTACGAATACCAGTAGACCTATTGACAGGAGGGTCACCGGAGGAACCAGAGACCGTACAAGACTATGTCAGCAATTTAAGGGAAAAAATGCGCTATATACACGCGTTGGTTCGGGAAAATGGGTTACAGTCAAGTGGGAACATGAAAACCAGATACGACCGGAAATCGAACACGAGAGGATTCGAGGAAGGGTCACTGGTGTGGCTGCATAACCCAACCCGCCGGAAAGGGAAATCTCCAAAGTTGCAGACCAACTGGGACGGTCCATACAAAGTGGTTACCCGAATGAATGATGTGACTTACAGGATTCAAAAGCAACCAAGAGGGACATTCAAAGTGGTACACATAGACCGTCTGGCGCGTTACCATGGCAGTAACAACAGTGCTCGGGACGAGCATCTCTAAGAGGGGAGTAGTGTTACGAATACACAAGTAAAGGAGCCTGCGCCATCTAGCGTGGAGCGAGGGAACTACTTTGTGTGCTGTACAAACCACTTCATTACTAAGACAACGTGAAACCTCCGCTCAATACTAGATGGCGCTAGAGGAGCTATATAGAGGAATAAACTCGAAAATCGAGTACACGCGCGAACATTCCAGAATGGTCTGGGACTAGACTCGGCCGGTATAAATAGGCCGCGGGTGGCCGAGCGAGGCAGTTCAGTTTGAGCGATCAACCAAGCGACTTCGAAGTGAAGACTAGTGATCAAGAGTGATACCAGCGGAAATCTACGATATTGGCTACGACCTCGGACATCGTTAGTGCTTAGTGAGTGTACCTAGTGCTTAGTGAGTGTACCTAGTGCTTGTGTCGGACCTAGTGCTAGTGAATAAAGTCTCTGAAAGAGTCAGCAGGCCTTTCTCTCCAAATCGTTCGAACCCTAACACGCAACAATATTTAGTTTAAACTAGTACAAGCACTTTCAATAGAAACATTAGTTTTGTCCAATAAATTATTAATAATGGCAATGTTCTTAGTTGTACAGTGTACAACTGGGTTTTGTATATTATAGGCTACTAAAGTAGCAAGTCTCTTCTTATAATACAAAGGTAGATACAAAGTATCACTTGTCACCTTAAGACTAGAATAATTAATAAATTTATTAATGTATCATATTTTACAGCCGGTTTTTAACGGTTCCTCATGATGGGGTCACAGACAGACAAACAGACAAAAATTCTAAAAACTATAGATTTGGCCTCTGTATCGTTAATAATGACTACTTTGAATAAGAATTTCCAAAAAATATTCAACGTGCAGATTGGACTCAGAATTATATATTTACATACAGCATATAGTTTCCAAAGCATTAAGTCGTATGTACACCCAGTGATCGAAAGCATCTTTTCCAACTTCTTTTTCCAAATCATTTACTAATCGTCGAGCTTGTTTGTTAAACACATCCAGGAAACTATCGAGAACCACTTGATTGAACGCATAATTTAGCAATTTACGGTGCTCTTTCCATATAGGAACTGAAAATAAACATTTTATATCAGTTTTAAATAACGTAGTAAATAAAGCGAAAAATTAAACAAACTTCTGTTTTAATTTTGTATGGTAAATTAAATGAAATAAAATAAAAAAGTAAATAAGAACCACAGGAACTAAAAGCAAAGTAGATACTTATAATTCATTAAGGGTGCTATTACAAAATAAAAGAACTCGGGTTTAGGTAAATTAGACGGCGCGCGGCAGCGGCTGCGCACGTGTGCGTCTAGCGAAGTACGCTACGCACACTTAGAAAGAACTATGCCTCGGAGACCAGGAACAAACCAACTGCATAAGCCTTTGCCACTTTGCTTCCGATTTAAATTTTAGTAGGTACCATGTAATATTTAGTTCATAAAATATTATTTATGCAAATTAATGTTATCACCTAAAACGACTGTAAATGTGTAACTATTATACGAGTAATTACAGGTCATAAAAATTTACTTGAATTTTATTTTATACTATGTGCGCTGTAGCATGGTGCGGGTGACAGTTTCCTATATGACGTTGTCATCTGTCAGTGCCACATGACTAGGGATGTGACGTTATGCAATTCATTTTTATCGCTAACGCTACTCGCAGCATAAATCAAATTCTCATTTTTAGTGTTATGAAAATTACTGTGTTATTCAGTTGCGCAGTATAACTACGTGTATAAACTTCAATAAATATATTTTATGGCTACATAATAATATATTTGTTCTTATATAAAACTAGCAGTACCCGCAGCTTCCCCGGTGTTCAAGTTATTTTTTTGCTTTATTTGCTAAAGTTTGTTAATTTTGTTGTTATTGCGATGCCTAAGCATACAAAAAAAAATATTTTTAGTAGTCAGGCCAGAGAGCTTGATATGAGTTTAGACGAATAAAATAATTTTTTTATATATGTTCTGTTGTTTCATTAATATAAGTATAGACTATAATTGAACTTGAATTGAACCCAATTTACGTTTTTTATTATAAAAAAACATCGACTATCTATCGTAGCAGTACATCCCATCACTAGCTTACGTCTATGGCGTTACGTTATGCGCATAGCACTTTGCTTAATTTTTCTTTTCATTACATTTTATTTGCAGACTAGAACATTCTGGTTGGGTTTAATTTAATTTACTGCAGTAAATAATGATTTAATATATTACGAATGTGGTACAGCTGAAATACTAAGTCATAATTTGTAAATCGCGGCAACTTTCAAGAGTGAAATGAAACGTTACTGAAACTGTCACCCGCACCATGCTACAGCGCATGGAGTATAGCATATTATTTATGTCATTGAAGTGACAAACTAGCATGCGGCCATGATGGTCTAAGATACGAGCCTACATCGACCTTCACCGAGCTGATAATAGAATGAAACTTATTTTATAATAAATATACTATATATTGGAAAATATAATAAAAATGGGTTGGCTAAAAAAATCCTGGTCAGAATATTTTTAACTATTTTTTAAAAAAATCATTTTTCATTGAATATTGCAACATCAAGATAATAAGAAAATTTTATACTGACTTGAAAGTAAAAAACATATAGAATATGCCGATGTTGGGTTGGCTATTATTTATGTGGACGAACTACTGGGTTGGCAGGTATAAACAGGTATGTCGTACCAGTTACTTTCACATGATTGGATAATAGAAAAAAATTTATATCAACGTAAGCGTTGTTTTATTGCGAACATGTTGATATAGGGTTGTCTACAAAAAAATCGGTCCTAAAAGAGGTTTGCGAATTTTAAAGATTTAAATTTCAACGCGTGAAAATGAGTGACAGAGAGATCCGAGGTAAGTATCATCATCATCATCATCATCAGCCCTTTTTAACGTCCCACTGCTGGGCACGGGCCTCCCTCAGTACGAGTACGAGACTTCACATGTCTTTCGAAAACTTGCTAGATTCTCTCAGACATGCAGGTTTCCTCACTATGTTTTCCTTCACCGTAAGACAAGTGGTAATCAGGATAGAAAATGATTTGCAAGGTAAGTATAATGTGTAATAATAAAGGACCCAAAACTGCAGTCGTGTCTGATGGGACCCTGAATATAAGTAAGTGCACATGCTCGGTACGTAAACTATGGAGGGTAGAGGTACCTCTTCTACCCTCCATATAGTAAACAGTGTAATTTTTTTATCTAAATAACTTTGTAATGTAAATGTAAAAAGGCCATCTTTTTATACTCGTAAATAAAAGAAATAAATGTCTTATGGTTTTTTAAAACCATATATAGGTTTATCGGAGATCAAACTCCTTTGAAAATCCAGAACATTATTGAAATGGAAGTAAATGAGAAAGAACCTAATGAATCCGATGAATTTGAGTGTCACAATTTTACTTCTGATGAATCAGATATTGAATAGAAAATGTTTATTAATTTTTTTTTTCATTATTATTATTTTTGTATTTATGCTGTTCTGTAACAAAAATTTTCAAACCAGATCTTTAGTCTATCATTTTTGTTTTTTTTTTTTTTATGTCACAAAGGGGCCAAACGGGCAGGAGGCTCACCTGATGGGAAGTGATCACCTCCGCCCATTGACATCTGCAAGCCCTGCAATACCGCAGGGCTTGCAGATGCGTTGCCGGCCTTTCAGGAAAGGGAGGGAGGGAGGAGGGAGAAGGACAGGAAGAGGGATGGGGAGTGGGCCTCCCGGATTCTCACTTACCGGACGAAACGCGATAGCATAGCTGCCACTTCACGCCGGTCTTCTGTGAGAGAGTGGTACTATACGGGGCGTGCCGGCCCATTCGGCTGTTACCCGAAGGTAACAAGCATGGCACTACCACTTAAATTGTTTTTTTTATATGAATTTTCGGCAGTCCACTTTGTTTCTCTTATATTAGAATTATAAAGAATTATATTAAATATATTAGATTGTTATGTATTTCATTAATAATTTTTCTTGCAATTCAAATGTCAGTTGCTCCAAAATAACGTAATTATAATTTAATAATATAATTATAATATAATTTAATTAATAAAATAATTATATAATAATAATTTACGTACCAAGCATGTGCACTTTCTTATGTTCAGAGTCCCATCAGACACGACTGCAGTGTTGGGTCCTTTATTATTGCACTGTGGAATATGAACAGAAAAGAGGATGTTGGAGTGGGGAAAAAACTATAAAAGTCGATGCATAACCGGCATCGGGGGTAGTTGTGTCTTGACACTTATCGTGGTAGCATTGTTAGGTCGTTACTCTGTTGGTTTATTTTTTAAAATATCATTGCTGGTAGCTTAGTTGTCTTTTTGGTTAGTTTAATAGTGTTTTAGCGTTTTCAGATTATTAAAATGAATTGAGGAGGTTAGTAAGTTGGTTTTTTAAAAAAAGGCTCACTTCTGGTCTAAATTCACAAGAGCATATTATACTTACCTCGGATCTCTCTTTCACTCATTTCCACGCGTCGAAATTTAAATCTTTAAAATTCGCAAACCTCTATTAGGACCGATTTTTTTGTAGACAACCCTATATCAACATGTTCGCAATAAAACAACGCTTATGTTGATATAATTTTTTTTCTATTATCCAATCATGTGAAAGTAACTGGTACGACATACCTGTTTATACCTGCCAACCCAGTAGTTCGTCCAGGTAAATAATAGCCAACCCAACGTCGGCATATTCTATATGTTTTTTACTTTCAAGTCAGTATAAAATTTTCTTATTATCTTGATGTTGCAACATTCAATGAAAAATCATTTTTTAAAAAATAATTAAAAATATTCTGTCCAGGATTTTTTTAGCCAACCCATTTTTATTATATTTTCTAATATACTAAATTTATTATAAAATAAGTTTCATTCTATTATCAGGTCGGTGAAGGTCGATGTAGGCTCGGATCTTCTACTATGACAAGCAATTACCACCTATAGAAATTTGCAATATTAGAAGCATCACTTTTTTAATTTCGACAGCACCATAAGCTTCATTTTTATTTATTTTCCCCAATATTATAAACTCTGTTCGAAAATAAAGAATTTAATTTATGTTCGTGATGACATTATATGATCAATTCAGAAAAATACAAACTGCTATATTTACATATGTTTATTTTCTATAATGTATTCACAATAGAATATCATAGGAAAATACATTCAATACAATTTAAATTTACATTACAATCAGATCATAACTAAATAAAAAAAATATTCTGACTTGTATCAAGAATGGTAAATCGCGCATCGACATTATCGATATTATCGACATTATCGCGCATCACATTATATAACTACTACCTCTGATTTAGGGAATTATTTTTGGTATATTACAGTATAAAACATAATAAATTGACTTAATCATTCCAAAGTACAATATTCACTTGTACTATGGACAGTTTTATATATTATTAAAGATGCCCAAATGTCGAATTTTATGAAACATCCTTTACAGAAACAAGGTTTTTACTAATGTATGAAAACAAAAATTAATTAGAACACTCCCGAGAGAAATAATCGAACTTTCTCGTGAATATTTTTTAATTTTGTGGCCATATCTAAACCATGATCACGCATCAAAAATTCTCAAATACGAGAAAAAATGATATAGCACCCTTAACGTTTACGAGATTCATCCCGTTTGGCGTTTTCTCTTCGAAACTGAGTCATAACTAAAATTTCTGAAACCCGGATCGGGCCAAACAACCCATCGATCGAAGTAATGCGACATACTGACATATTCAACGATATACAAAAAATAATTTTCTTGCCTTACCAGGCCCAGTTATTAGACCCTCCCCATATCCATGCTTTTCCAAATTTATAGAAAATGTCTTTTTCGAAACAAGCGTTAGCTACAGTCAAGAAGTCCTCTGGATCAGTTATCACTACAAAGCAAAATGATTTAAGTAATTTATTGTTTTATTAAGCGGCAGTATTGTGTAGGGATATTATGCGGTGCGTTTGACAGTTGACTACTAGCTAGCATGTACGGTCGCACATCGGGTCCTGGGTTCGAGTCCCGCGTCGGGTCAAGTTTGTTATTGAGTCTTTCTGTTTCATAAGCCTTAGTAACAGCCCGCAGTTGGGAAGTTGGCGGTTTTTCACCCCCATGCCTCGGAGAGAACGTAAAGCCGTCGGTCCAGCGTCTTAACTCTCAATGGTCGTGTCGAGCATTCGTCCCATCGGAATATGAGTGATAAGGAATAGAGAGTGCACTTATATTTGCGCATACACTCGTGCTTTATAATATCTCCCGCGCCGTTGGCTAGTCTCAATGAGATTGGCCGCCGTGGCCGTAATCAATCAGGAGGACATTATTATTATTATTTTATTATTACTACGTCTATTAAACTGGCAGTGTAAGTTTAGTTTTTGAAATCGGGTAAACCAACCAAATCGAGGTCTTAGCAACTATTTAGCAACAAAGTTCAATATTTATTTCGATTTATTCTGCTAACCTTTCGCTGCTAGCTTAATAGCAGTTCAAGTCATTTTACAAAATTATACTACAAATAGTTTGTTGATGTAACGATAAAAAATGTGTTTATAGACATGGCATAATATCGTATCCGAAACTCAAATACTCGTAAATCTTATCGTTTACAATATATAAACTTCTCTTTCTTCTTCTTCTTCTAATATATAAAAATCTCGTGTCACAGTGTTTGTTACCGAACGGCTTGACCGATTTTTATGATTTTTTGTGTATATTTGATAGGTCTGAGAATAGGTCGTAGGTTATTTTTATTTCCCTAGGTGATAAAGGTGGCCATCTCCAGATTTTTTATTTTTTATTTTAAGGCCATTTTTTTTCTCTTTATGATTTAGCAACTAACAATATGTTATAACACTTCTGGTTTTAGGTTTTTCTGATTTTAATATAAAACAAAAAAAAAAGGTTTTTTTTGATACATTTATCGCTCGTGTAATACAGGGCCCTAAAATGGGTTTCTCCTTTTCATCCTTATACCACCAATCTCTATCTTTTAATAGTGAGCGGGTGGAGCCGCGGGAATTGTTTGTCTAGTATAAGAAAGAACAAAAATTCGCCTATCAAAAAAATAATATAAAGGCAGTGCCTAAAGTATATAAAGAATAAAGAAATGTAAACTATACCATAATAAGTTCTTGGACCAATAGACACAGAAATTACTCCGCCTACTCTTAAACATTCATACGACAACTCTTTCATATTATTCCACAGGTCTGAAAAAAAAACATATTTTTAGGTTTAAATCTGTATCCAATATAGCTATTGTTATTTTTTTCGTAAAAATTACAATAGATTTCTTAATTCTTAAAATCTTATGCACTGCATTCGATTCTTTTAAACGTCCTAAAGAAGTTGTTCTTCAAAATAAACAACGAAACTACTTAGAGCGACTTATTAGTAAATTAAAATACAGTCTCAGTGCACTAATATATTTTTTTAAACGTCATAATTACTTACGTACACTGTCGCCGTATAGTAAATGTGCATGACCTATTAAAGGTAGACTTCCAGATAAGACTGGGGGTTCATCCTTGTTGCTATTCCTTCGACACCATGCCCAGAGGCCGAGCGCCGCACACATCAGTATTATCATCAACATGATCTTAACAAGTTCTTATGGAAAAATATAAAGGATCTACCTAAAGTTAAGCGTATTAAAAATTATTTATTTGTTAAGAGATATTAGATTTTCAAAAAAACTCAATTGTTTCACAGTAATCTACGCACTATATAATATTTTATTTATTTACACCTTTATTGTGTAAACGATAAATTAAAACAAGATCTGCTGGACATAACCTTTTATAGTGCGATTTTACGATTTATTGTAAGTGTGAAAACTTCACATTCACTGTAGTTACACTGCTAATGAAGTCTCACAATGACTGGTTATCACTCATACAAAAAAATATTGATATTTTTTTCGGTTTTTAGATGTGGCATATTATCTAATTTGCATTTCAGCTAGAAAATTAACTCTTCACAATCTATTTATGATATTGTGAAGTAATAAATAATTTCTTTACAAAATATACATTCTTTATTGCAGTAAAAAAAACGATTTCGATGAAATTTGAAATAAAGGTACCACTTTATAGATAATTTTTTTCGTTAGGGATTTTTGATTAAAGGAGCTTTTGCTTCCTCCAAAAAGGGCCAAAAAAGGCTTCTGTATCTTCGCCGTATAAGATGGTTCTTAAGGGTCTTAATACGATGGTTCTTTTTCTAAGGTAGTACTTGTCTCATAAAAAATGGTAATATCTCATTAGTATCTTATGGTAAATTGGTCACATCACTTAAGTGGTAATTACTGAATTAATCTATACGTTCTCTCTTTTAGAACCAAAAATCTAAACATTGTTTTTTAACTAGAATCTGTACGATTTATAATAATTGTTATTATAAACATTTTAAAGTATTTTTTTATCAACTTATAAAATACACTTGCACGCCAGTTATATACTATTTTTATATTTTCAAACGACTTCCAAAAAGGAGGAGTTTCTCAATTCGTCTGTATGTTTAAGAATAAGTTATGTTTATGCATAAGTGCAAACACAATTCGCAAAGGTTACTAACTCTAATATTTTGCATATGTTTGTATATAATATGGTGTATGTTTTAAAATGTATATCTATACAGATAAATAAATTAATGTGTCTGTTTGTAATCTTTAAATAATAGCTTTTTATTAAATGCATTATAAAATTGTATATTAAGACAAGTGGTAGCCCAACGGTAACGCGCTCACTTGGATAACCGAGTGATGCGGGTTTAAATCTGTGTCTCGCACCTCTGATAATTTCATGTGCAAATCATTTCTGTCATGGTTACCACTTGTCTTACGGTGAAGGAAAACATCGTGAGGAAACCTGCATGTCTCAAAAAACCTAGCAAGTTTTCGAAAGACATGTGAAGGTCGCTAACCCGCACTAGGCCAGCGTGGTGGACTATGGCCTGATCCCCCTTCGTACTGAGGGAGGCCCGTGCCTAGCAGTGGGTCGTTTAAAAGGGCTGAAGATGATATTAAGGTAAGTCTTTATAAGATTAACACAATCTTAAAATATCTGTCTACCTATCTTTTTGTTCCGTTTAATCTCCAAAACGGCTGGACTGGCTTTGGCTGGACGGAGCTTACGTTATGCTTAGTCTATCTTCGTCCTATTATTATAATTGGTTATTTTATATTTAAGAAAAATATAAGGCTTTCGCTCAAAAAAATTTAAAACGTACCTACATCGCGGCGCACCGATTGAGGCAAGGATATGTCACTTGTAAATAATGAATACTGTATTATATACTGTATTATAGCCTGGATACCTTAATTGTTCTCGGTTATTGTTCAATATTCAAGTTAAACATTGTTGTGTTAAATACACGTACATATTGTACATATATGTTGCAGATTTATAATCAGACCTACAAACTGTGGTTTTTAATAAATTTTGTTAAGTTTTGTGAAGTTAATGTCAAAAGTATTTTCAACATATTTCTGTTAGGTTTTCTAATTTTGAGTCATAGTAAAAACAAGTTACATTTTGTGAGCTTAAAAAATCGACGTAGATGTACTTAATTCATGGGAAGATTTGAAAGTACTTGAGTAAGTAAAAAATACAAAATGTTCTATGAAAGTGAGTATGAGTCTCTGAGCTAGCTGAGGTCGTTACGCTAAACAATGATAGAGAAAAATTAATACAAAATGATTCATTTAAATTCTTTATTATAACAGAAAATATAAATTAAAAAAACAAATCAAGTATTTTAACGACATGCCAGCAAGACATTTGCTTTGCTTTGGCCATGTATTTTGATACATGGGTTGCACAGCACGGTTTTTCTACCCGTGAACCTGCCACGTATAATTGGCCACGAGAAAAACATGCATTTTCTAGATTCAGACTACAAATATTCAAGGAATGACCGTCGTCATGGCGAATGCAAGTCGAATTGGAAGTTGAAGTCATTTTAAAAACTCAAACGGCTAATTGGTTGGATTAGATTTTTTTGGTCGCGGCATGGTTACTAATTCAATTCAATTCTTTGGTTTGTTGGCTTCAATGCGTACCAGTTGAGCACAAATTATTTCGCCAATGTCACGTTGAATGGAGGAGTCACGTTCGAGAATGGTTACTAATAATATTGACACAATAAGATTTATGATAACAATACTCGTAGACAAACACATCAAGCTGTCAACTTGAATTTCAACGTTTTGCACTATTTTCAAACAAAACAAACCATGGACAACATGACATGCGCTGTCAGTTGTGTTTTGTTACTACATAATAAGAGCTAGATTATTGTTTTGATTTATATATTTTTTTATTGATAAATATTGTATTTTAATACTTATTATCGTATTTCGGACTAAGAGAAATCTAAAAAATATCATAAAATTGGTCCAGCCGTTCTTGACTTATGGTGTAACTAACACTACTTTGTTTTTTAAATATAAGATTTAAAAACATTACACTTGTTACTTTCATAAATATGTCATATCATTATTCTTTCAGTTATTTCTTCCTTCTCTCAATCGTTATGTAATATCCAGACACGGGTTTCAGCATAACGTCTAATTTAGCTTGTAATTTTGTGTGGTCGCCTTTAACTCTGTAATGTCTGAACAGATGTGCTAACGTAGTTTTCATAGACATGTAAGCGTATGATTTTCCTGAAACAGAATAAATAATTAATAATAATACGTTATAACATTAAATATACATTTTTACTATACATTTTCAGCTTTTTCAGCAGCTTTCAGCAAGATATTTCACCTTATAAAAATCACAATATAAATACCTATACAAATTCTTCTCCCCATGCTAAACCCAGCGAACGCCGTCGGACACTCAGGCAAAGTAGCAGGGTCGAGCCATCGCTCGGGCTTAAACTCTTCAACGTCGGGACCCCACATGGGGTGGCGATGGACCCCATACACAAACATAAAGCAAGTGCGGCCCTTAGTCAGCGTGCAGTTACCTGAGAAATTATAAGAAAAATCGTAAAAAGGGTATTTAAAAGTTATTATTGGAGTTAAGAGTATAAGTACATGGAAAAATATGGCGCACAAGTTTACAATTCCCTTTCCTTCTCCTTCTCCCCCTTCTTTTCTTCTTCTTCCTTCTCCTTCTTTTTTCGTTTCAATGTACAGGCTTGTAAAATATAATAATGATAAAAATCTTAATTATATAAGTTGAATTAAAAATATCACTTACGCAACTTTACATTCTTGTCTAGATATCTGGCTGTGACTGGAACGATTGGGTAAAACCTCATTGTCTCTTTTAACACAGCTTCCAAATAAAATAGCTGTGATAAATCATACTTCGTAACGTCTCTATCGTCATCACCGAATACGTCGTTTAATCTACAAGAAATAATTATGTTTATCTTTTTGGCTCTTTTTCGAAAAATATGCTAAATAAATATACATAATATAATATCATCGTGAATATGAAAATTTTGAATCATTAAAAATTTTCTCATAAAGTGACATTTAATGTTTTTTAAACTGTTTTACGTCGTAAAAGACTCTTTCGGTCGCAACTATTTGTAAGTATAAAATATTCTTACTATAAAATGTACCTATTAAAAAGTTTAGAAACAATATCCACTGTTTCCGGGAAAGCATAGCAATCTATAGACGCAAAATTACAAACACTACATTACATATACCTACACCTACTTAGTGGGAAGAAAAGAATTTTATTTATTATTTTTTCTGTTTGTTGAGTGCTTTCAACCCTACTGGCCTTTACAGCGTCACTGGGCGGCTGAAGGTCCCGCCTAAAAGTAGAGCATAAAGCTCGAAGAGTGTAGTTTCGTAGGGCACCTCTTCTAGATTCGGACCACGGCTTACAAAACTATCTGAATGGAAGTATTGCCGTATAGGAGACGACTTACAGGGACTCTGAAGGTGTCGTATTAGACTCTCACACGCCTAAGCGTGATCGAGTCGTGACAAACTATGGATCGCGTCCTCGCCGACGATATAATCACCGTTGTGTGTACGGTATTAGTAAATGTTCCTAAAGATATATTTTACTTACTCTTCAAATATTCGTTCTTGTACATGTGGATAGGAACCGACTAACAAAATACTGTACATGAGGACACTCGCTGAAGTATCATGACCGCCTACAATCATGGTGTCAACGTGATCTCTAATCTCTCGATCATTTAACGCTCCTTTCTCTAAAGCTAGCTCTAACAGAAGATCCATGAATGGCTTAAATTTCAACCCTGAAATAAAAATTAATGATTCATGTAGTTTTTTTTTATCTTTAAGGATATTATCGTAAAATAACTTAAAGTTTTCTGTTTCAATTTTTTTAACACAATGTGCATTTCTCCGGTATTTTAAATATTCATTTGAATAAATATTATTATTTTTGCTCAATTTATTATATTTTAATACTTTATTACATACCTTGCGTTTTATCTACGTTCTTTGAATTATTACGATTTAAATAGTCTGCTTTTCTCTTTTTTAAAACCTGTAACACAAAAATAGTTCAAATTTCTTTAATAACAATTATATACATATTATGTATTATAATCAAAATTTATTTCGACTAACTATAAAAAACTACTAAAATCTAAAAAAAATGTGTACCTATACTCTATAGATATAGTAAAAGTCTTTATTGGCTGACTTGTCATTAAAATCCATTGAAGGTCGTGGGATTGATTCTTGATTAGTGTAAGTCTTGACAATTTATTGAAATGTTTGAGTAAGATGCTTGTAAGAAAGTAAGTGTGCAAGCGACGCTTAAGAGTCCGAGCATAACATTAGGATTCTGCTGTCGGTTGTACCGAGTTAGAGTTTCAGTTCCCTGCCCCATATCAATTTATCATGTGTGAACATAACTCTTAAACAAAGGGTTCTGCAGCACGAAACATTAAATTTTATTGAAAATATGATAAAGGTTTTTGTTTCGTATTCCAAGAAAATTTACTTTACATTTCGAAAAACTTAAATCATAAAAGATAAATTCTCTACATAATAATTTTACCGTATCGGACACGTTGTGAAGAATTTTCAAATATCCATCCTGTTTCTTTCTCAATGAAGACCAGCTGTAGATGAAATGATTGTGTAGCCAGAACTTCTGGAACCTGTCCACAAGTACGTTGAACATTTGCTCTGCAGCATTCACATATTGGCTGTTTAGCATTGTCTT